>ONZH01017256.1:0-628731 GCA_900303285.1 Rhinella marina | reverse complement strand
TCTCTCTCCAAACTATTTTTCCGGATAGCTGCCATATACGGTATTAAACTGAGTAGTATACATAGAACACATACCACACTTGATCTATACCAGGGGTGCACAACCTGCGGCCCGGGGGCCACATGAGGCCCTTGATACCATTCTGTGTGGCCCCATCCATCTGGTAACAGACATGTATGTCCATGTTTTGTGGCTGCTCACATGCATTTTTCATGTATTTCTCCCATTAGATGGGACTCCTGGAACTGTAACTAGACATTAATGGTATACACTGTGTGTTCAATCTGCCATAAATACAGTATTTCAGTTGGTAATACCCCTTTAAATTTTATTTTCGGCCCTTGATGTTGGTTCAGTCGGACAATGTGGCCCCCACCCAGAAAACGTTGTGCACCCCTGGTCTATACTGAACGTCACTTTTAAAAATACGTCATTTTCCTCTCTTTCTCTCATTTGTCTGGGTTGCAATTAAGCAGACCACGTCTGCCTAATCTAATAGTTTCCGTGTAATTGCTCCATACTGCACGTCTTTTTCCTCTCTTTCTCTCTCTCCAAACTATTTTTCCGGATAGGTGCCGTATATGGTATTAAACTCAGAAGAATATATACCGTACCAGTTGATGCTAGAGTTTTTCCAAATCCATCCGGCTGTTGTCACCACCACACACGCTAGCCCAGGGGGCACGCCTCTGGCTCTTCCAGCTAAACCTCCTTCCCCCCAGCCTGCCCCCCACCTACAGGCCCTCTCTCCAAACAATTTACCCGGATAGGGGACGTATTAGATATTGCACTGATGTTTTTTTTTGTTCTTCTTTTAATTGCCTCCTGACCTGTGATAGGGAGAGCATGGACACGTCCCCTTAGCTGCAGTTGGAAAGACACTCCCCTGGCCAGAGTAAGCTCTTTTTCCTTTTCCGTGGTCGAAAAATCCATGAAATATATGGTCCCAAGATAGGGGACGTATACGGTATTAAACTGAGAAGAATACATACCGTACCGGTTGATGCTAGAGTTTTTCCAAATCCATCCGGCTGTTGTCACCACCACACACGCTAGCCCAGGGGGCACTCCTCTGGCTCTTCCAGCTAAACCTCCTTCCCCCAGCCTGCCCCCCACCTACAGGCCCTCTCTCCAAACAATTTACCCGGATAGGGGACGTATTAGATATTGTACTGATGTTTTTTTTTGTTCTTCTTTTAATTGCCTCCTGACCTGTGATAGGCAGAGCATGGACACGTCCCCTTAGCTGCAGTAGGAAAGACACTCCTCTGGCCAGAGCAAGCTCATTTTCCTTTTCCGTGGTCGAAAAATCCATGAAATATATGGTCCCAAGATAGGGGACGTATACGATTTTAAACTGAGAAGAATCGATACCACACATGCCCCACTAGGAGAATTTGGGGTAATGGTGGGATTAGGCAGCCTCAGAGGCATCCATGCATGCTGCCCCTGCTGTTTCCTGTCCATTTCCGTGGTGTTTCCATCATTTTCTGAGGTTTCCAGGTTTTCACCCAGCCTTCCCTAGGCAGAGCCTTGGTCCCCTGCAAAAATGCTTGAGTCTCCCATTGACTTCAATGGGGTTCGTTATTCGAAACGAGCACCCGAGCATCGGGAAAAGTTCGACTCGAATAACGAGCACCCGAGCATTTTAGTGCTCGCTCATCTCTAGAAACTGTCAATTACAGATTAAGTCTACATTGGGGAAATCTGGTGAAAAATGCAATGCATTTGTTTGGCAGAAATACTGTTATGTTTCATGTACACTGCACAGAGGGGCACTCAGGCATTCACAGAACCATCACCATTGGATGTGAGTGTAAGGGGGACTTCATCTTCCACCCTCACTTTCACAGTTACCTAACATATTAGGCTACAAAGGCGTGAAGCAACCGCCATATATACCCACACATCCACAAACAATGCTGCCACCATCCATCAGTATGGCCGATGGAACACCACAGTTACAGACACACAGTACTCACAGGATTGCATTACATTCTAGCATATGACAAGCAAACCTCCTGTACACTGGCCGGCAATGTTAAAGGGAGTCTGTCCCCTATATAACATGTTTTAAACTGATTATATAGCTCTGTGGGATACAAACACATAACACTTATGGTACCTTGGTTTCATTTTTGAGAGACTCCAAAGCACCAAAAGCAAAGTTTTAAAGATATGAAAATTAGATATCACAAGCGCCAAGGGGCAGTGAGTGTAAGGTATACAGGATATTTCTTTACCGACCCAGACATACCAAACACAAATATGAAATATTTAATATTCAACGAATATGTAATGTGGGAGGTTTCCTAAGGCCAAAAATCCTGGTACTTGAGACCAAAAGTACTTTCATACAGCCCTGATCTGCATTATGGCCATTAGCACCTCTGTAGTAACTGGCAAGCAGCACAGTTTGGCCTTTCGTCTACAAGCAACTTTAATTGCCACTCCCCACAGTCTATGACATCCTGTGTCTAAAAAGTTCTCATCTGTTCCAGAAGGATGAAAAAAATCATAATTCATGACATGTACACATGGCAGCTTATTCTGAAAAGTCACCTGAAATGACAGGTATGCATTAACAGTCTATGACTTTAGGCTATATTTCAGAAACAGAGCATTTCTGATTCCTATAAAAGAGATAGGGGACTCAAAAATTTAGACTTAAAAGTGACAAGGCGTTAAAAGGTCGATATTCAAATAAAGTTGGGTTTCAATGTAGTGGTCGCAATGCTGCTGGTGCGTGTGTCTAATTCCCCAACCACCCTCACTAGCTAATGGGCACACAAATTTGCTGGTTAACAGTGGTAAAACTTTCAAAATCATACTGATGGAGTTTCAGCCGCATATGGCAGTCCCATCATGGCTTTGAGTTTTAATGTCAAGCACACCACACTTATATCTTGTTGAATTAATAGAGTAGATGTTTCTTCTCGCCTCCAATTCTTCTCTAATAAATTGATTGACATTTGGAAGATGAAATGGCTTACGAATGCAAACTCATCTTTTCCTTTCCATTTTATCAGTCTCAGCTATGACATAAAACAGCCAGAGGAAGTCTTGCCTCACTTAACTTACAGACACATTCCATAATCATTTTAAAATACTACATTATTATTATAAAAAAAAAACTATAATCATGTCTTACAGTGAGAACTCATCAATCAATGTTTTCCAGAACGCAGACAGATAACAACTAAGGCAGCACAACTAATGACATTGAATTATTTATGTCAACAGATATTTTTGTTTTAAAGGAATAACAATAAGAGAAAAGAGATCATTTATCATAGATTGGGGTGACAAGTAATGGCCAGTAATCAGCTGATAAAGTTTGGTATCATATCTATTTTAATACATTAAATGTAGGTCAGATAATGTGACTACTAGTCTATTGTACAACTGTTCTAATGGATAAGGGGAGTTTCTGTGGCCCTCAAAATAGCTTCAGAACATACTGTTCAGCAAAACTTTATAAAAAGCAACTCATTCCTCTGCTATGGGATGTTAAAGCTAGCAAAAAAACTCATGTCTAAGCAGTTCACAAAATGAATGATGAACTTGTGTATTTCATCCAGCATTATTAAAAATATAGAGCTTGTAAGTTTTGTGGACAGCGACCTCAGCATGTGTATAAATATATCTGACCTAGGATAGGTTTAAAAAAGTTCAGGCAAATATGACATTAAGAATAGATGGGATCCATTAATTCATTTATTTGGTGGTTATCTGCTTTATTGACTGGTTTTAGTCCCTTATCACAATCTTGCATGAGATTTAGAAGCCTAAATGGACATGGTCATGCACCTTTTAGATCACCCAGCTGTGCAGGGAACTGCAATAGGCCCCCTTAACTTGAATGGAGCCGTGCAATAGTTCCCATACACATTGGGTGGCTGGAGCACCAATGTGAAGGTGCCACAGAATTGAATTAGCTCCTTAACCCCTTCATTGGCAGGATCGGTGAAGGTTGTTGCCATCTTATGAGATGAGAATACCCCTTTAATTTTTGCCTTTCCATTCATACATCTTATGACAGTGTTTATCATTTTGGCCATTATGTGTATGAAAGTTGACTGCTCTGATGAGGGTAAGATATACTTTGATCCATTTCTTCTACTTTCATTCACCAAATCAGAAAATTCTTCCTATGCTCCACTCTATATTTTTTATTTTGTATTATTACCTATATCTAAACTTTATTCATGTTACTATAGTAATATAGCTTTTTAAATATGAAAACATTTAGAAATGTTGTTACACATTTCTTAGTCAGCTGTTGGCTTTGGATTAAAGGCATGTGATCTACTTTAGGTTGGCTCCCTACAGCTTTCCTCCACAGGAGTTTTTTCTCTTATGAATGCCGAAGGGTTGTTCTCTGTTACATGTGATTTCACCCATTTCATTGATTTTTGTCTTTACTTTTGAAGTTACACATATTGAGGTACTCAAATCAGTAAATAAAAATGTGATACGAAAATGTGTTTCCAGGTGACTCTTCTTATTACGTATTTGTAAAACCAAATGGTTCTGTTATCTAAATATACAGCTATGTAGCACAGTTTTTGAATTATGAGTACATTTTAAAAGTGTAACTGCCGTTTAATTTTTTATACCCTAATGGTATAGTACACCCTGCTGTATAAGTGCTTTTGTGTTTTAAAATTTGATCATTTTCAGTTTTACCTAATTAACCCCTTAGCGCAAAATCACGCACATGTATGTGAGCGAATCCGGCTTCTTGCTGTTACTGATAGCCGGGCCCCTGCTGCTTCACCGCACACAGCGATGACGACGAATTAACCCTTTCACACGCCGCGGTCAGCGCTGACCGCGGCATGTCCGGGGTCTGCAAAAGGAGGGAGATCCCTCTGACTCCATCGGCCCACCGCACTGCGCTGGCAGTGGTTGCCATGGTACAGAAGCCTAGAAGATCCAGCCTGCAGGCTGGGTCTCCTAGGCAACTGTCAGCATCTTACTGTGTAAGATGCTGACAGTTCAATTCAGTACAATACAGAATGTATTGTACTGAATTGAAACAGGGATCAAACCCAGAAAAGGTGAAGTCCCACAGTGGGACAAATGTAAAAAGTAAAAAAAAAGTAAAAAAAAAAAAAAGTTTTTTTTATAATAAAAAAATTTAAGTTTCAAGTTAAAAAAAAAGCCCCCTCACCATAAAATAGTGTTTAAAAAAATAAAATAGAAAATAAAACAGACATATTAGGTATCACCGCGTCCGTAGCGAAGTGCTCTATGAAAATGTTGCATAATCTACCACCTCAGGTGAACGCCGTAAAAAAAATAAATAAATAAAAACTGAGCAAAAATGCCATTTTTTGGTCACCTTACAACCCAAAAAGAGTAATGCCAAGCGATCAAAAAAACATATGTGCCCCAAAATAGTACCAATCAAACCGTCATCTCAAAAAAAGAGACCCTACCTAAGACAATCGCCCAAAAGATTTTTAAAAATATGGCTTTTAGAAAATGTAGACACTAAAACATGATTTCTTTTTCTTTAAAAATGCTTTTATTGTGTAAAACTGAAATAAATGTAAAAAAGTATACAAAAAGTATACATGTTAGGTATCACCGCGTCTGTAATAACCTGCTCTATAAAAATATCATATTTTTTGTGACCTCAGCTGAATGCAGTAAAAAAAAAACTCACCTTCATCACAAAAAAGTGTAATTCCAAGCAATCAAAAAGTCATACACACCCCAAAATGGTACCAATCAAACTGTCATCTCTTCCCACAAAAATGATACCCTACCTAAGACAATTGTTCAAAAAATAAAAAAAATGGCTTTCAGAAAATGGAGACACTAAAACATGATTTTAGTGTGTAAAACTGAAATACATTTTTAAAAAGTAGACATATTAGATATCACCATGTCCATAACAACCTGCTCTATAAAAATATCACATGGCCTAACCCCTCAGGTGAACACCGTAAAAAAAAAATATACCAAAAATGCCATTTTTTTTGTCACCATACATCACAAAAAGTGTAATTCCAAGCAATCAAAACGACATATGTACCCCCAAAATAGTACCAATCAACCCGTCATCTCTTCCCGCAAAAAATGAGACCCTACCTAAGACAATCGCCTAAAAGATAAAAACAATATGGCTTTCAAAAAATGGAGACTCTAAAACATTATTTATTTTTCTTCACAAATACTTTTATTCTGTAAAACTGAAATAAATGTAAAAAGGTAGACATATTAGGTATCTCCACGTCCGTAATGACTTGCTCTATAAAAATATTATATGACTTACCCCCTAAGGTGAACACCATAAAAAATAAAAACTGTGCAAAAAATGCCATTTTTTGTCACCTTTCATCACAAAAACTGTAATACCAAGCGATCAAAAAGTCATACACACCCCAAAATGGTACCAATCAAACTGTCATCTCTTCCCGCAAAAAATGATACCCTACCTAAGACAATTGTTCAAAAAATAAAAAAAATATGGCTTTCAGAAAATGGAGACACTAAAACATGATTTTAGTGTGTAAAACAGAAAAAAAGTAGACATATTAGGTATCACCATGTCCATAACAACCAGCTCTATAAAAATATCACATGGCCTAACCCCTCAGGTGAACACCAAAGTGCAATTTTTTTGTCACCATACATCACAAAACGTGTAATTCCAAGCAATCAAAATAACATATGTACCCCAAAATAGTACCAATCAACCCGTCATCCCTTCCCGCAAAAATTGAGACCCTACCTAAGACAATCGCCTAAAAGATATAAAAATATGGCTTTCAAAAAATGGAGACTCTAAAACATGATTTATTTTTCTTCAAAAATGCTTTTTCCCATACAGCAGTTTACTGCCACATGTGGAGTGTTTCTGTAAACTGCAGAATCAGGGTAATAAATATTGAGTTTTCTTTGGCTGTTAACCCTTGCTGTGTTACATGGAAAATAGATTAAAATGGAAAATCTGCAAAAAAAGTGAATTTTTGAAATTTTACCTCCATTTCCTTTCATTCTTGTGGAACACCTAAAGGGTTAACAAAGTTTGTAAAATCAGTTTTGAATAACTTGATGGGTATAGTTTCTAAAATTGGGTCATTTATGGGTGGTTTCTATTATGTAAGCACCACAAAGTGACTTCATATCTGTACTGGTCCTTGAAAAGTGGGTTTTGGAAATTTTCTTAAAAATTTTAAGAATTCCTTCTAAAATTCTAAGCCTTCTAACTTCCTAAAAAATAAAATGATGTTTACAAAATGAGGCCAACATGAAGTAGACATCTGGGAAATGTACAGTAACAACTGCTTTAAAAGCAGAGACATTCACATTTCAAAAATTCTGAATTTTTCCAAATTTTCTGTAAATTTTGGATTTTTTTATAAATAAAGGTGAAACATTAGTGCTGAGCGAATCGAAGCGGCAATATTCGTGATTCGCACGAATATTGCCCGCTTCGGCTCGGCATCCCGAGGCAGCACGGACTCGTGATTATTCGTGCGTCACTGCAAGTTTGAAATGCCTGTTTTTTTCAGCCAATCAGCATCAAAGGGAAGCCTATGGGAACGCCTGCTGTGATGTAACAGCCCCTATACCTCCCCAGCAGTGATTGGCTGGCAGTGACATGTGACCTAAATTTACATAAGGTAGGGACCTGCAGCATCAGCCTCTTTGTGCTTTGGGAAGGAAAAGAGACAGACTGTGTTAGCTAGTGTAGTGTGTGCAGCAAGCAGTTAGTTAGGAGTTAGGTTAGGAAGCCCCAACAGTCCTTTTAAAGACTATACTCTGAAGAACAGTATACAGTATATACTGTAAGCCTGTATTCTGTGTAGGATAGGAAGCCCCAACAGTCTTTTTAAAGACTAATTGATTCTGTGAAGAAAACTATACAGTATATGCTGTAAGCCTGTATTCTGTGCAGGATAGGAAGCCCCAACAGTCTTTTAAAAACGAATTGATTCTGTGAGAAAAATTCAGTATATGCTGTAAGCCTGTATTCTGTGCAGAGCTGTGCCTGGTACACCTTGTCCAGCCACATAGCTCAAACTATACATCTGTAAACAGATATATTCCTGTGCATGACTGTGCAGTGACTAGGGTATACATTTCATCAGCCTGCTATATACCTCACAGTCTATAGATACCGTATTGATCTGTAGATTCCAGTTTTATTTGCGCAAACTGCGTAAATTTTCTTTTTGGGATAGGTGTGAAAAATAATATTACCTGCGTATCTATATTGTCCGTTGAATTTCACTGATCTGTAATACACGGTGCAGTGAGTTGGGAAAAAAATGTCATCAGCCTGCTATATATCTCACAGTCTATAGATACCGTATTGATCTGTAGATTCCAGTTTTATTTGCGCAAACTGTGTACATTTTTTTTTTGGGATAGGTGTGAAAAATAATATTACCTGCGTATCTATATTGTCCGTTGAATTTCACTGATCTGTAATACACGGTGCAGTGAGTTGGGAAAAAAATTTAATCAGCCTGCTATATACCTCACAGTCTATAGATACCGTATAGATCTGTAGATTTCAGTTTTATTTGCGCAAACTGCGTAATTTTTTTGGGGGGATAGGTGTGAAAAATAATATTACCTGCGTATCTATATTGTCCGTTGAATTTCACTGATCTGTAATACACGGTGCAGTGAGTTGGGAAAAAAATTTCATCAGCCTGCTATATACCTCACAGTCTATAGATACCGTATTGATCTGTAGATTCCAGTTTTATTACTGCTATATACCTCACAGTCTATAGATACCGTATTGATCTGTAGATTCCAGTTTTATTTGCACAAACTGCGTAAAATTTTTTTTTTGGGATAGGTGTGAAAAATAATTTTACCTGCGTATCTATATTGTCTGTTGAATTTCACTGATCTGTAATACATGGTGCAGTGAGTTGGGAAAAAAATTTCATCAGCCTGCTATATACCTCACAGTCTGTAGATACCGTATTGAATCTTTACAATTATAATAATATAATACTGCTACTGTGGACATGGAGAACCCCAGGGTCAGGGGGAGAGGGGGAAGAGCTGGGAGAGGTGGAAGAGGTGGTCGTGGAGGGAGAGGTGGGAATCGTGGTGGTGCTATGGTCAGCGGTGATGACCGTGGTGTGCGTGGTGACACAGTGCCCTCTGCTGTGAGTACAGTGGAAACACGTAAGGTCAGGGTGCCTGGTCAACTCCAGAAGTTGGTAGGGCAGCATCCTACAACTCTGACAGACCCCAAACAACAACAGGAGGTGGTTCAGTGGATTGCAGAGAGCACGTCCAGCCACGTTTCGTCTGCCCCCTCATCCAGCCAGTCGACTTCTCTGAGCCAGAGTGTCTGTCCTCCAACTCGCCCTCCTTCTCCCCAGCCAGAACCCTCTAGGGGTATGTCCCACAGACAAAATTTATCCATGGAACTCTTCAGCCACCACTTCCCTGATGTGCCAGTGGACGAGCTGCTATGCCCTGATTCTCAGGACCTTTTGCTGTCTCCGGGTTATGAGAGTGGGGAGTTAGCAGTGGCGTCTGAGGAGCTGGTGGAAGATGACGACGAGACACTGTTGTCGGAGGTAGTTGTCAGGGACTTCACTGTGGAGTCTGAGGAAGACCTGGGGGATGATGAGGGGACAGATCCTACTTGGGTGGATGAGGCAACTGGAGGCAGTGGTTCAGACTGTGAGACGACATCAGAACCACAAGCTGTTGTGAGAGAGCCAGAGGGCTGCAACGAGGGAGAAGCCAGGGCCGAGTCACTACTTCCCCAAGTGCTCCTAGAGGTCACGCTCCAGCCCGTACTATGCGCCACTCCTTAGTTTGGGAGTACTTTAAGGATGATGAGGCCGATCCTCGTTTGGCGGTGTGCAAGCTGTGCCACACGTCAATGAGCAGGGGTTCAAAACGCAACAACCTGACCACTAGTAGCCTGCGCAAACATTTGGAGAGAAAACACCCCACCAAATGGTTTGCACTTCTGTCAGCTGGTGACGTTGACACAGTTAGTCCAGCAACTGTGTCTCGTCCAAGCCAGGATGTTGCAGCCTCCAGCCCCGAAAGGACCCCTCCAGCTCCATCTCCCTCCCTCTCCTCCACTCATGTGTCCCAGTGCGGCATTCAACTGTCTCTACCACAGACATTTGAACGTAAGCGCAAGTACGCAGCCATCCACCCCCATGCGCAAGCTCTAAATGTGCACATAGCCAAGCTGATTAGTTTGGAAATGTTGCCATACAGGCTTGTGGAGACAGAATCCTTCCGCAACCTTATGGAGGCGGCAGCCCCCTGTTACTCTGTCCCCAGCCGACACTATTTTGCCCGATGTGCCGCCCCCGCCCTGCACCGGCATGTGTCTGAGAACATCACCCACATTCTCAAAAACGCGGTTTGTGGTAAAGTCAACATGACCACAGATACGTGGACGAGTACCGGTGGCCAGGGACATTACATCTCCCTCATGGCACATTGGGTCAATCTGGTGGAGGCTGGGTCAGGGCCTCCAACTCCTCCTCCACCTCCTCTTCCTCCAAAGTGGCAGTCATGCCCCAATCGTCAAGTCTCATTTCCTCGATAGCCAGCAGTTTCAGCACTGTGGTAGGGTAGCGGCAGCAGGCAGTCCTGAAACTGCTGAGCCTGGGGGATAAGAGGCACACGGCTGAAGAGCTCTTACAGGGCATCAGGGGGCAGACCAATGTGTGGCTGGAGCCGCTGAACCTTCAGCCAGGAATGGTGGTCTGCGATAATGGGCGTAACCTGGTGGTGGCTCTGCATCTTGGTGGGCTGACTCACGTGCCATGCATGGCCCACGTGCTCAACTTGGTGGTCCAGCGGTTCCTCAAGACCTACCCCCAGTTGAGTGAGTTGCTCACCAAGGTGCGGCGCATATGCGCCCATTTTCGCAAGTCCACCACCGATGCCGCGTCCCTCAGGACTGTGCAAGGGCGGCTACAACTCCCTGTTCACCGGCTGCTGTGTGACGTTCCCACGCGTTGGAATTCGACATTACACATGCTAGCCAGGGTCTACCAACAACGCAGGGCAGTTGTAGACTGCCAGCTGATCCCCCGAGGTGGTAGTCAGGCCAGTCAGCTTCCTCATGTCTATGCTGAGGAGTGGACGTGGATGGCTGGCACCTGCCAGGTCTTAGGTCCCTTTGAGGAGGCAACAGAGATGGTCAGTGGTGATGCACACATCATCAGTGTCACCATCCCTCTGTTGTGCCATCGTCCAGAACTCCTTGAGGAACCTAAGATCTGAGGATTCAGCAGTGTCACAGGAGGTGGGGGAAGACCTGTTGGGGGGTGGGGGAAGAACTGACTTGTACTTGTGTCCAAACACATGCTGCCCACAGGGTTCCGCAAATTCCTGGTCCACAATGTCAAGGAGCTCGAGGTTCTGTTGATGAGCAACAAGTCCTTCTGTGCAGAAATCGCCCACAACGTCTCCTCAAAGAACCGAAAGACCATTGTGGAGAGAGCGGCACAGCTCGCCATCAAAGTGACGAACCCCAACGCCAGACTGCGCAGCAAAGAGAACGAATAAATATCTCTGTGGTTATTTGTGCTAAATAAAAGTTAAATAAACACAAAAAAAAATTGATCTGTTCCTGTGCCTGATCCACCCAAGTTGAATCTGTCCCATCATGAGAAAATCCCCCCAAGGAGTCCCCACTGTAACTTGCTTCACTTTCAACTACCTCACCCCCCGACACCTGTGTCTCGCCATTATCCACCACCTCCTCAGACAACACTGGTAAATCCCCACTGTCAGCACACTGAGACTGCAAAAGGTCTTGCGAATTGGGGCAGAGAATGTTCTGGGGTAGCACATCAGAGAAGGGGTGACTATGGGGTTCCAGGGAGTACGTGACCACATGCACTCTCCATCCAAAAAGTCATACTGAGGCTCACCACCATGCTTTACACTGCAATCTTATTGAAAGACAGACAATCAGGCGTTCACCGCCAGGTTGTAAGGCAGCATTTTTAAGTGGGTCACCATTACCGTGTCCCTGAAAATTGCCTTGGGGTCATCACCAGACTATTGGCCAGATTTAGAAAAAAATGGTGCAATTAGGGAGCCTCAGAGGCATCCCTACATGCTGCCCCTGGTGTTTCCTATCCATTTCCAAGGTGTTTCCATCATTTTCTGAGGTTTTCACATGTTGGGGCAAACTTGACTGTGCAGAACCTTTGGCCCCTGCAAAAATATTCGGGTCTCCCATAGACTTTAATGGGATTCGTGATTCGACTCGAACCCACGAATCCCGCGGAAAATTCGGGCCGAATTCCGAATCCCCGAATATTTTAGGATTCGATCAACTCTATGAAACATATTGACTCAAATTTACCACTAACATGAAGTACAATATGTCACGAGAAAACATTCTCAGTATCGCTTAGGCTACTTTCACACTAGCGTTACTGTTTTCCGGTATTGAGTTCCATCATAGGAGCTCAATACCGGAAAAAAATGCTTCAGTTTTGTCCCCATTCTTTGTCAATGGGGACAAAACTGAACTGAAGAGAACGGAATGCTCCAAAATACATTCCATTCAGTTCAGTTGCGTCCCCAGGCCGGAGAGCAAAACGCATTATTTTGCATTTTGCTTCTTTCCGTCCTGGGGATCAGGAGAAAGACGGATCCGGCATGACCCCCAATGCAAGTCAATTCTGTCTGACACAATAGAAACCGGATCCGTCCCAGCAATGTTAAAGATAATACAACCGGATCCGTTCATAACAGATGCACATGGTTGTATTATCAGTAATGGAAGCATTATTGCTGAACCCTGCCGGATCCAGCAATAACGCTAGTGTGAAACTAGCCTTAGATAAGTAAAAGCGTTCCAGAGTTATTACCACATAAAGTGAAACATGTCAGATTTGAAAAATGTAGCTTGGTCCTTAAGGTGAAAAATGGCTTGGTCTTGAAGTGGTTAATAACACCCAAGAATGTGTACAACTTTCCTATTCAGCAGCTCTCATCTCAGAGTATTGTCATGTGCAGGCCATCTTCTCTGTATTATAAACAAGAGACGATCAGCACTGGGAGGAGGAGTTCAGACCTGAGTGCCTGGGCTGCAGAAACTGGAGGGGGAAGGGCTGCTTTCGATGGTGATATCTCCTCAATGGTAGCAGCTAGAAACATGCAACTGGTCTTGTTTGAAAGCTGACATTCCATGACCATAATGACAGCTAAAGTCCAAGCAACAGAGGATATATCACTGTTAGAAATCGAGTCGGGAATACTCACAGGTAAAATCTGGTTTTATTTTCACTTTCAGCTTCATTCACATCATGCAAATTTCTATCAGTGATATCTTCCCCTATACTGAATAGATTTATGTAATTCTGGTACTGTATGAAAGCTTGGAATGCCAGCTTTCAGATAATACAAAGCCCATATCTAATAGCTGGTACCAAAGTAGAGATATGAGCAGCTAAATTAGCTCCCTTCTGTGTCAGTGTGGATGAGAATGAAGGACAAATGACTATTAAGAGGTTAATACAAATGCTTACTGATTTCATGTAATCGCAGGGCTTGTCTCTGGTTAGCTGTATGTGAGAGGATACACACTGCTCTGGGGTAGTGGGGGCGGTTATCTGCATTCTGATTGGTCCTGCTAGTTCATGTGAGGAGAGCAAAGGCTTATGGGAAGTGAGGGAAATACAGGATGGCCTCAAGGACAGGGCAAAGATCACTACAGGAAATGCAACAGAAGCCACCTTAGGAAGATGCTGAAATAGAGGCACAGAGAAATTAGGTTGCTAAGGGCTGAATACAGCAATAGGTAATATCTGGTCGTCACTCCGGTCTCCGTTGCAGCAGTGCACATGGTTAGCCAAGGCCTCCAACAAACAAAGATAATAAATACCTGGCACTTTTCTGTCTTCAATTGCAAATCAATTATTGATTCAATTATAAGAACGCGTTTCGGCTCTCCTGAGCCTTTATCAACCGCAACAATGGTACAAGGGCTGAATACAGACATCAAAAAAGTAAAATTAACTGAAAAATACAGCTTCATGAATATCTGCCCTTCAGCATCACAAATGTTAGGAATTTCATTTTTGGTAGTGAAATGGCAGTTACACTTTAAGGATCACTGTAAATGTCCATGTAGATCAGTAATCAATGCCCTTATTTAGGCACATTTTCACTGAGAGGTCAATGTTTCTCTAAAGACATTAAGCCAAGATCAAAGAAAACTTTAGTAGAGATGTGTCCTGAAACTACAGTGAGAGACTGAGAATATTTGGGAAGATTTAGTATTGCAAATATTCCAGAACTATGCCTCAGATTGAATACCAGAATTCTGGTGCACGTGCCTAATACTTCCTTTATTAAGGGTTTTAGACAAGGGTCATGGTGTAGTGAAAAAGTGGGAGTGGCTATGCTGGAAGGGGCATGGCTTGAGATGAGCTAAGGTGTGTCAGCATCGGCCACTGGTATAAAAAATGATTACGATATATATAAATAATATATTTTTGATCGTTTGGTATTAAACTTTTTCTGAGGCAAGGGGACTCAAAAATGGCACCGTTTTTATTTAGGTTTTTTATGACGTTCACTTGATGGGTTGGTTCATGTGATATTTTTATTTGGCCGGTCAATACGGATGCGGCGATACCTAAAATGTCTATTTTTGTATCTTTTTTCTATTTTTTACAATTTTATGTGACGTAATTATGGCAAAAGGTTGTTGTTGTTTTTTAACTTGGAACTTTTATTTTTTTATTATGTAAAACACTTTTTTTTTACTTTTTAATTTTGTCCCACTATGGGACTTCAACTTTTGGGAGTCTGATCCCTCTACAATGCATTACCTGTCAGTTTATTACACTGGAATCGTGCCTATGAGACCCAGCTTGGGGGCTATATCTCATAGGCTTCCGTAGGAGGAAAGCCCCGATGCCTGTGTAAGTATCGGGCTGTCTTCTCAGCCATCGGGTCCCATCACCACAACTCACAGACCCGATAGAGACGGAGAGGTTGCCAATACCCTCCACAAACCCCGCAGGATAGAAATGGTTAATGCACCAGCATTGTTGTATTCACCGATATCGGCATATACAGCAGGGAGTCGGCTGTCAGGAACAACCGGGCCCCTACCGCTGATCGGGCGGGCACAGCTCCTGCACCCGCTGGATCAGAGCACTGAACATGTACGGTGCTAAGGCTTAAAAGGATTTTGTTACTTCAGCTAATAGCATTTATTATTTAGAGGAAGTTAATCAAAGCCATTTATCAATATATTGTTATTATCCATATTGCTTCCTTTGCTGGCTGGATCCGTTTTCCATCATATTATACACTGCTCATTTCCATGGTTATGACCACCCTGTAATCCAGCAGCAGTGGCCATGCTTGCACACTATAGGAAAAAAGTTCCAACCTAATTGAGCTTCCATGGTCCCGGCCACCTGAAAGGCCGGCGCTTTTTCCTATAGTCTGCAAGCAAGGCCGCCGCTGATGGATTGCAGGGTGACTGTAACCATGGAAACGAACAGTGTATAATGTGATGGAAAAATGAATCCAGCCAGTAAAAGAGACAATATGGATAATAATAATACATTAATAAGTGCCTTGTAGTAAGTTTCTCTAAATGATAAATGCTATTTGCCTAAATGACACAAGTCCTTTAAGTCACGTCCTGCAGCACCGTTCGTGTACAGCGTGGGTCATCTATGGGTTAAAGTTTTGCTGTGACAGTGTGTCGAACATGTTTAGTGTCGTCAATTTGCTTAATCTGTAACTACTTTTAAGGGTCCCTAATAAAGGTTAAATGTCATACTGAGAGGTATAGACACACACTAAATGTTATTATCCCATCCAAAAATTTAAAACCTAGTGTAATTATAACCTCAATAGGATCTGGCAAATTTTCTCACTGAATCCAGTACCTCTAAGATAAAGGTAGGAAGCCAGGAGGAACATTAAACTGATCTGGAAGTCATATTAGGTATCACTCGTGTTATAACGATTAAGGATAAAGGTATATTTTCTCAAACGTATAAAATATTCTTTATTAGTAAAGCAGGCTTTAGATGTGTTTATTTAACAAACCAGTTTGGACTTAGATATATTTCTTGGTAGAGCCAGATACATTTTTGCTGTTTGTCATCTGGTTTTACGTCTGCAGCCAAGAAACAAAGGTACCTCAGTTCTTCTTGAAATCTAGCAGTGTCTTTGATAGGTGTCAGCCATAGCCCATTTTCTGAAATGAACCCATTCTAAACTTCTCAGAGAAGCTAAGCTGCCAAAAAGTTTGCTACACAATGTACAAAATTATCAAAGCAAAGGCCTTTCTTCTCAATGAGACACAGATGTAGCTGGTTTATTAGAGCTTATCTAAAACCTTTTTCTGTTCCTAGGGGCATCTTAATCTTTTAACTTTGACTTGTCAGGATTCTCTTTTATTGTGTGTTACACAAACTGTAGATTAGAAGCATTTTGTGCAGTAGCACCATATCTGTGACTGTTGAAAATTGTTTTAATGAAAATGAAATGAGAAAATGAAATGGAAATGAAAAAAAAAGACAATAGAAATGCACAGTTCAGATCTTGCTTAATTGTACCCAAAGAACTGACATTGCATTAAGCTTTTTATTCTTAATAGTTTTGATAATTTAATAAAAACGGATAGGAGAATAAACGCTAAAAACATATATAATGCTTTATTCGCAACTTGTGCAATTCACTTACAAAAAGGGGAGGGGGGGACACATAAGATTGAAAAGAAAAAGATGTGTGCCCAGAACAAGTACTAGTCCGGGATTGACCACACAAACAAGGCACAGAAGGGGTGTCACCATATGAATAGGGGGGTGGGCTTTTGTATAAGCCGTGAATTGTTTTTAATTTAATAAAAACTGCAATGTTTTGTGGAGGTCAATATATTTTATCTACAGTATACGTAGCTATAGACATGTAAAGTTTGTACAACATAAAACATATATTGGCAGTACTTTATGTACTAGGTCCTTTCTTCCAAATTGACATGATATCCTTCAGACCAAATAACTTTGAACCAAATAATGGAAATGCTGGGCATTCCACCACAATGGACATTCCACCACAATAGACATTCCACCACAATAGACATTCTACCACAATGGACATTCTACCACAATGGACATTCCACCACAATGGACATTCTACCACAATGGAAGTATACTCCTTAGGGTCAAAGCATATATTATTCCTGGGGGTGAAGTGGTAGTCTGAAAGTTATAGCAATACCCCATTGCCATGACTATCGCAGGATACTGACAACAGCTAAAAGCAAGGGTGCAATATATGGAATGAAGGAACATTTTATATCTAAAGTGCGGTTTCAACTTAGGTTCACGACAACAGCACACGTTATTTTCTAAGCACAAAGCATTAAGAAAAACTTTTTATTTCTATTTCCAAGTGGATATTTAAGGGTACTGTGATGCCACAGTGAGAAAGAACTGGAGCAGATTGTAACAATTTTCTTGCCAGGCATGACTTGCTTGCCTTTGATACACAATCATGACTCTGACCAGTTCGATGCTTTTGATACACTTGCCTGAGGCCAGTTTGGTACCTTTCACTCTAATGCCTTGGGCTGCCAGGAAAGGTGTCATTCACACCCTAGCCTGAAATGTACAAACGGATTCACAGTGGATTCCTGGCAAGAACTCATCTCTTTCTCATACACAAGCATGTGGCAGGCTTTCAACTCAGCCAGTCTGCTGCTGGCATCCCCGTAAAATACCTCACTTGTTCCCATGCACCACTGATTTCCTTTACTTTTCAGCAGTCAAAACAAATTCTGTTATTCAAGGACATCAAAGGATAGAAACATATCTTGGGAATTAGAAGTGGCAGGCTCAAGAAAAATATCATATCTCTGTCTGTATCTTGCTTGGTGCAGCTTTTCATTGAGAAAGCTCCATTTCCTCTCCCTGCTAGCTAGGAATCCAATATGAAATATGAATATATTTTAGAGGCAGATGTTCTGACCAAGTGACATCGTAAATCACAGATGTGACTATTACTGTTTGGAGTCCACCAATGGAACTCCGGAGAGCAGCCGATTTTTCTTGTTTGTAGAAATAATGCTGAGGATATTACCTGTCCTGGGATGTTTAACACACTGCATTGGCAACAAGAGTTATTGCTAGAAGAAGCAATATCTAGTACAGAGATATGTTTGTTCCAGGTAAAAATAAATCAAACCTGTATGAGTATTATCTACACTAGCACCTGAAGCGTTATCCTGGTGTCAGCTAGTAAATCTGCAATGTTGCTTCAAGCTCTGGACAGAATTTCTTTAAAGGGGTATTCCAGAATTGACTTATTTTTTAAATAACCCCCTCCCCACTGAACCTGTGAAGGGGATCACCCCATTGAAGAAGAACTCCTGCAAACATTTTTATTCCATGTCCTGCTAGAAATGTACATGATATAATCTGTAGTGAATGTCATTTTCTTACCAGTGTCTGCATTTTTGACTTATATAATCCTGAAGTTTCTCATCTGTGTCATGTGACTAGGAATTAGACCCATCAGCTCACACAGCACCTTATGTGTGCACAGGAAGTCTAATTTTCTATAAATTCCTATGGGAGCCTCACTTTCAGTCTCATAGGAATGAATAGAGACGTGACTGGCTTCCTGTCCTGGGTCAGTTGGAGGCCAGGGAGTTGGTCACATGACCCAGCTACAATTAGAAGAACGTGGATAACTGAGAAATGCAGTGTCTTATAAGAAGATTGCATTCACTACAGATTACATCATGCACTTTTCTAACAGGTCAGAGAATAAAAATTTTTGCAGGAGTTCTTCTTTAAGCATGCATGGGCTACATAAAAAAAGGAATAATTCATTTATTGGGAGAATTTTTCAAAGCTAGTATATTTTCTGGCATTGAAAGTGCCAAATTTGTGTGCAATTAAAATTTTGCACTAAAATTTGAGTCGTTTTTGAATTTCAACAACTCTTGCCACTTTTTAAAAAAGGAGGTGGAGCTTATTGAGAGGGTATGGTCTCCTGTGGTACAACAGATTTATTGGCATACACTTGATTTTCTGGCACACGGACTGCCCAATTAAATCCAGATACGCGGTGTAAGACCAGGATAAACTCCACAATAAAAAGAGATGTAACCCAAAAGCAAAACCCCATGTAGAATACTAGAATCAGAATCACCCTATAGGTACGGACACAGTAAAGTAAGGTTACATTGTACAACAAGTTGCAAAGAGTACAATAGTTATTGCTGCTTTGACTCTCTTTTGAAGACCATATTTATTCCGTAAATATTTTTTTGATGTGTCTGGAAGGAGTGGCACCTTCTGGTGTGAATGCGCTCCTGTTACCAGGGGAGTAGAATTCATGTGCACTTTTGCCCCACCTATCTAAGAGGCGACCTTGATTAAGGTGGTACATGTAGGTGTGTGTGCTCCTCCTCTCATTGGTTGCTGATGCACATAGAGGTAACTAGGAGCAGCACACTATATGTGCAGGGTCTGCGCACCTAAACAGAGATGCACAACCGCATAGGAAGGTTTAGCGTTGGACCTGCCTGAACTGAGACCACCGTGGCGCTGGGTAGGTGGGCACAGATGTGTTTTGATCAAAATGTATTGGCTAAGAGTCTCAGATTTTATCTATAGAGTGAGGGCTTAGTCCATATATTGTTTGCATCTATTGTTTTAGTGCATTTTTTTTTTCCGTGAATTTCTCTTTTGAAGACCTCCAAACATGTAGCAAAGGGACAGAGCTAATATCATTCTGTGAAAGGGCATTAATGAGGTTGTCCAGTTTTCTGTTTAAAAAAAAAACTTAGGATTCCTACTCCACACTGATGAGGGGCAAATACCCCGAAACAGCTGTCTGTGGCTGGATACCATGCTTTGGCATAGGTGGTTTCCTTTTGGAGACTGCCCTTCCCTTGGTTGTTCCTTCCCGGTGAAAGGCCTGGCTAGTTTGACCGTCGTTGAGACACGTGATGGTGTCTCCGTGGTTTTCTTTTGATTTGCATATTGCTTTCCCAGGGAGCCTTGTTTTAGATTCACCAACGTTGAGACTCGTGATGGTGTCTCTGTGGTGATGATGGTTGATCTCCCTGAGGTCAATCATCTTTTCTTAAATAATCTTTTACTAGGCATTGCTCCCACTAGCCAGATTCCTACTCCACACTGATGAGGGGCAAATACCCCGAAACAGCTGTCTGTGGATGGAAGCCATGCTTTGGCATAGGTGGTTTCCTTTTGGAGACTGCCCTTCCCTTGGTTGTTCCTTCCCGGTGAAAGGCCTGGCTAGTTTGACCGTCGTTGAGACACGTGATGGTGTCTCCGTGGTTTTCTTTTGATTTGCATATTGCTTTCCCAGGGAGCCTTGTTTTAGATTCACCAACGTTGAGACACGTGATGGTGTCTCCGTGGTTTTCTTTTGATTTAAACAGTAGATATGTCCCCATAGTGATCCTACTCACTATTTATGATTCCATAATGACTCCATACAGTAGTCATGCTATCTTAGTGCCCCACACTTTAGTCATGGCCCATAGAGGCCACACACAGTAGTCTTGCCTCAGTGGTATCCCTACACAGTAGTCATGCCCCCATAGTGCCCCCACACAGCAATCATGCTCCCCTAGTGCCGTCACACACTGATCATGCCCTCATATTGCTGCTGCATAGTATTTATATCCCCATAGTGACCCCTTGAACTGTAAATAAAAAACTAATACTCACCTAACCGCATCCCATCAAATGATCTGAGCACTTCCTGCTTCCCAGCAGGCGTGATGCAGTGATACATCGCACCTGCTTGACTTTGTAGGAAGAGCATAGAGGCCGATTTCCCAGCCTGCGCGTTCTACTTACACGGTCCAGCAGGCACAATATGTCACCGCATTACACCTGAGACTGGGGAGGACACAGGCCAGGGATTCACTATTGCATTCAACTGTTTCTGTGTCCTCAGAATGCAGAGACAGTTAAAATTAGGAGATACCTCAGCTGTCCCAAGGCCACAGGACAGCTGATGAAATCCAATACTGTCTCGTTGGATCGGCGATGGTTAGGAGGTTTGCTGTTGTAAAATGAAAGCTGTGCTGTGATTGGTTGTTTTGGGCAAAAATGAAAGCAGTGGTGTGATTAGTTTTTATGGGCAACAAACAGTTTGTCTTTTAGACAGTACATGCACAGAGATGAGAGACAGACTGAAATGTAGGGGAGATGTAAGAACCAACAGACTCTACATAAAGGGGCACTCCCAAAACAGGTGCAAAGATGTCTCCCCTCTGAATGTGTACCTGGGACAGTAGCAGGTTTTTCAAAGTTTGCAGGCATGGTCAAAGTGTTAGATTGGCAATACATATTCAGTAACTGTTGGCCGGAAAATCAGCTATCTCTCCCAACTGCCTCTCAGCTCCCCCATACACATTAGCTCAAATAAACTTGTCTCTGTATTTAATGTGGGCAGAGGAAAATCCACTGCCAGAGACTTCTGGCAGTGGCTTATCTTGTGGGGCAACAAAAGGATCAGTCAAAAATATTCAGAGTTGGGAGCTCCCCATCATACATGTTAAACTGTTGGCCCTATTAGCTGTTCTCAGTACTCCCATACAAGTGAAGGGTACATGCTGGGAGTTGTAGTTTCAGGCTGGAGTGCCAGAGGTTGCTTACCTCTCTGTGCATTATGTATTCCAAATAGTTGTGTATGAACAACAAACAGTTAACACCGGCGGTCTTGGTTAGGTTGCCATGGAGACCTGCTGGTCCGGCCACCTCTGGTTAATGTGTGTGTCTAGTCAATGAAGCTAGTGAAAAGACCTACATGTGTGAGCTCTTGCAAAGTAGGCCCAAATTGAAGCCTCATCAAGGAAACATCATTCCTGAGACTGAATGGCTACCAAAGAACAACTTAACTAAAAGACTGACCCTGAGGTATAGATAACAGATATTTATAGAAGGTTTGGGACCATCAAGATTGCTCATTGGATTCAGACAGTAAGGTATTGCTTCTTTATGGCATTAAGACTTTACTGCTTGTAGAAATAGTTAAATGTCTCTGGCATTATATTTATACATATATATATATAATATATATATATATATATATATATATCTGGCCACCAAACTTTGAGACGGATTGTCCATTCAATGTGCAGATCGTAGATTTGCAGAAAGAGTTAATGAGAACAGAATTGCACGCCTGCAGTTTTATGGAAACCCCAGGGAGCACCAAAGTTAAGACAGCCACTGTGAACCCCTACTACTCCTATCAGTGCAACTGCCCTCCTCAGCTGATGTGACAAATACAAAATAATAAGGGCCATCAGGAAAGGGCCAAAACTCTTTATAACTAAACCTTTTTCTAGGTAAACAAGGATAAACTGTCTAAATTGTACAATGGCATTTTGGTGAAATTATCTTCTCATTTATGTAAACATGAGAATTTTGTGAATTCAATAGAACATAGGCACAGCGGAATGTCTGTGGAAAAGGATTTTGGAATGCCACCAAGCAAGAGAACCGGAGCTTTGTTGTAGATAAAAAGAGAAGCATCATAATCTGATGTAATGAAGAAACGAAAATAATCCATGACACGGAGATGAAGATGGAAATATCTGAAACTCTTTGATAAGAACTGCATCTGAAGACTGAAATGGGGCAATCTGGAACAAGAAATACAAAATTGAAAAGTTTAGAGACATTTACAAAAATAAAATGTTTTCAAAGTAAGATAAAATCATCAGTATCCATAGGTGTATGGCTTGGGTTTCCTCTTACAGGAGGCACTCTATACACATTAATCACTATACAGTTCTCATGGCACCATTAAAGTGAGCATTACTTCAACAGAACTAAATGAAAGAAATGTCTGTGTCATAGTTTATTGGCATGTGAATTCCAACCTATCCAGTCAATGTGCTCCACAGGGACTGCTGCCACATATTTAAGACAGCTGAAGACAGCTATCATTCCTGATCTCCCTATGCACATCCGTGCTCTACTTGGCTGAGCATACATGTGTTCTTCCTCTCAGAAGAAGGGAGAAGCTGCTGCCATACACCTCTGGCAGTGGCGTATCTCTCTGGGAATAAAAGGATAAGCAGTTGAAATCTGACATGCCAGTTCCTTATCTTCCCCTAACATCTCCTCTCGGGAAACAGTTGGGAGACACCATACATATTACCGTATTTTCCGCTTTATAAGAGCAACTTTTTTTCCCCCAAAAGTAGGGGGGAAATTGCGGTGCGTCTTATAAAGCAAATACAAGTGAGCACTTCCATTATGGCATGGAGGGCTGATAGGGTTCTGACATGGAGGGCTGATATGGAGGGTTGATGTGATGTCCTGAAATTTATGGGGGGTCTGATATGAGGTTTGATGAAAAATATTTTTTTCTTATTTTCCTACTCTAACATCTGGGGTGCGTCTTATCATCAGGTGCCTCTTATAAAGCGAAAAATACGGTAGATCTTCAGCTGGTCGCACCAAAATCGCCAGGTTTGGCTGAAAAAACATCTCATTTGTAAAGTCCGTTTAAGACATGTAAGTTTTGGCTGTCTAGTACAACAACCCAATTATTATCTGCATATTTTAGCAGATTAAATTAAAAAAAAGGGAGTGCCTGTTTGCAGGACACAAAAGAGGAGAAAATCAGATAAGAAACAGCAGGGTGCTGCCACTGTTTTAGGACGTCTATTTTTTTTTTTTTTTGCTTGTACAAACATCATGACATTCATGAGCTTCTTGCAAGCATTTTTTAGAAGTAGCATTTTATCTGCTTTTTTCCAGATGTTTTATTCCTTTAGTTAAACCAAATGCCACACCCAGAGCATGCAGCAATTTAAAAAAACAAAAACAAGGGACTAACAAAATTCCAGGAAATGGTCTTAAAATAACACTACTCACAGAAATAAACACTAGTGCTGGATGCCGCTGCACACCACCAGTATTGCGGTCTCCCTCCTGACTGCTTCCCCAGTTACTATGCTCCTGATGAAATACATTATGGAAACGCGTCGAGCAATATTGTGGGCACTTGATTGCTAGCATCCCTTTTGGCTGTACTCATGCGGCTAACCCAGTGTGGGGTGCTTCTGAGTCTGTGGGGGTATAGGGGGCAGAGAGGACTGTGTGAACTCACAGCAGGTATTACCACACCTTCACCAGTGGGGATTTATTTTGGGCATTGACCCGATATACCCAGAATGGATTGCGTATCAGAATCCACTGGGTCCTTTCTTTCCCCATTTGGCAGGTGGAGGGTAACTGGCGTTGCACACCCGCATTTAGAGACAAAGGGGTGTTTCATAACTATACCCATATATACCAGCAGGCGATCTAACCCCCATGCCTTTGCTTTTTCTCTATCTTGTGCAGATTGGCTGTACTATTGCTGGTTTTCGTGTCTGGACTCGAAGAAAAATCACTGCCGGTTGTGAATATCTTCTGTCTTTTATCAGCAGTTACAAAAATAAAGAATTATTTATTATTTTTGTTTTTTCACGTCGTTAAAATGACACTACAAAATTCATGGTGTTTGTGGGGTGTTTTATAATTTAGTATTGGCCAACATGGAACATATGGACATGGTGCTTTTTCCTCCAATAAAATAACGATAAAAAAATTAATGTGAACACCCCCGTTGAATATTTCTAATTGTGATTGTAGCACTGCCATTACTGACGTTTCCAAAGTCAAGAAATTCTTAGAGCTTATGAAGGGTTTTTTAGGCTTCTCTGATACTTTCAAAGAAGACTGCTGTATTTTGCACAATTGATTTGGACTTCTACTTCCATATCCAAAAAATCTATAGGCCTGTAATATATTGCACTTCTGTGTACTTCCAGTATCCCCCCAGATGTTGAGTTATAGAGGTATTCTCCTTTAAAAGCCTGAAATTTGTTTTGACTAGTCTGCAGACTATGAGTTAAGCACACTGACCAAGAGATAAAATGGAGGCTTAGTTCCTTTTAAATGGTCGATTTTTTACATTTTTAGTAAACCTATGAGTTAATTTTTAATGCCTAAGAGCAGGGTTCCCTATTGAGCCAGACTTCATCTTTCCTATTGTAAAATTATTATATACAAGGTTCCCTTTAAGTAACAAAGAAGCTGGAAAGATGGAGGACCCTCTCATTGGTTGACAGAGAGATTGACAACATGAAAGTCAATATAGCTGATCCAAGGGTAGAATAAGGACCAAGTACAGTCCAAAACGTGTTTACTGGTGTGGGGAGATGTCCTGCTGTGTGTCGCTTTGGACATTTTTTTTAAGATATTTGAAATAAAAAATAGATAGTTTTATCCAAGACCCGAGTGCTGGATCCGCTACTTTGTTTCTACAATGTGGATTTGCTTCTCCTAAGGATCTGTGCACAGAGAACTGGCAAAGGCAGTCAGATGATTGCATTTATTTTTTTGAAGACTAGACGGTAAGTCCACCACCAGTGTATAGGCCTATGCACTTTGAGGATTACAGTTGATTTTATCATGTTTCAACCAATTATTGACTTTTATGTCAGGACCTTGTGCTGGACTCACCTTCTGCCCTTGGATCATGCAGGTGTTATTGACACAGGGACTCCATAGAAGTAGGTGAGCTTAAACTATAAGAAAAATCTTTATTTCTCTGCTCAATATGGCTGATTGTCATAGCTGTCAGACCGCTACTTCCCAGAAAATTGCAGGCTTACAGGAGAAACATTACTATAAAGTAATCTAAAGTCAAGTTTTAAAGTTTCATATTTTTGACTACAACTTTCTAAGGGTTTAGTTTATATTACCACTATTCTCTATTCCATTCGGATTCTATTGTTTTCTGCATAATTAAAACACATTAAAAAATTCAAATGCCAATAGAAATCCAATTGACCCATTATAAGTCAATGGAATCACAGTAAGAATTTGTTAGGATCTGTTTTAAAAATGGCTCCCTTATCAGAGTCATACATGGCTCCATTATCAGAAGTCATACATGGCTCCATTATCAAAAGTCATAATCCTAATGTGAACAGGTAATCACTACTCAAGGTTTTCAACAGTGGTTGCATTTCTCGGGACAACAATTCAAATCCTATAATTTTTCATGAAAGTCAGAAGGATTTTACTTACTTTTATGTAGATCTAAAAGGGGTTGCCCCACAAAAAATATTCTACATTTTTCAAACCAGCAAGGGGATCTGAATACTTTTATAATTGCATGTAATAAAAAAATTATTATAGCTACTGAGTTATTCACTGAAATCTATCTGTATAGCTCCACCTGCTGTTTGCTCTTTTTCTAATTTCTCTGTCCTTCTCACTGAGATGGAAGCACATGCTCAGTTCTATCCTTCAATTGCCACCAGCTGCAGGAGAAAAGACACATCCCCTGAGAAAGTTCATGCCCCTAAAGTTGCCATATTGAATACATCTAGCAGAACAATTGGAACAATAAATGAGGAGATCTCTGGATCCATGTGAGGTACTAGGCTGGTTCTAGCTTTGTTAGAAAGAGATTGTCATGTACTATATGATGTCTGATTTTCATTTTTTGCATTAATCATGGGATGAACCCTTTAAGGTATATCATAGTTATATTATGCCTTTATTGGGGGGAGTCCTGGTCATTGTGCTAATGTACTGAACAGTGTAGATAATACACAAATGCACATTCTACACCAGGGATGCTCAACCTGCAGCTCTCCAGCTGTTGCAACACTACAACTCCCAGCATTCCTGGATAGCCTACAGCTATCGGTCTACAGCAGGGCATTGTAGGGAGTTGTAGTTTTACAACAGCTGGAGGGCTGCTGGCTGGGCGTCCCTGTTCTAAACAATATATATATATATATATATATATATATATATATATATATATATATAATCAGATAATCAGAAGGTCTATGACATGGATATATTACAGGGTGGTGCAACTTGATGGAACCTTCTTTAGTCATGGATGAGACTCTTGTTAAGTTTCAGAATAAAGGTGCAACTGTTCTTTGTCACAGCCACTAATGGAACAGAATAGCAATGAGTGACTCATATGTCAACTTGCCTTAGGAAAAGTAGTTTTATTTCAGTGAGTTATAACGTCTTGTGAAGGAACATCTGTTACTGTTCAAAAATGCTCTTTCATTGTGTACTTCTCTACTGTACTGTCAGAAGAACAGGGAGCAATATTGATTTTAGGCTTTTCATTTGCACAGGTAACTACTTAGCTTTTTAGTCATTTAGAGTCCATTCTAGCAGCGTAGCCCTAATAGAAAACAATACGTGATAACCATTTACAAGACAAAATGGCACGAATACAAGGAGCATATGGCGAAAATGGAAAACCACAGCAAACTGACATGGTGTCAGGATTTGTGCGCTAGCATATGGTGGGCCCATGTGTTTATGAATGTATTGTTCTTGTAGGAACATTATCACACACAGTTCCTCTATTCAACCAGTCATCTGCAGCTGGCACCTGGGAATAGAAGCCTTAGCAGATTAGATCAGGACAAGTCAGTGCAAGCTCCAAGAAAATTGTGTTCCCCATACTATTCATTCTCCAATGTGTTACGATATTCCATGTCGGGTGGTTTTGTTGGGGGGAGCATGATTTTTTTAATATTAAACTGAAAGAAAAGATGTTTTAAAAGCACAATTATTTGGCTACAAAAAATTTTCCTCCCTAATTCAATTGTTTTGTTTTCCTTTGAAAAAACTGTTTTTGCCACCAATCAATGTCTAGTTTAAGGCCTCTTTCACACGAGCGAGATTTCTGTCCGCCTAGCACCCACACTGAATCCTGACCTTTTCATTTCAATGGGTCTGTGTACATTTTTCACGCATCATTTCTGTGTTCAGGAAAAATGGCAACATGTTCTATATCCTGAGTTTTTCATGTAGCTCAGGTTCCATAAAAGTGAATAGGGCTCGCATGAAAAATAAAAGGCATCCGGATGGAATACGTTTTTCACTGATGGTTGCTAGAAGATGTACTTTGTAACTCTTCAGGTTTTTTTCAGTCATGTGAAAAAGTATCCAAAACTGAATGAATCCACGCAGAAAAAACTGAAATACTGAATGCGGTCGGAGACAAAACTGACTGAAGTTGCGCGCAAAACCATCAGTTTTTCCTGAACCAACTCTGAGAGAATCTATAACATCTATGGGAAAACAGCAATAACGTCACTGATTTTTGCAGGACGACTTGTAGTTTTAATTGGTATCATTTTCAGGTATATAACATTTTTGATAGCTTTTTATTCCTTTTTTGAGGACAAATGAGCAAAAAAAACAACAATTCAGCCATTCTGTTTTTTTAAGGCATTCACTCTGTGGAATAAATTATGTGATAATTGTGTAGTGTGGGTCATTTCGGTGATACCAAATATGTGGAGGATTTTTGGCAATTTTTTACATTCTTTCAATGGAAAAAGGTTGTGTTTTTACTTTTTTTTTCTTGTAAAGACATTGCCACCCCGCAATCTCATTCACCCCTCCCTCTAAACCACTTAGATGCATCAGTCAATATTGACTGCTGCATCTTAGACATTAAAGAGCAATTCTGCCTATCTGGGATATTGGAGCAAGGGCCTGGCTGTCACATGAGAGCCACACTCCATCCCTCTGCTGTATGGGCCACTGTAAAAAGTGGCTGCTTAGAATAAGGGCTCATGCACACGAACGTATTTTCTTTCCATGTCCATTCCGTTTTTTGTTTTTTTTTGCGAAACATATGCAGAACCATTCATTTCAATGGGTTTGTAAAACAAAGTTAGTCCATGTGCATTCCGTTTCCATATGTCCATATTTCCGTTCCACAAAAAAATGAATATGTCCTATTATTGTCCGCATTATGGACAAGGATAGGCTACATTAGGCTATTAGGCTACATTCACACCAACATATTTTGTTTCCGTGTCTGTTCGGTTTTAATTGCGGATTGGATGAGAACCCATTTATTTCAATGGGTCCATGAAAAATTCAGATAGCACACCGTGTGCTGTCTGCATCCGTATGTCTGTTCTGTAGCCTTGCAAAAAATATACAGCATGTCTTATTCTTGTCCGTTTTGCGGACAAGCATAGACATTGTTACAATGGATCCGCAAAAAAAAGGATGCAATATGGATGATAAAAGGATGTCATCCGTATTTTTTGCGGATCAATGTTTCGTGGACTGCAAAACTGCCAGCTGTTCCATTCCACAAAATACAGAAAGCACACGGACATCATCCGTATTTTTTGTGTGCATTGTTAAGGGTGAGGCTGCACTACAACTTTTTGTAGAGCAACTGATTGTTTTTAACTATTTAACTACAGCTGCAGTCCAAATGAATGCACTCGGATAAATGCAATTGTGTGGACTGCAGCTGACATTCAATAGTTGAAAATAGTTAAAATCAATAAGTCACCCTACAAAAAGTAACAGTGTAGCCAGGCCTAAGCAGGGGCGTAGCTATAGGGGGTGCAGAAGTAGCAGTCTCTACCGGGGCCAGGAGCGTAAGGGGGCCCAAAGACACTTGTGCCACATAAGAAGACACCAGTATTGTAACATAGTAACATAGTTTATAAGGCCGAAAAAAGACATCTGTCCATCCAGTTCGGCCTGTTTTCCTACAAATTGATCCAGAGGAAGGCAAAAAAAAACCCTGTGAGGTAGAAGCCAATTTTCCCCACTTTAGGGAAAAAAATCAGAATTACTCCCTGGATCAACGACCCATCTCTAGTAACTATAACCTATAATATTATTACCCTCCAGAAATACATCCAGACCCCTCTTGAACTCTTTTAGTGAACTTACCATCACCACCTCCTCAGGCAGAGAGTTCCATAGTCTCACTGCTCTTACTGTAAAGAATACTCTTCTATGTTTGTGTACAAGCCTTCTTTCCTCCAGACGCAGAGGATGTCCCCTCGTCACAGTCACAGTCCTGGGGATAAATAGATCATGGGAGAGATCTCTGTACTGACCTCTGATATATTTATACATAGTTATTAGATCTCCCCTCAGTCGTCTTTTTTCTAAAGTGAATAAGCCTAATTTTGATAATCTTTCTGGGTACTGTAGTCCACCCATTCCTGTTATTACTTTAGTTGCCCTCGTCTGAACCCTCTCCAGCTCTGCTATGTCTGACTTGTTCACAGGAGCCCAGAACTGTACACAGTACTCCATGTGTGGTCTGACTAGTGATTTGTAAAGTGGCAGGACTATGTTCTCAACACGGGCATCTATGCCTCTTTTGATGCAACCCATTATCTTATTGGCCTTGGCAGTAGCTGTCTGACACTGGTTTCTACAGCTTAGTTTGTTGTTCACTAAAATTCCTAGGTCCTTTTCCATGTCAGAGTTACCTAATATTTTACCATTTAGTATGTACTGGTGACTTGCATTATTCCTTCCCATATGCATAACCTTACATTTGTCAGTGTTAAACCTCATCTGCCACTTCTCTGCCCAAGCCTCCAGTCTATCCAGATCCATCTGTAGCAGTGTACTGTCCTCTTCTGTGATAATTACTTTACACAGTTTAGTGTCATCTGCATCTGTAGAAAGTCCATGCTGGTCAAGTTACATCTCTGGCTGGAGGGAAGGGGTTAGGTCAAGAATTTGGCATGGGGGTGGGGTTAATTTTTGCCTCAAGCAGCAGGAAGGCTATGTGCTAACTATATACCCCCACCCCCACCCCCCCGTCCACAAAGCTCTGAGGAAAGGGGGGCCCAAGATGAACTCTTGCATCAGGGCCCATGAGCTTTTAGCTACGCCCCTGGGCCTAAGGCCTGTCAACCGACGAAAAAAGACATATCAGAGGTCATTAAAGGGTTAAAGACATGTAAATGTACTCAAACCATAGGCCTGCGTAAGGACAGAGAAAAGTGTCTAATTTACCTAGCGAGTTGCAGCACATTTAAAATACTGCTTGCATGATATTAATTCTGATGAATTTCCTCCTCTGCCTCCCCTGATTGCTTCCTACAACTGGTATATAAAAAATACATGTACTCACCTAGGACACCTGCTCTTCAGCAATAGGGTCTGTTGACCTTCATCACCTGAAAACACAGAGTTGCCAGTGGTGCTCACTATGCTGAGATGAAATATAATAGATAGATAGATAGATAGATAGATAGATAGATAGATAGATAGATAGATAGATTCAGTACAATAATATTCCATGAGATTCCAAGATATACATGAGCAGCTTGGTTGTTCACTCAGAACTTCCTAATAAAGGTGAGGAGAGCAGCATGTGTGCATGGAGAGATAAGTGTCTGACTCTGTATTAGGGATTTATGACTTATGATGGTTTTTCTGTATAAAGCTTGCAATACACAAGAAACAAGTTGGCCAAAAAAGCCAAAATGTTTTCCACTAGGGCAGAAAGTTTTGGATGTTTGACATGATTGTCTAAACCAGCATATCATTCACCGCTTTGCTCAAGCCTGCATAGGGTTTTATTTTTTGTCATGTTGCTGGTGGGATCATTTGTACTGTACAAGAGATGACCGATTCTTCACATTCTGGCCAATGCTTATCTTATATGTATGGTCAGCTTTAGGCACTGGTGCTTTGCAGTTGGCATTAAATGAGAACTTCGTGGCTAGAAATGGGTCTCTCTTGGATTATTTGGACATTGTGCCTGAGACAGTATGGGGGTTCTGTGGCTGGCATTCAATGAGAAGCATTGTATCTGTGTTATTATTGCATTTGTGGCTAGTACATCATACTATAGCTAGAACTACAATAGTGGCTCTACTATTTAAACTTTAAAGGTGTATTCCAGGATTTTAATTTTGTAACAGAGTTAGTTACTGCAGAACTGTTCCCATTCACTTTAATGTCAAGAGAAGTCCTGCAGTAACCAGCTCCATCCACTACATAGTGGATGGAGCTGGGTATTTCTGACACCGACTTCTGGCACCAGAGCTGCTCAAAAACAGCTGATCAGCAGGGGTGCAGGGTGCCAGTCCCCTGCAGATCTCATATTGATGCTCAATCCTGAAGATATGCCATCACTATTAATGCTCCTGTAGGACCCCTTTAAACCATGTATATGACATTTGGCTGGCCTTAGTTTGATCATCTGTCTCGGAAAGTAGCTTTCCATTGTGTTATTTGCACTATATTATACAAACACATCCACAGAGGAATAACATATGTTAAACCATCAAACAATCCAAATTTTACAGTTATTTTTGTGGTAACCAACACCCAATAACACAGTCTAAGAGGAGCAGTTATATTTACAATGATTTACATACTTATTATGGGTGTTTCCACTAGTGATCTTTGAGAAAAGCTTTTACCAGCCTAATACAGTAACAAATGGCTTTCTTATGATCTCAAATAATAATTCGTCTTTTTACAACTTGAAAAATAAAAATGACCCTTAAAAATTAAGATTTTGTTCCTGAGCAACTGAAGCAGCCGGTACTAATGTAGATGTTTCTCTCAGGAGATATGGAAAACGATACCGTTCTGATGTTTCTTCCTTCCATATCTTCATTAATAACTTGGCTTAATCACATAATGGAATTTAAAATTGGCAGTTCTTATTCTGAATTTTAATCTTTTTGGCAATAAACAGACTTTAAAGCTGGATGAACATAAAGGGATTTATAAAGTTGGAAGAGGTTCTCTTATTATCAATCTTTAAAGTAGAACTAATGAACTCAAAACTTACAGGGCTTCGTTTCTCACTCGAGGTTAAAAAGCATCTTTCTTTCTCTGTGGTTGTGTTATTTCTCTGTATTTTTCATATATTTTACACTTTCACATATTGCTTTGGGACTTGCCACATAATATATTCTGAGATCGACAACCAATCGCTGTAATGTATGGGCAAATGCAACCCCCATCCTCCTCTTGACTATGAGCCCTTATCTCAGTCATCTCAAGTCTCCCAGGAGAGCCAAAAAAGTCTATCAAAGCTGAAACGGCCCAGCACTCAGCTGAGAACATTTGCCTACCTATAATGTGAAACTTATCAGGAAAAGTAGCCTAAGGTAGGATACATGTGGGAGCCTTAGGCCCCTTTCACACGTCTCCCGCATCGTGTGCTGTGTACTGAACTGCCGACACTGAACGGGAGTTACATAGCATTATACTGATTTATGATGCTATGTAACCCTTACTGTTCTGGAATGTGTTGGATAACACTGTCAGCATTATACAACACATTCCAGAACTGTAAGGGTTACATAGCATCATAAATCAGTATAATGCTATGTAGCTCCTGTTCAGTGCCGGGAGTTCAGTACACTACACATGATGCGGGAGACGTCCGAGTCTCCCGCTCGTGTGAAAGGGGCCTTAGCAGGAGAGGATAGTCTTACTTGACTACAGGTGGGTGCATTGCTTGAAATAAGGGCAGCAGAATGATGCATTGTCACATGTATTATTACATACGGTATACAGAGATGTAACTTGAAGTTACTGAACCCCAGTGTATAATCTATAAAAAAATATGCCTACAAAAAATGAGTGAATTTCCTAAATTCGTTTGGGATCCAGTTTGGTTAAATAAACTGTCACAATTGATTCGGTATGCAAGTCACCAGTACATACTAAATGGTAAAGCACTGGGTAACTCTGACATGGAAAAGGACCTAGGAATTTTAGTGAACAGTAAACTAAGCTGTAGAAGCCAGTGCCAGACAGCTGCTGCCAAGGCCAATAAGATAATGGGTTGCATCAAAAGGGGCATAGATGCCCGTGATGAGAACATAGTCCTGCCACTTTACAAATCACTAGTCAGACCACACATGGAGTACTGTGTACAGTTCTGGGCTCCTGTGAACAAGGCAGACATATCAGAGCTGGAGAGGGTTCAGAGGAGGGCAACTAAAGTAATAACAGGAATGGGTGGACTACAGTACCCAGAAAGATTATCAAAATTAGGCTTATTCACTTTAGAAAAAAGACGACTGAGGGGAGATCTAATAACTATGTATAAATATATCAGGGGTCAGTACAGAGATCTCTCCCATCATCTATTTATCCCGAGGACTGTGACTGAGACGAGGGGACATCCTCTGCGTCTGGAGGAAAGAAGGTTTGTACATAAACATAGAAGAGGATTCTTTACGGTAAGAGCAGTGAGACTATGGAACTCTCTGCCTGAGGAGGTGGTGATGGTAAGTTCACTAAAAGAGTTCAAGAAGGGCCTGGATGTATTTCTGGAGGGTATTACAGGTTATAGTTACTAGAGAGGGGTCGTTGATCCAGGGAGTTGTTCTGATTGCCTGATTGGAGTCGGGAAGGAATTTTTCCCCCTAAAGTGAGGAAAATTGGCTTCTACGTCACAGGGTTATTTTTTGCCTTCCTCTGGATCAACTTGTAGGAAAACAGGCCGAACTGGATGGACAGATGTCTTTTTTCGGCCTTACAAACTATGTTACTATGTTACTATGTTAATAAAGTTCCCCAATTGCCCTCAAACGTCATGTATAATACTCTGAGGTCTCTTAGACCTGTATCCAACCCTTTTAACTTCAAGACAGCATTATTAATATCAAAGTAGCAGCACCATATATGTATATGGACAAATGGACGGTATATGGTGGTAAAAAACACACTGCACTGTCAGACTATGTTTGTTTTATTTTAAGAAACAGTCCAAAATGATACCTTTTGGTGAAAAATACCTTCTACTAGGTCTGTCTTTTGAATTGTAAAATAGCAGCAGCCATTTTGTGTGATTCATGCAGAATGAGTCCCCCAAAAATTCAGATTCAGATTGGAAACTGAAGTTTCTGAGAAATTCGTAACTAAATTTATTTCAAACTGTTTTTCTTATTTCTTGTCCCTACCATGTGCCATTTACAATACTAGAGATGCCCCAGAGTCACTAGGGTCTGAGTTAATCTGCTACCTCTTAACCCTCTCTGCGTAGATCACTGCACCTTTTAATATCTGCAAAAAAAAAATAAACATTTTGACAATGTTTCACATTAAACTTCTACAGTGAATGTTTGCATTTTGTGTAATATGTCTTTAAGGTATTACTGTTGCGAGGTACATAGATAAACCCATTTATAAAAGAGTAGGTATTATCACTGGCCCTCTCATCATACTGCTGTGATGAACAGCAGAAAAGCAGCTTCATCCCAAGCATTGCAGAATACCTGACAAAAATATATTTCCCATAAGAGCTATTACATGTAGTTTATTAAGATTTTTAATTAGAGATAGAATGCCGTGTGAAATGGGGTTTTAGCAATTGTAATTGGCTTTAAAATGAAGAAAGATGAAATAATTCATGTTTAAAGACACAGTACATGTATGCTTTAATAGTGCTTCCAGCTGTGTTATGGTCTCAACATACAGTGGGGGTGATCATATATCCATATAACTGATATATCACATAAGCAGTATTCATAATTGTATGGTGAGGAAGAGTGAACAACAATCACTGTATAATGCAAAACAACGTCCACTTGCAGCGCTCACCTGCACTTACGTCCTCTGGAGCACAAACACAGCATGGACTCAGCTGTAATATAAAAATATTTAGTCAGCCACCAATTGTGCAAGTTCTCCCACTTAAAAGGATGAGAGAGGCCTGTAATTGACATCATAGGTAGACCTCAACTATGAGAGACAAAATGAGAAAACAAATCCAGAAAATCACATTGTCTGATTTTTAAAGAATTTATTTGCAAATTATGGTGGAAAATAGGTATTTGGTCACCTACAAACAAGCACGATTTCTGGCTCTCACAGACCTGTAACTTCTTCTCTCAGAGAGAGGCTCCTCTGTCCTCCACTCATTACCTGTAGTAATGGCATCTGTTTGAACTTGTTATGAGTAATAAAAGACACCTCCAAATCCCACTATCGTGAAGACCAAAGAGCTGTCGAAGGACACCAGAAACAAAATTGTAGACCTGCACCAGGCTGGGAAGACTGAATCTGCAATAGGCAAGCAGCTTGGTGTGAAGAAATCAACTGTGGGAGCAATAATTAGAAAATGGAAGACATACAAGACCACTGATAATCTCCCTCAATCAGGGGCTCCGCGCAAGATCTCACCCTGTGGGGTCAAAATGATCACAAGAACTGTGAGCAAAAATCCCAGAACCACACGGGAGGACCTAGTGAATGACCTGCAGAAAACTAGGACCAATGTAACAAAGGCTACCATCAGTAACACACTACGCCGCCAGGGACTCAGATCCTGCAGTGCCAGACGTGTCCCCCTGCTTGAGCCAGTACATATCCGGGTCCGTCTGAAGTTTGCTAGAGAGCATTTGGATGTTCCAGAAGAGTATTGGGCGAATGTCATATGGTCAGATGAATCCAAAGTAGAACTGTTTGGTAAAAATACAACTCGTCGTGTTTTTTGAAGCATGGGGGTGGCAACATCATGTTTTGGGGCTGTTTCTCTGCAAAGGGACCAGGATGACTGATCCGTGTACATGAAAGAATGAATGGGGCCATGTATCGTGAGATTTTGAGTGCAAACCTCCTTCCATCAGCAATGGCATTGAAGATGAAACGTGGCTGGGTCTTTCAGCATGACAATGATCCCAAGCACACCGCCAGGGCAACGAAGGAGTGGCTTTGTAAGAAGCATTTCAAGGTCCTGGAGTGGCCTAACCAGTCTCCGGATCTCAACCCCATAGAAAACCTTTGGAGGGAGTTGAAAGTCTGTGTTGCCCAGGGACAGCCCCAAAACATCACTGCTCTAGAGGAGATCTGCATGGAGGAAAGGGCCAGCATACCAGGAACAGTGTGTGAAGACTTCGTTTGAAAACGTTTGACTTCTGTCATTGCCAACAAAGGATATATAACAAAGTATTGAGATGAACTTTTGTTATTGACCAAATACGTATTTTCACCATAATTTGCAAATAAATTCTTTAAAAATCAGACAATGTGATTTTCTGGATTTGTTTTCTCATTTTGTCTCTCATAGTTGAGGTCTACCTAAGATGTCAATTACAGGCCTCTCTCATCTTTTTAAGTGGGAGAACTTGCACAATTGGTGGCTGACTAAATACTTTTTTTCCCCTCTGTATTGAAGGTTTTGATATGTGGAGGTCTTATTGCTGAGACCCAACCGGTCGTTAGAACGGGGACAGAGAAGCACCCACATAGAGCACTCTCTCTCCTTGCTGTAGAAAGAAAGCCCCTCTCTATTCAGTCTCCTGCAGTGAGGAGAGAGAGTTCAGAATGTGAGCACTTCTCTTTCTCTTTCTAGCAATCCCAGCAGGGAATGAAACCTTTGATATGTTGCTATGGCATATCAAAAGTTATGTGAAAGCTCAGTGATACTGTATGACCCCTAAAACCCAGAAAACCCTATGAACTGTAATCCTACACATTATACATTGTTTTATTGAACATATTATCTGAAATATTCTGCTGGTTGACTTCACTTCATTCATTCTGTATGTAAAACACATTTTTAATTTGCCAGCAATCTCGTGGAATCACCACATGTAATTATTTGGTAATGAGACATTATTTAACATAGTGCTGTGATTGAAATCTCCCAATTGGGCACTTTCGCAACATGCAGAACGTCAGTGAATTTAGATGTATGGATCATCTTGAAAGATAAATGACTGGAAAATGAAGTATGCACATTTGCATTGTAACTGCCTAATTGCTAGCTTAATATATTATAGTGAATACTGTCTGAGAAGGTGAGGGCCATCACTGCAGGACTGAGTAATATGCCAGCATGTGATTAGACCCAGGCAAAGTCTTTATCATATCCTACTGCAGGGCATCTATAATTTTGGATGAAGACGTGGATATGTGTCAGGTGTGTTCAAAAGAGATGATCTTATATTTCTCAATATTCAGGAATCCTTCATTTATTCTAAAACTTACACTAAAAAAGTGAAAAACAAGCCATACATCAAAATTATTACAGACTTTTAATGGCTACTTATATACTGACAGCTTTAAATCCACTCTAGAAAAATTGTTGTAGCTAATAGTGGATAACACGTGCCAAGTGTATTAACATGATTTTACAGAATGACCGTGTTGATGGCCAATCCTTAGGATAGACCATCAATGTTAGATCTGTAAGGAACCAAAGTCTCAGCACCTCTGGATATGTGCTGGATATTGTAGGCTTGTCCAGTTCAAGTGAGTACCCAACACAATTCTCACCAGTGACGAGAATATTGATCACCTGTCTTAAAGGGGTTGTCCCATGAAAAATATTCTGCAGTTTTCAAACCAGCACGTGGATCTGAATACTTTTGTAATTGTATGTAATTTAAAAATTTAGCATAGACACTGAGTTATTCAATAAAATGTGTCTGTATAGCGCCACCTGCTGTTTGTTCTTTTTCTTATTTCTCTGTCCATATCTCTGAGATGGGACACACATGCTCAGTTCCATCCTTCAACGGCCACCTGAGCTGTGACAAGGAGAGAATTGCAGCAGAAAGGACATGCCACTTAAAGGGGTTGTACATACCCTTAATTTCACCCAGGCAGCCTGCCTGAAAACAGCATCGGAGCATTTCATGCTCTGATGCGGTCCCTTGCCCTGCGCTGGATCGCACAAGGCAAGGGCTCTTTTGTTTACAATGACAGACTGCCAGGCAGAGGCTTCCGCCCAGCAGTGTGTTCAGTGATGTCTCCGGCTCTGATGGGCTGGCTTTAGCGCTGCCCTAGCTGTTTTACTGGCTAGGTAAGCGCTAAAGCCTGCCCATCAGTGCCGGTGACATCACCGGGCTCACTACTGGGCGGAAGCCTCCACCTGGCAGAGCCCGGTTCGTCATCGGAACTGGGCTAAATGCCTGCGCGATTTAGCGCATGCAAAGGAGAGCATCGGAGCATAAAATGCTCCGATGCTCTTGTCAGGCAGGCTGTCTGGGTGAAATTTTGGGTATGTCTGGGTTCAGCTCTGAACCCGGACAACCCCTTTAAGCTGCCAGCTTGATATAAATCTAGCAGAGCAATGGGAGCAATGAATGAATAGATTAGTGGATCCATGTGAGGTACAGGGGTAGTTCTAGCGTGATTACAAAGAGGTTTTCATGTTCTATATCATGTTTGATTTGCATTTAACCCCTTTAAGAACAGATCATCTATATTACAAATCCTGAAAACACTTTAAAGATGTACACCATTTTTGGCGCCATATATAAAAGTATATTTATGCCAGCCATGTGGAATCTTATACATCAAGGCTGTGATATTACTAAGTTCATGATCCGTATGCTATAAAATAACCTTGGATTATGCTGTGCTTTCACTAAGTATCCCTATACTATGGCATCCCTTTGGGTAGTATATGAGAACTGTACAATTATTGTTTACATTATACTATAACAACACTAGGTACGTTATTTCGTTATAGTGACATCACTGTGTGCAAGATTCCTGAGCTGTAACTTTGCTAGGTGGATTGTCATTGTCTAGGTTGAGGACAGGATCTTCTTCAGGGTCTTTAACAGTACACACAGTATACCAGAAAAATAAAATAGAGGTGCCCCAACCTGTTGTAAAAAGAGCAGCTCATCCTGAGAATGAACACTCTTACCTAATAACTGGCCCATGTAAAGGTGCTGCCAATCACAAGACAAACGAGCAAAGTTTGTCAGATGATGGCATTGTTCATGCAGCACATAAAATCATTTGTCGGCAGTATGTCACCATGCATAAACAGGCATGTGCTGCTACAAACAACCATAGGAACGATCATTCATCCTCATTAGAGATGAGCGAACGTGCTCGTTACGAGCACTGTATCGCTCAGCTCCAGTGTGAAATGCCCGCAGGCATTGCGGATCCGTCCTCATCTGCATGTAAGTCAATGAGGACGGATTGTTTGGTATGACACTCATACCAAACGGTTCCGTCCTCCTCACCCGACTGAAAGTCAGTGGGGACGGAACCGTTTGGTATGAGTGTCATACCAAACGATCCGTCCTCATTGACTTACATGCAGCTGAGGATGGAGCCACAATGCCTGCGTGCATTTGTTCGCACGGGAGACGAGCGATACAGTGCTCGTAGCGAGCACGTTCGCTCATCTCTAATCCTCATGCATTGCCAATTATTGCTATTGGGCGGGCATTGATTTTTTCATTGTTTTTATTCCCGATAAGTGCCTACTCTGTTGGCCCATGTAAAATGGCCTAAATATAGTAATTTTACCAGTGAATTGCCCATCCATGCTGATTAGTTAGATCTTGGAGCTAACCATACATGCCACGATCACCAATATCTGTGGAATGGTATTTTGAATGTCCATTCAATTTAGGAGACCATTTTATGTTGCAAATACTGTAACTTGAGGCCACTGTCACTTGAAGGGACATTTAAAAATTCTTTCCCTCACAACTTTTTTGAATTTTCAATGTTAGTGTAGTAAAGTTCCTCATGTACTTGCACAATACATTTAAATTGACCTTCTTCTGTGCTTGAGCTATATGCATGCTAATTATAAAGTTGGCTCTTCTGTAGGAAGGATGTAATCTCAGAGTGGATACCACAAGTGCAGATTAATCTGCCTTAGCTGATTGCAAGCTCACTTCATCCTTGATTGGTGCATTTCATAGTAATGTGTTTTTCTAATATTTAGCGGATTGCCTGTAGAAGTCAGGTACAGGAGTGCAGAGGCTATAGGCGAGATATTCCCTGTTGTGGGATATTTAAAGAGGACTTGTCACCTTTCCTGACCTGTCTGTTCTAGTAAATAGCCATATTCCCCATCAAACAACAATTTTGGGATATCCTTTCTTAGAACAATAAACACAGTTTTTTTGTTACTCATCCTAGAAATGTATAATAAATTGTCCACTGAGTGTTACCAGTTGGGGTTGTGTCCCTACACAGACTGACACTGTCCTGTTAGCGTGACCAGTGTCAAACTATGTAGGGAGGTGCATTTGATAAGGGCAACAGAAGCAATAACAGAGGAACAACAAAACAAAACAGTCCTAAGAAAAGATGCTCCAGCATTATTACAATATTTTATGTGTTGTGAGTATTTACTAAGAAGAGTGAATGTTTTGTTTTGGGGTGGGTTTTTTGCATTTGAAGATATTCCATATCTCCGCTGTGCAAAAAGGGAGAATGTGCCAGTGAAAATGTGCCCATACTTCATGCATATTTACAGTACCTGCCATAGCTGAGAAAGGTGGGTAAAAATCTCAATCAGTAATGTCACTACTATTTCTCAGCATTAGAGATCCAGCATAAGTTAAAAAAAAATGTAAAATATTATTGACGGATGTTTTGAAGCAGGCAGTGCAGAGACATTTTTGGGAGGTGGAGGGTGAATCCTTTTAAGGCTGCTTTCACACTTCCGGTGTGAATTCCATCAGGCTGTTCCAGCAGGCAATGTCAGGAATCATCCAGACACAAACCGCAGCATGCAGCGGTTTGTGTCCGGCGGATCGTCTGCATTGTCTGCTGGAATGTGGCCGGATCTCTGACCAACCCCATTACACTTAATGGGGCCAGTGGGCATTACGTCTGCATCCAGGAGTGCCAGATCCAGTGAATACCGAAGGTGTAAAACTATCCCAATGCCTCATTCACACATCAGTGTTCGGTCAGCGATTTCCATCAGTGATTTTGAGCCAAAACCAGGTGCGGCTCTAAACACGGAACAGGTGCAGATCTTTCCCTTATACAGGGCCGGTTTTAGACAAAATGTGGCCCTGGGCAAAATTAAAAGTGGGGCCCCATATTCTTAAGTATTGTATGAACAGACACATTTATTCACTTCCGTAAATTAAAACAAATATAGTAATGTAAAACATAGGGGGTCATTTATTAAGACCTGCGTTTTAGACGTCGGTCTTATTAAAGCCCCTGCTCTGACAGTGGATAGCCAAGATTATGTAGAGGCGCTGGCCTCCACATAACTTCGGCGCATCCTGCACTACTTCTAAATGTAATCCAGTTTCCTAACAGGGATTGCGGCACAACAGTTAGAAATCTGCACCTGAAGTATGTCTAATATAGTTGTATTTAAATCACCCCCGTAGTTTTCATTGTTTTGAACAAATGGAATTGAAAATAAATCAAACAATAGCCTATACACAGAACCTAAAGGGGTTGCTAAATTCTGGGGGAAGTGGACGGTTGGGCAGACCTGCCAAAGGAAGCATACTTATCTGCTTAATGAGGCTGGCACCTGCTGCTCTGCTCTGGACCCTGGATGTCATCATCCATTTTGACGCTGCCTGCAGCCAGTCACATGCCGCTGTGATGACCTGATCCTGATCACGTGACGCAAGGGAAGATGTCGACAGGACTTTCTTTTCTGTCCTGCAAACCAGACGGATCCGTTATGCTGTCCATAGACTTCTATTATGAAGGATCCAAATTTAATGCCTGTAAAGGTTCCTATTTTGAATTCTGTCTTACCAATTCCATTATTTTCTGTTATAACCGTGTTATAATAGAAAGCAATACCAGAATTCATAATGCTGATGTGAACCCGCCCTAAATAGAAAAGAAAATCCCACGGTATGCTGTCCCAGCTCTCATATACTCATGTTGTTTATTTATATATTATTCCATTTAGTTCATATGCTGTTCACTTATATTTCGTATGCAATGCTATGTCATTGTTGTGCAATGCCGCCACCTAGTGACCAAGGTTGCATTGTTTTCTTTGTTTTATGCTCATTTATCACCTGTCTTCTTTAACCCCTATGCGCCCAGCGCCGTACATGTACGGCGCTGGGGCGATGCGGGCACATGGCGCCCGCTCGCAGGTGCGGCGGGCGTCATGGCCGGCAAGTCTCTGCTGTTTCTAACAGCAGAGACTTGCCGCTACTTACCGCCATCGGCGGCGTCTTCCTTGGAGATTAGATGCCGTGATCACACGTGATCACGGCATCTAGTTGCGTCTCAACCCGGAAGCATTCGCTTCCGGGTGGTGTACAGACACCCCGTGTGGCCAATCGGGGTGTCTGTACACCATATGAAAACTGTAATCCTCGCTGGTGAGGATTACAGTTTTCAAAGTGCAATTCTTATTCTGGCCACTAGATGAGTCTATAAAATCCATAATTGCTCATAAAGAAAAAAAAAAAAAAGCCACAATATATAAGCCCATATTTGAGCTTTCTAATAGTAAAAAAAAATTTAAAAAAAATGTTAAAAAATATATAAAAAATAAAAAAGATGTAAAAGTTCAAATCACCCCCCTTTCCGTATAAGTAAAAAATAAATACTAAATAACAATAAATATAGACATCATAGGTATCACCGTGACTGAAAACGCCCGTACTTTTAAAATATAAAAAAAAAATTCCAATACGGCGAATTGTGTGGCGGAAAAAAGCGTCCAAATGGCGATTTGCTGTTTTTTGTCGCTTTTTTTTTCTAAAAAAAATTAAATAAAAAGTGATCAAAAAGTCATACACACCCCAGAATGGTATCAATAAAAACTTCAGATCGTCCCGCAAAAAATGAGCCCCCATACAGCTCTGTACACATAAATACCAAAAAGTTATAGGGGTCAAGATTTGACAAGGAAAAAAAAAAAAAAAAAGGGGCAACTTTCTAATTATTTTATCACTATGAAAACGCAGGAAAAACTATACATATTAGGTATTGCCGGATTCGTACTGACCAGTAGAATGAAAGTAATGGATCAGTTTTAATGCACATCGAACGCTGTAAATAAGAAACCCGTAGAACTGTAGCGGAATAGCGTTTTCTTTGCAATTTCACCCGGTTTGGAATTTTTTTCCCGCTTCCCACTACACCGTATGCAATATTAAATGGTGGCGTTGGAAAGTACAACTTGTCCCGCAAAAAAAAAGCCCTCATACAGCTATGTGAACAGAAAAATAAAAGAGTTTGAAGGCAGGGAGCGCAAAACGAAAATGCATAACCGAAAAAAGCTCCGGGCGCGAAAGGGTTAACTAGAATACCCATGATGCATTGTTTCCCTAACTCCTCCCCTATCTGTTGCATCATCATCCTTCTTCATTCTTTCCTCCATTTTGACTGTCAGCAGACTCATCCATCTTCAGTCTGCAATCTGCATTGTGTTTTGACCGCATGGCATGTCATTCTTCAGGTAAAGCCATTAAACAGTACCTGATTCACTACCATTGCATCCTCTCTACATGCAACTCACAACACAGTGGGAATGAGTGTCAGCGAGTTCAGCTATCCGCCATCCAGCTTATATTGAGAACTATCACAACCTATCAGAGACTTCTCTAACATATATCTGTGGCAGAATACACGGCGCTCCCAAAAGTTGTTCAAAAGTAGTGTTCTTTAATCACCAATGCAACGTTTCAGTTCTCTTATCAGGACTTTTGTCAAGCAGTATGTTATACTACTGGTAAGAGGACTGAAACATTGCATTGGTGATTAAAGAAAACTACTTTTGAACAACTTTTTGGAGCGCTGTGGGATTTTCTTTTGTACATAGATAGATTTAGACAGATAGATAGATAAAAAAATAAAAAAGGAAAAATAATGGCAGCACAGGTATAAATAAAAGTAGATGCAAGCCCGTGATCCGACATAGATCAGTAATAAAAAGCAAAAACAGGCAGCATACCAAGAATGAAAAAGTAAAAAAGAAACCTTTTTATTTACCTATGTGGGACACGCGACGTTTCGGCTCTATACTGGAGCCTTTCTCAAGCAATAATGTGTGGTTACAAGGAAGTATATATACAACACGTGCATGTGCAATGAATAATCACTAATCAATCATCATAATAAATACAATAAATATAAAAAGTGCATAAGTGCGTAATCAGGTGAAAATTCATAATATAACAATTCAATATTCATAAAGAATAGATAGAATAGATATAGATAGCTATATATAGATAGACAGATAGATGTGAGAGATATGAGATAGATAGATAGATAGATAGATAGATAGATAGATAGATAGATAGATAGGAGAAATTCAGATGATAAGATATATGGGTAGAAAGAGGATGCAGACAGAAAGATATTTGTGAGATAGACAAACATTATACATTATAAATATTACATTAAGACAACTGTGTTCAAGGGAGGAAGGGGGGTATGCAGAGGACAGGTCATTAGAGGAGAGGGTGACATTCTGAACTCACCAGAGACCCAGTGAACCGCAGGAGCAGGTTAGAGGAAGCAATCACAGGGCCTCCAGAGAAAGAGAAAGGGGGCGGGGCCAAGCTCTGCCTGACTGCTGCGGATCCCGTGCTATGGATGCAGCACCCGGCTCCTCACTACAGTATAAGCAACCTGCGTGCTAGAGTGGACGGGGACCAGCGCTCCTTGCTGTGCTGTGTGCTCTTCTCAGGTGCAGTCCCCCTCTTTCTTCCACAACTGACATCTATTTGGGCAGCTCAGCAGGGGGCCCCATTTAGGGATGGGGCCCTGGGCAATTGCCCTGTTTGCCCCCCCCCCCCTAACGCCGGCCCTGCCCTTATACCTTATGTCTGTGGAGGCTCCAATCCTGGTTTTGGCTCATAATCACTGTTGGAAATCACTGACCAAAACAGTGACGTGTGAATGAGGCATATGGCTTAAGACTGAATTTCCACATTTTGCACTTTTTGAAGCCAAAGCCAGAAATGGATCATACATGGAGAACATAACAGTATATATATAAATGAAAAACTGAGGTGGAATTTATCAAGCACTGCATATAATTCTGGATTCAAAAAGTCACAAAATAGATCAGAACATAGGAAAAGAAGACTTATGGCACATGCACAAGATTTCAGAGGCATCGAGAGGACTAGGAGCAGTCATGATGATGTCAATCTCAATGAGATAGGCGGGCTTGTGGTGGTAACATGTGCCTGTGTAAGAAGACACCTTGATTACACACATTTACATAAAGAAAATTACTGCAAGGCAGACTCCTGCAAAATGTACTTTAAAATAATTTTCCCCTCATGCCCCCTCATAAATTCCTTGAGTCTTCTCCTCTGTTTGAATCCACTCCTGGCTTTACCTTCAAAAACTTCATAAAAAATTTTAAAAAATTTGGAAACCCAGTCAAAAGTACTGATAAGAATGTTTCCTTCATTCCTCTATAGAAATGATCCAAGCATCACCACTGCAAAAAGCTGAGCTCTACTTTTTTATGGATTTTGTTGTGTGTTGCTGTTTGATTGACATGAGCGTGAATAGAGCTTATTGTTATATGACTAATAAGACATGAATCTCAGCTGTCAGTGTAGAGGAGAATAGCAAGAGCATGTCAGGTTCTTCTTGAATAGAAACCACAAGCAGATACTGAGGTGTGCAATATACAGTTGGAAAAAAGTATTTAGTCAGCCACCAATTGTGCAGGTTCTCCCACTTAAAAAGATGAGAGAGGCCTGTAATTGACATCATAGGTAGACCTCAACTATGAGAGACAAAATGAGAAAACAAATCCAGAAAATCACATTGTCTGATTTTTAAAGAATTTATTTGCAAATTATGGTGAAAATACGTATTTGGTCAATAACAAAAGTTCATCTCAATACTTTGTTATATATCCTTTGTTGGCAATGACAGAGGTCAAACGTTTTCTGTAAGTCTTTACAAGGTTGGCACACACTGTTGCTGGTATGTTGGCCCATTCCTCCATGCAAATCTCCTCTACAGCAGTGATGTTTTGGGGCTGTCGCTGGGCAATACAGACTTTCAACTCCCTCCAAAGGTTTTCTATGGGGTTGAGATCCGGAGACTGTCTAGGCCACTCCAGGACCTTGAAATGCTTCTTACGAAGCCACTCCTTCATTGCCCTGGTGGTGTGCTTGGGATCATTGTCATGCTGAAAGACCCAGCCACGTTTTATCTTCAATGCCATTGCTGATGGAAGGAGGTTTGCACTCAAAATCTCACGATACATGGCCCCATTCATTCTTTCATGTACACGGATCAGTCGTCCTGGTCCCTTTGCAGAGAAACAGCCCCAAAGCATGATGTTGCCACCCCCATGCTTCACAGTAGGTATGGTGTTCTTTGGATGCAACTCAGCATTCACTCTCCTCCAAACATGATGAGTTGTATTTCTACCAAACAGTTCTACTTTGGTTTCATCTGATGTTTTCATCTGATTCTCCCAATACTCTTCTGGAACATCCAAATGCTCTCTAGCAAACTTCAGATGGGACCGGATATGTACTGGCTTAAGCAGGGGGACACATCTGGCACTGCAGGATCTGAGTCCCTGGCAGCGTAGTGTGTTACTGATGTTAGCCTTTGTTACATTGGTCCTAGCTTTCTGCAGGTCATTCACTAGGTCCTCCCGTGTGGTTCTGGGATTTTTGCTCACAGTTCTTGTGATCATTTTGACCCCACAGGGTGAGATCTTGCACGGAGCCCCTGATTGAGGGAGATTATCAGTGGTCTTGTATGTCTTCCATTTTCTAATTATTGCTCCCACAGTTGATTTCTTCACACCAAGCTGCTTGCCTATTGCAGATTCAGTCTTCCCAGCCTGGTGCAGGTCTACAATTTTGTTTCTGGTGTCCTTCGACAGCTCTTTGGTCTTCACGATAGTGGGATTTGGAGGTGTCTTTTATTACTCATAACAAGTTCAAACAGATGCCATTACTATAGGTAATGAGTGGAGGACAGAGGTGAGAGAAGAAGTTACAGGTCTGTGAGAGCCAGAAATCGTGCTTGTTTGTAGGTGACCAAATACTTATTTTCCACCATAATTTGCAAATAAATTCTTTAAAAATCAGACAATGTGATTTTCTGGATTTGTTTTCTCATTTTGTCTCTCATAGTTGAGGTCTACCTATGATGTCAATTACAGGCCTCTCTCATCTTTTTAAGTGGGAGAACTTGCACAATTGATGGCTGACTAAATACTTTTTTCCCCACTGTATGTTTATTAAAGATAGCACTAAGGGCTTGCTCAGGTCACTCTGTGCACCCTTAAGGTACGGCTAAATGGCACGGTCATGTATCGGTTGCGACGCAGCTCTGCTGCAGTCAAGTACAACTGCAGGTGTTTGGACCACAATTGCCTCTAATTAAACTGAGACCTGAATACCTTAGGTTTAATTAGAGGCACCTGCGGCTTGTACGATCACAGAGGTGCTCAACCACTGCACGACCTCATCGCAACGGCAACATGGCCGCTCCATTTGGTCGTACCGTCATTCCTCCTGTTTACTCTGCCAGCCCCTCCCTCTCTTTCTTGATTAATAGTGCTAGGCTTCTGCATAGTTATCTCACCTGAACCTGTGAAGAAGGAAAGAGAAGTGATGGACAAGAAAGAAGGAGAAGCTTAGGCCTGCCCTTGGTCACTTAACTATTCATTTGCATGAAAATTAAAAGTCCTTTTTCTCCAAAACAACGCCACAGATTGTTAAGTAAATGGTATTACGTATAACATTCAGCTAAGCTTGTCCTAAAAGGCATTGTTCCTGGTGTATCAGTGAATTTACTGGTGACAGACTCAATTTAAAAGAGTTGTCCAAGTTATCCTAAAATTTGCTCAATGCCTCAAAATGCCCTATAATAATAAATTAAATCATATATTCACCAGTTTCTCCTCCTGCTGTTTGTAGGTTCGAACTGGCCCACCAGAGTATCAGACAATCCTCCGGGGGGCCCAAGCTTTGACAATAATGGGCCCCTAATAAAACTGGGCCCTTAAAGGGGTTTTTCCACGAAAAATATTCTACAGTTTTCAAACCAGCCCCTGGATCTGAATACTTCTGTAATTGCATGTAATTAAAAATGTAGTATAGCCCCTGAGTTATTCAATCAAGAGTATCTGTATAGCATCACCTGCTGTTTGTTTTTTTTCCTTATTTCTTTGACCTGATCGCTGAGAAGGCCGCACATGCTCAGTTTCAACTTTCAACTGCCTCCTGAGCTTTGATAGGGAGAGCTGAGACACACCCTCTTGGCTGCAGCAGAAAAGACACTCCCCTTGAGCTGTCAGCTTGATATAAATCTAGCAGAGCAATGAATGGGGAGATCTCTTGATCTATGTGAGGTACAGGGCTGGTTCTAGATTTGTTAGAAATAGCTTGTCATTTACTATATGATGTCTGATTTTCATTTTTTACAATAGTCAAGGGATAACCTCTTTAAGGTTCTATATACATACAGGATAGGCCCTCAGAATCATATCCTCTGATGGGTCCAAGGAAACTTCAGTCCAAAGTTGGGCAACCTAGAGGTATATAACATATGACCGCTGCAGCCAATCAATGTCCTCAGCAACATACAGCATGGAGGACAGTGAATGACTGCTACAGTTACGTGTCATATACCAGCAAGTCACGTCAGCAGCCTTGTATACAAACAGTGGAAGGAGGGCTAAAGCTGAATTGTGGGGAGAAACAGATTAGTATAGGATGTTTTTCAATTTTAAGATATTTAATGATATTGTGAGGGTTTAAGGATACCTCAGCCAACACCTTTAAGGGAGTTTATTTTTTTAAACTTGCAGGATAACAGGCTGAACTGGACATATGTCTTTTTTTCAGCCTTACAAACTATCTTACTATGTAAAATATTTAATTCAATATTCAACAATACAAGCTTTTTCTGTAGCATCAAACTAATAGAACCATTTGTACCTCACTACACTCCTAGGCAAAAAGAGGAGAGAAAGACATTTTTCCAAATTATTCAGCATTATCTAAATCTTTAAAAAAACTTCTCTATTTTTAACCTTGGCACTGTACTTTTGGACTATAGGTATTCATAGGATTTCATTAGCTTCAGCTTCAACCATGCAATAACAGGGGCTACAGATGACAACTGGTTTTGCCCTTTGTTGTATATTGCTTTCTTTTACACAGCCCGATGATTGGCCAAACAATCGTCCCAATTATCGCCTCATGTAAAAGCGCAGCCCAGACATGGTATTCACATGCAGATACCTCTAACATTTGTTCCCAATATTTGACCCGTTTAACACTGTGGCCCAGCCATGGGACCCACATTAGATAACTCTAACATTGGTTCCCAAAATTTGGCCCATGTAACACTCTGGTCCAGCTACAGGTTCTACATGCAGATATCCCTACCATTTCCTCCCAATATTTGGCCCGTATAACACTGTGGCCAAGTCATGGGATCCACATGAAGATTACCTAACTGCAAGGCTGCTCTGTACTTGACATTTGACATAATGGCAAGTATAAATTCAGCCTGGCGATTATCAGGAACCCACATGCGGTCCCCATGACCATGCTGCATAGATAGAAATTATTATTCCAGAAGATTACATTAGAAATACACATACCTCTATATTATTTGCATGATTTTATTAGTAGTCTGCCATAACTTAAAATGAAACATTAGGAATTCTGGAAACTCCTGTAAAATTAACAATAACTAAAATACGTACATCAGTTAATAAATTCCAACAACTGCATGTCACAAAAGTCATTCTAATTAACAACAGTTCATGATAACAAACCATTAAAATCTAATCTCTAACCTAGCTTCTCTCAGTGGAATCATAATTTCTCCCTTTCAGACACAGAAAGAAAGAAGTTACAGTTAACCCATGGTAATACACGTTACAAAAGGAGTATGATGCTCTGGGCCATGTTCTGCACAAAAACCATGGGAAGAACCATATGACAAGCTCTGTGAGGTGCAAGTCATTGCAGGGGAGTGTAACGACCTGTACCAAATCCTGTCAAACCTGTTAGGACAGTTCCTGTGTCCACATTTTATGAGGTAGCATATAATTAATTAGTGAAAAGAAAGGAGGTCACTGGGCTGCTCATTTCCTGACAATCAATTTCCTAGCATAATGTAATGCCTCAACTTTAAAGATATGGGTAGAACTTGAATCTGAATCCTCTAGGTCAGGAAGGAAGAGGCAGGCCTTGCGGCAGAGTGGCATCCGGGTGCCCATGTCACCATGAAGGAATGTAACCAACTGGTCTGAGAATTTCATTACCTTGAGACACCAAAGGTACCAGTTAGAGGCAGGAGCGTAGCTATAGGGGGTGCAGAGGTAGCAGTCGCTACCGGGCCCAGGAGCCTGAGGGGGCCCAAAGACCCTTGTGGTGCATAAGAAGATACCAGTATTATAGAAAGTGCATGCTGGACAAGTTACACCTCTGGCTGGAGGGAAGGGGGTTAGGTCAAGAATTTGGCATGGGAGTGAGGGTGCCATTTCAATTTTTGCCTCAGGCAGCAGGAAGGCTATGTGGAAGGGGGCCCCAAGCTGAACTCTTGCACCAGGGCCCATGAGCCTTTAGCTACGCCCCTGGTTAGAGGCCAAAAAGGCTACATTATCAGTCCATACTGACAATGAGCATCATTATAGAAGTTGAATCCATAATACAACTATGTACATGAACAATACACAACACCAAGCAGGGCATTAACGAAATAAAAAGGAATAATGATAGAAAGTGTTCTCCAAATGTAAGGGGTAGAGGGATCAAGATCTTAATATCTTAGAAGTGAGTACAGAAAGGTATGTACATATCTTTTTTTATCCCATTTTGTTGGGGAGTTGGTCATTTTACATAATATCAGAGTGACATATCAAAGTTTTTGATTGGTGGGGGACTCAACACTAAGACCCTCGTTGCTGCTGTTCCTCCGCTGCTGAAGAGGGGAGTGAAGACGGCCTCACAGACTTTCTGCTGAGCCCACCTTCTTTTCCGTCTTCAGCAGAAAGGAGAGACCGCACTCAATGAGTTTTTAAAGGGGTTTTCTCTCTTCAGCAAATGGCATTCATCATGTAGAGAAAGTTAATACAAGACACTTAGGCTACTTTCACACTAGCGGCAGGCCTGATCCAGCAGGTGAAGGGTGCTGCCGGATCAGGCCTGCCGCAGTGACATGTGTGGAGCCGGAACCGCGCTCCGGCCCCACACATGTCACACAGTACATACATACACATAAACATACACACACATATACACAGACAAATACACATACATACTTACATGCTCCCAGCAGGTCTTCAGAGCGTCGGAGGGACAGGAGGCACAGGTGACGATTCCCCACAGCGCCCTCTGCTGGGCGCCTGGTGGAATCGTCATCTGTGCGTGCCGACCTGTCCCTCCGACGCTCTGAAGACCTGCCGGGAGCATGTAAGTATGTATGTGTATTTGTATGTGTATATGTCTGTGTATGTTTATGTTTATGTGTATGTCTATGTATGTCTATACATATGTCTGTATGTGTCTATGTGTAGCCGGATCCGTCATGAACTCCATTGAAAGTCAATGGAGGGCGGATCCGGTTACCATTGTGGTCACACCAGACGGATCCACCCCCATTGACTTGCATTGGGGGTCATTCCGGATCCGTCTTGGTGCGGATGCCTGGACCGGAGAGCAAACCGCAGCATGCTGCGGTTTGTTCTCCGGTCTGAAGACGGAACGGAATGCTTTCAGGAGCATTCCGTTGTCTTCAGTTCAGTTTTGTCCCCATTGACAATGAATGGGGACAAAACTGAAGCGTTTTATTCCGGTATTGAGCCCCTATGACGGAACTCAATACCGGAATTTTAAAACGCTAGTGTGAAAGTAGCCTTACTAAGGTATTGTGATTGTCCATATTGCGAGCACCACTGCCTTCTCAAACAGCTGATCGGTGGGGGTCCCAGGTGTTGGGCCTGCACAGATCAGATACTGATGACCAAAGCGGCTTGGTTGTTATGGAGTTAATGTATTTTGTGTGCCAGTTATCTGCTTTGGTCAATAACATTTCAGATCAGTTACACATGGTCTCTACTGGTCATGTACGGTCATTTAAAGTAATAGTGATTGTTAGGAGTAGGACGAATTTTGGTGTCTTCTAGACAAGCCTCTAAACCCACAGAAAGGCTTTTTTCCTGCAAAAGAACAAGATACAGATTTATAGTAATGATTAAAATATTCATTTTTTGTTAATATTAATAGAGATCATTTATTTCTGCAACAATCCTCAAGGGTATAAGTGTGCTTGTCTTTACACATTTTATGCATTTCTAGTTTAGAGCTAGAGGATTTCACAGTTGTCCAGTTGGTTCATTTCCATCAATCTGCTCCAAGCCTGTCTTACAGCCATGAGGATTGGCTCTTCCTCTGTGGTAATAATGACAGGGAACATATGCAAGGTTGCGCTGACCCAAGTTCTGGAGGAATATTGATGAATATTTATATATTTATTACACACATTCTTAAAACTGTACTCACGTTATAGGAAAGTAGTTTTAAGTTATTAGAGCAGGGTGGCAGTCGAAATGTCAAATTATCAGCAGAATACAGGTAATTCTACTAATGTGTACATGATGGTGTTGAATAATTTGATTTTCTATCACTAATTTTTTGCAATGTATTCAGATATAAAGCTAAAATGATTTTAAGCCTGGGAGCAATTATGTATTAAATGGGGGAGAGGGTTAGAAAAAACTGCCAGATCCCTCTGGAGATAAAGGAACAAGCATGTGGAAATCCATGCTGAATCCCTCTTACTCCAACATCTGTGGTTGGGAACGATTTGCGAAGCCATCACGACATTAATTTATTTGCTGATCCTGCCAAAAGTTAGAAACCTTATGGAGTGAAACAATGAGCAAGTTAGCAAAGTAAGGCCTCTTTCACAAGAACATTGTGTTTTGCGGCCCGCAAATTGCGGATCCGAAAAAACAACGGATGGCATCCGTGTGCATTCCGTATTTTGCGGAACGGAACAGCTGGCCCCTAATAGAACAGTACTATTCTTGTCCGTAATACGGACAAGAATAGGACATGCTCTATTTTTTTGCGCGCTACGGAATGGAGCAACGGATGCACACACAGTGTGCTGTCCGCATTTTTTGCAGGCCCATAGAAATGAATGGGTCCGCATTTTTCATGTGAAAAATGCGGATCGGAGCCCGCAAAAACAACGTTCGTGTGAAAGAGGCCTAAAGGAAATGTTACAGACAAGTTTTCCTAATTTGAAATGCTATATGCAAAGACAAAACTGGGACTGATTACAAGCCCCGAGGGAATTCTGAAACCTACCTTTAAACCTCTCTTTCCTTTTACTAAAACATATGTATGGCTAAAAGTGGTCCATGAACCCTATATCATATAATTGTCTTAGATGAATTATACCAAATGTCCACCTTTTAACACGTCATTTTTAGGTTCAACATTTTTGTGCTTCATTCATTCTTATAAAGACGTCGCAAATCAGTTTTATGTCAAAGGGTTCCAAATACCCTACACAGACCTAAACTTAGATGATTTAATTCGAACTGCCTGTAGCTACCACTAGAAGGAGATTAGAAGCTTACTCCATACTGTTTTACTGTTTATTAGCAAAAGTATAAAGTCAGCCTTTGAGCTCTTTAATAGAGATGGTCTCTCAACGGAGCAAAGAACGAGATACTGTAGGTTAAAGTGTTTTCCAGCTGAATCATTCTCCTATCAAATGTACAGAAAAGGCTGTTAATCTAGCATAAAAGTACCATATCCATCATTTTTTCAATCCATGTGCTGCTAATCACTGCTGCTAGAATTAGTCTCCTTCCTTCTCTGGCAATTGACTACATAATTCTTACTATTCCTGCAAATGGACTCTTTTCAGTTATAGGGCTATGCTGCTGTAGTTTTCTTCTTCCCTGACAATCAGAACAGGAAGGTATTTCTATCAGTAGTGAACATATGTTTTCCATTTAGAGACCTTGGTGTGGGGAGAGTGACTGAGCTTGCCTGTCCACTAACAATCAGCTCATTAGGTGAACGTGCACATTGCCATACACTCTAAACGCTAGGAGGTAGCATACTATTTAAGTAAATGTTATAGATGAGCGAATCAATTCTAAACTAATTGGACTGTAAAAAAAAAAATTAGTGAAAATTCAGACCTGAGTAATTAGTTGACTGATTTGGCCAAATCAAACCCAAAGCGGATTTTTAGTGATTTGCTTATCTCTAGTAAATATAACCCTTCACTGGATCATTTTTAACAGCCTGTACCATATTTTTGGACTATCAGATGCACTTTTTTCAGTGGGAAAATGGCAGTGTGTTATGGTGTGAATGCTAATGACTGCTTCCCTTATGGAATCAGTCATTAGTGTGCAGGAGGAGCAAAGAGTGAAGCACTGCACTGGCTGTACTCACCGCTCCCTGGTCTTCTTCTGGGCCCCACTCTACACTGTGTCCTCATTGCGTAAAACGTCAGGATTTAGTACATGTAGATGCTCACTATGACCTGAAGTAACGTCACAGTGCAGTGAGAGGCTCATAAGAAGACAGGGAGTGGTGAGTACAGAAGAGCGCACTGTCTGGAGCAGGAGAGCTAAGATTATTTATTTTTGTCTGTTGGAGCTTGCAGTTCTGATCTGAGGTCTGGGGAGGAATAGGAGTCTGTTACAGATGTCTGATGGGGCTCTTATATAAGGTAAGCTTGGGGGTCTGATCTGAGGTCTGAGGAGGAATGGAAGTCTAATACAGGGATGTGATGAAGGCCTGATTTGAGGTCTGGTGGAGCCGGGGTCCGATGGGGATCTGATGTGAGGTCTGAGGAAGAATGGGGATCTGATGGGGGTATGATCTGAGGTCTGATGGAGCTTGGGGGTCTGTTCTGAGGTCAGATGAAAAATATTTTTTCTTATTTTCCTGCTCTATATCCCAGGTGTATCTTATGGTCCGGTGCATTTTATAGTCTGAAAAATATGGTAAATGGCAAACATTGTTCATTTTTGTATAAGCTCTACAAACCCATCAACAAAATTCTTCTGTCTATCACCCACTTTATGTTATACCTGAAACTATGGTAGTTTGAATTAAACATGTCATAGAAATTTTCACAGCAGATGTAACATGAGATAGGAATACATTGAGGTCTACTGTATATTTATTGCTTTAATGCGAAAGAATTGGGAATATAACAAATTAACAAATTATGGTAAAGTGCATTTAACGTGTCAGTCTGATGCTTCCTTTCCATGTAAATCCCACGGTTCTCATTGTACTAATAATAGAAGGTGAATGGAAAACAGCTACATGTAATAAATACATTATTAATAAATTGGTCTGTTGTATCTGATTCGATTTGGTCTCAGGGGTTGTAAAAAGAGGAATGTCTCAACATTTCAAATTGAAGTATAGCTCAGCCTCTGACTATTGAGCTGCTGTGTCTAGATAGAAAGTGTGCGCAGTCCTCAAAATTGCTTATTTTGCTGAGCACTGAAGCAGCTCTGAGTCTTCCTTCAACGACACAAAATCCTTCTACTTGATTCCACAGTGACTGCTCGGCTCTATATCCAGGTGATGAAAATCTCAATTATGAGTACTGTTGATAGCTGGTTTTACAGGCCGGTGTCTTTCTGCTCTGACACCCACAGATGTCTTTTCCAATCCGCCACACCTTGGTGATCTTACTGCGATTTTCGTGCTCTCTTAGGACTTGTCACAACATTTGCATCCAGCCAATCAGGAGTTTTAGATATAGCTATTGTATTCTAGAACAGTCTGAGCCTAGCTGTAATTTACCATCTCTGTGATATACGTAACATTTTAGATGGGGAAATATTACTTTGGTTAAATAACAGTAATTCACATTTTCTCATTAAATAAGTCCACCAGCAATACTGCATTCAGACAGATACACATACAGTGAGGAAAAAAAGTATTTAGTCAGACACCAATTGTGCAAGTTCTCCCACTTAAAAAGATGAGAGAGGCCTGTAATTGACATAATAGGTAGACCTCAACTATGAGAGACAAAATGAGAAAACAAATCCAGAAAATCACATTGTCTGATTTTTAAAGAATTTATTTGCAAATTATGGTGGAAAATAAGTATTTGGTCACCTACAAACAAGCAAGATTTATGGCTCTCACAGACCTGTAACTTCTTTAAGAGGCTCCTCTGTCCTCCACTCATTACCTGTAGTAATGGCACCTGTTTGAACTTGTTATCAGTATAAAAGACACCTGTCTACAACCTCAAACAGTCACACTCCAAACTCCACTATGGTAAAGACCAAAGAGCTGCTGAAGGACACCAGAAACAAAATTGTAGACCTGCACCAGGCTGGGAAGACTGAATCTGCAATAGGCAAGCAGCTTGGTGTGAAGAAATCAACTGTGGGAGCAATAATTAGAAAATGGAAGACATGCAAGACCACTGATAATCTCCCTCGATCAGGGGCTCCACGCAAGATCTCACCCCGTGGGGTCAAAATGATCACAAGAACTGTGAGCAAAAATCCCAGAACCACAAGAGGGGAACCTAGTGAATGACCTGCAGAAAGCTGGGACCAACGTAACAAAGGTTACCGTCAGTAACACACTACGCTGCCAGGGACTCAGATCGTGCAGTGCCAGACGTGTCCCCCTGCCCGTCTGAAGTCTGAGCATTTGGATGTTCCAGAAGAGTATTGGGAGTATGTCATATGGTCAGATGAAACCAAAGTAGAACTGTTTGGTAGAAATACAACTCATCGTGTTTGGAGGAGAGTGAATGTTGAGTTGCATCCAAAGAACACCATACCTACTGTGAAGCATGGGGGTGGCAACATCATGCTTTGGGGCTGTTTCTCTGCAAAGGAAACAGGACGACTGATCCATGTACATGAAAGAATGAATGGGGCCATGTATCGTGAGATTTTGAGTGCAAACCTCCTTCCGTCAGCAAGAGCATTGAAGATGAAACGTGGCCAGGTCTTTCAGCATGACAATGATCCCAAGCACACCACCAGGGCAACGAAGGAGTGGCTTCGTAAGAAGCATTTCAAGGTCCTGGAGTGGCCTAGACAGTCTCCGGATCTCAACCCCATAGAAAACCTTTGGAGGGAGTTGAAAGTCTGTGTTGCCCAGCGACAGCCCCAAAACATCACTGCTCTAGAGGAGATCTGCATGGAAGAATGGGCCAACATACCAGCAACAGTGTGTGCCAACCTTGTAAAGACTTACAGAAAACGTTTGACCTCTGTCATTGCCAACAAAGGATATATAACAAAGTATTGAGATGAACTTTTGTTATTGACCAAATACTTATTTTCCACCATAATTTGCAAATAAATTCTTTAAAAATCAGACAATGTGATTTTCTGGATTTGTTTTCTCATTTTGTCTCTCATAGTTGAGGTCTACCTATGATGTAAATTATAGGCCTCTCTCATCTTTTTAAATGGGAGAACTTGCAATTGGTGGCTGACTAAATACTTTTTTCCCCACTGTACATCCGCGTACAGATCGCAATGCAACCTTCTATGGGATACTACTCTATACTAACATATATAACAAAACACATATATACAGTCCTATTATTATGACAACTTCCTACTTTTGACGTCGGCAGCGCATAGCTCACGAAGGAAGTCATATGTCGTGAGCTGGCTTGAAGGTTATATATGGTGTGCGATAGGCTGTCTGCACACATACCCCTTGTTGCTTTCATGGGTAAAAGGGGCAATTTATCAGACTTGCAGAAAGGGATGATTATTGGTTTCAGACCGAAGGTCACAGTATTTATGAAACTGCACAATTTTTGAATAGCTCGTGTTCTGCTGTGGTGGAAGTGTATCATGAGTGAACCATTGAGAATAAGCAACATAGAAATTTCAGAGCACCATGTACCAGTGAGGTGAGAGGTAAATGATTGCAATGAAGGTGCGCGAGGGCAGACCGACACTCTACAGTGGAGCAGCTCACCACTAAAGTGAGCCAGGGGGCTACCCCTTTGTGTCTAAAGTAACAGATCTGTGAACCCTACTGCGTATGGGGCTTTGAAGCCGAAAGATGGTCTTTGAGCCTCTGCTAACGAAGTAGCATTGGCAGAAATGACTTTAATTTTTGCGGCAGTACTGAAATTGGACCTCCTCTGATTGGCAAAGGGTTGCCTTCTCTGATGAGTCACCATTTCTGCTTCATCAAACAGATGGACATTAAAGTGTCAAGTGAGGAAAAGCAGAAAACAAACACCCTGCAACCATTTATAGAAGAACACAAGCTGTTGTGGCAGAATTTTGATCTGGAGAATCTGTTCATCTCAAAAAAGATAGGTTAGGCTTAGTTCACACTTCAGCAATTTGATCAGTGATTTCCATAATTGATTTTGAGCCAAAACCAGGTGCAGATCAAAAACACAGAACAGGCGCAAATCTTTCTATTATACTCTATGCAGTCTCCAGTCCTGGTTTTGGTTCCCAATCAATGACCAAATCACTGAAGTGGGAAATAGGCCCTAATGTGGACTTTGCAAACAACTTTCTGCAAACCTCAAAAGGCATGTTATAGAGACATAAGATGCTGGAAAAGGCTACAAAAGAATTACTAACAACTTCAATCCACAGTTAAGTCTCATTCACACAGTCAGTGTTTGGTCAGTGATTTCCATCAGTGATTTTGAGCCAAAACCAGGTGCAGCTCTAAACACAGAACAGGTACAGATCTTTCCCTTATACCTTATGTCTGTGGAGGCTCCAATCCTGTTTTTTTTTGCTCACAATCACTGATGGAAATGACTCACCAAAACACTGACGTGTGAATGAGGCTTTAGACAAATTATCTACAGGTGGAGAAAATTCAGGGAAGTTAAGATAACTCCAAGAGCACAACGCTAAATCCTGAAAGAGGTAATAAATCATAAAAAAAAGCAAGGGTAACATCAGAAGACCTACAGAACATGCTATCAACTGCAAAAACCATTGTTCAAAGGGATAATTTACACTGTACTGCAATGGAGTTGGTTAAACCTTCCCTAATATTTTATGCTATTATATAACTAGCAGTCAGCTACTACATTTTTGTTTCTAATTTGTATGCCTGCAGATATGTAAGGCTGCTGAGAAACAGGCTATCCATGAGCTATTCTGTTAACAGATTACAGTAGTACTATAGTAATATTTTATGGAACTACTATGTATGTATTTGCCTAAGACTACTGTAGGTTCACCTACAACAACCTTCTTAGTGCTTGGTAAAACGCAGGTATGAATGTATTAACAAGATGGATGAACTTGCTTCCCTAAGTCAGCAATTAGAATTATTCTTTTAAGTGCATCTGAACGATAAGAGGTGAAAACATTTGTACTAATGTATATAACCTGCTGATTAAAGCACTTAACTGAATGAAAATATATTACTGCGCACATCTGAGAATTGTACAGAAAAGGTGTCTAGTGAAAGCCAGCCAATGTTGCTAATGTCAAATTAGACCTCTTATTTTTTCTTCTATTTTTGACTAAATCTCTGGTCAAAGTGAGCAGTAAATAAAACTGTGTGAAGAATTAATCCTGCTCCACGATGGGCGCCTGGCTGAGAAGCACAGGATAAGCTTATGGTGCCATCTAGTGGTTCACTTATATTATGATGAGATTGGTTACTATAACGCCACTTTGTAAATTTTATATTTAGAATTATTGTTTTTTTTTCAATCCCATCAATGAAACAAAGTATTAAATTTCTATTTATGTAGAGATATATGTTTTTTTCTACTGAAATGGACAATTGCAGCACTGACAGGTGTCTTAACAGTTGACTATTATTACATTTGACACAACCTTCAAGGGATACCAATACTACAATCACTGATAGCTGATTTCAGATGAAAATAGATAAGAAATGACTACGTTTAAAGAACGCTGTCATCCCCTTCTGTTATAATTTATAAGATGTACAGATGCAAAACCATGTTGGTTTTAAACACAAGGTTAGAGGAGATTGATCATGCAACGTCATATATTAGGTGCAATACTATGGGTTCAATTCTCCATTAATAAATGTGTGCCTATATGAGGAATAAGAAATTAGATGAGGTGGAGGCTGCACGGCCATATAAGATCATCGCAGCATCTGCAAGTGTAAGGCCCATTCATTAAGCAGTGGGCAAATGGTATCTTGATTTTGTTGTGTTTCATTGCCTAAATCAGCAGGCAGGACATCATCAAGAATTGAGGAGTAGACCCCTTTACACAATGCTACCACTAAGCTAGGCATTGTAACATTATATATCTATACACATACATGTAGCAATGCCTTTAACCTGTCATCAGTAACTTTATTAAATCATTGGGTAATGGAGTTGACTCATAAAGGGCTTTGGACATCATAGTGGGGGATCCCACTCTTGATGCAGCTCCTGTGCTCTGGGAGACCCTGCCTATCCATGCATTATGTGACGGCAAGTCACTTGAACAGTGGAAATGGACTTAGACATGATTTTAAAAAATGGGTTGTCTTCATGAGAAACCCCTTCAATTAAATTACAGATGCCAAATCCTATAAAGTTTTCCATATTAATTGTAATGAAAATGTATACTAGAGCTGACAGATTATCACCAGTTTATTAGATATATACAGTATTAATACAAAAAAAGTATCTGATAAAGTGGTTCTCCAGGATTTAACAATTGATAATAGGTCATCAGATCATAGAGAAGAAATTCCAAGTCTGCATTTGGATGCCCTGCATATGGAACGATTGCAAATGTTGGTTCCTGATTATTTTTCAGTATAAACATATCCAGTGATTGAAAGAAAAATGAAAAAAATTTATTATTGACTGCATCTTTTACTTGGGCTTAAAAGTCTTTTTTTTTTTTTGTCAGAAGGACATCTTCTTGTTTAAACAGGGAATGTGTGGCCACTGAGAGGAGGGGGAAGTGAAGGATCACATGAATGATCATGAGAACATTCCCTCTGTATAATTAGAACATGAAAATGAAAGTAAATAACTGCCCATTGACTTGCTACACTGTCGATCCGCGCATGTTACAAGCAATGTATCTGCCTATGTAAAAGGACCTTAAAAGGAATCTGTCACCAGCAACCTCCATATCCAACTATTTGCATAGACACATAGCTAGCTTTTTTTCTATGTAAATTAATCCTCTGGTGCAATGAGGGTGTCACCATTGTTCTCATTGCAGCCAAGCTCGGCTCCTTTCTGTGACCAGCCCCTCCTTAGCTGCTTTGACTGACAGGGTCAGAAAGTGACAAAGCAGCCATGGAGGGGCTGGTCACAGAAAGAGTGGAGATCCTTTGCAACAAGACCAATTGTGATGCCCTCATTGGACCAAAGCCCTAATTTGCATATTATGAAAAAAGTATCATAACTCAGGAATGGTGTCTCAGATCAACAAAAAAAAAATTAATCAGCTGAACCACAGCTACGTGTCTATGCAAACAGGTTGACAGGGAGGTGCCTGGTGATAGATTCCCTTTAAAGGGGTTGTCTCACTTCAGGAAATGACATTTATCATGTAGAGAAAGTTAATACAAGGCACTTACTAATGTATTGTGATTGTCCATATAGCTTTCTTTGCTGGCTTCAGTTTTTAATCACGTTTTACACGGCTCGTTTCCAGGGGTTATGGCCACCAGGGGCGTACATAGAAATCATTAGGCCCCATAGCAAGAATCTGAATGGGGTCCCTAACCCCGCCCACTGCCCCAGCCCATCCCACATGCTGCCCTGGCTCCTCCCATGCCACACCCCCATTTGCCAATAAAGAAATGTATACATGAGCTACTGATTTTTTTATTTTTTTTTCAATTAAGGAGACATTGAATGGGGGCAGCCACAAGGATGGATTATACTGTATATTATACAGCATGGTGTAGGGATTATACTGTATATTATATAGTATGGTGTAGGAATTATACTGTATACTATACAGCATGGTGTAGGGATTATACTGTATACTATACAGCATGGTGTACGGATTATACTTTATATTATACAGTATGGTGTAGGGATTATACTGTATACTATACAGCATGGTGTAGGGATTATACTGTATATTATACAGTATGGTGTACGGATTATACTGTATATTATACAGCATGGTGTACGGATTATACTGTATATTATACAGCATGGTGTATGGATTATACTGTATACTATACAGCATGGTGTAGGGATTATACTGTATACTATACAGTATGGTGTACAGATTATACTTTATATTATACAGTAGGGTGTAGGGATTATACTATACAGCATGGTGTAGGGATTATACTGTATATTATACAGTATGGTGTACGGATAATACTGTATATTATACAGCATGGTGTACGGATTATACTGTATATTATACAGCATGGTGTAGGGATTATACTGTATACTATACAGCATGGTGTAGGGATTATACTGTATATTATACAGCATGGTGTACGGATTATACTGTATATTATACAGCATTGTGTATGGATTATACTGTATATTATACAGCATGATGTAGGGATTATATTGTATATTATACAGCATGGTGTAGGGATTATACTTTATAATATACAGTATGGTGTAGGGATTATACTGAATATTATACATCATGGTGTACGGATTATACTGTATATTATACAGCATGGTGTAGGAATTATACTGTATATTATACAGTATGGTGTGGGGATTATGCTGTATACTATACAGCATGGTGTAGGGATTATACTATATACTATACAGCATGGTGTAGGGATTATACTGTATATTATACAGCATGGTGTACGGATTATACTGTATATTATACAGCATGGTATAGGGATTATACTGTATATTATACAGCATGGTGTAGGGATTATACTGTATATTATACAGCATGGTGTAGGGATTATACTGTATACTATACAGCATGGTGTACGGATTATACTGTATACTATACAGCATCGTGTACAATGGTGTATGGATTATACTCAGGGGCGTAGCTAAAGGCTCATGGGCCCTGGTGCAAGAGTTCACCTTGGGCCCCCTTCCCTTAGTGCTCTGTGTGTCTTCTTATGCAGGCACAAGGGTCTTTGGGCCCCCTCATGCTCCTGGGCCCGGTAGCGACTGCTACCTCTGCACCCCCTATAGCTACGCCCCTGATTATACTGTAGATTATACGGCATGGTGTATGGATTATACTGTAGATTGTACGGCATGGTGTATGGATTATACTGTGTATTATACAGCATGGTGTACAGATTATACTGTATACTATACAGCATGGTGTACGGATTATACTGTATATTATACAGCATGGTGTACGGATTATACTGTATACTATACAGCATGGTGTATGGATTATACTGTATACTATACAGTATGGTATACGGATTATACTGTAGATTGTATAGCATGGTACAGGGATTACAATATATACTGTACAACAAATGCATGGCAGTTACACCATGCCGGACAATATAACCCCTGCGTCATGCTGTACAATATACAGTATATAAACAGTGTAGAGGTATAATGTATATTGTCTGGCACAGTGTATGCATATACCCACACACATACATACACACACAAACATACATACACATACATACACATACATACACATGAAACACATAAATACTTATAGTCACTTGTCCCTTGTACCGCCGATGCAACTCTGGAGTGGGCGGCTGGTGCCTTGATCTTCTTTCCCCTCTTTGCCGCTCTGCACAGGTCCTCCTCGTCCAGTAGCAGCGCGGCATGAGGGAGGAGGCGGGGCCAGCTGGAGCGCACAGGAACATATGGGCAGTCCTGCAGTGAGCGGAGGTGAGCAGGCCAGGAGAGTCCCGGAGCACAGGCAGGGCAGAACGCATCTTAATGATGCAGAGTAGGGGGTGGGGCCTACCGTGTGCTCCGGGCCCCTCCTGTGCTGGGGCCCCATACCAGTGGCGTGGTCTGCCTCTATGGGCGGTACGCCACTGATGGCCACCACTGTATATACTGCTGCTCCATTGGCCATACAAGATGGCCAATGGAGCAGCAGCTGCAAATGTATGCCTACGCAAGCTCCTGTGGTCTCAATGCTTTTTCTATAGTGTGCAAGCATGGCCAACTCTACTGGATTGAAGTGTTGGCTGTTGCTGAAGTGAGACAATTTCTTTAAGCCACATGTCCTGCTTTTTGTGGGAAGTCACTGGAACAAGAGTTAAAGGTGGTCATAGATAGCATTGAGAGACTTTATGACAGTCAGCGTGTGTGTGAGTGATGTTTATGAATATGAAGGAATCCAAATGCATTTAATGCTTCTGCTTCGAACTATCAAGAGTTAAACAATGTGGTACAGTATGTCTACCTTTGAAACCAATTTCATTTTACAGCTCCATCGTTGCAAATAGTCTTAATTTCAAATATCCTCCTATTTTATGTCTACAGCACCTATGCAGACCAATGTGTCTCCATGGTAACAAACCGTTTGTAGTCAGATTCTGCAGTCCAACTGTCATAGGCTAGTTTCACTAGCGTTAAAATTTTCTGGCAGGCTGTTCCGGCTGGAGTGCATCGTATCCACCATAGCCGGAAATGGATGGCGTTCCGACAGGCCCCATAGATTACAATAGGACACAGCTGGGATTTGGCCAGACAAAAAACAATGTTTGCAGCTTGAACTAATGCCGGAAAAAAGCCGGATCCCTGCCGGGTTCCATTATAGTCAATGGGCTTTGGCAGTGCAGGCAGTATCCAGCTCTGCCGGATACGATGAACTCTGTCAGGCTGTTCCTCTGCTGGAACAGCCTGCTGGAAGATTTTAACACTAGTGTGAAACTAGTTTTACATCTGTCCCCTACATCTTGCTAACCTTTCGAAGACAGTCACAAGTGAATACGGCAATAGGATCAGACTACAGATGGATTGAGTTACATACTTCTACCTGTTCCAGTACTGCTCTTCCTTGTTGACATGGGTGACATACTGCTATGGTGACTGAGTGTTCATCACTGTTGTCACTAGCCCAAGAATCCTCTTGGCCTGCCAATGGGATACATTCCAATTCCGGCTGCTTATTTTATCTGGCAAGGTACTCCTGAATCTTACCTGTATATCATCTCTTCTTGTCACTGCCTATAGCCTGCTATATTTCTGTACTGAATGCCCCTGTTTAGACTTTTCGCTCTTACTAGATTTTGCTTATTGCCTTGCCCTTGTCACCCTTCTGTGTTTTCTCTGGGTTTGACTTCTAGCCTGAATCCTGACTCTGCCTTTGTTTGCTCTTTCTGGATTGTTGCTATCTGTTCATCTTCTGGTTAAGACCTACGGTTCCATCTGAGTACACTCTGGGTCCAACATTGCTGATGTGTCTTTCTACCAACCAGTGACTACTCTGAGCTTGATGACCTGAGGTTTCAATCTGTCAAATCCAAACAGCCTGGTAAAGAACTGGAGAATTCCTTACACTCCACAGTTCACTTTCATCAGTGCTAGACCAACTGCAGCCTCAGTGTTCAATTTCGAGGTGCACCTGTCAGTTTGCTTGTAGTCTTTAACCATGGAGACTCATAAGGAGCTGTAGACCTAAATGGTCAGAGGCTTTTGATGAAGAGTGTACAGTTGCTTAACTCTTTTTCTAGTTTAATTTCTAGTTTGGAGGAATTTTTATGGGACCCTTTACTGCAATGCTAAATAAATTGTGTTTTGGGGTGCTATTGTACAGAGATCTTTTGACCCTGATTGACCTATAGTGTGCATACAGCAAGATAAAAAGAAAAAGACCTTATTCATGGTTGAGTCTTGACCTTTTATCATTCAGTCATGCTAGAAAGAAGAACATCTACAAAGAAGACATATTTACCACCTTTTGCAAAGTGCATCTCAAAACTTCAAGGCTGCCTTAGTACATGCGCAGCACATTTACTCTGTGGAGGCATCATTTCCAAGCTCAATCACTTAAATAGCCTCCATAATCCTGTGGTGCAGTCTCCATTAGTACAAAGTGACATTCATGTACTAGACATCAACAGTCTCCTGAGAATAGATCTCTAGGTACAAATAGAACTACTTTTATATTCGTATACACAACTAAATAAGTATTTAAGGTGACAGGAGGATCATTCAATGAGTATGAAATGGAGCAAACCAGGGGAATCTACATATTTTGCCCATTTGAATGATACATGGATGGCAGTTCAGTGGATGAAAAGATTTATTCCTGTAGATTAAAGATACTTTTTGTACATATGTAAATCACAAAGAGCAAAGTCAGGAGTGTTTATCTATCCAAATAATCCTTGTTTGCCAACTGGGAAAAGGCATAATACTGTTTAATTATTTACCAGCCAGAAAGCAAATGTTCTTTGTGTCTTCTGCTGGAAAACAGACCGTACTTTTTTGATGAATTCTACCTACTGTGTCCCCATTAACTTTAATACAAAACCCTCCAGTGTTATTCATATAATAACCTCCTAGGAGATTTGAGAGTAGCTATGAATCTATTCATTGACTGGTGTTATTATTGTTATTATTATCAGCAGTGCTCAACTACAAGCCGAACATGTCTTTTAAGTACAGACCTTTGTTGCCAGGATATGTCACCTTAACAGTGAGCATCTAGGTTAAACATCCATTTGGGACCAGGCAAGTATCTGTTTAGAGAACACTAGGAGTCTGAAGGCTTATTACAGCTTTCAAAGCGGTGGGTGGTCAGCAGATCTCCTAATCCTGAAACTAACATTCTTTTTTTTTTGAAAGCTAAAAATCAGCACTATTGCTGCAAGAGGAGCCAAAAGTCAATGTATTGAGAGTAGCTCCTTTGATGGCAATAATTTATATCCACTGTGTGCTGTGTAATCTTATTTCTTAAGGAAAGAAAAATAAACTAGTTCAGGGAACTGCTTTACTTGCAAAAGTAATGCTAAATATCTATGATTACTGTCATTACCAGGCAACAGTTTCTGAAAAACACATAAAGCGAAGATCAAAGTGTGCTACTGAATAAATAATCTATGACTGATCATTATTTGGTTTCCCTGCTGTCATAGAATGATTTCCACCAAGATCACCTGTCCTTTATAAATGACAAATGCACTCTTGTAGAAACTTCATGTAAGATGCCTAATTCATGCATCATTCTTTATTCTCAGAGGGTTTCTCTGGGATTTTTACACTGATGGCCTATCTTCAGGATAGGGTATCAATACGAGATCGGCGAGGGTCCAACTCCTGGCACCCACGACGATCAGCTGTGTAATGAAGCCACCTCACAACTGACCAAGCACAGCACCATCCATTGGATAGCACCTATGCTTGGTATTGTAGCTCAGACACATTCATTTGAATGGGACTGAGCTGTGCCTAGGCCATGTGACTGATAAATGTGATGTCACTTGGCCTAGGAAGAGGCCTAAAGCCACTGTACAGTGAACAGCTGGTTGGAGCTCCTTGAATCTGGCATTGTCAGAAGCTGCCTGAATGCCCGCTGGTCTCATTATCTATAATGGGGACTGATGGAGATCTGACCACAACCCGGCAAGAAATGGCTAGACAAACAGCCTGCCAGAGCTTTTGAATGCTAGTGTAAAACTATCCTCAGCCAGTTAGGCTGGCAAGGCACAAAAGCTGCTTATAGCAAGTGCTCTCAAAAAGCCTCTCAAACAGGAGTGCCACTGAAGCACAATGCTTTGACCATCTCTGAGATGTGGTGACAGATTTCCTCATAAATCCCACCTAAAGTTACATTTTTTGTATTATGTAGGCACATGAGAACATAATATTTTTTTTTAAATGGAAAAACAGGAATCTCCGTAATGGAAGACTCTACTGAAGTAAAGTTTATCTTGATGATCGGGAAACCCAAAACTGTGTACAAAGCTATACTTTTCACTTTAAGTAGTTCTTTAGGAAATGTATTTTAATGTAATTTAGCCAATTGTATATTATTTGTGCTACTGAGTTATCATATTGACATTTACTTCTGCACAAGCCTATCTGTTTTCACAAAGCTGATGTCTATGAGGAAGTGTTTGGGTCTTAAAACACCATTAAGCCACCATTGAAATGCAGCTACAGCAGCCTTTCATAATTTTAAAAATTCCTAAAATAAAGTAGCTCCACTATGGGCCATCTATATACAGTGGTGCTTGAAAGTCTAAATATGACTTACGTAAAACTACAGATTTCCACATAAGTCCTAATAATAAATCAAAATGACTAAATCAAACAAATGAGCCAAAAAATATCATGCCTGGTCATTATTGCGGAAAATTGAGGAAAATGTAAACCTTTGCTTTCAGTATCGGTTGTAACCCCCTTGTGCAGCAATATCTGCAACTAAACATTTCAGTAATTGTGTATTAGTCCAGCACATCGGCCTGGAGGAATTTTGGCCCATTCCGCCATACAAAATAGCTTCATCTCTGTTATGTTGGTGGCTTTCCTCCCATGAACTTCTCATATCAGATCTTTCTGCAACATTTCTATTGGGTTAAGTTCAGGACTTTGATTTGGTGATTCCAAAACTTTAACTTTATTCTTCTTTACCCATTGTTTGGTAGAATATACATTGTACAGACACCTATTAATTTTTTGCATTGCATTGAATGCAACATGTCTTTAAAGGCACCATCAAGAAAGAGAGAATTATTGTATAATGCTGTATCCTTTAAGCATTTGGTGAAGCAATGGGAGTAAAATATATCATAATCATCTACAGTTGTAATAACTGCCCTCCAGGCAGATTGTATCTAAAGGGGCTGAATTTTTCAGAATTGTGTTTTCTATCCCTCTTTTTCATGCTATCCCTATATAGCTCCATACACCATTGTGATGTGGCTACTTCCTCCAATAGACATGGTGCAGTATTTGTACAGTACATGATGTATAACAGTGGTGAGGACAGGGCTATGGTACAAAGCCATATTCCCAGGCAGATTTTTTATTTATTCATTTTATCTACATTGACCATTTCTGTACAATTTAAAAAAATATCCTCTGGCAACCCCTTTGATGAGTTCTCTAATATATTTTTGTAGGTGCATTAACATTATGTAAATGTATGAATGATTTCTACATACAGCCATTTATTTTTGTATGCTTTCTACTAAACTCCACGCAGCCTTTATTTGCACAATGATAATTGGGTATTTGCTTTTAGGAGTACCTAAGCTTCAGGCCATATAACACATAGGCCAGTTTCACACTAGTGTTTTTATATATGGCAGGCTGTTCCAGCAGGGAACTGTCTACCGGATCTCTCTGCATTCCTCCATTGCCTTAAGGTACTGCGTTTCTCTCCAGCCCAATTAACTATAATGGGGACTGGTGGAGATCTGGCTGCAACCGGGCTAATATGTCGAGAGTCCGTCAGAAGAAGTTTTAGTCCACCCGATTCTCGGCATGTTTTGCCACATTGCGGCTGGATCTCCTCCTGTCCCCATTATTGTTAATGGGGTCAGCATGTATAAGGTAGCATCTGGCAATGCTGGATCCAGACATCTCCAGCAGGTGTCTAGCACTAGTGTGAAGCTATCCTAATATTACCAGATTTAGCAATCAGAAATATTTGCCAACTGTACAACATATATTACTTTCATTTCATGAAAGAGTAATAGAGCAAGCAATACATTTTATTCACAGCAGATCTACTGTAAGCATCTGGTGAGTGGGACAAAAAGCAAATGAGAAACCTCTTTCCTAAATAATCAGTGCAAGAGAATCAAGGTATCAATTACATGCTGCTTTATTTTGCTTATGCTGAATGCATGCTGCCTTATTTTCCTTTTAACTAGACCCAGGGCATCAGCTATACCTGTCACAATAAACCAACATATAATTGATACATTGATATTGCTCCACTGATTAATTAGTGTGGAGCGTGAATTTCTATTCCTTCATTCCCAGAGATACAGAAGCACTCAGCGTTTATGGCTGCATATTTCTTTGGCTTTTATTCCTATTTGTTGATTTCTTTCTCGTTAGGTTTCCTCAAATTCTGTCACATTGAATAGGCAGGTGCAGTAAATGAAAGCGCTTCCAAGATTCATGTACATAAGCACTGTATCTAAGAAACATGGAAGATGTCAAAGTTGAATCGAGGTCATTTATCATGGCTGCACATGCCTGTTATATGACTTTTTAAATGCCTGTGTGTCTATGTTTTGACACACACTATGTTTTTATGCCGGGCCATAGGCACCAGCAAAGTCACTAATGTTTATGCCTGTTCCAGGCTTAAATGACAACTGAAATATACTCCAGTCAAAAACTGGAGTAGATTTCAGTCTAGGAAGCACAGACACCAGAGGATGTGCCTAATATATGACGAGGCCTGCACCTTGTCATAAATTAGGTGCATCCTTCGGCAGCACAGGGACTATCAAAGACTGGTGTAAAACGCTGGTCTTTGATAAATGACCCCAGTATTGTTTTGTTTTGTTTTTTACTCACCTCCAAATATATAAAATACATAAGTACTTTTTCCATTAATTGGCTTAAAGGGGTAGGATGGGACTTTAACACTCATGAGGTATCACTGAAATCACTGTTTGATCAGTGGGGAGTTCTACTTCTGGGCGCTCTCCCATCAGCACTATATAAGGGATGTAGAGCACTTCTTTACATAGGCTTGTGTGTACAAGCAATGGTACTGGTACTGCAGCTCATCTGATTCAAGTGAATGAGACAAGCTGCAGTACCAGCTATAAAAGCTGGACAAGAAAACCTACGGTTTGTGCCTATGTAAACAATGCTTGATTGAAAAGGTTTAAAAAGGGAGACAGGTAGAAACATATAGACTGCCATAGGAAAAGAAGGCAAGTTGTACAGATGTACTTGCATCAACCCGCAGGGGTGTTTGTGGAGGATGGGAGTGGTAGTTGTTATTAGGGTGGTAGCAGTACTCATGGATCATGGTGGCAATCTCCACGCTGGTGCTCCCTAGGTCCATGTAGTGACTGGAGAATGCACCCTTTATTTCCTTAGGCCCACATGGACTTGGGGCTCCTGCCTGTTGATGGATGGGGTGACTTTAGTGTTAAGTGTATGAGCAGCAGCAATGACGGAGGTGGTAGTACTCCTCTTTTTCTCTCTAAAGTCTCTCAACAGAACCATAGGCATGCAATGATGCACTTGTTAATCATTTCTGAAGTTCCTGGGCTGAGGGATGTAGATACAAGATATGGGGGGTCAACCGTCTCCAAGTGTAGAAGGGTGTATTAGCAATGTTCCCTCTCAGCCATAAACGTGCACAATGCCTTGCTGTCTGACTCGAATGGGTGGCCTTGTAGATTTTGATCTTATTTCTAATTTCCTTCTTTCCTGTCGGCAGAACTTTGTTTTCCGTCCAGCATAACGGCAACCAGAGGGATCCGTTATGCTTTCCCATAGGCTTCTATTATGACGGATCAAAACGGAATGCCTCTTAAAGGTGTCCGTCTTGATTTCCGTTCTAGGGATTCCGTTTCTTTTCATTATAACGATGTTATAACAGAAAGCCTGAAGCCTGTTATAAGTGTTAAGTGTTAACCTTTAATTGTCCATACAATGCTATTAGGTACACAAATATAACATATCACAACAGTTAACTTAGCAATATAACATTACATCAGTTAACCCTTTGCAATGACCCTGATCTGGGATACAGTACTGCACACTCATATTTTCAGATTGTACAGAGAGCGCCTTATCTATAAGCGCCTTACTAGAAATTGTTGCATGCAGGTCTACTGCCAACAATCCATCCGGGAATGGAGCAGGAGTTTCAGGTGAGTATACTTTGAAAGGAGGTACTGCAAATAGATCTTGTCTTTGTATTGTCAAGCTGACAAAGTGCACTGTCTACACACAAAATTCGTGGTGTATGTAAAATAAACATTTCTTATTTTATTTTTCCAACTTCTATGGTGGAAATTGCCTTTGTGGCTGTACCAACTGAAAAAGATCAATTTGCACTACATCCTTTCAACCTGTGTTCACATTAAAGAGGTGCAACTCTCACAGTCATATCCCCACGAATCAAACATAAATAGCCTATCCAAAGGATAAGCCACCAGACAGCAGAGTAGGCCACCAGAATTTAGGTTTGTCTTCTGGGTTGTGGCATCAGGACAGTGGCTCAGTGGTTAGCACTGGTGTCTTGCAGCGCTGGGGCCCTAGGTTTGAATCTGACCAAGGACAACATCTGCATGGTGGTTGTATTTTCTTCTTGTATTTGTTTGGGTTTCTTCTGGGTACTCTGGTTTCTTCTCATATTCTAAAGACATACTGATAGGGAACTTAGAGTGTGAGCTCCATTGGGGACAGCTTGAGGCGAATGTCTGTAAAGAATAAGTTTAAGAATGCAACAAAGGACAGGTCATCAGTTAAAAAGTCTCAGAAAACTCATTTATACTATTTATATAACGTTGAGTTCACCATTGGCCACCATTGGTTCAGATTACAACGGGAGCCTGTAACACAATCAATGATCCCCCACCAATGCAAATCATATCGTGTCACCTACATAGCTACCTGGAGCTTAATTATTATTGGTTTTCAAAGAACTTTAAAGCTAGACCATGTGTGGGATTTTTTTAACCCTTACATTGTGCCGCCACCTTAATCTGCTGTAGGCATTCATATTCTCTGTCTACCATTCAAGCAGGTTCACTTAAGGGCTGTTCAGATGGAGTACATGTATATTAACAGCGGAATTAGAAGCAGATTCTGAAATCGCTTCCCATTGTTTTCAATGGAAGGTCAGGCTGCCATTCATGTGGCCATTTTTTTTTTTTTTGCACCATCGTGGCCATAAATCATGGCCTCCCACTGAAAACAATGGGTGGTAGTTTCTGTTCTGGGCACAGAATCCACGCCAAATTTCTCTGTCAAAATATGCCATGTGAACGGCCCCTACAGAGATGTAAAAAGCTGCTTTAAAATGTAGGTTTAATTAATGGGGATCAACAGCCTAATCTGTCAATATTAGCTACAAGTCATCCTTATAGACTAAATCAGTTTACGTTAGTAGATTATTTTAACCCTTTCACTCCTGGAGTTTTTCTTTTCTTTTCGTTTTGCTCTCCCTGCCTTCAGACAGCCATAACTTTTTTTTATTTTTCTGTTCACATAGCTGTATGAGGGCTTGTTTTTTTTGAGGGACAAGTTGTACTTTCCAACTCCACCATTTAATATTGCATATGATGTAGTGGGAAGCGGGGAAAAAATTCCAAATGGGGTGAAATTGCAAAAAAAGTTTTACGGGTTTTTTATTTACGGCATTTGATGTGCATTAAAACTGATCAGTTACTTTCATTCTACAGGTCAGTACGAATCCGGCGATATGTAATATGTATAGTTTTTCTTGCTTTTTGATAGTGATAAAATAATTATAAAGTTGGATTTTTTTTTCTTCGCCATATTTTGACCCCTATAACTTTTTTACTATGTATAGGGAGCTGTATCGGGGCTAATTTTTTGCGGGGTGATCTTAACTTTTCATTTATACCATTCTGGGATGTGTATGACTTTTTGATCACTTTTTATTTAATTTTTTTTAGAAAATAAAGCGTCAAAAAACGGCGAATCCGCTATTTTGACACTTTTTTCCGTTTCGCTGTTTTCCGTATGGGAAAGAAATTTTTATATTTTTATAATATGGGCGTTTTCGCACATGGTGATATGCATGATGTGTATTTTTTTATTTTTTTACTACTTTTATTTTTATTTTGGGGAAAGGGGGGTGATTTAAATTTTTATGTTTTTTTTTTAAACTTTATTTAAATCTTTTACACTTTTTTATAGTTCCCATAGGGAACTATAACAAGCAGTCATCTGATTGCTTATATCATAGACTCCAATGCATTAGCATTGGAGTCTATGATGATTTTACTACTTTCCTATGGAGCTCTATTACACACAAGGGCTCCATAGGAAAGACTATGCAGCAGCCTCCTGTCATTCACTGTGACAGGGGCTGCTGCAGACACGCTCCGGCTCCTCCAATCGCCACACGGGGGTGGTCAGGATTGACCACGGCATCGAGGGGTTAAATGTCCGCGATCGGCATTACTGCCGGTTGCAGACATCCGCCGCGGGTGTCTGCTCTATGAATCAGCAGGCCACCCACACCTATGGTGCCCACAGGAGCGGGCGCCATCTTTAAACACGCGCCCAGCGCCGTATTATTACAGCGCTGGACACGAAGGGGTCAAAAGATTTGTCTCATAATGAAGAGCTGGATTGAATTTTTACGTTTGGTTGTATCATGAGGATGATATAGTTATCCTATAAACCTACAACAAATGGCTTGTTTTATTGTTTTGTAAAGATGGGCCACTTCATATGTTATCTATTTTGTGTATTTGTGAGATAATATAGCCCATTTGTGTCACATGGTAACCTTGACTATGATCTTTGCAGGCTTTTTTATTGTTTTTTTTTTCTTTTTGAGAATTAAACAAGAGCGTTTAAAAACAGACTTTAAACTACCATAAAACGGAAATTGAACAAGTCATGACATCCATCTGTGGTCGACTTTATGATAAAGTTTAGGTGATTTAAAGCTTCTGAATCAAACTGATATTTTCTTCCAAGCTAGGTCAACATAAAATACAAATGACACAAAAATGAGCTCTGCTTTTATTCTTCTCGCTGCTGCATTTTAGATGGACAGATGAGAACAGTTAGTGTGCAATGAAATAAAAGATTATTTGTACTCATCACAGGTGCTAAACGTAGTCCAAGGTTCTACATTCAGATTATGAATCTGAGCAAAGAAAGAGTTATAGCCAAGACCCCATCGGTGTGCTCTGGATTCATTCATTTTCCTGACACATCTACATCCGAGTGGTTTGCAGACTGATTTGTTGAGCCTGTAGGGTAAAATTACAATTGTCAAATGAAAGGTTTTGTCATTTCTTTTACTTTTTTTGCTTCCTGTTTCAGCCTAGGCTTACAATATCATTTCTTCAATTATACAAACAGGCAAAATTGATTTTAGGACAACACTAATGTGAATATGCCCTAACTATGAGTATAAGTATAAGTACTGGATATTAATAGGTTAAACTAATGTACTATAGTAACTGAATAAAAAGTAAAATCTATAAGGCCAGTTCACACTGGTTTCTGCCCCAAAATCAGATCCAAAAACATGTAAAAATAGCCTCCAATTCATTTTAATCCATGCCAAAAACTACGAACTAAAAATGCAGATTTTTATTAAACACGCAATGGTTAAAAAAAAGAAAATGCATCAACAAACCACATCAAATACGCATAAAAAGCCACAGACTCTGTGCATAAACATGCAGATTCCACGCTGAAGCTTGTACAGGATTTTCAACACCCATCATGTGAACTTACACGTATACATATCTAGTAGCTACAGTATACTGCAGACCAGTGTAAAATAGACTTAGCTCATCATGATCAGTCACCAGAAAGCGAATGTATATGAATGTGTTTCTGTCAAACTTGCCTTAAATCTTGCGTGACTTTTTTTTGTTTGCTTCAATTTTCAGAAAATTATTGGAATGCAGTGTCTTTTATTGCACCCAACTCCTTTCTTCACTTCTCTACATTCCAAGGAGAGACCAGTGCTGACATCTCTTTCTACTTTAAAACTTCTGCCCCTGATGGAGTTTTTGTGGAAAACAGAGGAAACACCGACTTCATCAAGATAGAATTAAAATGTAAGTTGGTTGACCTGAAACCTATGTAGAGCTTTAGCTAGACATTTTTTCACCTGATTTAAACATTCAGTGTGCTCTTCCCTATGTATACACACTTAAAGGGATATGTCACAATAAAATGTCTCATCTGAGACCATCTCACCTGAGACATCATGGTCTTGGTCTCATCTTCCTAGATGTTTTATAAAATGCAAATGGACCCCTAGGAATAGGTCTGTCATGGCCCACTAGGTTTTTCACAGCAGTGGCGATGCAGCACCGCATCAATGAGACCAGATCCTATCGACAGCTCCACGTTTGTGTCAATCTGGTTCCCACACCAGGCGCTTATCCGCCTCCTCCACATCCTCCTCCATGAACATCCTCCAGTCCCCAACAGAAAAAGGGTAGAGTATTGCTTCCACTCTCCTCCCTCCTATGATATGTGTAAAGTGAAGCATTGTAACAATACACATATTGCTACAGACATTAAACATACTTAAAGGGGTTGTCTAAGTTATATTTATTGATAACTTATCCTCAGGATCAGCTGTTTGAAGAGGAGGTGCGCGCCGTGCCAGCGCTGCCTCCTCTTCATTGTTTACCTGCTTGTCGTAACATACGTAGCGGTGAGCAGGTGTAATTACACCCATTCCCAATTCTATGGGAATGAGCTGCCCCCATTGAAATGAATGGGGCGGCTAGGGTGTAATTACACCTGCTCACCACTACTGATGTTACGGCAAGCAGGTAAACAATGAAGAGGTGGCAGCGCTGGCACGGCGTGCGCCTCCTCTTCAAACAGCTGATCGTCGGGGGTCCCGGGTGTCGGACCCCCGCCGATCTAATATTGATGATCTATCGAGAGGATAGGTCATCAATAAATATAACTCGGACAACCCCTTTAACTCTACTGCTGATTGCTATCACATCCAGGCAATGATGACAGAGCTGTAGTAAGCAGAAGATGTTGTCACTGCAGACTCTTTACATTTTCCTCTTCTGTCAGTCCTAACAGAGCTGCTATCTGGATCATGCCATAACGACAAGTTCTGTCTGTGGTAACTTTAATGGATTGTTGACTGAATAAATATTCATTTAGTTATTAATATTAGTAGTTGTAGTTATAACTCCCCTGTAGAGCCCCTTGTATTATAATGCCCCCTATAGTGCCAGTATGTATAATGCTCCCTCCTGTAGATCCAGAATGTATAATGTGCCCCCCCTGAAGTGCCAGTGTATAAACTCCTCTCCCCCTATAATGCTCCTCCACCCCCCCTGTAGTGTCAGTATTTGTAATGCCTTTCATCCCCCATAAGTGGCAGTATATGTAAAGCTCCTCTGTCCCCCCTTTAGTGTCATTATATAATGCTCCCCACTATAGTGCCAGTATATAATGCTCCCCCTTGTAGTGCCAGTATATAATGCTCCTCCATTTCCCCACTGTAATGCCACTCCAGTATATAATGGTTCTCCACCCCACCCCCGTTGTGTCAGTATATAATGCACCTTCATCCCCCCAAAGTGCCAGTATAAAATATTCCCCCTGTAGTGTCAGTATATAATGCTCCTCCATCCCCCCATACTGTAGTGCCAGTATATAATGCCCCATATAGTGCCAGGTATATATAATGCTCCATCCCCCACCCCTCTGTATTGCCCCCAATAGTTAAAGGAAAAAAAAAAAAAACACTCACCTCACTCTCGTTCCTGCTGCCATCTGCAATGCAGGCCAGAGGCCTGTGTTGCCACATCCCAGCGCAGACAGTCATAATGACATCACTGCTACCTCCTGCAGCGGGTCATGGTGATATTATTGTGACCTCTTGTGCCATTCTACTGCCTCATAGGCTGCAGGCCTAGTGGCCTGAGGTCTATAAAGCTGAATGGTAGGATGGGAGTCATAGGCTTCCATACCCGTAGCAAACTGCTAACTAGGGATGAGCGAACTTTTGAAAAGTTCGGTTCGGGTTCAGCGAACCTTCATGAAATTCGGATTCGTACGAACCGAACCTAAAACGAACCTTGCTATAACGGCTGAATAATTGCAGCTACAATAGTGGGAGTCTGATAGGGTATAGTTTCGTTTAGCTGCAGTTGCTATTACAATGAAAAAAGTGGAAAAAAATCAAAGTGCAAAAATAGTCGTCGACAGCCAGGTCGACAACATTTGACAGCATTGAAGATGTCCGCTGGAGCAGTCCATGTCATGCCAGAGCACCAAAAACACACGGTAGATCGTGGAACCAGCCCAATAATAGGCTGCGTTGAAGTCGATGCGGTCTCAGTGACATCACAGGTCAGAAGACAGACAGGCGTACTCCAGCACTTGTATAGCACCCAGGCCAGTATAGTTGAGAAGAGACAATTGATGGAGGAGGAGGAGGCAGCACTTGATAGCACCCAGGCCAGTATAGTTGAGAAGAGACAATTGACGGAGGAGGAGGAGGCGGCAGAACTTGTATAGCACCCAGTCCAGTATAGTTGAGAAGAGACAATTGACAGAGGAGGAGGAGGCGGCAGCACTTGTATAGCACCCAGTCCAGTATAGTTGAGAAGAGACAATTGACGGAGGAGGAGGAGGCAGCACCCAGTCCAGTATAGTTGAGAAGAGACAATTGACGGAGGAGGAGGAGGCGGCAGCACTTGTATAGCACCCAGTCCAGTATAGTTGAGAAGAGACAATTGACGGAGGAGGAGGCGGCAGCACTTGTATAGCACCCAGTCCAGTATAGTTGAGAAGAGACAATTGACGGAGGAGGCGGCAGCACTTGTATAGCACCCAGGCCAGTATAGTTGAGAAGAGACAATTGATGGAGGAGGAGGAGACGGCAGCACTTGTATAGCACCCAGTACAGTATAGTTGAGAAGAGACAATTGACGGAGGGGGAGGCGGCAGCACTTGTATAGCACCCAGTCCAGTATAGTTGAGAAGAGACAATTGACGGAGGAGTAGGCGGCAGCACTTGATAGCACCCAGGCCAGTATAGTTGAGAAGAGACAAGTTGAGGAGGCAGCTTCAGCAGCTCTTGATTGCACCCAGTATGTTTCCAAATAGACAATTGACGGTGGGGGCATTAGTAGGAGCAGTATTCTTTTGGACCCAGAAGGGCCTAGTACAGAGAACTGAAGTTGGAAGCTAAGAATATGCACGCTTGTAAAAATCAGTTTTTATACATGACAAAATGTTGATGTTGAGTTCAGCACAGGACAGTCAACCTTAAAAAAAACCCTATAACATTACAGCTAGTCTAGTAGGATACGGATACGGTTAAACAGACAGCTAACCTCACCCACAGAATCCATGAGGTGAATAAAGGACATTTAAAAAGGCACAGATTCAAGAAGGCTTTACACCAGTTCCATTATCCAAAAATACGTGTCCAATTTTCATGAAATGGACACCTCACTGGCACTCGCTTTACAAATTGACGCAACTACTCTGGTGTCAAACCTGTTGAATCTGGGCCTATGGCTGTTGGCGAGACATATATATATATATATATCTTTGTTACACCAGTTTGATGTCCTAACCGAGTGCAGCGCCCAACCCAATGGATGTATGCTTTTGTGTTTTTTTAGTGCTGTCACCAGCTGGCTTAAAGGGAACCTGTCATCTCGGAACCCCCCCTGAACTAGAGTAAGCGTTGTATAGTGTAAGTGATGCTGAATCCGAATATGTAAGCTTTATCTTCATACTCACTTCCATTCTGACACTGTGCTCCCACAAACCTGCAGTAAAATGCACTCAGTGGACTCTCCATTATGTGAGTGAGCACCAGAGTCCACTGAGTGCATTTTACTGCAGGTTTGTGGGAGCACAGCGTCAGAATGGAAGTGAGTATGAAGATAAAACTTACATATTCGGATTCAGCATCACTTACACTATACAACACTTACTCTAGTTCAGGGGGTGTTTCGGAGATGACAGGTTCCCTTTAAAGGATAAGTCCGGGCAATTTATAAGTTTCTGGTTCAAGTAAGGGCACAGAAAGTTATTAATTGCCTGGACTTCTCTTTTAAAGTGGGTAGGGGAGTGACCTTCCCGCCCTCTCTTTGGTCACTCCCAAAAAACCTCACCCTATGGGTACCTTCACATGGGGCTGTGGGTCTGCTGAGTAAAATCCACAGGGCATTTTTATACCGTTCACCAAACGGCGTTCAGTACTATGGTGCCGTCCAGACATACGCAGTTCTGCGCTGAACTGGGTATTTGCGTCCAGCCCCATAGTACTGAAGGTGGCATAAAATCAGCCAACGATGTGCTGTGGATTTTAGGCAGCAGAGAACCCCAAAAAAGCATCCCATTGTAAAGGCACCCGTAAATAAGGCAAGTTAACCTGCCTTTCAGCAACTGTTTGTTGCTGTAACTAACTGTGGAGGTTTTTTATATCACAGTTGAAGGACAGCAGCCTCCGTGATATATACCCCATAGACAGCCTTATTCCACGCGTGACTGCATGAGAGGCGTGAAATCATTCGCACAGAGAAGAACCCCATCGGGATTTGCGGTGCGAGATTTTACTACTCTCATGATATCAACAAAATACCTCAAGAACAGTTAGTACCCGCTCACAAAACAGTGAGTAGTGTTCCTTGGCACGGGTGCCAGGGATAGAACCCCACGGCTATAGTTCACAAAAGGTGAAATCCCCACTTTGTGAAGCATAGTCGTGGGGATTATTTTAGGGATGGTACTGTTCTTGGGGTATGGGTTGGACGGTGCACCGGTGTGAGGCATTAAGCTGGTGTTAAATGGCCAACACACCATGGGCATTAAATTTGGAGATGGGGTTCTGTTTATTTAAATGTATCCAAATTAAGTAGGGAATTTTTAAGGTGATTTTTTTTAATTTGGGGTCTAAGGGGGGAACATTACTTAATAAGTTAAATTACGGATTTTTACGTTGGGCACATATTTGGGATATTAAGGTCAGTTTCTTGGACACACGGATTGCCATGCAAGACGGGTGACTGATGACTTAGTCATTCACATCAGGCAGGGGGGTGGTATAATCCGATGTAATCCAGGCACGATTCATCTTTAGAAAAGTCAGCATCTCAACACTGTGGCAAGAGAGCCTCGTTCTTTGCGGTGCTACGATGTTACAGCCACACTGAACACCCTCTCTGACGCAACACTACTGGCTGGGCAGGACAGCATAGCCAAAGAAAACTCTGCCAGTTGAGGCCAAATGTCCAGTTTCTCTGCCCAGTACTGCACGGGGTCGGTGACACTTTGGGGCAGGGTACAATCCAGGTAGGCAGTGACCTGGTGGGTGAGCTCATGCTGGTCCACGCCATGAGTCCGATGTGTCCCCTGTTCAGCAGCTGGCTGCATGAAATCGCTCATCAGCTATTGGAGGCTGTAGCGAATTCTCACGCCTCCACTAGTGGTGGTGGTAGTGGAGCGCGCTGGTTCCCCCCGAGCGGATGTTGTCTGGGAACCTGGCTGGTCTCGCTGGTAAGTTGAGACCAACTGACTGGTGAGTAGGTCCCGGTAGTACCCCAGTTTTGCCTCCCTCTCTGATGGCGGAAAAAATTCAGCCATTTTGCGGCGGAAGCGAGGGTCCACCAGGGTGGCCAGCCAGTATTGGTCCCTCTGGCGGATAACCACAATCCGGCTGTCACTCCTCAGACACTCCCGCAGGCACCTTGCCATCTGCACCAAGGACAATGAGCGCCTCTCCTCTCCACTGTCCTCGGTATAGTTCCAGGGTCTGCTGGGGTCTTCCTCCGCTTCCTCTACCACCTTATCCTCCATCTCCTCCTGTGATTGAGAGGCAGAGAAGCCAGGTGGCGGTGTGTGGAATGGCTGGGCGTACACATCTTCCTCCTCCTCACCCTCCATCTGCACTTCATCCATCTCTGGGCTCAAGGCGATGTTCAGCCTTGGAGTGCTGGCCTGGGAATCCTTGCTGATGATGCTTTTCAGCGCACTTTCCAAAACATGGACGAGTGGGATGATGTCGTTGATCCCATAGTCCTGCCTGCTCACAAACAAAGTCACGTCCTCAAAAGGGATCAACAATTGGCAGACTTCACGCATCATCTGCCAGTGTGTGACTTGGAAGTCGCAGTGTGGCGTGAAGCTGCCTGATTGCCCCATGAGGTAGTCTGTAATGGCTGACCTTTGCTCATACAGGTGGTCCAGCATATGGAGGGCAGAATTCCAGCGTGTTTGCACGTCGCAGATTAGCCGATGTTGGGGCAGACTGTGCTGTCTCTGGATCCTTAGCAGGGTGTTCCTTGCAGTGTAGGAGTGGCTGAAGTGTTTGCACACTCTGTGTGACATCCTCATAAGGTCTTGTAGTGCAGGAAATGATCTAAGAAACCTGTGCACTATGAGGTTTATCACATGTGCCATACAAGGTGTATGACTCAGCCCTCCCTGCTGCACTGCAGAGACAATGTTCCTCCCATTGTCTGCTACCACACTTCCCACCGTTAGTTGACGTGGGGTCAGCCATTGATCGATCTCCTCCCTGATGGTCCGGAGGAGCTCCTGCCCACTGTGGCTCCGTTCACCCAGGCTCACCAAATGGAGGACAGCCTGAGAGCGCCGGGCCTGACATCGGTGGTAAGACACCGGGGCAGGTTGGACTGCTGTCAAAGCGGCGGATGGTTGCAAGGTGGTGGAGGCAGAACTTCTGCTTCCCGCTGCTGGCCCCCATAAAGCACCGTGGAGGTGACAGTGGCAAGAATGGGCCAACTTCATGATGGTCTTCTGGGAGGATGTTGACCCAATGGGCAGTAACAGACGTGTACTGCCCTTGGCCGTAATTTGAGGACCAGACATCAGCACTCAGGTGCACGGTCTTGGACACCGAGAGTCCCAATGAGTCGCCCACCTTTTTCTGCACATAACTGTGCAGTGATGGGACAGCTTTGCCAGAGATGTAGTGGCGGCTGGGGACTCGCCATCTGGGGTGCGCACACGCCATGAAATCCCTGAAAGGCTGGGAGTCTACGAGGTTGAAGGGCAGGGACTGAAGCACCAGCAGCTTAACCAGGTGTCCGGTCAGTTTCTGGGCCATGGGATGGCTGCTGGAATACACCTGACATCTGCCCATGGACTCAGTCACGGATTGCTGCCTCATTAGCGGTGTAGATGGCAGTGACACTGTGCTGGTACCTGAGGCTGACGAGCCCTGAGTTGCACTGAGAGGATGCTGCATGATGGGATCTGCAGTGTATGGTGCATCCTGACAGGAGGTGGTATTGGGGTCACGGTTCTTCCAGGCCTGTTGGTGTTGCCTTTCCATGTGCTTTCCCATGGATGTTGTCCCGAGATTATCACCCCTGCCATGACTGACCCTCTCATTGCACAGCAGGCACAAAGTGATGTGCTTATCTTTCCCCAGGCGGAAGAACTGCCAGACGACAGAGGACCATGGTTTGCTGACAGCCACGGGGGGTCTTGCTGCCTGTTGACTGCCACTGCTGCCTGAAGCTGCCCTCTCAGGACCAAGGCTTTGAGAGGGTGATCTCCGCCTGGTAGCTTGGCTTCTACCCCTCCCTCTTGTGCCTCGGTTCCTTGAAACAGTGGGATGTTGCTGCGTCGATGGCACCTCTATTTCCTCCCCTGATGATGAGGATGAAGCTGCTTGAGGGCGCCATGTCCAATCAGCGACATAGTCATCAAACTCGGCACCACTGCTACTTTCCTCCGGTGGCTGGGACAGAATATCACGTGTGGCACTGGATGCCCCTCCCTGGCTCTGTTGACTGCTTACAGCCAACACCTCCTCTGGAGTCTCACTACGTTCCACCCGCTGACTTTGGTGGACTTCCTCCTCCTCTTCCTCATCACTAAAAAGTGGTAGAGACTCCAAGGGCAGATCAAGGTTTGCCAACAGTTCCCTGGCAGAAGGTGCCCCAAAGGTGAATGGCATTCTAATAACAGGGGACGGGGCAGAGGACTCTCGCTGACCGTCCCATGTAAGGGTGGTGTCGGATGATCCAGCGGATGCTTGACTCCTCGTTTGGGAGCTTTGGGCGGTGGAACTGGAGGATTGGGTAAGCCAATCTAGAACCGCTGGCTGTGTGGTTCTTACTTGACCAGTGGCCGTCAGGGGTAGCTGCACCCTGCTGGCACGCCTGTTACCCCGGCTGCCACCGGGCCTGGTGCTGCCACTTCTCTTACCCTCACCGCCTGCTGTTGCACTCCTTGCCTGGGAAGTGCTGGAAGTAGGACGCTTGGACATATTTTTATTTGGGTGGGGGGAAATTAAATTATGTATTTTTTTATACTTTTTTAAACTTTATTTTTTTATAACTTTTTTTAACTTTTTTTTTTAAAACTTTTTTTATAACTTTTTTTTATTTAAACTTTGTTTATAACTTTTTTTTGAGTTTTTTTTTTAACTTTTTTTGTTGCGGCTAAACAGGGTTGACGGCACCCAGCTGAGCAGCAAGTAGTGTGTACGGTCACGGAACAGGAATGCTACCTGTCCTGACTCTTTTCTCTCACTATTTCTTTTTTTATCAGCCTATCTCTCCCTAGATGTCACAATTTTTTTATTTATATGACTTTCTCTCCCTATCTCTACCTATCTCTTGCTTTCTCAGCCTCTTTCCCTATCTATCACCGTATCTTCTATATCTAGCTTTCTCTTCCTCTCTCCTGCTTCTCTCACTAACCCTTTCTATTTCTTCTCTATCTCTCCCTGTATCTATCTACTTGTTTGATTTTCTATCTATCTATATCTTTTCTCTAACACTAATGTGGAGCTCCTATCTCTCTGATGTCTTGAGACGCACTGACAAGATGTCGGCGCGCTCAGACACTTCAGGGGCTGTGGGGTGACGTCACACATTTTTTTTTCACAGAAAACCAGGATACAAGGGATTATAGGAGTAATAATCCCTTGTATCCTGGTCTATTTTGTGACAAAAGTACAGTTTTGCGTTACCGTTTTTTTTTTTTACCAGATTCATTACGAACTTTTCAAAAGTTCGGTTCGGTGACGAACCGAACTTTTTGCAAAGTTCGTAACGAATCTGGTTCGTTATGGTTCGGTTCGCTCATCCCTACTGCTAACCTTCCCTCCAGAAGCATATTGGCTGCGGCGTGAGTTGAGATTCTCATCTGGCCTCAAGGCAGATGCAGTCCTGCCCCTGACATATTAGATGAATTTTAGAATTAAAACTTGACTGACCATTTTATTTAGGACTGGCAAGATCCTAGTACAAGCCCCATCAAGAAGAATTAGGAAGAAAATTTATCCCAGGTGAAGGTTTCACATGAACAAAGTGTAGACCTCTGCTCCTCAACCTTTTCCTACTGGTGCTTCATCACCCAGAACATGGCGATGCCTAGGCCTCATCATTGATTACAGATATCCCAAACTTGGTCTAACAAATAGATAGATAGATAGATAGATAGATAGATAGATAGATAGATAGATAGATACCCCTGGAGGAAGGCGTGGTCGGAAACGTGCGTTGGGGTGTGCGGCTCTCCTGGACACAGCATCTGTTTTATGGGTAGGTTGTATGCATTTAGTGTTACTAATATCTATGCTGCATCCTTTTGCCTGTTTACACTATTTTGCACTTTATGTGGAGGTCGTCTCTATTTGAGATTCATTTTATTGAGGCATATTGATGTATAGATCTTCATTATGTTTATATTGGTATCTTCAGGCTAGAGAAATATTTATATGTATAACTGGTACACAGCATTGATATCTTGATATTTTTATCATTGCCCATTATACAATATTTGGGTGCTGGCGATCCAAGTGAGCCGCACCATTTTGTGCTCTTTATCTCTATTTGCCTCTTTTTTAATTGTGTAATGTTATTTCGTTATTATCAATAAAGAGATAGATAGATAGATAGATAGATAGATAGATAGATAGATAGATAGATAGACGCCTCACAGTATAACTGGTGAAGAATGCTGTAACTTTGTTTCAAGGCTGTTTGTCTTCATCATACTAAAATAAATAATAAAAATAAATATAAAAAAATACTATTTTACTGACTTAGGTATTGTCATTTTTCTCTGTAATGCTTTCAAGGTTAATACATAGTTGAGTATAATGGAGATATGACATTCATAGAATTTAGCTTTGTAATTATAAAGTTGTGTGCATTTAAAAAGAAACCAAAGCCTGAGAATTTAAAAAAAATCTCCTTTTAATAAAAGACAAAATTTTACTCGGCATACACAGCTAAAGTATTTCCAACTTGTTTTTCATATTGAATATTCTTTTTGCATTTTATCTGTTTCTATATTTTTTCATATCATTTTACAGTTCAGGATTATTTCCCGAATACCAGAGATCACAAGTATTAAGTTGACCTTGTCATCAATTTCCAAATGTAATCTCAACAACATAAATTAAACAGTGAAATACAAGCTATGATATACCTCCTCATGTTTTCTCTCCAGCCTGGCGGATCTATTTGTCTTCTGTAACCAATCTTCTCTTAAGACAGTATATTTTCCATGATCCAATCTTTACTTCAGTTTATGTGCCAGTTATGTAGCCCATCTCCATGCCAATCTTGGCTCTGTTCACATCATGATCAGACATAGGCTTAGAATGCATATTTGAACATTGATGACAAAAAGGTGTACAAAAGACATATGCAGGGGTTTACAGTGGAATACTGGACATCTGCCATTGACTTACATTTTTGCAGAATTCCCCTTGTATTGACTTTTAATTACACTTTTCAATAGAGTAGAAAAAAGACACTCTTATGGCATACATTTCACTATTGAAAACTATGGACACAGCAGCAAATATTTGGCCTTGACATGTTTGTCGAATGAACCTCACAGATATGATGTGAACACAGCTTTAGAAATCTCCTCTATAATTTGTCTAACCATTTCATGGCCTATAGCAAGGTTATACTTATGTCTTTTAGTTCAAACCCAAAATCACGTGTTCTTCCACATCATATCTGAAACTTTAGACACGATCATCCATAATTCATCATTGATTTATTACCTTTCAAGACCAAAGGCATCATCATTCCATTCATGTGTCATCTGCCTATAAGAACTTCGCTATAGTTTTCCTCATGTTCTGATAACTATCTCTTACCTTGGCCAACCTCATTTTTCAATCCTGTGTTTATTCCATCCTTGTGTTTAAATGAATCAATTGCACTTTAGCACATTTTATGTTCTTTGTCATCATATATTCTATATGTGGATTTGTACCACAGGCCATTCTTAACCATGTGCTACAATGTGGGAATGTATTATAAAAATAGTCCAATCTTATGATCCCATAACCATATTCTGTTCTCAGGATATGTCATGAATCATGACAGGTTATTTGTAATGTATCACAAAAAAGGGTAAAAGGTTAATGTTAAAAAAATGTGTTTTCTAATTAAAAAGTCCTTAAGTAAGGAGCATCTGTCATCATGAACAACCCTATTAAACCAAACATCCTGTATGTTAGAGTTAATCATGCCAAGCTAAATGATCCCTCTATAGTTGAAATTGGTGGCCCTATTGTAGAGAAATCTGCACTTTACTGTATATGCTAATTAGGTGTTTGGAGCACTGAGGGGCATGCCTAGTCCCTCAAAGCACCACTTCACCACTGCCTTTCCCCATTTGCCACTCCTCCTCCCCATGAGTGACAGGGTCAGGCATCCTCATTGTCATCCTGCCTGACCCCATGTATGTGTCAGTGGATGTTGAAATGACACATGCACATTTCGAATCTCGGCAGTCTTTCCCCGATGCTGAGATCAGAACTGCGCATGCACCAATATGACATTCACCCACAGGATTATAAGGCCATGCAGAAAGTCAATGAGGGTGCCTTGCCCTGTCAGTCATGGGGAGGGTAGATAGGATGAGCTTCAAAGGCCATGGTAAAGCGGTGCTTGTAGGTGCCAGGCCCGCCCATCGGTGCTCCATACACTTAATTAGCAAATTCAATAAAGTGCAAATTTTTCTACAATGAGCCTTTAACTTCAAATAGAGAAGGCTTATTTAATGATCAACCCTAACAGGCAGTATGCCTGATTTAATAGGGTTGATCATGCTGACAGATGTTCTTTAATTGTATTGTCCCATCTGAACATTCACGTTTGATAAGTTGCGACTTCATCTCAAGTATGATACCCTCTCGAACAGCATCCTAAATGCAGAGATGATCATGCACATGCCGCTCTATCCATTCTTTACTATGGGACTATCAGAAAATAGGCGAGTAAGACATGCATGTGTGGCCTCCTAGCCATTCCCTGTAGTGTGCATCGCTGCCCTGTTCTTCAGATAGGAGTGTGTTTCAGAGGTGGGACCCGCACCTATTGGACACTTATGTTATTATGCTATGGGCAACCCCTTTAAGAATGAAAATTAGTAATAATATATCCCTTATTTCTGCTAAATTTTTAGCAATGTACCATTTCTACATGGTCAAAATAAAAAAAATAAACACACACACGTATACGGCCAAACTGCAATTCTGCTGAGTGTCAGATGATAAGGTGATTGAATCTGTATTACTTTGAATCTTCATGACAGTGATGTGTGAACTGAACTCACTGTTCTCTCAGTTAGTATCCTGCATGGCTTTTAGAGATAAGGGTATAAAATGGCATGGAAGGGACCTGTGACAAGTCTTTATTAGCCACAAACCAATGAAATTCTAGATTTGACTGCTGAGAATTCCTTTCCTCTTATCACATTTTTATGCAGCGAAAATGAAAAATACATAACTATAGAGAAGCAGAGAAATTGCACAGCACAATGATACATTTGTATTTAAGTGTGACCGCTTGGCTGATTTATAGGAAAATTCCATGAAATTATTTTATGATTTGCATAAAGACTTCTCTGTGTAAAGCTATTTGCGATTTTTGCAGGAAAAATAAACATAGGAATAAATTATATATATTGCAGAAAATTATTGGATTGAATCCATTATAGACTGGAATTTTAGTTTCCTTGTTGATTGGGACCCTAATGAACACCTTTACAGATGGTTTAAATTCCAAAGATTTTTAACTTTCCTAATTGGCATTGAAACATGTAGATGACATAGTGCACATCATCTAATTACATGGTTTTTGCATTTTTGTAATAATGAAATGTTTTTGGTATTTTATGACTACTATATCTACTATTGGTTTTCATACAGTAAATTTAGACTATTTTTGCATTTCTTCATGCAGCAAATACTGAGGTCTCATTCTCATTTGATGTCGGCAATGGTCCAGTAGAGCTGATTGTTTCTACATCCACTCCACTGAATGATGACCAGTGGCATCGAGTGCAAGCAGAGAGGAACATAAAGGAAGCCAGGCTTCAAGTCGATCAGCTCCCACCACAAATACTCAAGGCTCCTACTCATGGCCACACCAGACTGGAGCTCACCAGTCAGTTTTATGTCGGTAAGAACATTGGTTGAATACATTACACATGACAAAATGATATATTCATATACATACTCTTCCACAAAGACATTTCTAGATATGAAATTTGTAGATCTCATTTGTCTGGAGAACACAGAGTTCCTTATAATCTAAATAGGAAATAGGTCATGCGTGTACTGTGCTATGCTCACAATTTAAGCCAATTGAAATTACATAAACATCCAGGCTATGGATATGTCATAAATCTCAGGTCAAAATATACCCGTAAGGCAGTGCTAAACCTATATCTTCTTCCTTAAGGAATAATTTACTGCTGTATGGTCATTTCTCATAAGTGACATGAACTCAATGTATTTCTAGTGTGAAACTACGTATTACGAAAATGTAATGATTGTGACTTCTGGTAATGTTTAAACACCTAATACTATTTAATTAAATTATAGATTTCTACATTTTTCATAAAAGATGAGTTTAAAATGTTGATATTATAGAGAAAACTACTAAAGCTACTTTAACATCTGCGTTTTTTCCTGCATCAGGCAGGGATCAGCAAAAACGCTTCCGTCATAATAATACAACTGACTGCATCCGTTATGAACAGATACGGTAGTATTATCTTTACAATAGCCATGATGGATCCGTCATGAACACGATTGAAAGTCATGAGGGACTGTAGAATCTGCTAAGTTTTGGGGTGCCAGTTAATTATAAATTAACAAAATAGCTACTGGATCTTTAAGAGGGGATTTATTAATGTTACAGGGAATCAAACATAAAAGGTTAACTAACTAACTAAAGGACAGGAACAAAGGGAACATACAGGTCAGGGGTAGGGAAGGAAGTGCCTAACTAGCTATATATGTACAATCTTATATACTAGCCATACATACGTGTTCACAGGTGTGCTCCTGAGGGGGCAAGGCCCTGTATTGTCTCCCAGGCATGGTGACTCTTGATGTCCCAGATAACACAGCAGTGTCCATTGTCTATTGAGAAGATTGGACTTGTCCACCACGATTGCTTTGTTGGAGAGTTGCTTAGGTGTTTGCGGCCCAATTCCACTCTGCTGTAAAGGCCTCAAGTCAAGAGTCAGTAAAATGTTGGGCTTCCAACAGGAACTGATCCGTTTTCTATTATGTCAGATAGTGTCAGAGAAAACTGATCCGCCCCATTGACTTTCTATACAGTGGTATGTGGTGCCATCACATTGTATAAGCTCCATATACTTTACATTCAACTGTTTTCATTGCATCACTTGGCTACAGCTCCAAACCATTTACATCCAGCTCAGCATGAATTCACAGCAAGGGCACACCAAGATGCACATAGAGGAGAGGAATCTGACTTCCATACACTGGCATTATTTACAGTCCCATAAAATCCAATATCATTCAGGTAAGGGGATCATCAGTATGGAACAGACATCAATATGGAACACACTAGTACCAAATGACCCACTAATGCAAAGCATATAATACAGAGTGTATACAACTCACATTTTACATAATATCAAAAAAAAACAGGGTGGAATTTCATACATGTGCATCTTTTGGTTTAAATTCTAAGCATGACGTCTACATTTTTAGATACAATATGGGGATTTATCACCATGTGAGCCTTTACCTGATAGGCTGATATTTCCATTATATTGTATTTGGAACCTGTCTGATGTAAGCAATGACTAAGGTCCAAACTGACCCAAAATGCATGTTCAATTTTATGGAAACATAAAAAGAAATTTTTAAAAAGCTGTGACTTTACTTTTTAGGGATGCATATACCTATGTAGCAAAAAGGCCTACATGTACCCATCAACAATGGGGTCAGTCATGTTTTAGATTTTCAGCATGATTATATCATTCTTTTTTACATCCACACAATGTAAGATGCATATCTAACATATTGTAATATGTTGTGCTACATTTGATGTCATTTTTTCAGCTTGACAATTCAGCTCTACAAAAAGATAAACCTTCCAGTGCAGAAAATGCAGCAATAATCACAAAATGAATTTTGAAGTTTAGAGCCTCAACTCCTTACCCAAAGATACACAGAGATGAACACAAAACCTCTTAGAAACACATTAAGTCACTCAGTTCTTTTCAAGTCTTTAACAGGATAATGCTCCGCTGGTTTTAGACAAAGCATCACTGCTTTTTCTAAAATGCATTTTGACTAGATAATGAAAATGTATTTTTTAATATGAGTCTCTACCGACATCCCATTGTCATCTTACATTGCCAAATAAAACATAAACTGTAATTACTAAAATGAAGAACACTCTGTGCTTTACTTTTGGGACATCTCAGTCTATATTCTTCTTATTTTCCTTGTGTCATTGTTAATATGGTCATGACTTTGTCAAAACTTTCAGTGGATTGCCTTGTGGTGTGTTTAAAATTATTTTATAATGCACACTGTAGCCTAACTATTCTATCATGTACCAAGTATCCATCATGTACCATTACTTGTATACTTTCTTCAACTTTCTTCACCATAAGAGCTCTACATCTGTGGAATAGTTTAACTCAGGACATGGGAAGAACAAAAACGAAATGACATTAATGCTTATGCGAGGCCGCTTTCACAGTCAGTGTTTGATCAGTGATTCCCATCAGTGATTGTGAGCCAAAACCAGATGTGAAGACTACATAGTGAAACCATATTGTGGAAAGATTTGCACCTGTTCTGTGTTTTTGACCCCCACCTGGTTTTTGCTCAGAATCACTAATGGAAATCACTGATTAAACACCTACTGTGTGAAAGTTCGCATCCCCACCCGTTCCTTTATTGAACTTGATGGAGATATGTATTTTTTTAAACGGTACTAACTATATACAATGCTTTCAGAAAGTCTTTAGACGCTTCCCTTTTTTCACATTTTATTATCTTTCTGCCTTGTGCAAAAATGGAAAAAAAAAATGTTTGTCCCTTGTCATTCTGCTTTCAATACCCCATAATGATAAAGTGAAAATATAATGTTAGAAAACTTTGCTAATTTATTCAAAAAGAAAAACTAAAATATTGTGTTGGCATAAAAAATATTCATACCCTTTACTTTGTACTTAGTTGAAGCCTCTTTGGTTGTAATTACAGCCTCCAATCTTCTTGGATATGGTGCCACTTGGATATGATTGCACACCTGGATTTGGGGATTTTCTGCCATTCTTCTATGCAGGCTCTCTCAGGCTCTGTTCTGGTTGGATGGAGACCATTTTCAGGTCTCTCCAGATATGTTTGATTGGGTTCAAGTCAGAGCTCTCAGAGTTGTCCCTAAACCACTCCTGTGTGGTCTTTGTTTTTAGCTTAGGGTCATTCTCTTGTTAGAAGTCCGAGGTCCAGAGCTCTCAGGATAGTGTTTTAATTAAGAATATCACTGTACTTTGCTCCATTTAACTTTCCCTCAACCCTGATCAGTCTTCCTGTCCCTGCTGCTAAAAAAAAAACACAGAATGATGCTGCCACCACCATGATTCACTGTAGGGATAGTATTGGGCAGGTGATGAGCAGAGACTGGTTTCCACCAGACATGACTCCTAGAATTGATGCCAACAAGTTAAATCTTGTTTCTCACAGTCTGTGAGTCCTTTAGGTGCTTTTTGGAAAACTCTAGATAGGTTTTCATGTGTCTTTTACTGAGGATATATTTCTCCATATTTGTGCCTTTACACAATCCTGTCTCTGAGCTCTGCAGGCAGTTCTTTCCTCCTCAAGGCTTGGTTTTTAATCTGATATGCATTGCCAACTGTGAGTGAGGCCTTATATAAACAGGGGTTTGTCTTTCCAAATCATGCCCAGTCAACTGAATTTAACACATGTGGTCTCCAATTACGGTGTAGAAACATATCAAAGTTGCTCAAAAGAAATGGGGGGACCCCAGAGCTAAATTTCAAGTGCCATAGCAAAGGGTCTAAATACCTACATACATGCAAAATTTTAGTTTTTCCTTTTTAATAGATTTGCAAAAATTTCTAAAATTCTGCTTTCACCTTCTTATTATGGGATATTGAGTGCAGAATGATGGGAGAAAACTTGTTTTTTTTCTATTTTAACAGAAGGCCGAAACATAACAAAATATGAAAAAGAGAAAGAGTATGAAGACTTTCTGAATGCATTGTAACTATGAAATTCATATAGTAGGGAGTCAGTAGGGCAATGATCCTTGGGATAGCTTCCTACAGTTGGCTTTAGAAAAACATTTCTTAAATGTGGACAACAGCTATTTTGTGCACAAGAATAGACAGAAACAAAAGACAAAATTGACAAAAAAAACTTTATGGGGCAGCACTTCACAGTAAAGTTCTGCCTCCAAGGTATCGACAGGAGCAAAACCTAGCAGAATAAAAGGTCATATTCACACTAAGTACTCCTAATAATAAACGCTCTGCAAAATTTATTTTTGCACTGCTTTCTCCAGCCCCTACCTAGCGCTGTCAGCAGTTTCATTAATTAGAGCAAACACGAAGTTGTAATATCCCTTATTGCTGGGTTTGTCTGTATATTTTTCCTTGCTTACCAGGGGTTTGACAAGCAACTGTTATTCACTAATTTGTATTGATATGACTGGTAAGAGAGGTGCCCCTACCTAGCGCTGTCAGCAGTTTGCATGATTACAATTGCTGACAGATTCCCTTTAAATAAACAGGTAACAATAATCCCAAACATTTCCAGAAAGGCTTACTCTAGCACAAATGTGAACAGAGCCTCCATTATACCATTATTGGGTGCCATTAAAATAAGATGTACAAAAAAAGTCTATGAAAATCTTTGGAGCCATTTTTTAGCCATTTTTCTGGGATTAGACATTAATGACTTATCCTCAGGATAGGTCATCAATATGAGGTTGGCAAAGGTCCAACTCCCAGCACCCCTGCCAATCAGCTGTTTGAGGAAGCTGGGTGCTCACTGGAAATCCGGTGAGTGCCACTGCCTCCTCGCAGCTTACCTGCGGATAGGTCATCAATATGCATATGCATATGCATGCTATATGCATTTTTGCAATAGGTTGTTAAAAAAAAGTATTGTACTGTTTGGCTTTTGCAGCTTCTGTGTTTCACACTACATAGCAGAAGCAAAAAGCTGTTCTGTGATAAATCTGTCATTCTCCTGCTTCTTTCTGTCCTCTCCTGAATGAACTTCGAAACTGATTTATGAAAAAATCAAATTCCAGCTGTGATTTGGGCATAAATCAGCTTGGGAGATTGTTCAGGTAACGGTAGAGAGGTGCTGGAGACCAAGCCATCAGATAAGCTGTCTGATGGATTTATTACAGAACAGCTTTCTGTAACTGCTTCATACTGTGAAACATAGAAATTGCAGGAGCCCAAAAATGAAAAATGTGTAATAAAAAACTATTACAAAAATGTTTTTAGCTAAAAACACATCTAAATCAACAATTTAAAATTTCTCCCTAGGTGTCCATAGCATTCAAAATCATGTATCTCAATAATTAAGAAAAGCTTATTTATGATCATGATCAGGGTCGGACTGGGGTTCTTGGGGCACATGAGAGGAAATTATTCTTAAGGTCCAACCCCTAGATCATTAATAAAGTTTAATAGGTTCCTGGTGGCGAGTGATTTGGGTCCAAAGGCCTCCAAATTTTTGTTTCCTCAATTTATGGGGCCCATTATAGTATCAGAGCCTGGGCCTACCGGAAGATCCTCTGGTACTTTGGTGGGTCAGTCTGACCATGTTTATGATGTTCTGGTTCTGTATAGTATTTCACTTAGTGGAGCAGAAGATGTCATAGTAGCCTGTCCATATATCATCGATCCAATACAGAACTGAAATACAAGGCCTCTGCTATCTGTTGCAATTCCATAGAGATGAAAGAGGTGGCAGGGTCCATGCATGTCCACTGCACCATTCAAATATGGGAACACAGGGTTTGCGTTCCTCTAATTAGTGGGGACCGTAGCAGTTGAACCCCTGTGGATAAGTGTTTATAATGGGACAACCTCTTTAATCAACCAACCAACATAATCTTTCTCATATCCTTATTTCTATGTCTGTCAGTGTGGTGAGTGATTAGGGCCATATCCACCAATCACTCAACAAATGAGCAAACACATCTTGTCACGTGATCATTCATGCAGCATAAATAATTCTTGTTTGTTTGCAGTACATCGCCATCTGTATAGCTGACAAACAATGAAACTGTATGGGGATGAATGATCGTAGTAGCTCTCTTAGCTTATGTACCTTCACTATGTAAACAAAGAGAAGACATTTTTATACTGAGGTAGGAATGCCCAGGTGATGGTCCATTTGAATGTCCTGGGACCTATGAATGCTTTTCTCTTATGGTTTTTATTAATTTCAAATGAAAAAGCAGTCAGGAACACCTCTAATAATATGGTAAAATGTGTATTTTTAGAGCAGCTTAAACCTTTTTACTGGAAAAACTGAACAAATAGAAATATGAGCCGCTTATTCTAATTTAATATTTTACTAATCTTTTTGTTTGGTTCTTATTATATTTTGTCCTTTTCCTAGACCGGAATCTGGGTATATATAAAGATATTCAATAGAAAATAACAGGGATTATGTTACATTACAGAATTCCAAATCCACTGTTTGAAAAGGTCTCAGTATTTCTCATGGTAAGGTACCATAAACTGACCATATGCATCCTAGGTTCAGATGATGTTAGCGTAGTAGCGTAGTAATATTATTAAGGTGCCTGCGTGCTGAGGGCTTATAATTGAAGCAAGTGTAGATTTTTTAGACTGGTAATAAACAACTGCAGCAGGGAAGGGATTAAAAGAAGGATCAAATCAATGCCTACTGATTTAGCAGGAATTGGCAGCAAAGAATACAGAGGTTATTTTGCACTCATTTCATCCTAACATGTCCTATGTTTGCCAGGCACGGCTAGTAACATCTGGACTTCTTATGCAAAGAGACACCCATACTCATTTTGAAATCAAAATGCAGAAGCACTTCTTGTCATTTTTATGATAGTTACAAATTAACGAGTCCCTTCTGGTGGCAACACAAGCAATAAAGATTCATTTTTTAATACATGATAAGCAACAGATTTTACTTGTATTACATTTTTAAACACTTACTGTGCATTTTCCTAACATATCGTAATTATTTATCCACATGCCCTAGTAGAGTATATTAATATTACAGAAGATAGTGTACAGCACTAAAGGAGCAGGATTACCCATTTAATTTAAAGGGGTTGTCCAGCCAGATAAAAAGTTGAAATTGATTATACTGTACTTTCTAATATACTTTCAAGATGATAACTGTCCCTGTGTCCCACTAATAGTGCCGATTCTGCTGCACTTTCACAGAAAGGGAGCCCATTCGTGTCTCTTAAAGGGGTTATCCCAAGAATAATGTAAAAAATGAAAATCAGACATCATATAGTACATGACAACCTCTTTTTAACAAAGCTAGAACCAGCCCTGTACCTCACATGGATCCAGAGATCTCCACATTAATTGCTCTGCTTGATTTATATCAAGCTGACAGCTCAGGGGAGTGTCTTTTCTGCTGCAGCTAAGGAGGTGTGTCTCAGCTCTCCCTATCACAGCTCAGGAGGCAGTTAAAAGTTGAAACTGAGCATGTGCGGCCTGCTCACTGAATAGGTCAAAGAAATAAGAAATTAAGTGGCACTATACTGATACATTTTATTGAATAACTCAGTAGTTATACAAAAATTTTAATTACATGCAATTACAAAAGTATTCAGACCCAGGTGCTGGTTTGAAAACTGTAGAATATTTTTCGTGGGACAACCCCTTTAAAGGGTTATTCTCATTTTAGACAATGGGGGCATATCGCTAGGATATGCCCCCATTGTCTTATAGGTGCGGGTCCCACCGCTGGGACCCACACCTATTTCCAGAACGGAGCCCCCGAACTGAATGAGGGCGCACTGCGCAGCCGGCCTCCATTCATTTCTATGGGGCCGCCGAAAATAGCCGAGCGCTGGCTCGGCTACTTCCGTCGGCTCCATAGAAATGAATGGGAGCGCACCGCGCATGCACGGCCCGGCTCCCATTCATTTCTATGAGCGGCGCGGGGAGCTGCGCCTGGTGGTGGCCGGACCCCCGGAAACCTGGGGTCCTCCAGGCGCAGCGCTCCCCGCTCCGTTCTGGATATAGGTGCGGGTCCCAGCGGTGGGACCCGCACCTATAAGACAATGGGGGCATATCCTAGCGATATGCCCCCATTGTCTAAGATGAGAATGCCCCTTTAATGCCATCACGTGACTAGTGATCTGATTCAAGGTGGCTGACTGTGTGGCTCAAGGCAATAGCTAAGCCAGCCCCCTTCTCCTTTATAGCTGTTGCAGAGACTGGGCGGCACTGTTAGTGGGACATTGGGACTGACCATGTTGAAAATATATTAGTGTAATCAATTTTAACATCTATTCGTATTATCTTGCTGAACAACTCCTGTAATGAACATAGGGTCTCCGAAGGTGAAATGTGATTTATCAGAATTTTCTCCTGTAGCTTATCATTTAGAAACAGGTTGTAAAAATGGATATATTAGTGTCCTTGTACAGTAAAATTCCAGAGATTTCTGAGAAGATACTTCTTAGTCACCAAGCCTAAGGCCTGTTTAACACTGTTGTTAGAGTATTCTGACAGACTCTTCCAGCATAGAATGAGGGAAATTGGCCGGACAAAAAAACGCTTCTCAGCATTTTTGGAGGATTTTGGCCAGATCTCCACCGGAACCCGTTATAGTTAATGAGGCCAGATGGCATACCAGCAATGTCCAGCAGTGAAGGATCCGGTAGGCCATTTTCAAATGGAACAGGCTGCTGGATCTGTAAACACTAGTGTGAAACTAGCCTAGCAATAAAAATCACAATATTACATGACAAGACTGAACTACTTCTAACTAACTAACTAGGTGCAACATGGTGGCTCAGTGGTTAGCACTGGTGCCTTGCAGTGCTGGGGTCTAGGGATGAGCGAACTTTTGAAAAGTTCGGTTCGCTTCGGCGAACGTTCGTGAAGTTCGGATTCGTACGAACCGAACCTAAAACGAACCTTGCTAGAACGGCTGAATAATTGCTGCTACAATAATGGGAGTCTTATAGGGTATAGTTTCGTTTACTTGCAGTTGCTATTACAATGAAAAAAGTGGAAAAAATCCAAGTGACTTCAACAACGGCGACGCAAAATATACGCATATTTGAGAATTTACACTAATGCGTACGCTAATGCGAACATTCCCGCACAAATAACGAACATACAGTCTAGCGTTGTCAAAGGTACGCTACTTAACTGAATATGTACGCATTAGCGTACGCATACACTGCGTCTGCGAACATTCCTACTCAAGTAACAAACATACAGTCTAGCGTTGTCAAAGGTACGCTACTTAATAATGTACACTAATGCGTACGCTAATGCGTATGAATTCATAAAATGCGTGTACACATTAGTGAACATTCTCAAATATGCGTATATTTAGGGTATGGAATATGGCATATTCCATACCCTAAATATACGCATATTTGAGAATGTTCGCTAATGTGTACGCATTTTATGAATTCATACGCATTAGCGTACGCATTAGCGTACATTCTCAAATATGCGTATATTTTGCGTCGCCGTTATTTTAACCAGATTCGTTACGAACTTTCTCAAAATTCGGTTCGGTGACGAACCGAACTTTTGGGAAAGTTCGTAACGAATCTGGTTCGTTACGGTTCGGTTCGCTCATCCCTACTGGGGTCCTAATCCGACCAAGGCCAACATCAGCATGGAGTTTGTATGTTCTTCCCGTGTTTGCTGATAGGGAACCTAGATTGTAAGCCCCATTGGGGTAATGCTAATGTCTGTAAAGCTCTGTGGAATACAGTAGTGCTATCTATAAGTAAAAAATAAATAAACATTATAATTAGAGATGAGCGAGTAGTGTTCGATCGAGCTGGTATTCGATCGAATACTACGCTATTTGGCATACTCGATTTCGTTCGAGTATAACGGCGATGGCGCACTTAGAATTCGTTTCCCCTCCCACCTTCCCTGGCGCTCTTTTTCCACCAATCAACATGCAGGGGGGGTATGACAGGCACGCTGAGCACGCTGGCAGCGCGAAAACGGCGTCTACATGCATTGGCTGGAAAAACCATGTGACCTCGAATATTAAAAACTCAGCTCTTCCTGCTCGTACGCATATGCTGCGTGAACTTAGTCAGGGACAGAGGCTGGAGAAGGGACAGACAGATTTTAGCTGTTGGATAGGCAGGAGCGTGATTAAAAGCCCTTATCAGGGCTACTACAGTGGACTTCAGTGATAGCTTACTACAATATAGACTTTACAGAGAACGGCTGCTGTATTCAGGGATAGCTGCTGGAGTAGGGACAGAGAGAGGCATTAGTGGTGTATTAGGTGCTCTGCTACATACCAAACTATATTTGACACTACTGCTGTGTACCTTGAAAAATACAATATATAGGCCTTAACTGGCAACTGCACTGTGCGTTCTCTTGCAAAGTAATTTCTCATAACTGTTGTTCATACACACCGTCTGATCACTCAGTACACGGCTGTGTACCTTGAAAAATACAATATATAGGCCTTAACTGGCAACTGTACTGTGCGTTCTCTTGCAAAGTAATTTCTCATAACTGTTGTTCATACACACCGTCTGATCACTGAGTACACGGCTGTGTACCTTGAAAAATACAATATATAGGCCTTAACTGGCAACTGTACTGTGCGTTCTCTTGCAAAGTAATTTCTCATAACTGTTGTTCATACACACCGTCTGATCACTGAGTACACGGCTGTGTACCTTGAAAAATACAATATATAGGCCTTAACTGGCAACTGCACTGTGCGTTCTCTTGCAAAGTAATTTCTCATAACTGTTGTTCATACACACCGTCTGATCACTGAGTACACGGCTGTGTACCTTGAAAAATACAATATATAGGCCTTAACTGGCAACTGCACTGTGCGTTCTCTTGCAAAGTAATTTCTCATAACTGTTGTTCATACACACCGTCTGATCACTGAGTACACGGCTGTGTACCTTGAAAAATACAATATATAGGCCTTAACTGGCAACTGCACTGTGCGTTCTCTTGCAAAGTAATTTCTCATAACTGTTGTTCATACACACCGTCTGATCACTGAGTACACGGCTGTGTACCTTGAAAAATACAATATATAGGCCTTAACTGGCAACTGTACTGTGCGTTCTCTTGCAAAGTAATTTCTCATAACTGTTGTTCATACACACCGTCTGATCACTGAGTACACGGCTGTGTACCTTGAAAAATACAATATATAGGCCTTAACTGGCAACTGCACTGTGCGTTCTCTTGCAAAGTAATTTCTCATAACTGTTGTTCATACACACCGTCTGATCACTCAGTACACGGCTGTGTACCTTGAAAAATACAATATATAGGCCTTAACTGGCAACTGTACTGTGCGTTCTCTTGCAAAGTAATTTCTCATAACTGTTGTTCATACACACCGTCTGATCACTGAGTACACGGCTGTGTACCTTGAAAAATACAATATATAGGCCTTAACTGGCAACTGTACTGTGCGTTCTCTTGCAAAGTAATTTCTCATAACTGTTGTTCATACACACCGTCTGATCACTGAGTACACGGCTGTGTACCTTGAAAAATACAATATATAGGCCTTAACTGGCAACTGCACTGTGCGTTCTCTTGCAAAGTAATTTCTCATAACTGTTGTTCATACACACCGTCTGATCACTCAGTACACGGCTGTGTACCTTGAAAAATACAATATATAGGCCTTAACTGGCAACTGCACTGTGCGTTCTCTTGCAAAGTAATTTCTCATAACTGTTGTTCATACACACCGTCTGATCACTGAGTACACGGCTGTGTACCTTGAAAAATACAATATATAGGCCTTAACTGGCAACTGCACTGTGCGTTCTCTTGCAAAGTAATTTCTCATAACTGTTGTTCATACACACCGTCTGATCACTGAGTACACGGCTGTGTACCTTGAAAAATACAATATATAGGCCTTAACTGGCAACTGCACTGTGCGTTCTCTTGCAAAGTAATTTCTCATAACTGTTGTTCATACACACCGTCTGATCACTCAGTACACGGCTGTGTACCTTGAAAAATACAATATATAGGCCTTAACTGGCAACTGCACTGTGCGTTCTCTTGCAAAGTAATTTCTCATAACTGTTGTTCATACACACCGTCTGATCACTGAGTACACGGCTGTGTACCTTGAAAAATACAATATATAGGCCTTAACTGGCAACTGTACTGTGCGTTCTCTTGCAAAGTAATTTCTCATAACTGTTGTTCATACACACCGTCTGATCACTGAGTACACGGCTGTGTACCTTGAAAAATACAATATATAGGCCTTAACTGGCAACTGCACTGTGCGTTCTCTTGCAAAGTAATTTCTCATAACTGTTGTTCATACACACCGTCTGATCACTGAGTACACGGCTGTGTACCTTGAAAAATACAATATATAGGCCTTAACTGGCAACTGTACTGTGCGTTCTCTTGCAAAGTAATTTCTCATAACTGTTGTTCATACACACCGTCTGATCACTGAGTACACGGCTGTGTACCTTGAAAAATACAATATATAGGCCTTAACTGGCAACTGTACTGTGCGTTCTCTTGCAAAGTAATTTCTCATAACTGTTGTTCATACACACCGTCTGATCACTCAGTACACGGCTGTGTACCTTGAAAAATACAATATATAGGCCTTAACTGGCAACTGTACTGTGCGTTCTCTTGCAAACTAATTTCACGGCTGTGAAGGCAAAATATTGTAAAAAAAAAAAAAATGCGGCGGGGGGCTAGCGGAATAGGACGTGGACGAGGACGGGGGCGCGGAAATGCTGTTGGGGGCCTTGTTGAAGCCAGTGGGGATACAATGCGTGCTGGTGAGGGTCAGCCAGGATCCCGCTCATCCAGAATCCCTGCCTTTATGGGACAGTTAAGCAGGGGGCGGGTTACACCGCTGTTGAGGCCTGAGCAGGTTGAACAGGTGGTGCAATGGATAGCCGATAGCGCTTCCACACAGTTGTCCACCAGCCAGTCATCCACACAGTCTCACTCTGACCCTCCTTCCTCCACACCTGGCCAACAGAGTCATCCCACCCTTGACCCCTCCCAGGAGCTCTTTTCGGGTCCTTTTTCAGATGTGCCGGAAGAATCCCAGGAGCTAGGAGAGGAATTTGTTTGTAGTGATGCCCAAACCCTTGAGTTTTCGCCATCTCCTGCTGATGTGGACCCTGAGCCAGCATCTGTTATCATGAGCGATGATGATGATGAGACGCAGTTGCCATCAAGGGAGGCTGTTGGAATGTCCAGTGGGCAGGAGGAGGAGCAGAGTGAGGAAGAGGAGGTGGTGGATGACGAAATGACCGACCCCACTTGGCCAGGGGTGATGTCCAGCGGGGAAAGCAGTGGAGAGGTGGTGGTCTGCGCAGCACCGAAAAAGGCAGCAAGAGGCAGAGGGATGTCCAGAGGCAGAGGGATGTCCACAGGCAGAGGGATGTCCACAGGCAGAGGGATGTCCACAGGCAGAGGGATGTCCAGAGGCAGAGGACAGTCCAGACAAAGTAGTGAGGCCACAGCCAGCACGGCCGAAGCTGTTCCCGGCAGCGGGCAGTCGCGCGAAGCTCCCCCATCGAGGCCTCGTACTTCTGTGGTGTGGAGATTTTTTAATGTTTGTGCGGATGACAAACTGAGCGCGGTTTGCACACTCTGCCACTCAAAACTGAGTAGGGGCTCTGAGAAGAGCAATCTGACCACCTCAGGCATGCGGCGTCACTTGGAAGTCAAGCACTGGGCTGAGTGGGAGAGAGCAAACGCAATACAAACTGCGCCCGGTCCTGCTGCCACTGCCTCTTCCCCTTTGTTGTGTGCTGCCACTGCGGTCCAGACCTCCAGCCAGGACACCTCCACATCTGCCTCTGCCTCGGCTACTTTGGGGCCTTCTCCTTCAGCCTCCCCTTCCCCCGCCTCTTCGCCTGCACCCTCACACTCCTCGTCCCAACAACTGTCCATCTCGCAGGCGTTCGACCGCAGGCGGAAGTACGCCTCGAGTCACCCCCAAGCCCAAGCCTTAAACTGCCACATCTCCAAACTGCTGGCCCTGGAGATGTTGCCGTTTAGGCTTGTGGAGACGCAGGCCTTCCGCGACCTGATGGCGGCTGCCGCACCTCGCTATTCCGTCCCCAGCCGCCACTACTTTTCCCGGAGTGCCGTCCCCGCCCTGCACCAGCACGTGTCGCGTAACATCAGGCGGGCCCTGAGGTACGCAGTCAGCGCAAAGGTCCACTTGACCACCGACTCATGGACAAGCGCTTGCGGCCAGGGACGCTACATCTCTTTGACGGCACACTGGGTGAATGTAGTGGAAGCGGGGACGGGGTCGCAAACAGAGACGGCCTACCTACCACCCCCGCCCAAGATTGCCAGCATGGGTTCTGATAAACCCCCCTCCTCCTCCTCCTCCTCCTCCTCCTGTGCCTTAACATCTCCCTCAGCCGCTAGCTGGAAGCGTTGCAGCACTGGCGCGGGGAGACGTCAGCAGGCGGTGCTAAAGCTCATCAGCTTGGGCGACAGGAAGCACAGCGCCCCAGAGGTGAGGGACGCCATATTGCAGCAGACGGAGATGTGGCTGTCGCCGCTGCAGCTAGGACCAGGCATGGTCGTGTGCGATAACGGCCGTAACCTGGTGGCGGCTCTGGAGCTTGCCGAACTCAATCACGTACCATGCCTGGCCCACGTTTTTAATCTGGTAGTCCAAAAATTTCTGAAGACTTACCCCAACCTGGCAGAGCTACTGGTGAAAGTGCGGCGCTTGTGCGCTCACTTTCGGAAGTCAACTGTAGCTGCTGCTAGCTTAAAAAAACTCCAGCAACGCCTCCATTTGCCTGAACATCGGCTGTTGTGCGACCTGCCCACTCGCTGGAATTCCACCTATTCCATGTTGGCCAGGGTGTGTGAGCAGCAGAGAGCATTGATGGAGTACCAGATTATGAATCCACGCGTGCCTCCAACTCAGCTCCCTCAGTTTGCCAACCACGAGTGGCCATGGATGGCAGACATATGCGATGTACTGCGTATCTTTGAGGAGTCCACCAAGAAGGTCAGCAGCGAGGACGCTATAGTGAGCGTAACCATCCCGCTCCTAGGCGTCCTTAAAGAATCGCTCATCGCAATAAGGGAGAACGCATTGCACGCAGAGGAGACGGGGGTAGGAGGAGACGCAACGGAGCTACACAGTCAGACCACACTTTTGTCTGCTTCACGGTGGCAGTTGCAGGAGGAGGAGGATGAGGAGGAGGAGGACGACGTGGAGGTGGCTGTGGAAGAGGAGGAGGATGCTGGCGGCGAGGGTAGCAGTCAGGCTGTGTGCGTCCCATTGGTTCAGCGCGGATGGGGCGGAGAGGAGGCGGAAGAGGAAGAGGAGGAAATGGCAAGTGATCCTTCTGGTGGGGGCAGTGAGGTCATGCCTATTCAGAGTCTGGCACACATGGCTGACTTCATGCTGGGCTGCTTTTCCCGGGACACACGTGTTGTCCGGATAGTGGAGAACAAACTGTACTGGGTCTTCGCACTCCTGGACCCCCGGTATAAAGATAACGTCTCCTCTTTTATTCCGGTAGAGGAGAGGACGAATCGATTGCTGGAATACCAGAGGGAACTCGTGCAGAACATGATGGAGATTTTCCCACCCACCATCGCTGGCGGCAGAGAGGAGAGGGTCTCCCAGAGTCCCACAACATCCATCAGGCCCACAGCCACCAGGGGAACACTCTCCAAGGTGTGGGACACGTTCATGGCACCCCCTCGTGCAACTTCCATCACTGCGGGGCCCGCTATCAGCAGGAGGGACAAGTATCGGCGGATGTTGCGGGAGTACCTGGCAGACCGTAACCCTGTCCTCCCCGATCCCTCGGCGTCCTACACTTACTGGGTCTCCAAGTTGGACACGTGGCTGGAACTGTCCCTGTACGCCTTGGAGGTGCTTGCCTGCCCTGCCGCCAGCGTGCTATCAGAAAGGGTGTTCAGCGCAGCCGGGGGCATTATAACCGATAAGCGCAGCCGCCTGTCAACCGACAGTGCCGACAGGCTGACGCTAATCAAAATGAACAGCAAGTGGATTGACCCGGACTTTGCTTCTCCAACCGTGGAAAGCAGCCAAAAGTGAAGTGCCATCTGTATGAAGTGCCATTTCCTCCTCCACCTCCTCCTCCTCCTCCTCCTTAACCGCCGTAGAATTGCTCCGTAAATAAGAAAAATGTATATGTTTATGGCTCACCTCTTGGGCCTCCACAAAATGTTTAAGAGGTCTCACCTCTTGGGCCTCCTCATAATTTTTAACCGGTCTCACCTCTTGGGCCTCAACATAATTTTTAACCGGTCTCACCTCTTGGGCCTGCACAAAATGTTTAAGAGGTTTCAACCTCTTGGGCCCCCACAAAATGTTTAAGAGGTCTCACCTCTTGGGCCTCCTCATAATTTTTAACAGGTCTCACCTCTTGGGCCTCCACATAATTTTTAAGAGGTCTCACCTCTTGGGCCTCCACATAATTTTTAACAGGTCTCACCTCTTGGGCCTCCACAAAATGTTTTAACAGGTCTCACCTCTTGGGCCTCCACAAAATGTTTAACAGGTCTCACCTCTTGGGCCTCCCACAAAATGTTTAACAGGTCTCACCTCTTGGGCCTCCACAAAATTTTTAACAGGTCTCACCTCTTGGGCCTCCACATAATTTTTAACACGTCTCACCTCTTGGGCCTCCACAAAATGTTTAACAGGTCTCACCTATTGTGCCTCCACATAATTTTTAACGGGTCTCACCTCTTGGGCCTCCACAAAATGTTTAACAGGTCTCACCTCTTGGGCCTCCACATAATTTTTAACAGGTCTCACCTTTTGGGCCTCCACATAATTTTTAAGAGGTCTCACCTCTTGGGCCTCCACATAATTTTTAACAGGTCTCACCTCTTGGGCCTCCACAAAATGTTTAACAGGTCTCACCTCTTGGGCCTCCACAAATTTAACAGGTCTCACCTCTTGGGCCTCCACATAATTTTAAGAGGTCTCACCTCTTGGGCCTCCACATAATTTTTAACAGGTCTCACCTTTTGGGCCTCCACATAATTTTTAAGAGGTCTCACCTCTTGGGCCTCCACATAATTTTTAACAGGTCTCACCTCTTGGGCCTCCACAAAATGTTTAACAGGTCTCACCTCTTGGGCCTCCACAAAATGTTTAACAGGTCTCACCTCTTGGGCCTCCACAAAATGTTTAACAGGTCTCACCTCTTGGGCCTCCACATAATTTTTAACACGTCTCACCTCTTGGGCCTCCACAAAATGTTTAACAGGTCTCACCTATTGGGCCTCCACATAATTTTAACGGGTCTCACCTCTTGGGCCTCCACAAAATGTTTAACAGGTCTCACCTCTTGGGCCTCCACAAAATGTTTAACAGGTCTCACCTCTTGGGCCTCCACATAATTTTTAACACGTCTCACCTCTTGGGCCTCCACAAAATGTTTAACAGGTCTCACCTATTGGGCCTCCACATAATTTTTAACGGGTCTCACCTCTTGGGCCTCCACAAAATGTTTAACAGGTCTCACCTCTTGGGCCTCCACAAAATGTTTAACAGGTCTCACCTCTTGGGCCTCCACAAAATGTTTAACAGGTCTCACCTCTTGGGCCTCCACAAAATGTTTAACAGGTCTCACCTCTTGGGCCTCCACATAATTTTTAACAGGTCTCACCTTTTGGGCCTCCACAAAAGGTTTAAGAGGTTAACAGTGGAAAGCAGCCAAAAGTGAAGTGCCATCTGTATGAAGTGCCATTTCCTCCTCCACCTCCTCCTCCTCCTCCTCCTTAACCGCCGTAGAATTGCTCCGTAAATAAGAAAAATGTATATATTTATGGCTCACCTCTTGGGCCTCCACATAATTTTTAACAGGTCTCACCTCTTGGGCCTCCACAAAAGGTTTAAGAGGTTAACAGTGGAAAGCAGCCAAAAGTGAAGTGCCATCTGTATGAAGTGCCATTTCCTCCTCCACCTCCTCCTCCTTAACCGCCGTAGAATTGCTCCGTAAATAAGAAAAATGTATATATTTATTGCTCACCTCTTGGGCCTCCACATAACTTTTTAACAGGTCTCACCTCTTGGGCCTCCACATAATTTTTAAGAGGTCTCACCTCTTGGGCCTCCACATAATTTTTAAGAGGTCTCACCTCTTGGGCCTCCACATAATTTTTAAGAGGTGTCACCTCTTGGGCCTCCACATAATTTTTAAGAGGTCTCACCTCTTGGGCCTACACAAAATGTTTAAGAGGTCTCACCTCTTGGGCCTCCACATAATTTTTAAGAGGTCTCACCTCTTGGGCCTCCACATAATTTTTAAGAGGTCTCACCTCTTGGGCCTCCACATAATTTTTAAGAGGTGTCACCTCTTGGGCCTCCACATAATTTTTAAGAGGTCTCACCTCTTGGGCCTCCACATAATTTTGAAGAGGTCTCACCTCTTGGGCCTCCACATAATTTTGAAGAGGTCTCACCTCTTGGGCCTCCACATAATTTTTAAGAGGTCTCACCTCTTGGGCCTCCACATAATTTTTAAGAGGTCTCACCTCTTGGGCCTGTACAAAATGTTTAAGAGGTCTCACCTCTTGGGCCTCCACAAAATGTTTAAGCGGTCTCACCTCTTGGGCCTCCACATAATTTTTAAGAGGTCTCACCTCTTGGGCCTCCACATAATTTTGAAGAGGTCTCACCTTTTGGGGCTCCACAAAATGTTTAAGAGGTCTCACCTCTTTAGCCTCCACACAATTTTTAAGACGTCTCACCTCTTGGGCCTCCACAAAATTTTCCATGAGCCTCTGGCCAGCCCACGGCCTCTTCCTGCCTTTTGCGGTCCTACGCATCCCTCAACATCCCCACTGCTTTACCTGCTAGACATGACACTGGGCCAGGTCGGGTGACTGACATCTCAAGCGCCAACAATTTGGGCATTTTAAGGCTTCTGCATGTGTTTGAGTTGTTTTTACATTTTAAAGAAGACATGTCTGACCACATCTCACACACACACACAATGACAATTAGGGGTGGGGTCTATTTGCTTTCCCCCTTGCCTATGCCATCTGTGGTTGTCATAGGCAACGTGATTTTAAGGGGTGCAGAATTTTATCTTCTTTTTTGTCTAGTTTGGCTTGGGGTCCATGGCAATGTTGAGGAAAGAAGGTTTCCTTGTATGGTCTCACTTTACAGAGAGGTTATATTGTGTTTGGAGTGTATTGTTGAGAGGCTGTGATAGTGGCGTAATAGTGCGACTTGGGCGCGTTATATGCACCCAGACATGCTTCCCCTGCTGTCCCAGTTGCATTCCAGCAGTGTTGGCATCCTTTTCTGAGGTTCCAGGGTGGACTTGGTGACCTCCAAGTGGTCGAATTGAGATTTCCAAGTGGCGAGCATTTTTTCCCCATAGACTTTAATGGGATTCGATATTCGGTCGAATAGTCGAATTTCGCGGTCTATTCGAATCGAATTTCGAACTTTCGAATATTTCACTACTCGCTCATCTCTAATTATAATCAAATAAGATAGATATCCCTTAGTCTTAGCTGTATCAGTTAGACAGTTGACTTATGCTGAACTTCACCTGCAATCAACAAGGCTATGAAGTCAATGAGTAATTTGTCCTCCTCCCATGCTTCCCTCTTCAAGTCATGGCCAGGAGAGGACCATATGACTTCTTATATTTCAGAAAATCTTCTGCAGCAGACACCTGCATCCGCTGTCTGGCAGGGGAAACAAGGCAATTAAGTATAAAATACTATTTAGAAGCTAATGATCAGAACTGACCAGATAAGAGTTAGCTATTTCGACATATGCTGCTGTAATTCCATTATTCTTTCCACCTAGAAACAGTACCGGAATTGTGAACTGATTTGCGGAACATGCAGCACAAGATTCATTCACGATATTGCCATTGGGTATCCGTCATGAATACAGCATTTTACCAGACAAATTTCCTCAGTTTTCAGTCATATTTCATCTTTTTTTTTTTTTTTTTTTGCTGGAATCTGCAATGGAGACACCTGTCAGAATATCTCCCACCCATGGGAACCTGGCCTTAGACTACCAGTATTATGGCCTTACACCACTGGGGTCCTGGATTTGTCCAAAGGCAACCTTTGCATAGAGTTTCTATGTTTTCCTTGTGTTCCTGTGGGTTATCTCCTGGTTCTGCAGTTTCCTTTTACATACCAGATACATAGAGACAGATTCGTTTGGAATTTAGATTGTGAACCCCAATGAAGAAAGGACTCAATAAAAAAATAAAATATTAACAACTTTGGTTCTACATATAGTATGTCCATCCAGCTCAACCTGTTATCCTACAAGTTGATCCAGAGGAAGGCAAAAAACCTTATGTGGTAGAAGCCAATTTTCCTCATTTTCGCTTACCAATGAAAATATTGCAGAAGTGTCTTTTTCTTCTGTTTTTCGTTCTTATTTATTTTAGGGCTTAGAGTCCCTTTAATAATTTAATCTAAAACCATATTTATCTATGTATCTGTCTACTATATGTCTGCCATCTATGTACTCATAAAGCAGAATTCAATATAAACCTAGTTTAAATACCCTAATGCAGAACACAGCAATGTACTATTGTCACTGGTGAGTTGGTTTCATGGTCTACATACTTTACTGTACCCCTAGGCCAAATTCTACTGCTTGTAGTCAGCTTTTGTATTAAAAATATTAAGAAATGTCATTATAGCCACAGATCCTGGGTCAACAGATCCGACATACAGTACGAGTATTTCTAAAGTGGATGCTTTTTAGAAATATATTTTTTTCACAACACTTTGAATATCCATCTAGAAGACAGGAAAAAAATCACAATATTCATTCATTTGCTTGAATGTTCAGCTTGAAAGAAAAAGGAACATTATGTAAATTGTGTAATGTTTTTCATATAAGAACCAATTACAGTGGTGCTAAGTTACTGAATGGGCCATGGTGAAGAATTCATTCCATTACATCCCATAACCACACTTAGGAAATAAGATTGATTCCCTAATCAAATGTAACTCCTAAGAATCTGTTTATAGATAGTCATTGATAAAGTGAATTCAGGACATGAAGGTTCAAGCTTGTCTTTTCTACTACAGTACATCACATAATGGACATCAAACAAACTCATTCAATTCACTTTCAATTAATATCTATATCAGTATAAATTCTATGCTTTTTTACTGTAAGGTTAAACAGTTTATTTATGCTATTTTATGACTATACTAGTTAAAAATGTATTCTATAATGTTGAATAAATTAAAACAGTGAATAAAACATAACTAGAGATGAGCGAGTAGTGAAATATTCGAAAGTTGGAAATTCGATTCGAATAGACCGCGAAATTCGACTATTCGACCGGATATCGAATCCCATTAAAGTCTATGGGAAAAAAATGCTCGCCACTTGGAAATCTCAATTCGACCACTTGGAGGTCACCAAGTCCACCCTGGAACCTCAGAAAAGGATGCCAACACTGCTGGAATGCAACTGGGACAGCAGGGGAAGCATGTCTGGGTGCATATAACGCGCCCAAGTCGCACTATTACGCCACTATCACAGCCTCTCAACAATACACTCCAAACACAATCTAACCTCTCTGTAAAGTGAGACCATACAAGGAAACCTTCTTTCCTCTACATTGCCATGGACCCCAAGCCAAACTAGACAAAAAAGAAGATGAAATTCTGCACCCCTTAAAATCACGTTGCCTATGACAACCACAGATGGCATAGGCAAGGGGGAAAGCAAATAGACCCCACCCCTAATTGTCATTGTGTGTGTGTGTGAAATGTGGTCAGACATGTCTTCTTTAAAATGTAAAAACAACTCAAACACATGCAGAAGCCTTAAAATGCCCAAATTGTTGGCGCTAGAGATGTCAGTGACCCGACCTGGCCCAGTGTCATGTCTAGCAGGTAAAGCAGTGGGGATGTTGAGGGATGCGTAGGACCGCAAAAGGCAGGAAGAGGCCGTGGGCTGGCCAGAGGCTCATGGAAAATTTTGTGGAGGCCCAAGAGGTGAGACGTCTTAAAAATTGTGTGGAGGCTAAAGAGGTGAGACCTCTTAAAAATTATGTGGAGGCCCAAGAGGTGAGACGGGTTAAAAATTATGTGGAGGCCCAAGAGGTGAGACCTCTTAAACATTTTGTGGAGGCCCAAGAGGTGAGACCTCTTAAAAATTATGTGGAGGCCCAAGAGGTGAGACCTCTTAAAGATTTTGTGGAGGCCCAAGAGGTGAGACCTCTTAAAGATTTTGTGCAGGCCCAAGAGGTGAGACGGGTTAAAAATTATGTGGAGGCCCAAGAGGTGAGACCTCTTAAAGATTTTGTGGAGGCCCAAGAGGTGAGACCTCTTAAAAATTATGTGGAGGCCCAAGAGGTGAGACCTGTTAAAAATTATGTGGAGGCCCAAGAGGTGAGACCTCTTAAAGATTTTGTGGAGGCCCAAGAGGTGAGACCTCTTAAAGATTTTGTGGAGGCCCAAGAGGTGAGACCTCTTAAAGATTTTGTGGAGGCCCAAGAGGTGAGACCTCTTAAAGATTTTGTGGAGGCCCAAGAGGTGAGACCTCTTAAAGATTTTGTGGAGGCCCAAGAGGTGAGACCTCTTAAAGATTTTGTGGAGGCCCAAGAGGTGAGACCTCTTTAAAATTATGTGGAGGCCCAAGAGGTGAGACCTCTTAAAAATTATGTGGAGGCCCAAGAGGTGACACCTCTTAAAAATTATGTGGAGGCCCAAGAGGTGACACCTCTTAAAAATTATGTGGAGGCCCAAGAGGTGACACCTCTTAAAAATTATGTGGAGGCCCAAGAGGTGACACCTTTTAAAGGCTGCAGTTATCCACAGATTTGCATGCAATGTAAAATGGTTACACTCATTTTATAAAGGCAACTATCATGAAAAATCAGTTTAAATGTATTGAGGGCAGCACAGAGTATTTCTACAGAGGAAGGAGTATTCTTTTTATTTTTTTTCCTTTTTTTTATATGTATATGCTGTTGCCTTCAGTATATGAGAGTTGATTTCATGATGCTACTGCAGCCACTTAAAACGTTTTAAGTCTTGTTTTGTTTTTTTGAATACTGAGAATGCTATTTTGTACCAGATTTTGTATGTAAAGACTGAACACATTAAAATGAGAATGTTACCAAAATTATAATTTATAATTTATTTACCTTTTGTGGAGGCCCAAGAGGTGAGACCTCTTAAAAATTATGTGGTGGCCCAAGAGGTGAGACCTCTTAAAAATTATGTGGTGGCCCAAGAGGGGAGACCCGTTAAAAATTATGTGGAGGCCCAAGAGGTGAGACCTGTTAAACATTTTGTGGAGGCCCAAGAGGTGAGACGTGTTAAACATTTTGTGGAGGCCCAAGAGGTGAGACCTCTTAAAAATTATGTGGAGGCCCAAGAGGGGAGACCCGTTAAAAATTATGTGGAGGCCCAAGAGGTGAGACCTCTTAAACATTTAGCGCAGGCCCAAGAGGTGAGCCATAAATATATAAATTGTTCTTATTTACGGAGCAATTCTACGGCGGTTAAGGAGGAGGAGGAGGAGGAAATGGCACTTCATACATATGGCACTTTACTTTTGGCTGCTTTCCACGGTTGGAGAAGCAAAGTCCGGGTCAATCCACTTGCTGTTCATTTTGATTAGCGTCAGCCTGTCGGCACTGTCGGTTGACAGGCGGCTGCGCTTATCGGTGATAATGCCCCCGGCAGCGCTGAACACCCTTTCTGATAGCACGCTGGCGGCAGGGCAGGCAAGCACCTCCAAGGCGTACAGGGACAGTTCCAGCCACGTGTCCAACTTGGAGACCCAGTAAGTGTAGGACGCCGAGGGATCGGGGAGGACAGGGTTACGGTCTGCCAGGTACTCCCGCAACATCCGCCGATACTTGTCCCTCCTGCTGATAGCGGGCCCCGCAGTGATGGAAGTTGCACGAGGGGGTGCCATGAACGTGTCCCACACCTTGGAGAGTGTTCCCCTGGTGGCTGTGGGCCTGATCGATGTTGAGGGACTCTGGGAGACCCTCTCCTCTCTGCCGCCAGCGATGCTGGGTGGGAAAATCTCCATCATGTTCTGCACGAGTTCCCTCTGGTATTCCAGCAATCGATTCGTCCTCTCCTCTACCGGAATAAAAGAGGAGACGTTATCTTTATACCGGGGGTCCAGGATTGCGAAGACCCAGTACAGTTTGTTCTCCACTATCCGGACAACACGTGTGTCCCGGGAAAAGCAGCCCAGCATGAAGTCAGCCATGTGTGCCAGACTCTGAATAGGCATGACGTCACTGCCCCCACCAGAAGGATCACTTGCCATTTCCTCCTCTTCCTCTTCCGCCTCCTCTCCGCCCCATCCGCGCTGAACCAATGGGACGCGCACAGCCTGACTGCTACCCTCGCCGCCAGCATCCTCCTCCTCTTCCACAGCCACCTCCACGTCGTCCTCCTCCTCCTCATCCTCCTCCTCCTGCAACTGCCACCGTGAAGCAGACAAAAGTGTGGTCTGACTGTGTAGCTCCGTTGCGTCTCCTCCTACCCCCGTCTCCTCTGCGTGCAATGCGTTCTCCCTTATTGCGATGAGGGATTCTTTAAGGACGCATAGGAGCGGGATGGTTACGCTCACTATAGCGTCCTCGCTGCTGACCTTCTTGGTGGACTCCTCAAAGATACGCAGTACATCGCATACGTCTGCCATCCATGGCCACTCGTGGTTGGCAAACTGAGGGAGCTGAGTTGGAGGCACGCGTGGATTATTAATCTGGTACTCCATCAATGCTCTCTGCTGCTCACACACCCTGGCCAACATGGAATAGGTGGAATTCCAGCGAGTCGGCAGGTCGCACAACAGCCGATGTTCAGGCAAATGGAGGCGTTGCTGGAGTTTTTTTAAGCTAGCAGCAGCTACAGTTGACTTCCGAAAGTGTGCGCACAAGCGCCGCACTTTCACCAGTAGCTCTGCCAGGTTGGGGTAAGTCTTTAGAAATTTTTGGACTACCAGATTAAAAACGTGGGCCAGGCATGGTACGTGATTGAGTTCGGCAAGCTCCAGAGCCGCCACCAGGTTACGGCCGTTATCGCACACGACCATGCCTGGTCCTAGCTGCAGCGGCGACAGCCACATCTCCGTCTGCTGCAGTATGGCGTCCCTCACCTCTGGGGCGCTGTGCTTCCTGTCGCCCAAGCTGATGAGCTTAAGCACCGCCTGCTGACGTCTCCCCGCGCCAGTGCTGCAACGCTTCCAGCTAGCGGCTGAGGGCGATGTTAAGGCACAGGAGGAGGAGGAGGAGGAGGAGGAGGGGGGTTTATCAGAACCCATGCTGGCAATCTTGGGCGGGGGTGGTAGGTAGGCCGTCTCTGTTTGCGACCCCGTCCCCGCCTCCACTACATTCACCCAGTGTGCCGTCAAAGAAATGTATCGTCCCTGGCCACAAGCGCTTGTCCACGCGTCGGTGGTCAAGTGGACCTTTGCGCTGACTGCGTACCTCAGGGCCCGCCTGATGTTACGCGACACGTGCTGGTGCAGGGCGGGGACGGCACTCCGGGAAAAGTAGTGGCGGCTGGGGACGGAATAGCGAGGTGCGGCAGCCGCCATCAGGTCGCGGAAGGCCTGCGTCTCCACAAGCCTAAACGGCAACATCTCCAGGGCCAGCAGTTTGGAGATGTGGCAGTTTAAGGCTTGGGCTTGGGGGTGACTCGAGGCGTACTTCCGCCTGCGGTCGAACGCCTGCGAGATGGACAGTTGTTGGGACGAGGAGTGTGAAGGTGCAGGCGAAGAGGCGGGGGAAGGGGAGGCTGAAGGAGAAGGCCCCAAAGTAGCCGAGGCAGAGGCAGATGTGGAGGTGTCCTGGCTGGAGGTCTGGACCGCAGTGGCAGCACACAACAAAGGGGAAGAGGCAGTGGCAGCAGGACCGGGCGCAGGTTGTATTGCGTTTGCTCTCTCCCACTCAGCCCAGTGCTTGAATTCCAAGTGACGCCGCATGCCTGAGGTGGTCAGATTGCTCTTCTCAGAGCCCCTACTCAGTTTTGAGTGGCAGAGTGTGCAAACCGCGCTCAGTTTGTCATCCGCACAAACATTAAAAAATCTCCACACCACAGAAGTACGAGGCCTCGATGGGGGAGCTTCGCGCGACTGCCCGCTGCCGGGAACAGCTTCGGCCGTGCTGGCTGTGGCCTCACTACTCTGTCTGGACTGTCCTCTGCCTGTGGACATCCCTCTGCCTCTGGACATCCCTCTGCCTCTGGACATCCCTCTGCCTGTGGACATCCCTCTGCCTGTGGACATCCCTCTGCCTCTTGCTGCCTTTTTCGGTGCTGCGCAGACCACCACCTCTCCACTGCTTTCCCCGCTGGACATCACCCCTGGCCAAGTGGGGTCGGTCATTTCGTCATCCACCACCTCCTCTTCCTCACTCTGCTCCTCCTCCTGCCCACTGGACATTCCAACAGCCTCCCTTGATGGCAACTGCGTCTCATCATCATCATCGCTCATGATAACAGATGCTGGTTCAGGGTCCACATCAGCAGGAGATGGCGAATACTCAAGTGTTTGGGCATCACTACAAACAAATTCCTCTGCTAGCTCCTGGGATTCTTCCGGCACTTCTGAAAAAGAACCCGAAAAGAGCTCCTGGGAGGGGTCAAGGGTGGGATGACTCTGTTGGCCAGGTGTGGAGGAAGGAGGGTCAGAGTGAGACTGTGTGGATGACTGGCTGGTGGACAACTGTGTGGAAGCGCTATCGGCTATCCATTGCACCACCTGTTCAACCTGCTCAGGCCTCAAGAGCGGTGTAACTCGCCCCCTGCTTAACTGTCCCATAAAGGCAGGGATTCTGGATGAGTGGGATCCTGGCTGACCCTCACCAGCACGCATTGTATCCCCACTGGCTTCAACAAGGCCACCAACAGCATTTCCGCGCCCCCGTCCTCGTCCACGTCCGATTCCGCTAGCCCCCCTCCGCATTTTATTTTTTTTTGGTTGCAAATACAATATTTGGGTATATAATTAGGTATGTGAAATAATTTCGCAAGAGAACGCACAGTACAGTGGCCAATTAAAAGGCCTAGATATTGTATATTTCAAGGTACACAGCCGTGTACTAACTGTACAGACGGTGGGTATTTACACCAGGTATGTGAAATAATTTAGCAAGAGAACGCACAGTATAGTGGCCAATTAAAAGGCCTAGATATTGTATATTTCAAGGTACACAGCCGTGTACTAACTGCTCAGACGGTGGGTATTTACACCAGGTATGTGAAATAATTTAGCAAGAGAACGCACAGTACAGTGGCCAATTAAAAGGCCTAGATATTGTATATTTCAAGGTACACAGCCGTGTACTAACTGCTCAGACGGTGGGTATTTACACCAGGTATGTGAAATAATTTAGCAAGAGAACACACAGTACAGTGGCCAATTAAAAGGCCTAGATATTGTATATTTCAAGGTACACTGCCGTGTACTAACTGTACAGACGGTGGGTATTTACACCAGGTTTTTAAACTAATTTAGCAAGAGAACGCACAGTACAGTGGCCAATTAAAAGGCCTAGATATTGTATATTTCAAGGTACACAGCCGTGTACTAACTGTACAGACGGTGGGTATTTACACCAGGTATGTGAAATAATTTAGCAAGAGAACGCACAGTATAGTGGCCAATTAAAAGGCCTAGATATTGTATATTTCAAGGTACACTGCCGTGTACTAACTGTACAGACGGTGGGTATTTACACCAGGTATGTGAAATAATTTAGCAAGAGAACACACAGTACAGTGGCCAATTAAAAGGCCTAGATATTGTATATTTCAAGGTACACTGCCGTGTACTAACTGTACAGACGGTGGGTATTTACACCAGGTTTTTAAAATAATTTAGCAAGAGAACGCACAGTATAGTGGCCAATTAAAAGGCCTAGATATTGTATATTTCAAGGTACACAGCCGTGTACTAACTGCACAGACGGTGGGTATTTACACTAGGTATGTGAAATAATTTAGCAAGAGAACACACAGTACAGTGGCCAATTAAAAGGCCTAGATATTGTATATTTCAAGGTACACTGCCGTGTACTAACTGTACAGACGGTGGGTATTTACACCAGGTTTTTAAACTAATTTAGCAAGAGAACGCACAGTATAGTGGCCAATTAAAAGGCCTAGATATTGTATATTTCAAGGTACACAGCCGTGTACTAACTGCACAGACGGTGGGTATTTACACCAGGTATGTGAAATAATTTAGCAAGAGAACACACAGTACAGTGGCCAATTAAAAGGCCTAGATATTGTATATTTCAAGGTACACTGCCGTGTACTAACTGTACAGACGGTGGGTATTTACACCAGCTTTTTAAACTAATTTAGCAAGAGAACGCACAGTATAGTGGCCAATTAAAAGGCCTAGATATTGTATATTTCAAGGTACACAGCCGTGTACTAACTGCTCAGACGGTGGGTATTTACACCAGGTATGTGAAATAATTTAGCAAGAGAACACACAGTACAGTGGCCAATTAAAAGGCCTAGATATTGTATATTTCAAGGTACACTGCCGTGTACTAACTGTACAGACGGTGGGTATTTACACCAGGTTTTTAAAACTAATTTAGCAAGAGAACGCACAGTACAGTGGCCAATTAAAAGGCCTAGATATTGTATATTTCAAGGTACACAGCCGTGTACTAACTGTACAGACGGTGGGTATTTACACCAGGTTTTTAAACTAATTTAGCAAGAGAACGCACAGTATAGTGGCCAATTAAAAGGCCTAGATATTGTATATTTCAAGGTACACAGCCGTGTACTAACTGCACAGACGGTGGGTATTTACACCTGGTATACAAAAAGGGTATTGCAGGCACACAGAACCCAGAACACTAGAGCCAAAGAAACTGTATTTAAAAAAAAAAAAAAAAAAAAAAAAAAAACAGCCGTATACTGCCAGATCAGATGGTGCATATACACACTAGGCATATAACAGGGTTTTGCAGCCAAAAAGAACGCAGAACAGTAGTGCCAAATATAGTTTGCTATGTAGCAGAGCACCTAATACACCACTAATGCCTCTCTCTGTCCCTACTCCAGCAGCTATCCCTGAATACGGCAGCCGTTCTCTGTAAAGTGTATCTTGTAGTAAAGCTATCACTGTACTGCACTATAGTAGCCCTGATAAGGGCTTTTAATCACGCTCCTGCCTGTCCAACTGCTAAAACCTGTCTGTCCCTTCTCCAGCCTCTGTCCCTGACTAAGTTCACGCAGCATATGCGTACGAGCAGGAAGAGCTGAGTTTTTAATATTCGAGGTCACATGGTTTTTCCAGCCAATCCATGTAGACGCTTTTTTCGCGCTGCCAGCGTGCTCAGCGTGCCTGTCATACCCCCCTGCATGTTGATTGGTGGAAAAAGAGCGCCAGGGAAGGTGGGAGGGGAAACGAATTCTAAGTGCGCCATCGCCGTTATACTCGATTGAAATCGAGTATGCCGAATAGCGTAGTATTCGATCGAATACCGGCTCGATCGAACACTACTCGCTCATCTCTAATGCTTATAACCTGTAAATCTCTGATACTGATGATATTGAATACCTTACGAAAGTATATAAGTGTGCACCACTCCCAATTTTATGTAAAAGAGCACCTCATGGGCCTCTTGGCTGCATCTCTGATCAGTCTTCTCCTTGTTTGAGATGAAAGTTTAGAGGGACGGCCGGGTCTTGGTACATTTGCAGTGGTCTGATACTCCTTCCATTTCAATATGATCGCTTGCACAGTGCTCCTTGGGATGTTTAAAGCTTGGGAAATCTTTTGGTATCCAAATCCGGCTTTAAACTTCTCCACAACAGTATCATGGACCTCCCTGGTGTGTTCCTTGGTCTTCATGATGCCCTCTGTGCTTTAAACAGAACCCTGAGACTATCACAGAGCAGGTGCATTTATATGGAGACTTGATTACACACCGGTGGATTCTATTTATCTTCATCAGTCATTTAGGACAACATTGGATCATTTAGAGATCCTCAATGAACTTCTGGAGTGAGTTTTCTGAACTGAAAATAAATGGGCCGAATAATTTTGCACGCCCAACTTTTCAGTTTTATTATTACAAAAAAAGTTTAAATGATCCAATAAATTTCGTTCCACTTCACAATTGTGACCCACTTGTTGTTGATTCTTCACCAAAAATTTAAAATGTTATATCTTTTTGTTTGAAGCCTGAAATGTGGCAAAAGGTTGAAAAGTTCCAGAGGGCCGAATACTTTTGCAAGGCACTGTAACTTACATGCAGCCTATGCAAACTCTTAATAGCCACGAGAAACTACATTTTTTTCAAGATCTGACTTTAGAAGATTGGTATGAACACATAGACAGCCTAATGAGTTACGCAGAAAACGTTGATTAAAAGTGCCAAGGTATGGCATAATTCTTCATTTTTTTATAGATAGTCATTAATTGTGTTGCCTTCCTTGTATATGCAGGTGCTGCTGGAGATCAGAAAGGATTTCTAGGTTGTATTCGTGCTTTAAGAGTGAATGGCATTCCATTAGATTTGGAAGAGAGAGCAAAGGCTACCCAAGGTGTAAAGCCTGGCTGTTCAGGACACTGTACCAGCTTCAAAAACCTCTGTAGAAATGGTGGCACATGTAACGAACTATACAAGGGTTACAAATGTGACTGTTCCAGGACTGCATATGACGGGAGCAACTGTATAAACGGTAAGAAATGAATATCTATTCCAGAATATATTATAATGATCTAATTATCATTCTGTAGTTTCTGCTTGACTCTGTGTGTAACGGGGCATCTCCTCATCTTGTGTTCATATCAATGGACTTAGAGGACACTGATTTATATGCTTTTCCAACATGCATTAACTTTTTATTGCCAGATTTACCTGATAATTTTACACCTCTGGTGCCTAAGACATTTTACACATGTGAATATAGATATGTGAGCATAAACATTTAATGGGTTGTAATTGTGGTATTGATTTAATATACAGCATGAGGGTGTTTTCTACTTTCTCACGTTTTCAGTGGGAGAGGAGGCTTATTCCTATAGTATAGCAGCAAGTTTTACAAAATTGGAAAGTATTAGTGATGTAGATCTGGGAACTCTAGAGAAAAACAAATGTAAGAGCTTAAAAGTAATGTAGCCTTAAGGCTGGTTTTGCAATCCATTAGAACCACCGCCACATCCTTCGGTCATACCTGCCATTTCCTGAGTATAATTTAGGTTGTGTGGTTTTCCATCAAGGTCACTGGACTACTCACCAGTCCATCCGTCTTTTGTATGAGTTTAATTAGAGTGACAAATAATCTTTGTTGGGGTCTAAATAACTATACATACCATACACCGAGAGGTTTATAGACATGGGGGGTCATTTATTAACCAGAAATATACCTATATTAGGTGTATTTCCGATGCAGATTGTGAATTTTCCCCACTCACATGAGGTAAAAAAAAGTGGCCGAGGTGTGGCCAGGAAAGGGAACGGGCTGGTAGGTTCGTCTTATTTACCATTTTCTAGTCCTGACTTAGGCATAGAAAATGGTCTAAATGTAAGACAGCAAGGAAGTTGTCTTACATTTACAAGCGGCGGTGGGTATGCTCAAGTTATGTAGAGGCCAACTGTATTAATTCCCTAATTCCACTCACTAATTTCGGGTGTAGATGGGTAAGAATGATGAATTAAAAATACCACCTCATTAAAGATCTATACCACATGGATGAGTAATGTGATCATCTCCATAAAGCCTGAGGCAGTACTATACTTGATATAGGATTGATATAAGGTGCTATACTTCCAGCTGTTGCTTTACTATAATTCAATGTATGCTACGTTACTTCAAAATGCCTGCAACACAAAGTATTTAAGCATGCTTTACCAAAGATTTTGCAGTTTTGTGATTGGCATGTTCGCTATAAATTTAAGTTAGTGCCATAAGGTTGTGCTTCGAATGTTATCTGCAGGGAATATTGAAGATGTTCTTTTCTTCTTTAATGTCTTTTGTCAATTATATAGATTTTTACATTGTGTTCTTAGAGGTAAATGGAACCAGTGGGACTCATATTTGTTCAGGAGAAAACAAAGCAATATCAAAAATGAACATAAATTCGGAGCCCAGCAGTATATTAATGACACTGCAGCCCTGGTGAGATTAATAAGGTCCATTATAATCAGAGGAATAAAATGAGTGTAAATTGTAAATTATTACAAAAAGGGAAAAAAAGTTTCATTGAGACATGATATAAGTAATAAAAATAAAGTAGATCAAAGAAATAAGATACCTTGTTAGGTTTATCTGCAGTCCTCAGGAAGTCTAACAGTATAAACGAATGTAAGTAGAATGTGAGTAGACGTTCAGAATTCATACATTATTGTCAGCTAATGAACGTTAAAATGAAAACAAAAACTATCTTTATTACGGATTCAATAATAAAAACTGCGGAAGTACAGCCCACATAAAGCGTCAGATGCAGACTAAGGTGCAATCCTATATCAAGTATAGTACTGCCTCAGGCTTTATGGAGATGATCACATTACTCATCCATGTGGTATAAATATTTCCCTCAATCCTATTGCTCCCCATAAGATGTCAGGATACAATAACAATTGTTAGCCAAATGGTTTCCACATTGGTATAAACCTCAGCTGAGGATCGGCTTCTACACAGAGCAGCAATCACGACCAGCCGTCCTGATAAACGGCCCAGTCTATACCTGTGAGGTTTTACACAGTAAACCAGTGCTCTGTATTGTGTTCTACAGCAGTGCTCACTTAGTAACAGTGCTACTAACGTTGAGTGCCGATATCTGCCCTACACACTATCACGCTGCCTGTGGAACACTATCGTCTAGATAAAGGTTCACCATGTCCACTCAGCATGTGGACCTAACAGCTGCTCGACGTCTTTCTACTAAGGGGGTGATTCCCTTGTGTCATCAGGAGCAGATGTTAATAATGACTGCAAAGAAAGAGAGTGATTTCCACCGCTGATGGTGTGTGGACAGCATGTATCCGGAACTGGGATGGTCGACTCTCTGCAGTCCTCAGGAAGACCACAAATAACATATCATCATAGCTTATTTGTTGTTAGCCCAGCTCCCCGTACCTGCGATTCTGTCCCCACACGCAGGTAGAGGCACCGGGCTTCTTCGCTCCTTCCCGCGGCTGCACGCTGTGCTGACAGGTGCCGGCAGGGGGGTTCTTAGCTGTGGTCTGCATTCCTGCCACCAGTATTTCCCTCCTGGCTCTGAGCAGAGCTTGCACTCTGGCTCAGAGTTCCTTGTGTGTATTTAGAGTGTGCGCGGGTGTGTCTCTCCTCATTTGTGAGCCAGCCTGCGCACACCCTCTATCTTCCCCTGCCTATAGCTGGGCTGCAAGAGGTATTTAAAGGCGCCTCCTTCGACAGGAAGGCTCCAGAGCAACTTAGGTTCCCAGCTTCTCTAGTTTCCTGTACGAGCGAAGGTGGTCTATTGATTGGTTCTTGGAATTCTGTGTATCAGACTGCGAATTACGTTTTGTGCACTTTGCCTGATTGCCGCCTGCCCTGATCTACATTTATGGACTTTGCCTGACTTTTTAAATCCTTTTAATTATGATTTAAGAGTGTATGTGATCATTTCAATATGCACAATAAAAGAAGAATGTTAGGCTGTTTAAGACTGAAACAAGAAACAACCTTGTCAGTCCAATATGCCAATATCTTCTACAGTTATGACCATAGACTCTTTAGTTTTGAGCTACCTGTCAAATTGTTTGGGATTAAAGGGACTTCTGAGATTTTAAGAGATGTGGCTGGAAAGTAATCATCATTACCCGTTAAATCCCCACCTCTCCAGCAACACTCCTACAGTGGTCTTTGCCAGTCTTATAGCGATGATGTCACACACATCATTCATATCACCACTAAGGCCAGTGATTGCGTGCCGTGATCACATGAATGATGTACTGTATATGTTGTCATTGCTGCAGGGTATTTAATGGCTATGTAATAGTAATTTTTCTATTTCATACATTTACTTAAAATCCAAGGAACCCATTTAATCCCAAAGAATTTGACAGTTAGTTCTAAACTGAGAGTCTATGGTCACCACTAAATAGAGATCTTGGCATCTTGGGCTCACAGGGTTGTAGAGTCTTTTTCCAGTCTTAAATAAGCTACGGGTGAATGTATATTTGGTGGTGTTATCATACAGTGTGTTTAAAAACACACCCACACATGTCTCATGCTTTTTCATATTCCAAAGCTTCAAAAAATTGTCCCTTATCGGGGACAGATGATGTTTAAACACACACAGTGTTATGGGGTAAAAAAAAAAAACATTAAAAAGTGGCTTGGGGGAAAGTGATGGTTGGCAAGTAGCATTAGTGGTATGATGCAGGCCGCAGCAGCAGCCATACATAACGTGATGAAAGTTAGGCAGACAGACAGACAGCAAAAGTGGCAAGATGTATTCATCACAATCATTCTGAGCTAAGAGAAAATGCCAGGATTGTTGATGTATGTATACTGTTTAACGAAATAGAACCCCCCCACTCCCCCCCCAAAAAAAAAATTAAATTTCAAACATGTGGAGACTGCATTCATGTAAATTGACGATTGAAGCATTAGTGGCATAATGCATGCCGCCGCCGCAGCAGTCATACAAAATGTGATGATAGGCAGACAGACAACAACAGTGGCAAGATGGGACACTGCTGGCGAAATTATATCTATTCATCCAGAATCAGCCTGAGCTGTGAGAAAATGTCGGTATTGATACAGTAATCACATATATATGCTGCTTAGAGAAAGTTAATCACCCCGTTAATCCTGACTGCATGTAAACTGACGATTAAGTGGCATTAATGGCATGATACAGGCTGCAGCATGCAGCACTTAAATTTATGTTGCTAAGGGTGGGTTCTCACTAACATTATGCCATTCCGTTATAGGTTCCATTTATAACTGAATATAGCGGAATAGCCAGATGGAATGCAAAATGGAAGCCTTTAAGAGGCATTTCGTTTTGCTCTGTCCTAAAAGAAGTCTATGGGCAAGCATAACAGATCCGTTTATTGGGACCGAACACAGTTCTGTTTAAATGGAACTATATTGAATCATAGCCTAGCACAATCATTACAAGCACAGCAATAAGAAAATAATAAAAGTATTATACAACTAATTTTACATTAATTACATGGCATGTGATAGTTCTGAATGAGACCCTTTATTTTGTCATTCGTGATTCATGCGCCGTAAATATTGTATTCTAATATGCTTTTGTTCTCTATTGTAGCTGTCGGTGGATATTTTGAGGAAGGTACCTGGCTGAAATATAGTTTCCACACAGCATCTACTTCAGCAGTCGTCAGTCCAAAAGATATATTTATTGTCCAACAGTCATCAGCCTCAGATATTTCTTTAGCAAAAGAAGAGCTGCTTTTTAGCTTCAGCACTACCAAGACGCCTTGCATCCTTGTGTATGTCAGTTCATATTCCCAGGACTATATGGCAGTGCTCTTGAAGCCACCTGGTAAGCATTAAAAAGGAACTGCCCTTCATAGATGGGCCCATAGCCTTTCTAATGAGTCTGTCTCACTTCTGGCTCTTTCAGTGATAAGAGGGTGCTGTGTGAGCACTTCTCTCTCCTTGTTCTAGGACCCCCACAAATCCAAACTTTTTCTATGTCATTATCTCATATCAAAAGCTTTCCTAAAATAACCACTGTTTGAAAATAAAGGGATAGGACCAATCTGTGTTTGGTCTCACATGTCTCGAGTGGTCTCTCTAAGATGAGGACTCTAGAAAGATAAGTGTTAAAACAACATACTATTGAGCTCTACAAGCCCAATAACAGTTCTACCTGTCTACAGGGTGTGGAATGTTTATTATAATTGATGGGAGTCCAGTCTTTGCGACCACTGCCTGATCACAAGAACAAAACGACCAAGGTAGCTTCAGCGGCTTTCCTGCACACAGGTGGTCCTGGCCACCTGCTGTGAAGAAACCAGTAGCACAGACCCATTCATATAAATAGAACTCTTCTGTAGTTCCCAGCACAGGTAGTGGTTGGGAGCGTGAATTAGCACTACTGTTAGTCCCTGCTGAGATTTGTAGGAGTCCTAGAACCATATTTTTTGGAAATTGATGGCATACCCTAGTGATAAGTCATCACTTTTTATGTCCAGAACGCTTTGGCCTATCATATAATTGAATTTGTCCCATGTGTTGCGATTTGTCCAATAGTAACATATAGTGTGAAAACTGTGTTATTATTATTAATGATTGATATATTCAGTTTACTGGGTACTTAACTTTATGTGAGAAATAATAGTATCTACTCACTAATCCTTTCTTGGTTTCTCATTTTTACTCTTTTTAGGTATCTTACAAATTCGGTACAATTTGGGAGGCACCAAAGAGCCTTTTATTGTTGATATCACTGAACATAAAAATTTGGCTAACGGGCAACCACACAATGTCAATATCACCCGAGCTGGAAGGAACATCATATTCCAGGTATAAAATACACCTTACAGCTAACACCATTTCAAATGGCAAAAATACCAATAGTTTCTATAGTATTTGCAGTTTTTCAAGGCATCTGTATGTGCACTGATTATTTAATTTTAAAAAATGCGAACCATCCCCACTTTTAAAATTTGTATAACTTTATTTACAGTGGTATTAAAGTGGTATTCCCATATTGTAATGCTATGACATATTAATAGAATATGCTATAATACTTTGTTTCGTGGGGATCTGAGCTCTAAGACCCCTGATCATAAAAAAGAAGCGAATGAGGTCCTGTCGGTACTTCATCTTAACATCTCTCTACCCACTATGTAGTGAACTGTAATCCAGCTCTATTCCAATGAGGTAGCCAGGGGCAATGCTATCAGACCTCCTTTTTTCAATGCTGTTAAACACTGTGAATTTCAAACATTTTTCATATGCTTTTTTACAAGTGCTTATAGGGGCATTTTTTGGGGGGTACATTTTTCAAGGTTGAACATAACTAGTATCTACAGGTTCATATTTCCATTAGAAGCTCCATTAGGAGCCTCCTTCGGAAATTACGTAATGCTGCACTATTCTATCCATCAAAATAATGGACACCATGATAAAAACTGGACAGATCCATTTTAAGTCAAAGGGATCCAATGGTCCCATCATTGAATAGGTGCAGCACTGCTATTCAAATTTTTCTGCTCTTATGATAGAGCAGAACTGGAAATTTTTAATGGAGGCGTGAACACAACCTTACCCTGACTTTATTTGTGTAAAATTATGTGATGAATGAAGTTTTTCAAGATTAACTTCGGATATGTCATAGATGCTTTGCAGGATCTGTGATCCAATAGTCTATTGATCTTTAATCTATAAAGAGCTTATATTTTGTTCCCTACCTTTGGTTAACCTCCTTTACCATTCTGCAAGATTGCCCTTTTCTCAAGCTCATTATACTTCTCTTATGACAGGAAATTATGTAATCTAACAGACTTAAAACAGGGAACAATGAGAGGGAATTTCTAAAGCCTTACACCCATGAATTCTGGATTCAAAAGGTCACAAAACAGAGCTTTGTGACTTTTTGGACTTATTTTTGCAAACGTTTTTACACACCTTACTCCTGCCAGCCTGTCAAGCTGATTTAACCCAGGTCTATCAACTGAAACTGTACAAAGTGGAGGAACATCTGAAGAATAACATCTGAAGTGTTAGACTTAAAGATGCACCAAATGTATGAAACATTGTATGCAAAGCTAACTTCCCCTAAAATTCCCCTCATGATAAATCTCTGCCAATGGGTATAAATAGAAACTCCTAATTATCCTGCTTTGGGGTCCATAGAGATATGAGACCTATTGTCTACCTTCCCTACTTCCCTATGAAGTTAAAGGGTGTCTGTCACCAGGAAAATTACTACTAAACCAGGAACAATGGGGGGAATTTATCACCCCCCCCCCATGCCAGTTTTCTGGCGTAAAAAGTTGCAAAAATGGAGGGACCTTTATGTATGAAGACTGGTGTTTGTATGTTCTTATATAGGAGTCTTTATTCCTCTTATTCCTCCAGAGTGAGATGCACCTAATTTATTAAGAAGCAGATGCATCTCTGACACCAGAAACTGAAGTCTAGGCCAGCCAGGGTCCGACATATATTCAGCTATAACTTACACCATTTTCTGGAGTAAGTTTTTATATAGTAAATCTGGTGGGCTGTGTTAAGCCCCCACCCCCCTCCTGTTAAGTTTTTCTCCTTTTCTCACCACTTTAGTGACAAGAAGCTTCAAAAGTCACAAATTAAAAGTGTGCCATAAATGGCAACTTTTTGATGTCGCTATTGTGACATAAAGACATTAGTAAATGCTACTCACTATGTGTTTGTGACTTTTTAAATGCCATTGCACCTAAATTTAGGTGTAAGTGGCATTTTATACCACCATCATCACTTTCCCAAGAAGGGGGCACAGCGAGGAAGGGGAAGGGCTGGCAGGCGCAGCATATTTATTTTCTTTTACATCAGTTTTCTGGGGTAAAAGAAGACTGATATCTACAGCAACCGAGCCGGTATAGATTTCACTTTAAGCACACAGACTGCCAGAGGATGCTCCTAATTTATGACTCTTCATAAATTAGGTGCATCCTCTTGCAGTGCAGGGAATGTCATGGACCAGGGTAAAACACTAGTCTATTACAATTCCCCTCCCCCCAATTTCCCTTCAAGGCTAGTTCAGCTGAATGTATTAATATCATTCACTTAGCGACCCGTTGCTTTATTCTGGAGAAATGTACTTTAAAAAAATATGCAAATTAGTAGTTAAGTGCACCAAAGGCAGGCCCAAGCCTCTTTGCTCTTCCTGCTTCATTTGCCAGCTCCTCCCTTTACTTCTTTATTGACAGGGCTCGGTTCCTGTATGGTCAACTGATGAAAGAGAGGGAGAGAGGGGCTCGCAGGAGAAGCAAGAGGAGCAATGTTGCACAGAGTGGCTTTGGTCCACCTACGATGCACTTTACAGCTCATTTGGATGGGAATGGATTAATCAAATGAATTAAAAGTACATTTTTTCCAGAATGAAGCAACAAATTGCTAAGTGAAAGGCATCATTATGTTTAGCCGTGTTAGACCTACAAGGCATTGTGACTAATTTAGAAGCTAATTTCCTGGTGACATAGTCCATTTAAACAGAGGTTCTGGTTTCCAGTGGAAGTGGCCCTTTGGACAATTATTCACTAATTGGTTTAAATGGGTTTTCTGAGACTTATATACTGATAGTAAAATAGTAACGTAGTTTATAAGGCTGAAAAAAAGACATCTGTTCATCCAGTTATCCTGCAAGGAAGGCAAAAAAACCCTGTGAGGTAGAAGACAATTTTCCTCACTGTAGGAAACACTCCAGAAATACATCTAAGCCCCTCTTCAACTATTTTAGTGAATTCGCCATCACCACATCCTCAGGCAGAGAGTTCCATGGTCTCACTGCTCTTACCGTAAAGAATCCTCTTCTATGTTTATATATGGTTATTAGATCTCCCCTCAGTCATCTTTTTTCTAAAGTGAATAATCCTAATTTGATAATCTTTCTGGATAGGTCATCAATATCTGATCTGGTCCAACACCTTATTGATTTTACTCTTGGATGTGCACTGTGCTTTGGTTTTCTTTGGCCCTCTTGGCCACTCGGTTATTGTGCTTATTGTATTTGAACCATTTGTGCACTCCAGCTTATGGTTAGTGTGCCCCCTATCCCTCTAGTTTAATAGAATTCTGGTCCGACACCCGCGACACCTTGCCGATCATCTTTCTGAAAAGGCACTGGCGGTCCTGTGAGCACTGTGGTGTTCTCCCTGCCCACCATGTACAGCATTGTACTTTGTATAGCTGCTGTGCTTGGTATCACAGCTCAGCCCCATTGACTTCAATGTGGCTGAGCTGAACTTAGGCCATGACATCACTTGGCATAGGGAAAGCTTAGAGAAGGCTGTGGTGCTACTGTGAGTGCTGGCCTTCTCAAACAGCTAATCTGCAGGCAGGCTGCAACTAGTTAGTGGAAGATAGGTCATCATTATAAAAGTCTTATTTTTACAAGGTATATGTTAGTATCACAAAAACTAAGCACCAGGGTTAAATTGATTTAACTTTTTAGAAGTTGTGAGGATAGCATAAAGGTGCTCACATGTAAAATGGAACTTGCTCCAAAATTTGCGACTTTAATATATATATATATATATATATATATATATATATATATATATATATGAATCATACATCCCCCTATGTGATTAGACAACAATGAAGTTCTTGACAACAGGATGTAAATGAGTTGGTTTGATGTAGAACCATAACCACAAAAAAGCAGTAAGGGAAGAGCTTTCTTCTCCTCTCTATGAACTGGCAGCGAGTATAACAACTTCCCGGCATGGTAAAAAATGATGTATTCTGCAGCAGAAACCAACTTATAAATGATGCATTCAAATTAACATAATGATCTACCTTGGAGAAGTTGGTAGGAGTCTAGACAGACTTTTGAATATTTTAGAAAAAAAATCACTTTTAATAAGCAGGAACCATCTGGTAGCTTAATTATATCACATTAGTGGTGGATTAAGCCCGTGTAGAGATGCTCTCTCAGCAAGCCTTAACTGTTTTCAAGCACAGGTCTGTGAGTTGTCGCATGCATAGAATTGGAAGATTATACTCAATGTCAGGAGCATTCTAACAACTGCAATCTGCCAAATAATCATTGAAGATGGTGCCAATCTTATAGTGGGAACCCCCTGTGTGAACAATGCTGTGCGAGGGTACAGCCACAAATTACTCTTTACAACTTGCATCCTTAACTCTGCCATTTCTTGACATAAAGTTAACAGGCTTTAAGAAATCTACTAAATACACTTTTTTCTTACAATGTTGTTAGTCAGATCAAGGATTACTATCCATTCAAAAATACATATCCTACTAGTGATTATAGTGTGCAAAACAAAAGCAGGGCCAACCCTACAAGCTGGCTCCATTAAAGGGGTTGTCCCATTACGACAACTTATGCCCTATTCACAGATAGACGATAAGTGAATGATCGGCAGGGGTCCTACCGTTAGGGCCCCAGTGGTCACAAGTACTGAGGCTCATGCTGCCCATTTGAATTGACATGCGTTTCCTCTGCTCCCTTCAAGTCTACGAGACTGCCAGAGATAGTGGAGTGCAAACGCTCAGCTACTTCTGGCAGCCCCATAGAGCTGAGTGGAATTTTGGAGAAGGGAACTACTTTATCGAGCAGATAACTCTCCCATATCTGACATGAACCTCCAGAATTCGGCCCTCATTGGTCTGGTTTTCACTGATGTATATTAGTTAGCCTGTAGGCACCACTAGAGGGAGCTTACTGCATACAATTTGTGCTAAGTTCAATGGGAGCTGTATAGTCTGTATCAGTGAGAAAGGGTCATGGGCGCCCAAGATGTATTCAGAATAGCTACTGCAGCAGAAGTCCCTGAAAAAGTGTTGATAGTACATCACACCCCTTGCTGGTAAACTGTGGGTCCTGGTGTTTTTGTGGATATTACTATGACACTGGAGTGGATCAAGTACAACCTTTCATTGATCCAGAGGAAGGCAAAAAAAAACCTGTGAGGTAGAAGCCAATTTTCCACACTTTAGGGGAAAAAATTCCTTCCCGACTCCAATCAGGCAATCAGAATAACTCCCTGGATCAACAACCCATCTCTAGTAACTATAACCTGTAATATTGTTACCCTCCAGAAATACATCCAGGCCCCTCTTGAACTCTTTTAGTGAACTTACCATCACCACCTCCTCAGGCAGAGAGTTCCATAGTCTCACTGCTCTTACCGTAAAGAATCCTCTTCTATGTTTGTATACAAACTTTCTTTCCTCCAGACACAGAGGATGTCCCCTCGTCACAGTCACAGTCCTGGGGATAAATAGATCATGGGAGAGATCTCTGTACTGACCCCTGATATATTTATACATAGTTATTAGATCTCCCCTCAGTCATCTTTTTTCTAAAGTGAATAACACTAATTTTGATAATCTTTATGGGTACTGTAGTCTACCCATTCCAGTTATTACTTTAGTTGCCCTCCTTTGAACACTCTTCAGCTCTACTATGTCTGCCTTCTTTACAGGAGCCCAGAACTGTACACAGTACTCCGTGTGTGGTTTGACTAGTGATTGGCAAAGTGGCAGGACTATGTTCTCATCACGGGCATCTATGCTCCTTTTGAAACAACCCATTATCTTATTGGCCTTGGCAGCAGCTGTCACACTGTGACGCTGGTTTCTACAGCTTAGTTTGCTGTTCACTAAAATTCCTAGGTCCTTTTCCATGTCAGAGTTACCCAATGTTTTACCATTCAGTATGTACTGGTGACTTGCATTTTTCCTTCCATATGCATAACCTTACATTTGTCAGTATTAAACCTCATCTGCCACTTCTCTGCCCAAGCCTCCAGTCTTTCCAGATTCATCTGTAGCAGTATACTGTCCTCTTCTGTGTTAATTACTTTACACAGTTTAGTGTCATCTGCAAAACCTGATATTCTACTGTGCAAGCCTTCTATAAGATCATTAATAAATATATTGAAGAGAATAGGGCCCAATACTGACCCCTGTGGTACCCCACTAGTGACAGTGACCCAATCTGAGTATCCGTTAATAACCACCCTCTGTTTTCTATCACTGAGCCAGTTACTTACCCACATACAGACATTTTCTCCCAGTCCAAGCATTCTCATTTTATATACTAACCTTTTATGTGGTACAGTGTCAAATGCTTTGGAGAAGTCCATATCTATGACATCCATTGATTCGCCACGGTCAAGTCTGGAACTTACCTCCTCATAGAAACTGATTAAATTGGTTTGACATGACCGATCCCTCATGAAGCCATGCTGATATGGAGTTATTTGCTTATTTTCATTGAGGTACTCCAAGATAGCATCTCTTAGAAAACCTTCAAACAGTTTACCCACGGCAGATGTTAAACTTACCAGCCTATAGTTTCCGGGCTCTGTTTTTGGACCCTTTTGAATATTGGCACCACATTTGCTATGCGCCAATCCTGTAGAACACCCCCTGTCAGTATAGAGTCCTTAAATATCAGAAATAAGGGTCTGGCTATGACATTACTTAATTCTCTTAGGATACGGGGGTGTATGCCATCCGGTCCTGGCGATTTGTCTATTTTAATCTTTTTAAGACGTCGCTGTACTTCTTCCTGGGTGAGACAGGGCACTTTTAAAGGGGAATTTACTTTTATTAAGAAAAGAGAGTCCAGAGTTTATATAGGGGTGCCACTACTTCTATGGCAGACTTCTATGCCCTATGGCAGATAAAATCCGCAAAGTTATAAATGACAATTGGGATATAGTGGAGAGAGATGAGGGGTTGGAAGGCATCAAGGGTTCTCAACCCTTGATAGCCTATAGGAGAAGCCATACTATAAAAGATAGGCTAGTTAGAAGCCGTTATGTTGAACCCCAACCAGAAACATGGCTCAGGAACTGGGTTCCTAAGGGGAACCGCAAATGCGGGAATTGCAATTATTGTAGATATAACCCTCAGTGGAGCTTTTTGTCTTTCGGTGGTATTGAACATAAAGTTAATACGTTGATTACCTGTAAAAGCAAGTTTGTTGTCTACCTCATCCTTTGTGTGTGTGGTAGATTCTACATCAGCAAAACCATTAGGAGTCTATGTGATCGTTTTAGAGAACATTTAAATTCGTTACTACGGGGAGGGGGTGCCCCCGACTTATAGAACATGTATGATCTGAGCATAAAGGAGACAGTACAGTTTTAAGGCTTGCCAGTATTGTAGTAATCAATAATCCACAACAAGGAGGAGATAGACATTTACTTCTATTGAGAGAAGAGGCCAAATGGATTATTCGCTCCGCTGCTATGGGCCCGTTAGGTCTGAACGATAAAAATGACGTCAGTTGCGAGCGCCACTTAGGCAGCCCTACGTATATAGCTGGAGCGAATACTCCAGCGTACTCATGGCCAGAGGAAGCGCTGACGCGTAAAACGGCCGTCGCCACGGCTTGTTGGTGCCTGCACTGTACGCTATCCATCCCCTAGCCTGTGTTTGTCCGTCCACGTTGAAAATAAAGATTTTACGCCATTGGTGAGTGCCACCTGTGATTTTTTTCTACTTTGAACACATAATCTTTTACATATTCTATTTTTTTCCTTATAGTTTTTCAATGCTTCCTTACTCCCCTCCTGTTTTAGTGATTTAAATGCTTTTTGTTTGTCATTTATTGCTTTCTTTACAGCTCTATTTATCCACATTGGTTTTTTCTTGTTCCTTAACCTTTTATTCCCATAAGGTGTGTACCTCTCACAATTAGATATTAGGATGCTTTTAAAAATATCCCATTTTGTGGCTGTATTTTTATTTTTGAGGACATTGTCCCAGTTAGTTAGGCTTATGGCCTCTCTTAGTTGACTAAATTTAGCTTTTTTGAAGTTTGGTATTTTTGTTCCTCCCTGAAGAAACGCTCTTTTGAATGACAATTGGAAGGTTATTATTTTGTGGTCACTATTTCCCAGGTGCCCTTCTGCACATCTGTTGTTCTGTCAGGTCTATTGGTTAATACTAAGTCCAGTATGGCCGTCCCTCTAGTTGGGTCCTGAACCAGTTGGGAAAGGTAATTGTCTTTGGTTATTGCCAAGAACCTGTTTCCTTTATGAGATATACAGGTTTCAGTTTCCCAGTCTATATCTGGGTAGTTGAAGTCCCCCATAATAATGACCTCATTATGATTTAGAAGTAGATTTTCTGTGGACTCCGGTATATTGGGTGGTTTATAATAAACTCCTATTAGTATTTTATTATTGTTTTTGGCTCCATTTATTACTACCCACAGTGACTCCACATCTTCATGTCCCTTACTTATCTTCCCCTCCTTTAATGTAGTTACTCCCCCCCCCCCAGTCCCTAGTTTAAACACTCCTCCAGCCTTCTAGCCATCTTCTCCCTCAAATGATTAAAAAAAAAAAGATCTATTGAGGTCCCAACTTACAGGACCTTCTGCTAACAGCGATGACAAATAACATAGGGTACCTTGAGAGGTATGGTGAAGTCCGTGGCTCGATGGATCAGGGTAGAAATGAGTGAATCGTTTCGATCGATTTGAAATTTATCCAAAATTTTTCAAAAAATTCAGATTTTAACGATTCTTGAGATTGATTTTGGGGAGAGAGACACTTAGTTTTCGTTTGCTATTGGAAGGAAAGCTAATTTGCATATCATTTCAGAAACCTCAATATATACAAATTAGCTAGGAAGCTGGCATACATTTAGAACTGGCGCTGGATGCGCGGAAGTTATGGAGAGAGATAAGCCACATTCTTATGAGTAAGATAAGGATTGAGCTTTAATGAGTGTTTATAATGTGAGAGAGCAGAAATAAGGAGCCCATCTGCTCCTCAGATGACGGAAAAGACAAAAAATCAACAGGCAGCTAGCTAGTAGAGCATGTCAGCTCCATACACAAAAAAGTTTTCCATATTGTTAATAAAGACCAATTGAAAAAATGATTTTTAGCTCAAAATAAGTACAATGCAATAATTAAAAAAAATTTGCCCCCAAAGGTGTGCATATCCTTTAATAAATGTGCCCCTTTTTCTTTCCTTTTGGAAGGAGGACTAGCTTCTTAATCTTTTTTCCAGAGGATCATTCTCATTCTTGTAGAACTGATTCGTACCTGAAACAAATTTGCTCATCTCTAGATCACAGCTGTTTTGGTGGCACTAGGTGGACCTACACAATATTTGTCTGGTTGTTGCATAGTGGTATTATTTGCATAGTGGTATTATTTCAGAAAAAAACATATATACACATCCACCTAAACGTAACCACACTCACCATATTTCCGTGTTTCACTACATGCTACTAACTGATCTTTCTATAACTAACCAAGGGACACAGCAGAAATACTGCTGATTCTTCCATTATATTCACTGCACTCCAGCAGAATACTTAACCTACAGCTGCAAGATTCCATGTAAAGCAATTATTCTGAAGTGCTCATTGATGATTGCCATAAAAAAAGCATATTGACTCATTCAGGGGTTGATTGGATTCTGATACTTTCCTATAGATCTAGGAATTTTTATTATGCTTTCCCAGCATTCCCATTAAAAGAGTTGTCTGAGTTTCAAGTTTTAGGGGCAAAATGCAGCAAGGCAGTTGAAATAATAATAATAAAAAAAATAAACTTACCTTCTGGAGCCCCCACCACATTGTCCTCTCCACCCGGCTGCAGCCAGGATGGATTGTTCTGGCTGCAGGAGTGAGATCACGTATTCTGCTGCAGCCAACCATTGGCCTCAGCAGTTTTGTGCAGTGAATGGTTGTAGCAGTATATGGAATGTCACCGCTGCAGCCAAAACATTACATCAAGGCTGTAGCTGGCTTGAGAAGACAGAGCAGCTGCACAGGATTACTGGGGGCACCAGAAGATGAGTTTACTTTTTTCATTTTTTAACTGTCTCCTTCCAGTTTGCCCCTAAAAACTTGGAACTCAGTCAACCCTTTTAAATGGCAACCTAAGCTGCCAATAAGGGTACAAAGGAAGTGAGCCATGCACCACCCACTTCAAGAGTGCACGATTTTGCCCTCTAGTTCCCTTGTCATCAAGTTATCTTTAAGAATAGTAATACTGTATAGAGACTGCAACAAGACAATCAATAAAAAGCAGATAATAATATTAGAACAGCATAAATATTTATTTAAAAAAAACTCACAAATAAGTTTCTCCCTGAAACTGTCCATAAAGATAATGTACCCAGAACCTGTCTCAAGGTCATTTCCTAATACTACTACTGTGTCACAAGAAAACATGGCCCTATTACAGCTAGAGCTATAGCGTGCAACAAATTAAATATCTGCCACTAGATGGTGCCAGTGCATCTCATTTGTACTGATCTGGACTTCTGTCTGTTTATGCTGAGGGAGAAGGAAAGCACATAATCTTAGTGTGTGTATTTATATACTGTATATATATATATATATATATATATATATATATATATATATACACACACTGACCAGCAAAAGGGTAACCATGTTTTGAACTTTTGACTTTAAGGCTCCATATCTCACCATTCACTATAACTTTCAATATGAGACTACCATTATTTTATAGACAATCATCTTGGCTACCTCATTCATAAATCGGACTTGCAACTATTTAGCATATGATTAATTACTGTATTGCGATTCTTGTCATGTAACTGCATTGTTAGGCTACTTTCACACTAGCCTTAGAACGGATCCAGCGGGTGAAGGGACCCGCCGGATCCGTACTGAATAATACAACCTTGTGGATCCATAATTCCGGATCCGGTTGTATTATCTTTAGCATCTTTTAAACGAATTCGGATTAACCTCTATTGAAAGTCAATGGAGGACGGATCCGTTTACAAGTGTGTCATTCTGGATCCGTTTAGGTGCGGATAACTAGTACGGAGAGCATGTTGCGGTTTGCTCTCCGGTCTGAAGACTGTAGACTGTTTTGTTCCTAAAGTTCTAAATTAAAATTTTTATTTTGTTAGTATTTTGTAAATCCACCTTTGGCTTTCAACACTGCTTGAATCCTTCTGGGCATGCTCTCAATCATATTCAAGCATGTCTCGACTGAGATCTGTTCCCAGGTTTCTTCTATACATTCCCAATGTTGGTGCATATTGGTCGACTCACTTGGGTACGAATACAGCTTTTTCTTCGATACACTACAAGTATTCGATTGGGTTGAGGTCTGGGGACTGTGGGGGCCAATCCAGCGCCTCTACTTCATTGTCATTTAACCATTTCCTCGCCAATCTAGACATATGCCTCGGATAATTGTCCTGCTGGAACACTATGTCATCCTTTTCATACCCATAGTACTCAAGTGTATGAAGTGACTCATCTTATAGGATACTCACATATAGCTCAGCATTGAGGCCACCATTGATCCTGGTCAAGTATACAAAGCCTTTGGCTGTGAAACAACCCCATATCATCAGGATTCCTCCACCAAACTTAACAGTTCCTTCAATTTTTCTATTCGTTAGCCCCCGTTTCTCTTGTTCCTTCCAGACCCATTTGCACCAACCAGAGCCAGTCTTCGACTGTCCACTGTTTGTACTTTTTGGCAAACTCAAGCAAACAATTTTTATGACGATATTAAAGTCAAGGCTTCTTCACCTTTTTGGGGCCACTATTCCAGACTTGTGTAATGCATGTCACACTGTGCTTGCATGGACATCTGTGATCTCACTCACTATCTGTGATCTCACTATGAAGATATAAGTGAGGGATATGAACATGTGGAGTCACTGTGGGTAGAAATAAATGGAGCCAAAAACAATAATAAAATACTAATAGGAGTTTATTATAAACCCCCTAGTATACCAGAGCCCATAGAAAATCTACTTCTAAACAAAATAGACGAGGTGGCAAATCATAATGAGGTCGTTATTATGGGGGATTTCAACTACCCAGATATAGACTGGAAAACTGAAACCTTTATATCTCATAAAGGAAACAGGTTCTTGGAAATAACCAAAGACAATTACCTTTCCCAACTGGTTGAGGACCCGACTAGAAGGACGGCCATACTGGACTTAGTATTAACCAATAGACCTGACAGAATAACAGATGTGCAGGTTGGGGGATACCTGGGAAATAGTGACCATAATATAATAACCTTCCAACTGTCATTCAAAAGAGCGCTTCTTCAGGGAGGAACAAAAATACCAAACTTCAAAAAAGCTAAATTTAGCCAACTAAGAGAGGCCATAGGCCTAACTAACTGGGACAATGTCCTCAAAAATAAAAATACAGCCACAAAATGGGATATTTTTAAAAGCATCCTAATCCTAATATCTAATTGTGAGAGGTACATACCTTATGGGAATAAAAGGTAAAGGAACAAGAAAAAACCAATGTGGATAAACAGAACTGTAAAGAAAGCAATAAATGACAAACAAAAAGCATTTAAATCACTAAAACAGGAGGGGAGCGAGGAAGCATTGAAAAAACTATAAGGAAAAAAATAGAATATGTAAAAGACAAATAAAAACAGCCAAACTAGAGACCGAGAGATTAATCGCCAAAGAGAGTAAAAGTAACCCTAAAATGTTCTTTAATTATATAAATGGTAAAAAGTATAAACCTGAAGGTGTCGGCCCCTTACAGAGTAATGAGGGGGAAGTTGCAGAGAGCGATGAGGAGAAAGCAAAGCTACTAAATATCTTTTTCTCCACTGTATTCACTGAGGAAAATAAACTGTCAGATGAAATGCAGAATATAAAAGTAAATTCCCCATTAAAAGTGCCCAGTCTGACCCAGGAAGAACTAGAGCTGCGTCTTAAAAAGATTAAAATAGACAAATCGCCAGGACCGGATGGCATACACCCCCGTATCCTAAGAGAATTAAAGGGGTTGTCCAAGTTATAAAAAAAAATATATAGCACTGTAAATCTGATGGGCAGCAATATATAACTAAGTTCAGCAAGTTTTAGGCAAAAAAAAATCTATATTTCCTAATTTCCCTGGTTCTCTTCTGGCCTTTGTGTACATGCAATAACAACAATCTAAGCCCCTCCCCCTTCTCTGCAAAGGCAGTGAATACAAGTGCTGAGTGACATGTCTGTCTGCTGGAATACTCAGCAGCATGTTGTATGTGTAGGACTACAAGTCCCAGCTATACAATGACACTGCTGATACACATAGGAAATTCTCCTTACCTGTTCTTGTACAATACAATTCTTCTATAGCTCCTTGCCCAGTATTTGTCTCCTCTCACTGCTGCAGCTACTATTTGTTGTAAAGCCTTGAGCCCTCAGTGTGTTCTGGCTGAAGGGGTTAATGTTTTATCTGAAGGAATCCAGGGAGAGAGCAGATAGCAGGAGCCCGGCAAAGGAAGGGGGCGTGGCCAGTGACGTCTCGTGTACAGACTGTTATCTGAACTCTGAGGATTGGGCACGAAACATCATAGACCAGGGAGATAAGCTGACATCACAGGTCATGTGACCCTCAGTCAACTCTGAGAAACCAGCAGCTTTAGAAACACAAAGTATATGGGAAAGTTGTTATACCTGACATGTTAGAAACATATAAAGAACAAAAAAATAACTCGGACAACCCCTTTAAGTAATGTCATCGCCAGACCCTCATTTCTGATATTTAAGGACTCTATACTGACAGGGAGTGTTCGACAGGATTGGCGCATAGCAAATGTGGTGCCAATATTCAAAAAGGGTCCAAAAACAGAGCCCAGGAAGTATAGGCCAGTAAGTTTAACATCAGTCGTGGGTAAACTGTTTGAGGGTTTTCTAAGAGATGCTATCTTGGAGTACCTCAATGAAAATAAGCAAATTACTCCATATCAGCATGGCTTCATGAGGGATTGGTCATGTCAAACCAATTTAATCAGTTTCTATGAGGAGGTAAGTTCTAGACTGGACCGCAGCGAATCAATGGATGTCGTATATCTGGACTTCTCCAAAGCATTTGACACTGTACCACATAAAAGGTTAGTATATAAAATGAGAATGCTTGGCCTGAGAGAAAATGTCTGTATGTGGGTAAGTAACTGGCTCAGTGATAGAAAACACAGGGTGGTTATTAATGGTACATACTCAGATTGGGTCACTGTAACTAGTGGGGCACCACAGGGGTCAGTATTGGGCCCTATTCTCTTCAATATATTTATTAATGATCTTGTAGAAGGCTTGCACAGTAAAATATCAATTTTTGCAGATGACACTAAACTGTGTAAAGTAATTAACACAGAAGAGGACAATACACTGCTACAGATGGATCTGGATAGACTGGAGGCTTGGGCAGAGAAGTGGCAGATGAGGTTTAACACTGACAAATGTAAGGTTATGCATATGGGAAGGAATAATGCAAGTCACCAGTACATACTAAATGGTAAAATATTGGGTAACTCTGACATGGAAAAGGACCTAGGAATTTTAGTGAACAGAAAACTAAGTTGTAGAAACCAGTGTCGGACAGCTGCTGCCAAGGCCAATAAGATAATGGGTTGCATCAAAAGAGGCATAGATGCCCGTGATGAGAACATAGTCCTGTCACTTTACAATTTACAGTCAGACCACACATGGAGTACTGTGTACAGTTCTGACATAGCAGAGCTGGAGAGGGTTCAGAGGAGGGCAACTAAAGTAATAACTGGAATGGGTGCACTACAGTACCCAGAAAGATTATCAAAATTAGGGTTTTTGAGATCTAATAACTATGTATAAATATATCAGAGGTCAGTACAGAGATCTCTCCCATGATCTATTTATCCCCAGGACTGTGACTGTGACAAGGGGACATCCTCTGCGTCTGGAGGAAAGAAGGTTTGTACACAAACATAGAAGAGGATTCTTTATGGTAAGAGCAGTGAGACTATGGAACTCTCTGCCTGAGCAGGTGGTGATGGTAAGTTCACTAAAAGAGTTCAAGAGAGGCCTGGATGTATTTATGGAGGGTAATAATATTATAGGTTATAGTTACTAGAGAGGGGTCGTTGGTCCAGGGAGTAATTCTGATTGCCTGATTGGTGTCGGGAAGGAATTTTTTTCCCTAAAGTGAGAAAAATTGGCTTCTACCTCACAGGGGTTTTTTGCCTTCCTCTGGATCAACTTATAGGAAAACAGGCCAAACTGGATGGACAGATGTCTTTTTTCGGCCTTATAAACTATGTTACTATGACGAAGCATATGAACCACCTCCACTGCCGTGTTTGCTGTGCCAGAACTGATAGATCTTACGATGAGCTGACTGGAAGGGATGGACAGACTTCATTTCATACAGTATTCTTCCAAATGTCATGGCACTCACATGATGTAGTTTGGCAATTTTCATGGCTGAGATACCGCTATCGATGAGCTGGATGATGCTGTTCCTCTTTTCTTGGAAAATCTTCTTCATGGCTGCTCCTCGATTCGAACCAGTGACTTTTCACTTGGGAATCAACCTAATAACACACTGAGCTATTATGGAATGTGCAAACAGGTTGTAATTTGTAGTATACAAGAAGAAAAAGATTGTTCCACCACTAGGGGCAAAAAATAACAATACAGTTACATGACAAGAAACTGAATAACTAATTATATGCTAAATAGTTGCAGGTCCAATTTATGTATGAGATGATTGTCTATAAAATGATGGTAGTCTCACGTTTGAAGATGTAGTGGATGGTGAGATATGGAGCCTGAAAGTCAAAAGTTCAAAACATTGTTACCATTTTGTTCGTCTGAGAGAGTGAGTTTATATGTAATTATACAGTATATGTGCATATACATATACTGTATATCTGACACGTATTCATGTACACTACTCACAAAAATGTAGGTATATTTGGCTTTCAATGTCTCAAAAACTTGTCATGTGGCCTTGAGCATCAATTACAGCTTGACAATGACATCTCATGCTGTTCACAAGTTGACATATTGTCTGCTGAGGCATGGCATCCCACTCTTCTTGAAGGTTGGACCTCAGGTCATTGAGGTTCTGGGGTACAGAGTTACGAGCCTCTAGATATCGACTCAGCTGATCCCATAGGTTTTCAATGGAATTTAGGTCTAGAAAAAGTACAGGTCACTCCATTTGAGGTACCCCACTCTCCAGCATCCGTTCCCTAACGATGCGACCTCGACGAACTGGCTCATTGTCGTCCATGAAGAGAAAATTAGGCCTGTGTTGTTCATGCAGAGGCACAATGACTGAATTAATGATGTTATTCAAGTAGTATGGGCTTGTCACTGTACCATTCACAAAGTGTAGGGCTGTTCTGTATAGACTAGACACACCTGCCCCACTGTAACCCCACCACCACTACCAAAGGCTCATCTGGTGACAACAGTGGCTGATGCATAGCACTCTCTGTGACATCTCCAACATCTTTAGTGGAAATAATTTCTGCCCAGCCTGAATGGACTTTCATCAGTGAACAGTACTGAGGCCCACTGGTCCCTCCTCCAGAGTAGATACTCTCTGGCCCATGCAAGACAATGATGCCTCAGGTACCCTTGCAGGTTGTCTAGCACGCAGACCACACTGATGTAAATGGTTTCAAATGGTCTGACGTGACACTTAGGTGCCTCTCACCTCCCTTAATTGTGCCTGGAGTTTTGTTGCATTCATCATTCGGTTCCGCAGGGCACTGTTCACAATGAAGCAGTCATTAGTGTGGGATGTGGCCACACTAATGAATGTGGCCTCTCTTTGACTCTTCAGTCTGTCTGTATCTCTGTTGTAACCTGCTGACACTCTAAGTTCAGTAGCCACTTCTGTCTGAGAACATCCTGCTTGATGTCTCGCAATAGTGAGGTACTGTTGATCAATTGTTAGGTGTCATCTTGGTCTCATGATGTCAAAATGTGAAGAGCATGATGAGGAGGACTGTTTAAATACCAATTCTAATTGAGCCAGGAAATTTATTGGGCGATTCATGGATCAAACATCTATTGTAAATTTTGCCATTAAGCTCTATGTTAGAGAACAGCAAGTTGTGCAAAAAGTACTGAAACACTGAACAGTTGGACACGTGAATTCAAAAGTTTAAAGAAGGTCACTTTAAGTTCACCTGTAAAGGTTAGAGTGTATTTTAGGTTCATCCTGAGATTTCATCCACAAACCAAATATCCCTAACTTTTTGTGAGTAGGGTATATATCATTTCCCCATATGGGATACAAATCTATACAAAAACTTCAGTGAAAATAATGGCCAGTTTAATCAGTACAGAGATCTCAATTGTCTTTTTCTGAAGAAGGTTTTGAACCAGTAGAAAACCACAAACCTTTAAGTTACTTTTACGGGTTATAGCCACACAAAGTCATTTTATTATAATTTTAATGTATTAGTAATTCATGTTTCCATTATTTTTACAACCGCATGATCATTTGTACGTCACTTATGATTTTTGTGGTTGCCATTTTTCCACTGTTAATGAAAGAAAAGGTGTTTTTAACCTCAGTATAATTATGGTGGAGAGAGCATGCTATTGTTTTTTAAAAATCTCAGTGGAGGGTATGTCTTTACATCAGTTTTATGGAATCCTGACCTAATGCCACATTTAACAAGCCATGGCTTTATTTTTCCTATGCATCTGACATTTAAAAATTACTCAGAATTGTTAGTAAAAATTTGAGCTGTTCATGAAACATAACCAAAAAGTCTCCTGAAGTACAGATTCACAGTCCAGATTCCTATTAATAGACCATATTTATTCTTAATTAGGTTAGGAAGTTAAAAGGAAGTGGGAAGGGTCAGGAGTCGCCTCTTTTAGCTAGAGCAGGAAACAGCTACAAAGAACATTATTATTATCTATTAAATGATTCCACCTGACCTCCCAAAAAAATTGAAGAAAAAATTATCATAAGGTTCCTTGCATCCCAAAAGGTATTAATAATATCTATATCTTGCCCCATAAACAACATGCCCTAACCCAAAAGTTGCACTATTTTGGTTTGCCCCAAAATGGTGGCATGAAAAATACAACTTGCCCTGCATAAAACAAGCCCTCATACAGCTACGTTGATGGAAAAAACTAAAAAGTTTTGGCTTTTGAAATAGGGAGATCAAAAAGGGGCTTGTCCATAATGGGCAACTGCAGCCAGCTTTCATACTTCTTGTGTTGGTTCACTTTTAGAATCTCATATGATTGGATTAGACTTGGCATAATATTATGCAGTAATGTCCCAAAACCAATAGTCTGTAATATTGTGTATATATAGATAGAAACATAAAAAATCATGAATTTAAGTTTATTGTACGATTTATGAATGTGACAAAGTATATATCTGCATATATCTACTGCATTGCACCCATCTTTCTCTTGCTTGAGAAATACAAGGACGAAACGTTCTCTTCTTGGTAAATTAATAGCTCACCTTCATTTTCAAGGACATAAATTCTTCTTGTGGTCAGACATGTATTGGGAAAGGAATTATCAGGACAATGTGATATTAAAAAGAGCTGATCTGATGAAATATAATGTCAGTGGGTTTTATTTAAACTCCCGTCTCATTTTCCTTTTGCCTCTCTCTTATTCTCGTTCCTCAGCTTGATCATTACTCTCCAGCAACATACAGCCTGCCTCCTTCTTCTGAGACTCAGTTTAATGGACCAAAGGCCCTTTTCTTGGGAAGAGTGTTAGGTAAGTGAAGTGTTCACAGTAATGAAATACAGGCTCTGCAGGACTGTGTCACCTGCACTATAACTGTACTTTATGGATTACATTGAGGAGCATCAGCAAGAAATGATTACTGAGGTAAATACTGCAGAGAGTTTGTGTTCCCCAATGGCAGACACATTTATCCCGTGTCACCTATGACAATGTTCAATATATCTCTTTATCAAGAAAGGTCATTTAGATTATTGGCTTGTGGAGTGGCATGGTTATGGTAAAGGATAGGAGCTGGTTATTTTATGAACAGCTATAACCTGAAGGAAGACATTCAGAAGCTGGCTTATGTATGAACAGAATTGGGATTCAACATAGTTTTTCATTTCTGAACCCTGATGCACAAAATTTAGGAATCACAATTCAGAACTATTAAAGCTGGGACTTGAGAGAGACATACAGTAGATAAAGGGGATGTAGAGGTATCAGTCATACCCAGCCTCTGGCAGAACCCAAAAGTCTCTGGCTGTGACACCAAATACTACATGTGATGTCAGACTATTATAACTAATAGCTTTGAAATACCACTGCCAACTTCTAATCTGTGTTGGTCAGTCATGCAACTAGTGTCCACTAGTGGATTCAACAGCTAGATCCCTTCAACAGTCCAGTAGTCTGATAAAATCCAGATGGTCCAGCTGCACTGTAACCTCTAACAGTCCAACAAGCTATGTGGTCTTGTAATTCCTAGAGGTCCAATTCTTTGCAATTCCTTGTAGCCTAGCAAACTTCTAATCACTGGTGGCCCAATGGTGTTCTCATTCCTGGTGGTCCATTGGTTGTGTAATAAGTGAGAATATAAAAAATATTAAACAAATATACTTACGTAACAATCATACTATGATCCTGTGCTCATCCAGGCCTATTTGTGTACTAGGACTCCCTGACAGTGCCTCCATTCTAATATCAACACTGTAGCATTTTCTGGCCTCATCTACCAGTCACTGCAGGTCATATTGATATATTGTCCATTCTAATGTAACATCCTTTGGCAGCAACTGGACTACATGGTAATGTGAGATTATATCATACCTGCCATCTCAAAGGCTAGACTTCATAAACTCCTGGCAAATCTGGACACCACAGAAGGCTTCTAGTAACCACCTAGAAAGCAGTGCTGAATTTAAAGGGTTCTTCAGGCTCCTGATATTGATGACTTATCCTCAGGATAGGTCATTAATATCCAATCAGTGAGGGGCCAACCTGCAGCAGCCCCACCAAACAGCTGTTCCCTGTAGCCTCTGATCTGGAACTAGCACTTTGAGTGGAACAGGCAGTGTTTGATTACTGCAGCTCAGCTGCCATTAAAGTGAGCAGGAGCTGAGCTGTAGTAAGCCAGCACAACCACTACACTTTGAATGGAGATGTGCTAGTTCCAGTGCCAGAGGCTTCTGAGAACAGCTGATTGATGGGGGTGTTAATGTGGATAGGCCATTATTATAAAGAGCCTAGAAAACCCCTTTAAGGTTAACTGTATGTGCACCAGAATGCTTCGTCATAGGAACTGCAGATGGACAGCAGAATGTGGTCTGGTCTGTGAAAAGGGCCACGTTATGCCACTCTCTGGCCTCCTGGAGGCCACATTGTAGCACTTGTCAATTATGCATTATATACTCTAACTATTTCCTAGTATATTCACATGTCTCATAGGGAGTGGAAGACCTTGTCTTGCAGAATGATGGAAACCCAACAGATCCTATTATAGTTAATGGGGTCCGTCATGTGCCAGGTCTGGTACTTATGTTTCTTTTTTTTCCCACATATTAAAAACAGCAAATGCACCACAGATGTGAACATAGCCTTAGTAGGCTTTGAAGCTGATAAGATCTATATATGTATGGGTTTAATGAAAAGTATGGGCCACAAGGCAGTTCCTTGGTTAAGATAAAAGCAGTGGCAAAACTGGTATACAGTTTATATGTTCTCACAGATTAATTTCTTCTGCATGATCCAGTTTCTTTCCACACTCCAAATACATATTTGTATATTTGACCCTAGTGTATAAGAAAGACTGAAATGTGATGTGGGTATACAGTTCTGAAAAATATGTTGAGCACTCATGAGCAACAGAAAAAAATGAACTCTTTTTTGTATGATTGCTCTTAACACACCAATACATCTTAAATAATTAACAATGTTGTTTTTGTGAAAATATAACAAAAATGTACAAAAATGCTCTGGCTGGTTAACATTAGCATATAAAATTCCAAATCTATGCGTAAAATGAAACATATGTAGTACCAGTTGAGAACAGCAGAGGGCAGTAACGCACCACAATTATAACATTAACGGTAGAGCTGCAATTTAGTGATTTTTCTGTAATGTCCTAAAGGTGCTTCATGACCATCATAACATCACCACAATCCTGCACAATGCTGGCTTTATAGCATGAAAAATGTACTATAACTGGAGAAGGCATTGTATTTCTGGCACTTTCCATGTAATATGGAGTACTGAATTTTTAGTACTGTCACTATATAAGCTGTAAAAAATTCTACAATCACATTCACAAACCTGGCCTTAGACTTCTCTTGCTGTTTCCCTTGTCCATACCTTTGAAAAATAACCACATTGTCCCATGCTCCTACGGTACAACTGTCCCACTTCATTCTAAGTTTTAAAACTAATCCCCCATCCTTCTTTTCCTAGTAGTAGGTGAACTTAGGCCGGTAGATTACCTATTGGTTAGTAGGAAGAGGGTAGGTAAAGTTTATTAGTGTCTAGTGACAAGTGGTACTGAACTGCTGGGGGCAGCATTATTTTGTGCTGCACTGTGGTATTTGGTTCTACACCGGTGGTATTTTGTGCTGCACCTCAGTTTTACAGACCCTTCCTTATCTTGCCCTTGCCTACTTGTGTTGCACCCATCTTCTGTCAATTTGGACAAGCCTACAACATAGGTTTTTTCCAGGGCCACTTGAAGTTCCTAGTCTGCCCCAGTGTCCATTAATATGCATACAGTAGCTTTATTCATTCAGTAGCTTCATTTCAGGAGCATGTCTAAGCAAATGTCAACTTGTAATGGAGCAAGTCTTCATCAATCAGTTTTACCCAGTGGGCGATGCTAGGGTGCTTTGGTGGCTTCCAGTCGTGGAGGAGAATATTTTCATATCTATGAGCTTGTGCCTTTTGATATTGCATTTGTCTAAGTAATGTGGCCATAATGGTGAACAAAAACTATCCCACTGTACCTGATTAGATTAATCTAGAGGGGGTATTGGTTGTTGTCAAGGATATGATAGATTAGATAGATAGATAGATAGATAGATAGATAGTTTTTGCACCATATTAGACAATTAGTTCATCTACTCTGCCAAGCATTTTCCTACAGAATTGAATAGCGGCAGATAATGGTACCATGGTGGAACCGAATCACTCTCAGATGTCCTTGAGGCGGATCACTGTTCAGCAGTCTATTGTAGTCAGCTACCTTTCACCGCTGTCATGCTGGCCTTTCACCGACATAGGCTTTATCTAGGGAATATTCTTGCAATCTGCATGTATCAATCTGGTTTCTATAGATATACTGAATGATAAGCGCAAGCCAGTCATTTCTTGAAGGACACATCTCTCTGAAAGCATTATTCTCCTGAAAGGAAGCATGTGTAATGGACGTAAAGTTATCCAGTTGTGCATTAGATTTTAATTTTATTTGCCCTTGTGCTGTTATATGTGCTTGTCAGCTCTTTTCAGATTAGTCAATACTGTAAAACAATGTCAATGTGTATACTCCATTCCCATGACCTTTTTAACCTAACTTATTTATGAGCTGTTCTTCTTAGCTGTTTCCTGGCATAGAGTATTAATCATAGATGTATGCTATATAATGTGCAAACTTGTGAAAGTCCTATTATGCAATGACTTTTAGAGATCAGTACATTACTGTCTTAAAGTTATCATATACACTGACAAGCAAAAAGGTAACAATGTTTTGACCTTTTGATTTTCAGGCTCCATATCTCACCATCCACTGCAGCATCGAACGTGAGACTATCTTCATTTTATAGTCATCTTGGCTATCTCATACATAAATTGCACTTGCAACTATTTAGCATATGACTAGTTATACAGATTCTTGTCATGTAACTGCATTGTTACTGTTTTGCTCCTGGTGGTGGAACAATCTTTTTTTTCTTGTATACTACAAATTACAACTTGTTCTCACATTCCCTAATAGCTCAGTATGTTATTAGGTTGATTCCCAAGCTAAAGGTCACTGGTTCGAGTCCAGAAGCAGCCATGAAGATTTCCAAAGAAAAGAGAAACCGCATCATCCAGCACATCAATAGCGGTATCTCGGCCAAGAAAATTGCCAAACTGCATCATGTGAGTGCCATGACAGTTGGAAGAATACAAAATAAAGTCTGTCCTTCCATTACAAAGCCAAGAGGTGGATGTCTAGGCAATATTGGAGTCAACAAGTCGGTTCAATGACAATACAAAGTAGAGGTGGTGGAACATACTGGATTGCAGACCTCAAACTAATTGAACAAGTGGGGATTGAAGAAAAACATATTTGTACCCAAGTGAGTCAACCAGTATGCACCAACACTGGAAACGTGTAGAAGAGACCTGGGAGCAGACATGCTTGAATCTGATCCGAGAGCATGCCCAGAAGGATTTAGGTTGTGTTGAAAGCCAAAGGTGGATTTACAAAATAATAAAAATTAGAATTTTAGGAGCAAAACAATAATAATGAAGTTACATGACAAGAATTTGCATAACTAATCATATACTAAATTGTTACAATTCCAATTTATGGATGAGATAACCAAGATGATTGTCTATAAAATGATGGTAGTCTCACATTCGAAGCTGTAGTGGATAGTGAGATATGGAGCCTGAAAGTCAAACGTTCAAAACATTGTTACCCTTTTGATCGCCAGTGTACTTGGAATTTTAGCGACATTGAGTTTGGACTGAAGGCCATGAAAACATATTTTAGCAATGCTACATTAATCCTAAACCAAATGGATCAGAAATCCTAGTCATTTCTCGACGAGTTTACATACTGTGGAGGATGAGCATGTGGATGTAATAGAACCCTTAGAGAGTAGGGGTCTGACCGTATTTGACCCCATCTTCTTTGCTACTTGAAAAAAACCTGTGGAGGACCCCCCTGTCTGTTTTAGCAAATAAGGGGATAGGTGGGGCAGAGCGTTAGCGCAGAGGAAGCTAGAAGCACACTTTGCTCTTGTATCAGACACCATATTCTCCTTAAAGTCCTGCTATATATACTTCTTCAATCTGTGTCTGCATTGTGACTTTCTGGACCTCTTTGCTCTTTGGAGACTGCATCCTACCATCTACACAAACATAGAAATGACTGTTCAAGCACCACTATGCCTACATCTCCTGCTGGCTCCCACAAACCACTATACCTTCGGTGCAGAGGGAGCCATGTCACAGATATTGCCTGCTACTTTAATTTGGCAGTTCCGCCTTTCCTTCCTGACCATGCTGTGGACTGACATTGCATACAAATTCATATACAAGCTACCATGGAAGCCAAGTCTGAACATGTGGAGAAACTCTGTCAATGTCTGGATGACCAGGAAAACAGATAACAGAGATGTAATCTCCACTTTGTGAAACTATCACAGCAAACCAGATCCTCCCAAAACTGCCTCCACTCAGGGCACCACCCAAAGCGTTTTTTACTAGATTTCTCAATTACCAGGACAGGGATGTCATCCTGTGCCATACCTGAGATGAAGGGCCACTTTGTTATGACAGAGCCCAATATTCCTAGACTTCTCTTCTTAGATCCAGCAGAAGAATGCACAATTTACTGCTGTCAAGAAACTTGTGTGAAAACGAACATCAAGTACTCCATTGCATTCCCTGTTCATACTGGATTGTAGACAATTGCTAGACTTACTTTTTTTACTCTCTGGATGTAGTTTTCCCTTAGCTCAATACCTACCTTGCCTGTGGAGCCTGCTCCACCAATCTAGACAAAGAATGATGGCTTGAATACGTTTTGACTAGCTGTGGGCCTACTTCATATACCCTGTTTTTATGTTTCTCCACAAGGATGGGCCCTCTAGGATCTTGAGTCATACTTTGTGTTTTTCTTTGCAACTTGGTTACTGTTTCCACAGTTTGGAGCCATGGAATGAGAAGAGGGGTTTCTTTGACACCTTTTTATTTATGTACTAATGTATGCTATGTAACTTATTACAGTCTTGCAGACCATGGCTCCTTATTATGGCTATACCAATATGCCTTTTGACCATGGTTAATCTTTGTCTTAAATTTGAAACTTGCTATTTGATTCGGTGGGCTTACCACTCTACTTTCATGGCTATGTCTAAAAGTGACTACAGGGGTCATTTATTAAGTCATGGTCTTAATAAAGCTAGCTTGCATTTAGACCATTTTCTATGCGTAGAAAATGATGAATGAGACAACCTGCCGGCCTGTCCCCTTCCCTGCCCACTTCAAAACCATTTTTCTAGACCTGGCGTGAGCCGGGAGATGTCGCAGATTGAGGTGCAACTAACCGTTGTGCTGTCATCCGGTCCTGAAATATGCCTAATATAAGTTTATTTCAGTATAATAAGTGACCTCCTATTTCTTTCATGAGAGAACTGTCCCATTTGAGCTGGTTGAGGCCATTAGTGACAAAGTAGATTATTACAACCTCATATGTGCCTTAATTTCTAATTTCCCCACCTCAACTCTTCTAAGTCTGTTCTTTGATTGGGAGACTGCAAATGCCCACAATGCAAAAACCTTGACTGCTTCTCTGTTACTGTTATCTTTTTGCCCCCTTGTATATGTCCTACAGGATTTAGATTCAAGAATGAGACTTGTAGATACAAATCTTCACTGTCACCCAAGTATCAGACCATATTTGTGTTTTTCTGATACCCACAGCTCTTTTTCTAGCGTGGACATCTATTTTAAATGTGATTAATAAAGCTCTGGATTTCACTATGCATGCCGGATCACCTTTTACTTGGACAAGCAGTCGATAAAGCGTGGACTTGCAAATTATTGTTTGAGTGAGCTGGCTTTTTTTGTTACTTTGGTGCAAGCTAATGTTTGTGCCTTCAGATTCTGCAAAATAACTGGGAACTTGGGGGTTATACTCTTCTAGACATGCAGCTTTTTTACTGCACAACCCATGAGGTGGAACAACACAAAAATGACTAGATACATCATCATGATTGGACTGGATACGGGCAGTCAATACCCTCTTCTTTCAGAAAATGTATATAAAGTCAGATAAATCCTGAAAACAAATTTAACAAAATATGGGTCAAATATCTTAGACTAGTGCAACCAACACATTTCTAAATCACTTTATTTAAAAAATATGCCTAAAAATATGCGTAACTTTTATTCCAATAGCTAAAAGGATATAGAAAAAAATCAAAATCTCCAGTAAAAATTGATCAACACACAGATAACCTAACATTCAAATAGCGTTACTGATATTAATAGTAATGGCAGGTGGCAGGAATTACACCGGTGAGGTCACAGCACCCTTTTAATGCACTTGGCCTGTCTTACAGTACAGTCATGTTGGTTCAAATAGCTCTGGTATCTGGATCTGGGACTGATAAATCTTACTCCTGGATGGCTAAGCCTTGTCTTTCACCTACGTGAACCTGATACAAAATCCTACAACTTTGTCTAAACAGTCCCGATGCATTTCCCCAGTTGATTATTGGTTCTTCAGGATGTCCGCCTTATCTATGGATTTATCTCTCCTATACTTTGGCCCCCTGAAGAACCAATATTTAACTGGGGAAAGGCATCAGAACTCTTAACAAGGTTATGGAATTTTGTCCCACATAGGTGAAAGGTAGGGCTTAGTCACAGGGTTGCCCCTGTTAGGTTGGGTGCTCTGATTGTAAGCAGGGGTAGCATTAGTGGGGCAGTGCTCTTAGTTATATTGGTGAAAAACAGGTGAAAGACTCCCTTTAATTATATTTTATTTGATATCAGTGACACTATTTGAGTGTTGTGGTTATCTATGTATTGGTCAATTTTTAATGGGGATTTTGAGATTTTTGCATATTCTTTTAGCTATTGGAAATAAAGGTAATGTTTTATCATAGGGGTGTTCTTACTGTGATGATAATAATATCCTTTGATTAAGAGGACCTATACACAGTGATAGTCTTGGGTATCAGGGGGGCAAACAAAAACACCAGACCCTTCTGCCATGACTGACTAAACTTGGCAATAAAATGGGTTATTATGGAACATCATGTTGCAATGAGGAAGCCATTTGATAAAGTGGTTATATGATTTTTTTTAACGTGGCCAAAAGTCACTGACTGTGCCCTAGTCAGAATCCCTAAACTGCTGCATTCCAGCAACAGGAGACAAAAGAAGCTTTGGTTCCTTGTCTCTAGATTCTACACATTCTCAGGTTGTTTTAAAACAATATGGTGCTAAGAATAAATGCTTAAAGAATGACATGAAGAATTTTGGTTATATAGCTATACTTTCTGTTTTACTGATAGATGGGCATTTGTATATTTACATTTTGCATAAAATTGGCCCAAACATATATTATGGTGGCAATGATTAATGCAGCAAGATGGTCCTGATTCTCCTGTGTACTGTAATTTGAAAGGATTACAAATCTACATGTAAGGTGCTCTATACAGAATCCATGCCCTGCTAAGAGCACTTACAACATCTGCCCTCATCTCCAGGGACAACTGCCCTCTTTCCAGAACATGAGCAGCAGAGGATCTGGTCACAGCGCACACTACACAAATATGTGGGGCCTCAGAAGGAATCATATTGACTGAGGGGCACTTAAGGGGACATTATACTGTGTTGGGGCAAAGAAGGTGGCATCATATTACTTGAGAGACAAAAAAAGGAACATGATACTTTGTTGGGACACAGAAGGGGCATCATATTATGTGAGTGGTAAATAAGGGGGCATTATACTGTGGGGGGCACATAAGGGGTCAGTATATTAGCAATGTGACAGGGGCAGAGCTTAGTGATGTAACAGGCCAGACAAAAATTTGGTTAGGGACCCAAACTGGCAAATGTTCTGTATATAGGAGGGTCAAAGTATGAATCTGTTATCCTTTTATGACACTGCACAGTGCACATTTATATTCCTGAATTGTCCCAAATTATATATAGAATAAAAGCTGTCATAAACCAGACCATATATTCCTTTCCAATTAGATATGATCTCTCCTAGGACTTCTAGTATCAGATAATAATTGTGGACTTGCAGGGAAGCATTAGGGAAAATAAGCATTGAAGGGTCAGGCTTGTGCTGTCTCCTTTATTGAAAGTCAGAGTCATTCTTGTCACTAATAGTCTCATAAAATGGAATAGCTTATTACTCAGGAGGCCTCCATTATACTGCTTAAAAGTCAATTATTGGTTCTGAGCTGTTTGGGGGTCTCATGTCTATGGATACCGCTGATTCTGAACTTCAAGCCGTGTTCCATTCGAGCTGCTCTACTTGTAATTCATCCCATGGTGCTAATGAGGCAGATCGGCTTCTCTGTAATATTCTCTGCAGGCAATTACATGTTTCATGAAGGCCAATTTAGACAAATACCATTATTTTCAGTGATCCCTTGTCAATCTAAAAAATCCCTATGCCTGAAGTAGCATATCTAGTGATCTCGGATATAAAAAAGCAGCCAGGAGAACGTGAAGCCTATAGAACGCATGCCATGAGTATTATTGGGATAACTAATAATAGCCATGTAATATGGGTATAAAACACTGCAATTCAATGAATTAATACTTTTCTGAAAATCTTTTAACACATGCTTTTTGTAGTAGTCTGATTATAGGAAGTTGCCATTGCATATAGTAATACACAAATTCCTGCAAGGACACTTAGAAGGTTATGATTAATTGATTCTTCAGTAATAAAATAAGTAGGGTTGAGCGATTCGGTTTGTATTCTTTTTAAAACTAAGTTAATAATATCAGCTCCATCCTACTGTAAAATGTATGGCTTCTGCTGATGTCTTTCTGAAGTTTCAGTAAATGTTGCGAGACTTACTTCTTCTTGCCTCTATCAAGTGTCACTTCATTTATTCACATAAATTTCTGTATCAAAATACAAAGCTTTGTTAATGAAGTTACTATATGCAATGGTCAACTTCGAATACATCAAGCCAAACCAGATTCGCTCAACCCTAAAAATAAGAATTACTTTCCTCTTGTTTCTAATAAATAATCAGATATTACAAGTCAACCGTTCAAATGGATAGCTGACGAAAGCTGTTCTTACCTACTGACTCTGTGTCCTGGCTCATATCAGCAGTCCTATGGATAGGGGATACGTTGCTGAAATGGGACAACCCCTTGAAGGGGAGACAATATTAAGACAGGCCAAAAGAAAATTCTAATAAAAAATATGGCACTATTACTTCATTTAAAGAAGAAAAACATTGGCGCCTTAAAATTTGCTCTTCCTACTCTTTGTCATGCAGATTTGTACTGGAACGAATGCAGGGTTGTCAGACCTTCTGAATTAGGGATTTAACTAAAGATAGCCTTAGATAATGTATCTCCTGTCACAAAATAGAAAATTTTAAAATATATTAATGCACTTTATACTGTATATAGATTGTAAAAAATGTATACATAATATATATAGCAAAACAAAACAATGGAGCCGCACACACAATATAAAATCTGGAGTGCCTGCAGTCCAATGTGACCAAACATCCACCAATATAAAATTGAAAAAATCCTCGGCACATCCAAGTGAAAGAAGTGGCGTCTTTTATTCACCCATGCAACTTTTTAGTCCACTTGCTGGTTACAGATTCACAAAATATTTATAGGGTATACATAATTACATCATCAATCTTCAATTAACAAACATGTACAAAAATATATATAAAATCTTTGTGCAGAACCTACAAGACTTCCCACATAGATCATAAAATGTGACGTAATAAAGTGCTGAATGCCTTATATATATAAAAAAAATACATGCTTCTTATGAAAAATAATATATGGCTAATTATTAGTGATTACCATAAAATGATGTCAGGTATAAGGGGGTTGTGCTCGCGGTGGTCTCGGCCCATTTCTCAATGTAGAGCTCCCAGTTAGCACGAGACAACACGGATATTTAGCGTGCCTGTAAACCTACAGCGCATGTCTGCGCGTCATATTGTTAGATAAGTCACGTGATCGGTAACAAGGTTCGGCCAGATCACATGACAAGTCACATGACCGGACTAGTAAACAAAGTAAAAACTAATAATGAGGTAAGTATAAGTATCAATATGTAAAACCATTCATCAGGAGAGTCACTGGAGGACCGGGGGGCACGCTAGTCACATGCATCCATCCGATCTCAATGGCAGCAGAATCCCATCACGGACGGTGTCCCTCCACCCGCGATGTCCAGAGCCTGCCACTCCACCCAGTGTTAACCTGATATCGAACGGGATTAACATTACTTAAAGTAGAAACTATGAGGACATAATATTTAGCCTCACAGAAAGTGGGATATACCTCACCATTACTATGTAAATAAAATAATAACCAAGCTGTAAAGTGTATAACAAATGATGTTGTCGGACACTATTATCATACATCCAAATGCCTTCAGATGCCTCGGGAGAACGCAGTCAAGAGATAGGGTCCAAATCCACCGCAGAGCAGCCCCTGAAAATTAAGATAAACATATTATTAAAAACAAGATACACGGAGGCTTATAATGGACATTATCATAATGATGTGCAGAGGAAATTAGCTCTATTTGATAAACAGCCATGGTCTATATTCCACATTCAAACCATGTGGTTTAAGTGAATTTAGTCAGAATATCCATTCCGATTCTTGTTTTTTCAGCAATTTCATGCGATTACCACCTCTCCTCATTGGGGGTTTGTGGTCAATCAACATGAAATCTAAATCTCTTTCACCATGTCCCTTTTCCACAAAGTGTCTAGACACTGGTAGGTCCATCCGTTGTTTCCTAATAGTGTACCGGTGATGATTAAACCGGGTCTTGAAGTCACAAGTGGTTTCTCCAATATACAGTAAATTGCACGGACACCACAGAACATAAATAACATACAGTATGAAGTGTCACATGTCAAATAATATTGAATTTCGTATGATCTGTTGGTAGCCGGGTGTATAAAGAATGCACCCTTTTTCATTTGTCGACAATTCACACACTGTAAACAAGGGTATGAACCCTTCTTTTGAGGGGCTAATAAGGTCTGCTGTATTTTTTTCTGTGTCTATATTGTTCTCCACTAATTTGTCTTTTAGATTATATGGCCTTCTATAGGACATCAATGGTCTGGACCTAAACTCAGCGATATCATTATGGTTACTCGCCAAAATAGACCAGTGACCATTAATGAAAGATTAGTATCTCTCGTTTGTTTAGAGAGTAAAGGCCCTTTTAGACGGGCCGATTATTCTCCCTGCCCGAGCGCCGATCAGCGATATCGGCGCTCGGGCAGGGAGCCTTTACACGGCCCGACAAATCGAGCGCCGGGCCGCACGAGTGATCGCTGTATCGCTCGTGCGGCCAGGAAGCTCCATACTGTCAGGCGCACATCGCCTGTTTACACAGGGCGATGTGCACCCGACAGATTGGATCTTTTGGTTTCTACAAAAGATCCAATCAGCCGACGAACGAGCGTTTTGCTCGTTCGTCGGCTGATTAGGGCCACTTTTACACGGGCCGATTATCGGCACTAGCGTTCCTAGGAACGATTTTTCGGCCGATAATCGGCCCGTGTAAAAGGACCTTAACTGTTGGTGATCTTGTGATTGGATACGGTTACTGTGTGTGCGTAACAATGTTTGTGGATAACGTCGTTCTGCAAAGGCCCTAGTCATCTTTTTTTAATGTCTTATCTAACTCACTGTCATCACTGATAATACGGCGTGCTCTAGTAAATTGGCTACAAGGCAAAGAACGTACCATACCCCGAGGATGAGCGCTCTCATACCGTAAAATTGTATTCCTATTGGTGGGCTCCACATATAAATTAGTATGTGAAACATTGCCACGAAGATGTACCTCCACATCCAAAAAATGGATGTGATCATGTGAAAACTCCAAAGTATATTGAATGTCAGGAAAGATGCTATTCAAATACATATGAAAATTCTGTAATTCCAGAACTGAACCAGTCCAAATCACAAAGATATCATCTATGCATCTCCACCACCTCAGTACATGACTGAAGTGGTGGGACACATAGACGTATCATTCTTCTATATGGGAGACGACCATGTTGGCATAAGTCGGTGCCACGTTCGTCCCCAGGGCCGTCCCCCTAATTTGCATATAATAATCATCCCCAAAAAGGAAATAATTATTATGCAAAACCAAATACAACAAGGACATAATGAAATCACAACCTTCAGGTGAAAAATCAGAATTCAGTAAAGTATCACTGACAACAGTAAGACCAAGATTGTGCTGTATGGAAGTGTACAAACTTACAATGTCAAACGAGGCTAATATAGCACCCGTTGGTACCTGCACAGAATTTAATTTGTTGAGGAAATCTGTAGTGTCCTGTATGTACGATTGGGCCCGCATTGCATATTGTCGCAAAATCCTATCAAGCAATATGGAAACATTGCTTAATACAGACCCCCTACTGGACATGATAGGTCGCCCTGGTGGACAATCAAGATTTTTATGAATCTTGGGTAATAGATAAAATAAAGGAGTCACTGTATGATCAACTAATAAAAACTCTTGCATTTTCTCATCTATAAAACCCGATTGCCACTTCTCATCCACCACAGCTCTCAGTCTTTCCTGTATCTCAATTTCGGGATCTCCTTGTAATTTTAGATACACCTCTTTATCCGACAATTGTTTATAAGCCTCAGCCATATACATAGAAGTGTCCATGACCACTACCGCACCACCCTTGTCAGCTGACTTGATGGTGAGGGAGTGGTCATGGACCAACTGTTCCAAAGCATGCATCTCAGATGTAGTCATGTCATGATGTATTACATAAGATATATATGTATATATATATATATATATATATATATATATACACAGGCAAACATATATACAGTACTAGCAGAAGGACCCGGCTTCGTCTGGGTATATTTCATCTATTTCATTTAATGTTTCTGTGTGTCGTTGCAGAGAGAAAGTCAATGCAGCTGACAGAAGTTGATTTTTACCTTCATTTTTTCAATCCCCATTGGCTGTGGAGTGGGAGGGGGCGTGACCTGACTGGGTCGGGGGCGTGGTTTAGCGGGACCTTGGGGGGTGCTTTTAAGTCCTTCTTTTGAGGGTGGCCTGAATTACAGGTCAATGCCATGGTAATTTATGAGGAAACACAGTGGGTAGCAGTGGAAGAAAACATTGCTTTGCACGGGTATATTTAATCTATTTCATTTAATGTTTGTGTGTGTCATTGCAGAGAGAAAGTCATCCTCCCTCCCACCCCTGCAGCTGACAGAAGTTGATTTTTACCTTCAATTTTTCAATCCCCATTGTCTGCAGAGTGGGAGGGGGCATGACCTGACCGGGTCAGGGGCGTGGTTTAGCGGGACCTTGGGGGGGTTGCTTTTAAGTCCTTCTTTTGAGGGTGGCCTGAATTACAGGTCGATGCCATGGTAATTTATGAGGACACGCAATGGGTAGCAGTGGAAGAAAACATCTTTTATTACTACTGAACTGTCGTAGTCTAAAATTAGTCTAAAACAAAGTTATATTTCTGGTAACCGGAATACCGCTTTAACAGTGTCATCCACAGCAATCTGCCCCTTTAAAGCAGTGAAGAGAAATGGCTGGGTTGTTATTTACATGAGCTCCTCAGCTGGCTGCTAATTACCTGGCTGGGTTGTTATGGAAACCAATGTGTATGTGGAGAGAATGGCAGTTGGGATTTGAAGTGAAATGCTCCCAGGCTAATATTGGCTAATGGAGATCATATTTTGGGAATATCTCGGGAACGGTACGTCCTGGTCTAAAACCTTCCCGGACACCTGATGTACCTGTGTGCCGAATTTGGTGAAAATCGGTCCAGTAGTTTGGTTGCGCATAGAGAACAGACAGACGGACAGACAGACCGACAGAAACTCATTTTTATAATATAAGGAGATAAGAGATATCAAAGATGCTCATTGCTAAGACATAAAACAAGAAAGTTTATTGTTAATGGCATCATCCATCATTGACAGAAAGCAGTGTATTAAAGCAGAGTTTTGCCCACCACTCCGCTGCCACCTGCTCTTAATGTGATTGTGACTTCACGCAGTTGGCTCATTGCCTACTATTGTAATATGAATCATATCAGTGTCAGCGGCCGCTAAACACATTGTCCACCGGGGCTGCAGAAACCAGAATTGAAGGATTACCCCTGTGATGATAACACTTCTGCTCTTCTAGCATGAAATTATCCCTTTTATCTTCTTGAAAACTAAAAGACCAGGCCAAATAAATGATAAACCATGAGGACTTCCCCAGGGACCAAACATTGATATAAATGTAACCCCATGAAATTCAGATTCAGTAGCAGGCCAGTCCATTTTTATATTCTCATTCACATAAGCAGTTTAGTTACATACATTGAGCAGCTGTCTCATGCATTTTACATGATGCCTGTCTGCATGAGGATCAATGGTTTTTATGTCATTTTGCCTTCTCTAAAGTTTAAAAAGAATGATAGTGAAGCCATCTGGTTCCAAGATTGCTGATAACACCAAGCCACCTATTGCTTATGGGTCCCCACAGAAGACTCTGTCACTCTCCTCCCAAGCCTCCAGCCCACCAGCTCTTTCATAATGGACAAGCCCATTCTGACTTCGAGCTCACCAACAATTTCATGACTGACAAGCCCTGGCCTAAGTGTCTCATAGGCCAATTACAGGTTCTCCAGGGGTATCACATGGATCAACTGCACTCATCCTCTTGGTTGTAACGTTGCCAATGTATTGTGACAATAACACTAAGGCAGGTGGTGCAATTTTACAGTTCACCAGAATAGGGTACTTGCACAATTGTTTATTGATATTTAATGTTATTTGGTTCTATGTAATGTTTTGATGTGTTTTGTATTGTACCCTTACAGTCTTGAACGGATCAGTCAAGGTTAACAATTCTTACTTTGTCCTTGTAGGAAGCCAGCAGATGGACTTAGATCTGCCCCTAGTTCAGTGTAGTGTTAGCTGAGGAAGAGAGAGGAGCTACATGTGCTCACTCCAGAAGACTAGCTCTAAGTCCAATAGAATCACTATCTCTGAGATATTTGCATCAAAAGACATCTCTACTTTACAGTACACCAGAGAGAATAAAAAATAACTAGATGGTCCAGAATTATGGTCAGAACTAGATGGTCAAGGAAGTTTATGGCTGATAAAGATTTTACTGCAGTAAAAATCTTTGACACGGTCTTGTCCATGAAATCTTAAGTAAACTCTCAAGGTTTGCCTTCTACTAATTCTCAAGGTTGTCCCCTGCTAATAAAATCTCTGCAGACAGGCAAAAGTCTTGGCCTGCCCAAAGTGCCCCTTCTTTTTATGTATCCATTCAGCTTTCCCTCCCTCTTCACTTCCTGGCAAGGTAAAGCCAATCTCAGTGGGCAACTTAACCTGTCAGTACAACACACCATCACGGAGGAGCAGCCAATCCTGCTGTTGTAACAGTCACCTCCCTGAGGACTTTAGTTCCTCCTTGTTCCAAGGGTGTGGCCACATCTTCTATTTAATCGGATCTGGATAGACTGGAGGCTTGGGCAGAGAAGTGGCAGATGAGGTTTAACACTGACAAATGTAAAGTTATGCATATGGGAAGGAATAATGCAAGTCACCAGTACATACTAAATGGTAAAATATTGGGTAACTGACATAGAAAAGGACCTAGGAATTTTAGTGAACAGTAAACTAAGCTGTAGAAACCAGTGTCAGACAGCTGCTGCCAAGGCCAATAAGATAATGGGCTGCATCAAAAGAGGCATAGATGCCCGTGATGAGAACATAGTCCTGCCACTTTACAAATCACTAGTCAGACCACACATGGAGTACTGTGTACAGTTCTGGGCTCCTGTGAACAAGGCAGACATAGCAGAGCTGGAGAGGGTTCAGAGGAGGGCAACTAAAGTAATAACTGGAATGGGTGGACTACAGTACCCAGAAAGATTATCAAAATTAGGCTTATTCACTTTAGAAAAAAGACAACTGAGGGGAGATCTAATAACTATGTATAAATATATCAGGGGTCAGTACAGAGATCTCTCCCACGATCTATTTATCCCCAGGACTGTGACTGTGACGAGGGGACATCCTCTGCGTCTGGAGGAAAGAAGGTTTGTACACAAACATAGAAGAGGATTCTTTACGTTAAGAGCAGTGAGACTATGGAACTCTCTGCCTCAGGAGGTGGTGATGGTAAGTTCACTAAAAGAGTTCAAGAGGGGCCTGGATGTATTTTTGGAGGGTAATAATATTACAGGTTATAGTTACTAGAGAGGGGTTGTTGATCCAGGGAGTAATTCTGATTGCCTGATTGGAGTCGGGAAGGAATTTTTTCCCTAAAGTGGGGAAAACTGGCTTCTACCTCACAGGGTTTTTTGCCTTCCTCTGGATCAACTTGTAGGAAAACAGGCCGAACTGGATGGACAGATGTCTTTTTTTCGGCCTTATAAACTATGTTACTATGTTACTATGTCTGTAGGAGCCCAGAACTCCTAGAAAAGCTCGGAGTTTGCTGACATTGCATTGTATAGGCGACTGCTGCACCACTCATATCTTTGAAATATGGCTGAACTCCTTTGGTTACCACATGCCCCAGCTACTCAGTGTTCACTCTGAACAGGTGACATTTGCTGGGCTTCACCTTCAACCCATGATCCATTAAACTTGGCCACCACCACAGGGCTTTTGGCTACCAAGTCCATTGCTTCTAACAGGCGGCATACTCCAACATTTCCCCCTTCAGTTTGCACCTCAACAGCAGGTTGCACTAGTTAAAATTCCTCTGGTTGGTAGCCTGACAACGGCGTGGTCAGCCTTGAGCAAAATGTCCCTTATTGTCACAGTCCCAGTCCCAGCATCTTATTCTGGGACATATTCAGCCCCTTATTTCAGCCTGTCATCACATGGGGTAGTGTCCCTCTCTGTTGATTACTCATGGCAAAACTCCTGCCCCTCAGACTTCCAGCACTACCTTTAATTCCTTTATAGTCTCTTCAAAGGATGTCAACCAGGGTTCCATGGTCCTCTCTCTTTTGTGTCTGGCACTACCTCTGTTGGAACTGTCTCAATTTCCTCTTTTTATAAAAGGATGGCTTTCTTCAGCACCTGGTGTAGTGTTAAGTCAGGTTCCAGCTTAAGCCTTTCATGCAGGGTCTACTGCAATGGTTACTGAGGTTGAGGCCCAAAATGAGTTGATCTCGTAGCGTGACCTCTGCATTCATGAATGACTTAGCCCTCCCAGCTCTTCCTGTAGTGTGGTTATCAATTCCTGCAGACTGTTACAAAATGGGACAGTAGTTCATCATCTCTGGTAATGGACAAAGAACTTCTTTCTCACCATAGCAGTAGCACTGTCTTCCTCACTTCCCCCTCTAATGTACTTTGGGCCAGTTCAGCCTTCAGAAGTGAGGTCATATTGCACAATCATAGTGCCCCTTTTATTATTTCTCCAAACTTCTAATAGTAGGTTAAATTAATCAAATTTTGGTAAGTGGTTCAGTAGTGCCCCTAATGGAATCATTGGTTGTGTCATGTTGGAGGAAAATGTTGTTCCTTCTGTCACCTTACTTGAATCCATCCTGCTGACTAGTGCCAAATGTAATGTTGCAGATGTATGGGGCTGCAAAAAATGCAGTCAGCACACTGATGTCATCCATGTGCCGTCCGCATCTCTGTGGCCCTTCCGCAAATTATAGAACATGTCATAATCTTGTCCCTTTTGCGGACAAGTATAGCCATTTCTATAATAGGAACCAAGGAAAGTGCAGGAAGCACAAGGACAGTATCCATATTTTGCATATCGGCATTTTGTAGACCACAAAATATATACAGTCATGTGCATATAGCCTTGTACTTGATGTCGTAGACTCACTCTGAGTTATAATCCAGTATTTGTGCTGAGATCATGCTGTTCTCTTCTTACAATCCACTTCTCTGGTTCTGGGGCTGGCATACAGGGGTCATTTATTAAATAGAAATATGCCTAAATTAGGTGTGTTTTGGGAGCAGATTGTTGCGCAAAGGTGCTTTGTGCCGCAATCTGTAACTTCTGCCTGCTCACGCCAGGTCTGAAAAAGTGGGCATGGCATGGGCGGGGAAGGGGATAGGCCAGCAGGCCTGTTTCATTTACCATTTTCTACGCCTGTTTTAGGCCTCTTTCACATGAACAGTACGGATTGATGCGTTTAGGGTGCGTTCAGTGAAACTCGCACCATTTTGTAAGCAAATTCAGTCAGTCTTGTCTGCGATTGCGTTCAGTTTTTTTTTTTCGCGCGGATGCTATGCGTTTTGATGCATTTTTTTCACGAGCGTGATAAAAAACTGGAGGTTTACAAACAACATCTCTTAGCAACCATCAGTGAAAAACGCATATTAGTAAATATAATTATATACTTGACGATGTAATTTCCTAGTACTATATATACTTGTAACATTTGCTCTGTATTATGCTTGAGAAAGACTATGAATTAGTGAAAACTTTGCACTATTTTTTACACTTTGTACCTTTTTATGGACCCACTTTAAATAAAGGAAAACATGGAGGATATGCTACCATCACACTTGCTATTGTGCTGTTGAAATGGAGCGGCTATTGTGGATCTGCTGCTGATGAACAGCGTGTGCATTCCCAGTGGAGGTCTGGAAGGGATAGTGGTGCTGCTGTCATATTGGTATTTTATCTCTATCTTCTGGATAAGCCATCAGTATCTGAACAGTGAGGGTCTGACACCTGGGACCCCTGCCGATCAGCTACTTGAGAAGGCATCGGTGCTCATGTGAAAACCACAGCCTTCTCCATGCTTACAGAGCACAGCGCCATACATTGTATAGCGACTGTGCTTGGTATCACTCTCAGTCCCATTCACTTCAATGGGGCTGAGCTTAATACCAAGCACAGCCACCATACAATGTACGGCGTTGTGCTGGGTAAGCATGGAGAAGGCTATGGCGCTCACAGGAGCGTCGCTGCCTTCTCAAACGGCTGGTCGCCCGGGGTCCCGCATGTTGGACCCCAACAGATCAGATACTGATGACCTGGATAGGTCATCAGTAGTAAAATCCTAGAAAACCCCTAGAGATCTTCTAATATTAGAGCCAAACACTTGAGCTGCACATAGTTCTCATCCTCAACAGCTTCTGACATTGAGGGAGTTGGGGGAACAGGTTCTTCTATTCCACAGATCATTTGAAGTCCAGGCAGTAGGGCCACCAACAATCTAACATTTATCACCTATCCGGTGGAGTTGTCCAGCTCTTTTTACTTTTTCCTGTGGAAAAAAAACTATACTCACCTCCTCCCCGTAGCTCCATCCCAGCTCCCTTGCTCCCTTCTCTGGTCTTCCAGTCCCAGTCTGTAAACTTCCAGATGGACACTGCTGCCAATAACTGGCAGTGGAAATGTGTCTCTAAGTGGCAAGTCACTGCTGGGTCACATGCTACTTGGGGTAGGCCATCGTGGAGGCGAGTCATTGGATGCAGCAGCGCACATGACAGTGTCCATCCAGAAGTTTACAAATGAAGGCCAGAAGACCTCAGAAGGAAACCAGGTACCCACAGAGGCCAGAATGAAGCAGTAGGGAGCAGGTAAGCAGGTTTTTTTTCCACAGGTACAGCTGCGTGGAGGTGAAATTTTAAAAAATGAAAAAAAAGCTGGAAACCCCTTTAAGGGCCAAAATACTCTGGTTCTTGGTAGAAAACATCTGCATTTTCAAAATGAAATGAGGAAACTTCATAATGTATAGCTAGGTCTCTAGGCTCCATTTCTTTATGAATTCTCTACAGAATGTCCTAAATACTAAGGGTTAATAAAATGCTTAAAGACCCTAAAAACACAATATAACGATGTACTGTATGTGCACTTATAATATGTAATACAATACAATTTTATTAAACCATTACGGCCAGGCATGTGGATTCTGCTATTTTCCAAACTTGGTGTCCTAAAGAAGAATCCAGTCCATGTTTTGAGTCAAAGCATCAGAGATCTAGTCCAGCCTGCATCTGGTCCCTAGGCTACAGGCATTGTTTTGCACACAGCCATTCACCTGCATCTCGGAGTGCATGACTAGGCTGTGCTGAGAATGCCAGCGGTGGATGCTGCTGACTGAGGAATGCTGCAGCATCCAACCCCTTCTACACACAACCTAGCACCACACATCCAGCACCACACGCCGCAGAGGAGACTGGAGGTAAGCAGCTCATTTTAATGCAAAATCCTAAGGATGAAAGCACCCAGATCACTCACTTCTCTATTGTATGGCTGTATGCATGGTGTCAGTAGCAGGGACATGAATATTTCATGAACAAAAAAGATGTATATGTAGCCATAACAGTTAGAATTTGTAGTACTATATAGATATATATATATATATATATATATATTTAGAATTTTTTCATTGACAATCTTATACACTGATCTATACAAAGCATACGTAGCACTGTTCATGAATGGTAATAAGCTATCACACCCTCTAGGGAACATGAGGCTCAATAACTGTATTGGAAGATCAGTAACTGGCTGCTTATTTCACATGCAAACCTTCGTGCTGCTTTATGTTCAGGCTGGCGTGTGCCTGTCTTGAAGTTTTGTGTAAAACTGCTGATTAGTTCTTCTCTTTTTCTTATTGTGTTTGTACAAAAAGAGCATTGAAACAATTAGATGGATTCCAAACAGTGTTCCCTTTAAGCACATGGTGCCGGGCCCCTCATGGGTGCATTTTGCTGCAAAGGTCTTATGGGTGCATGTGTTACCCAAGCGAGGTTCTTCTTTTGTCACCAAAAACATCAGCATGTCCCTGATGTAACACCTTAAGGGCTCATGCATGCAAATGTACTTTTTGTCCGTGTCTGTTGGGGGGTTATTTTGCGGCTCGTATACAGAACCATTCATTTCAAGGAGACGGGGAAAAAAACCGAAATGACTCTACGTGCATTCCGTTTCCTTATGTCCACAAGTCCATTCTGCAAAAAAATAGAACATGTACTGTTCTTGTCAATTTTGCGGACAAGGACAGGCAAAAACGGATGCAACGCGACATCACTCGGATTTCATCCATTTTTTTGGGGCGGATTTGTGTTTTGCAGACCGCAAAATACATACAGTCGTGTGCATGAGCCCTTAGACTGCAGATGGTTTCATATCTGATGGGAAATAAGATACATATGTCTATTGCAGCATTGCATCTCTGTTCTTTTTCACGTAACCACATAAATGCTGGTAATATGGAGTACCATTGTCATAGCCTGTGGGAAGTAATAAAAAATCCCTGTAGTTACCATTGTCCATGAAATACCTAAACACAATACTTTTCTCTAGCAAAAATAACAATAAAAGACCTCTACCCACAAATAATACTTCTATATGGACAGTGTTAAGCGAGACTTCACCTTCCTTTATTGCTGTACTGTAAAGCATAAAGTGGAGTCCCTTTTTATACCCTCATTATTTTTGTATTTGCTGTTTAGGCTTATTTTATAGTTCATTATAGCTCTACATGTGTGAAAAAATGCTATCTTGTTAACTGGAAACCATCAGCAAGCTGCTGTTGACAGATGTGTTATTTTATTATACTTATATTTATTACTTTTGATGGCTTAATGGTGTCCTGCTGTGGAAGAACATGTAACCTTAGTACCTCTGCAGCTCACTCCAACATGAAAAACAATTTGAGTATTTTATTCTAAAGGGGGACTTTTAGGATTTCAAATGCTTTAATCTGGGGTTAAAATTATAAAATTGCATTATTTTCACCTCACTGATGACATTCGTAGCGATGGTGGCTGCCAATCACTAGCCATTACATGCATGGTGAGATCAAGGTGCCAGTCAGTGATTGCCCAGCAAGGTCATCTGACGTGTCACCACTATGAATGTCACATCACTGTGACAGAACTGGTGGGGAAGGCATGAGACCAGGGGTGCATAGAGGGACAACTTCCATCATGCCAGGAGAGCCTACAGCTATTGGGGCATGCTGGGAGTTGTAGTTTTGCAACAGCTGGAGGGCCACGAGTTTGAGATCCCTGCCTTAGAATGTGTCTTACTAAATAGTTGAGAGCCACTCTTCTGATGAGGTCCAGTCATTACTAATTATTCCTCTTATTACAGGCCACTTACTTAGTGACCACTAAGATGATAAGATGTTTAGTTAAGACCTTTGAGACGTGTACATTTCGATTATCTGGCATGGTTCCCAGCATCTAGAAAAATGATTCAATCATGAACTTCAAGTGCTGGCTATGCAGTCACATACGGCAGTGCTGACCAATTACTTACCTTGGAACATAAATACTGTAGATCTGAGCCTGACATCTCTGTAATATGATGACAAGGTGAAGGGAGCACCTCTCAAAGCACTAGACGGGCCCATGCATTTTTTTTGTGCAGGTTCTTTGGTAATAATGCCAACTACAGATACAGGAAATATGAAATACAGGACTGACAAGCATGTTTTGCTTGGTGGTGTGTTTTTTTCAAATTGGTGGCTTTTTGTTTTTTTTGTCTCTCTGGCATTTTACTTAGAAATGCAGCATGTTAAAGCTTTTGGCTGAAAAAACACTGTCATCCACTCATTTGTTTTGCAAAAAACGCCATAAAACACACATGCAGTACGGGAAAACTGCAGGTCGTTTTTTGGCGTTTTTTTAGTGATGGAAAAAGGTCAGACCAAATTCTTCATGTGTCCTGTTTCATATTTCCCATAGACTTTCAGCTAACATTTGGAGCTGCCATTTTTATCACAAAAACTGCACCAAAAAATACATGTTCAAATAACACCACTAAGTGCAGAAAAAATACAACAAAACACCTATGTGTCTTTCCAGCTGACACATAGGGCCATAGTGGCAGAACTCTTTAAAGGGTTATTCTCATTTTAGACAATGGGGGCATATCGCTAGGATATGCCCCGATTGTCTTATAGGTGCGGGTCCCACCGCTGGGACCCACACCTATATCCAGAACGGAGCCCCCGAACTGAATGAGGGCGCACTGCGCATGCGCAGCCGCCCTCCATTCATTTCTATGGGGCTGCCGAAAATAGCCGAGCGCTGGCTTGGCTACTTTCGTCGGCTCCATAGAAATGAATGGGAGCGCACCGCGCATGCACGGCCCGGCTCCCATTCAATTCTATGAGCGGAGCGGGGACCTGCGCCTGGTGGTGGCCGGGGTCCTCCAGGCGCAGCGCTCCCCGCTCCGTTCTGGATATAGGTGCGGGTCCCAGCAGTGGGACCCGCACCTATAAGACAATGGGGGCATATCCTAGCGATATGCCCCCATTGTCTAAGATGAGAATACCCCTTTAAAGGCTACGAACACCTTTAGGAAAAAATTTCATTTTGGGCTAAAAAACATCATCCGATTTTTTTTCTAAGTGGCCGTCTCAGTCTGTTTGCAGAGTATCTTGCTTTTATTTTCACACTGAAACAGTCAAGTTGCTGCTCTAGCAGCTGGATGTACAGCCCTTATCTCTGAATTCTTGACAGCTCATAAACACTCATCATAGTAGAGATGTAAATCTATAAATTGCAAGTTTTAATGAATCTTTTCCCACAAAAATATATATCCATCTGCTCATCATCTCCTGCTCTATAACATGCTGTCTGCAGATTGCATTTTGTGGTGAGAAGTCCTCTTTAAATGAGTGTTTACAAGTTGTCAGGAATTCAGAGATAAGGGCTATATATCTATCACAGCAGCAACCTGATGGTTTGGTGTGAAACTGAAAGCAAGATACTTTGCAGATAGACTGAAACTTAAAGGGGTTTTCCGGGAGTTAACTACTGATGACCTATCCTCATGATAGAATCCCGGGTGTCAGACCCCCACTGATCAGCTGTTTGAGAAGGTACCAGCGGTCCCGTGAGCGCCAAGGCCTTCTCTCAGCAAACCAAGCACAGTGCCGTACATTGTACAGCGGCTGTGCTTGGTATCGCGCTCAGCCCCATTCACATGAATGGGGCTGAGCCGCTCCTAGGCCACTTGACCAATGAAAGTGATTTCACTGACCTATGAAAAGCTGAGAGAAGGCCTCAGAGCGCACGGGAGTGCCAGTGCCTTCTCAAACAGATCGGCCGGGGGTCCCGGGTGTCGGACCCCCACTGATCAGATACTGATGTCCTATCCTGAGGGGGTAGTTAACTCCTGGAAAACCCCTTTAACCCCTTTAGAACAAAAACTGCAGAAAATTTATAATAAAGACCATTTAAAAACATGGTGCAGACTGCGGCACAAAGATCCTTTGCACCACCATCTGCGACTTTTCCCCACTCACGCCAGGTCTAAAAAGTGGGTGTGGCATGGGCCTGAAAATGGTCTAAATTTAAGACAGCTTGGAAACTGTCTTAAATTTCGAAGCAGCGGTGGATACGCCGACGTTATGTAGAGGCCTCTTCACAAGTCCGGTGGATCCAAGGCCAGCGCAGGCGTAATTAAGAACTGTCTTTGTTGTCCATAGCAACTAATCACAGCACAATTTCCATTTTGTATTCTGCTCTTGAAAAATGAAAGCTGTGCTGTGATTGGTTGCTATGGGCAAAACAGTTTTCTTTAAAGAACTTTCTATAAGTAGAACAGAGACTGTGCTGTGTTTCTATTGCTCTCATATTCATAGTTTGCAAATAAACCTTTCAGTCAACATTTTCAATGTACATTTCCCACATTAAATATTACGTTAGTAAGGAAATTAAGAGAATATTTGCCAGCAATCCCGAATTCGCAGACACGGTCCCTAATTATCAGAGGCAGTCCTGGAAATTTCAGGATATCGCCGGCCAAAAGTCATTGGTAGATATGAGCAAAGTTATGAAAAATTTGATTCAACTGCTTCGACGAATTTCACAAAGAAATTCACTTTGTTACGAATAAATTTGTCATGAAGCGCATTTCTTTGTATGTAGCTGGCATAATGATGGAGAACCGTGATGGCACTGCCCCCATCATTGAATCCCTCAGATGCCGTGTTCACTGCTGATCGCAGCATCTGAAATTAACATTGATGGCTTTCAGGGGTTAATCCAGTAAAAATAAATAAATACTCACCTTATCCATTTGCTCGCGTATAGGCTGCCTCAACCATCATGATTGAAGACATTGCATGAAATTTTGCGCATGACATAATGAAGTCATTGCGCCGGCCGGCATGGTGATGTCATATGTCACTGCGCGACTGGATGAAGTATGTTTTTTTTTTTTTTTTTACCACAATTTCCAGGGAAATTGATTTATCACGAAGCTTGAGGAAATTCGGCTTTGTGGCGAATAAAATTTTTCCTGAAATTCGGATTGAATTCCACTTCTGATACTTTGATTCGCTCAACACTAGTCATTGGTGCTTATATAATGCCCATAAGTCCCCATAAATAGGGCATTCCTGGGGGTGGGGCTTACATCTCCTAAATGTACCAACTATAATGTTGGTAAAAGTATAGGACAGTAGCGGGAACAGGTAGATTGTTCCTAAATATATGCCTGCATACAGTACAACCACTATTGTCACTTATTGGAGAAATTGCCACATTTAAAAGAGCTATTATAACAAAGAATGGCATTTCGAAGGCACTTATTATGAAAGCATGGTATGCTTTGAACCACCAACTCCAGCATAATATAAGCTCTGCTTTTGAAAGTTATTTTCATAGTTTAAAGCTTCCTGTCATTACAGAAAAGAAAAACGTCAAAAATAAAGACTTGACTGTGCTCCTAATCGCTTATGCATAGTATAGCTTTTCCCATGAAGCTCACATATATCTGCTGATGCTTATAGTTTGTTAAAGGAGTATTCCAGCTTTTAGATATTAATGATCTATCCTCTGGACAGGTCATTAATATTGGATCTGTGTGGGTCCAACATCCAGCACCCCACATATCAGCTGTTGGAAACTAAACAGTGGCCAGAAGTGGAAGTAGACCAGGCTGGCCAGGCTGGTATAACTGTAGCTCAGCTCACATTCAAGGCTGCCAAGGACAGCTGATCAGTGAAGGTACCATATATGGTTCCTCCACCTGTCTGATATTGATGACCTATCCAGAGGATAGATCAACAATATCTAAAAGCTGGAATACCCCTTAAAGGGGTTGTCCGGGTTCACAGCTAATAACACCCCTAATTTCACCCAGGCAGCCCGCCTGACTAGGGCATCGGAGCATCTCATGCGCTAATTAGCGCAGGGCAAAGGCATTTAGCCCGGTTCCGGTGACGAACCGGGCTCTGCCGGGCGGAGGCTTCCGCCCAGCAGTGAGCCCCTTGACGTCACCGGCGCTGATGGGCGGGCTTTAGCGTGGCCCTAGCCAGTAAAACGGCATTGGCAGCGCTAAAGCCGGCCCATTACAGCCAGTGATGTCACCGAATACACTGCTGGGCGGAAGCCTCCGCCCGGCAGTGCGTATAATGTAAACAAAAAACCCTTGCCCTGCGCGATCCAGCGCTGGGCAAGGGAGGGCATCAGAGCATGAGATGCTCCAATGCCCTAGTCAGGCGGGCTGCCTGGGTGAAATTAGGGGTATGTCCGGGTTCAGTTGTGAACCCGGACAACCCCTTTAAGGACTTTTTACATGGGCCACAGATTGGGAACGAGGGCTTGTACACTCGCTCGATTGATCTTTCTTCTATCTAGACATACCCATCAGCCTTTGTTTGTTGGATGATCACATCTTTTATGTAACCATAAAAACGATCGTTTGTCGGCAGTATATCCCTCCATGTAAACGGAATGTGCTGCCGTTGTGTGTTTAAAAGGGCCTTTAAACGAACACCAGTCAACTTTTTATGTTGTTGATTAGCACTCATTCCATGCTGAAATCAGACCATTCACAAGTTTTCCTGTCATGTTAGCTCTCACAATGCAAATATTACTGTCATGTCAGCTTGTGTCTCATGGCTCCCTGCGCCCCTCACGCAAAACGTAGATCTGAAAAATATGGATGATGTCCATGTTGCTTCAGTTTTTTGATGACCTGTTGAATTCAATGGGTCCATGGTCTGCATTTTGCGGCCAAGAATAGGATATGTTCTATCTGTGATCTTTCCGCATCCGTATCTAAAGTTATACAACAGGTCCTATATTTGACCGCAAAATGCCTAAGGCCTCATGCAAACGACCTTGTCCATTTTGCAGCCCACATACTGCAGATCCACAAATTACGGATGTTGTCCTTGTGCCGTATACATTTTTTTTTTTTTTTTTTTTGCAGACCCATTGACTTCAATGGCTCCGTGGTCCACATATTGGAGACATAATCTATCTTTATGCAGAATGGACATGCGGATGCAGAAAGAACACAGATGATCCATGTGCTTTCCTCATCCGTACGCTCATTCTGCAAAAAGGATAGAAGATGTCCTATACTTGGCCACAAAATGCTGACCACAGACCCATTGAAGTCAATGGGTCCGCAAAAAATATGGATGCAATACAGACGGTATCAGAATTTTGTGGATTCGAAATTTGAAAACTGCAAAATACATATGGCCGTCAAGAGGCCTAAATGTGACTTTTTAAAAATCTATGTAGCTTACAACAGCTAGTCTAAACTGCACCTATATACTCTATGTAGGTAGTAATCCATCCAAATTACATAGATATCTTCATTGCAAACTGATCTACCTATGTATACCTAGGTTTGGAACTTTCAATGTCATTGATTACTATAATCCAGTAATAAAAATTATGGGTGTCATACTATATATATATATATATATATATATATATATATATATATATATATATTAGCATCTACCTACCAGTAATAGAAAGTCTTGGTCAAAAATCATAAGAAGGTAACAGATGATGTCTATAATGTTCCTGAAGGAACTCATGCAGTCCTCCTACCACATTTTCTTTTTAGAATTGCCAGCAATACATTTATATTTTTAGATATACCATTTTGCCCTTCAAAAAAAACTGAATTCGAGTCCTGGGTTTTTTCCATCTGTTCTTGCTCTGCTTATCTCCACACATCAGTATTGCAGTAGGGAATAGTGAGTCAATGCATCTTCCACAGTAACAGAGCTATTTCTAGCGAGCCTCCATCGTACACTGTATTTACAGCGGCTCGTTGATGTCAGGCAGACTCATTTAAATAGGCAATAAAGTTGCTGGAAGCACGTTAACATATTCTTATTTAACATTGAGTAAACGCCGGCATATCAGATGTGTGCATGCGTTCCTCCTCTAAAAACTCTCCATCATCCTAATGTGCTTTATGAGGTATCATCAGAATGCTGTAAACGGCAGATGTTTGTAAAATCATCATCTTGTAAAATTGATTTCCTTTTGTCTGTGGTGGAAGCAGGGTGTACAGACGCAAGGCTAAAAGCATCCGTTCAGGGTGTCATGGAGGTCAGTGTCATATGAGCAAGGTCACAGATCATCAATGGAGATGGTACCAGCAGTGGTACACAGCAGCCCAAAAATAGATCCGCCTTGACCAACATTTTTGACTTCTAGACAAAAGAATCATAGACAGTACCAGTTATAACAATCAGGCAAAAAATGAGATATAGAGAGAACAAAGAGAAATAGATAGAGAACAAAAGAGAGCTTCTGAGCAGTTTGAGAGGCAATTTGGTAAGTACAATTAACCTAAAAGCGTAACTTAGCCTACAAGAGCTGAACTAATCATGTCCACCCAATAGCCTCAAAAACTGCTGGGTAAGGAGAGAAGCAGGCTGCTTTTCTTATTGACATTTTGAGAGACTATTTAGCAGCTACTCAACTAAATTAGATGTGATGTAACAACAGATAAAATGATTTATCTAGATAAAGGTTTGATGTACCGCAGCTTAAAAATATACCAGGGTTACATAGAAAAAAAGAAATTCCTCTTAATCCATGAACAGTGTCTCCTGTCTCAATACCCTAGGTAAGGCCTCTTTTACACGAACGTGTGCATTCGTATTTTGCGGAACGGAACAGCTGGCCCCTAATAGAACAGTACTATTCTTGTCCGTAATACAAGAATAGGACACGCTCTATTTTTTTTTGCGGGCTACGGAATGGAGCAACGGATGCGGACAGCACACGGTGTACTGTCCGCATTTTTTGCGGCCCCATAGAAATTAATGGGTCCGCATTTTTCATGTGAATAATGCGGATCGGAGCCCGCAAAAACAACGTTCGTGTGAAAGAGGCCTAAGGGTCTACCATACCTACTCCTTGTCCCATCCCTGGGGTGGGTAAGCAGAATAGGCAGCTGGCTAAGGTACATTTGCGTGGACAGGTACAATTTATGGTTCAAAACAAAAATGATTCTGCCTTTACATTTCTTTGGAAAACCAGTGGCTGATGATACTGTAAGTGCTCAGATCTGATGCTTGCTTCTTTGAGTGCATTGGTGATGAAATGGTACTGTTACAGACAGTGGATGTGGACCCACTGCTTCAACCAACCTGTTTGACATTGCGCTAGTCTGAAGGATTCTATCCTGGCAGTCTCCTGCTTTTCAAACTTTAACCCCTATATAGGGATCTGGTCTTCACAGGCAGGGGAGCCACCAGGCTGCCGCCTCTTGGAATAGTCACGGTGTGTTTGGCAGCTGACCCACATGTATCAGAAACACAAGTGCACAACACTGAGGGATTAGACAATACTTGTAGTCAGAAAACAGGCGTAGTCAGAGCAGGCAGAAAATGGTCAGTACTGTAAACAGGCAGTGGTTGGTTCAGGCAGCAGAGGGTCAGAATCAGTAGACAGGCAGAGTTTGGTACGCGGGCAGACAGACAGGAGCAGTACACCTTCACTTGGAACTAGTAAACAAAAACAACCTAAAGCTCAGGAAGCTCCATTGGCAAAGGGCCTTATATACCCTGACACAGCAACCCAAAGGCTGGGGAAGAAATAGGGCGTGACCTGCAGGAGGAGAAAAAGACTCTGGCGGCCGGCCCCGATGTAGATGAGGAAGTGAAGGGGCAGCAGGTCTGGCATCCAGGCGACAGGAGGGGTAATTAACGCATCGCCTGTGCCTCCTGGGACAATGGCAGACACAGGTCGCAGAACTAACAGGTACCTGAGACACAAATTTCTGGTAAGTTAGACAGCCCATACAGCACTGAGGAAAGCAGATATGCAGAGGCTCAGAGGAAAATAGGAAGAGGTAGATTTACTATTAAAAAAGCACCATAATTATGGATCAAACTGAGTGCAGAGGCAATGCGATATATTTTTTGTGGAAGAAAAGGGAGACCGCTTACCAGTCAGGAGGTGTGGCTGTAGATGCGCCAAAATTCAGTAACACAAAGTCATCCACATAATAGACAACCTAAAGGTGTGCCAGATGTATCAACCAGCATCAACTACTGAGATAAATCTGGAGCATTTTAGGCAGTTTAGTCTAGTGATAGTATTAGTAAATCTACCCCACTAAAATAAGAAAGCTAGCGGGGGGAACAAATCAATGTCTTCCCACCTGACAAATGACATGCTGAGAAAGGGGAGGCAAGGGGAGGAAAACTCTGCATAGAGAACTTGTCCCAGCACTGTGCTAGGCACTGTTAACATCTTAGATCCTCCATGAGGTATGTTCTTGTATACTCTGAAAAAGTGCACCAAGTGTCAGACTGTCTCATACTGTTTACAGGATTTTTCCATACTTTGAGTTATCTTCTGTTAACTTTTAAAAATTCTATTCAGTTCTTTCTGCCTCGTGTTTTCTTATAGTGACAAACAAGTGGCCTCCAACACTACTTCAGTAGGGACTACTAAGCAAAGATATCTCAAGATTCTCTTTCACTTTAGGCGAAAATGTGCTTCAAAGGTTCAAGGTTGTCCTCTTTTTCTTAGGGTTGTCGCTTCTCGAATAAAGGTTCACAATGTTTTATCCATGGTTAAAATCCCCATAATAAATTACATTAACTCATTAAATGGACTAGTTAGTAAACTGCTTAAGGTCATTGACCATGCAGAAATAGCTGTATTAGTTTTGGAACGTTAATAAAAGTGATGCATGCGTGTCTACTGGCTCTGGTATTACTAACTGTTATGACATTACTTTCTTATAAATTTATATCACTTGGGAAAAGAGGTTGGTTCCTGTCTGTGGTATACCACTGACTTCTGCAAGGTCAAAAGGCGTCATACTTCAGAGGAGCCAGACCCAGATATCGACCACATATGTAGCTTTTCACTTTCAGATTGATCAGTTTAATCCCTTTGAGATCATCCTCTACAGTTGCAGAGAAAATATGTTATTATTTAACAGGGCTTTCCTAGACTTAGATATTGATGACCTATCCTGAGGATAGGTCATAGATATCAGAAACATGGCACCTCAACTGAAGGCTCCGTCCTCTCTGCATACTGAAACTCGGCTCTCATTCACTTGAATAGTATTTTATAGTTTTCATTGCCAGAGGGCTACACAAAACAACTGATCAATATGGGTGCCAGGTGTCAGACCCCCACAGATCTGATATTGACAACCTATCTTGAGGATAGGTCATCAATATCTAAGTCCCAAAAACCACTTTAAGCCTTGAAAACCACCATTTACTTATTTCCCATTATTTTGTTTAAAGTATATCATTAATCATATATACATAAATCTACAATGTACGGTAGATAAAAAGCTGTTTGTATGGACAGTTTTTTTTTCAATTACTTTTCAGAAGCTTAGTCGACATTACAAGAACTGAGTACTGAAATGCACGGTAGTTCTATTTGGATGCTTACCAAATATACGTTTAACTAAGGCCCTGTTGATATATCTGCACTGCAATGCAGAAAACGTAGGTGCTTGCACATTGTTCTGTCTGGCCAATAAGATTGACCACTACTCAGATAGCTTCTCTATCCATCCTTTAAAATGCAATGACTTGCTAACTCATCAATTTTCTCTTGTATCTCCAGAGACTGGGACTATAGATCAGGAGATCCAATCCTACAACACTCCAGGCTTCAGCGGCTGCTTGTCCAGAGTACAGTTCAATCTGATAGCCCCTCTCAAACTTGCCTTAAGGTCGCGAAATAACTCCCAGGTGCAAGTGGTGGGAGAGCTTGTGGAATCAAACTGTGGTGCGTCACCGCTGACCATCCCTCAAATGGCATCGGAAAACAATCCTTGGCACTCAGGTACTGCATCTGTTTACTGACCTTCTGCCACATAAGAGGACAGCACTACTATAAATGGCACATGACTGTTGAGGGGGGGGGGCAATAGCACAAATTTTGCACCAGGGTCCAGAAGCTTCAAGGTGCATCTATGTTTGAAATGTACTGTTGATATTTTATTCATATCTAACGTTCTTAATTCATGTTTGAAAAATGTCCCTAACAGTCCCATAGAGATGAATGGAGCAGTGGTGTCCATGCTTGACCAATGCTCCATTCAAACAGGGGACACTGGGCCCCGCCAAAGAATTGCTGATCATTACCTTTAATTCAGCTTTTACATATGCTCAACGACATTTCACGCTTCAGGGAACAGAAATAGCAATTTTCTTTATAGTTTATTGGCAAAAACAAACATGATATGTTAATTTTGGCATTCTACCAACGCAGCCATTCTTCTTAGTTAATTAGACACAGTACATTAACTTGATGGAATTAGATTTACATATTCTGCGGTTGGCTAAGTTTTAAAAACTGTTTTGGAATCTTTAGATAGTATTAGAAGAATAGCTCCAGAAATTCCAGCATCAAGGTAGCATAACACTGACACCATTGCAAGTGTCCACCATGCATGGCAATAGTACTGTATGCAGTAAGCTCCTGGGCGTCCTCTAGTGGTGGCTGCAGGTAGCAGGAATTCTGGAGTTCTCTATCGCCAGGAGCCACCAGGTCCTGTACATAAGGATTGGAGACCACTAGGAAGCTTTTATTTTACACTGTAGGCACACGTTGAGAAATACATTTCCAGAAAGTGTTTTTAAAAAGTGTGGTGTCTTCATGACATTATATCAGTGTATGATATTAAAATGATAATTCAGTGACAGAGAAATATACAAATGGAAGGCACCCGGATGGCTGAATTGATGGCTCAATTTTCTCAGTGAGAAATGATCATTATCTCACTATCTACTGGTTTTATATTTGTTGCCAATAAATCTATGTAAGCAAGAGTTCACATCACCGTTTCATTTTCCATTCTTCTAATCTGTCAGAAGAACAGGAAAAAGAGGATCCTTTAAAAAAAATGCATCCTTTAAATAAAGGGTTCCTGTAAAAAAACAGATCCTGTGCATTAGTTAGGCCCCATTCACACTACCATGTTTTTGGTCCGCATCCGATCCACATTTTTTGTGGATAGAATGCAGACTCGGTGTGCATTCCGTTTACGTATGTCCGCATGTCTGTCCTGCAAAAAATGGAATATGTCCTATTATTGTCTGCATTACGGACAATTAGGGGCCAGCTGTTCCATTCTGCAAAATATGGCATGCACACAGACATCATCCGTATTTTTTGCAAATCCGTGTTTCACGGACCACAAAATACATATGTATGCATGAGCCCTTAGGGAGAGTTCACATCTCTATTTCATTTTCCTTTCTTCTGAATCGGAAAGCAGGATCCTGTACGCACTTACGCACATTTTGCATCCGTTTGAGCCATTTCTATCTGAGATCAGTTATTTAGATGGGAAAAAAAGTACTTTTGATATGTCCCTATTGAAGAAAATGTAGTTACTCTATGTAGATTTGATGGACATGTCAGACAAATTAAGTGGCATCAGCATTAATTCTAATCTTTATTGATTATGCAACACCAAAAAGAAAAAAGGGTGCTGGACCATGCCAATAAAAGGATAAAATACAGGGGGAGATTTAGCAAACTGGTGTAAAGTAGAACTGACTTTGTTGCCTATTGCAACCAATCAGATTTCACCTTTCCTTTTCTGAAGGAGCTATGAAAAATGAAAGGTGGAATCTGATTGGTTGCTATGGGCAATTAAGCCATTTCTACTTTATACCAGTTTGATAAATCTCTCCCACCATCTTTATTTAAGGACAGTATTAAAAAACATATGTACTGTAGTAGAGCCATTACATGATGTTTGGCCATGGCCATCCTCGTCTCCCCACATCTCGCACTCTGTCTCCTCCACGCAAATGATCCATGCGCACATTGACTCCCTTGTCTGGTGCATGTGCACAGAAGCGTAGAAGCCAGATACTACATCCAGATTAACTGCCCAGGAGCCATGGAGGAGAATGAGGGGAGACAAGGAAATGATGTGGCCACTACTCAGAAAAGTCAATCACATTAGCATCCTGCAGGAGTGTGGTTTAAATTTGTATTTTTACTTATGTTTTTTGGCACTTTCCTGTAATACGTAGCTATTTGCCATATGGTAATGATATTTGCATACTGTAGTTACCGGCTCATCATAATGGTTCCAGTGTGGGCTTTTTAATTTTGTCCTAAAATAAAGATGGCATTTTAACAGTTTATTGATGTAGTCCAGCACCTTTTTCTTTTTGGTGTTGCATTGTTCATTCGGTGCAGTGTGATCTGTAATTCAAACAGGGGTTTGTTTTTTGGATTGAATTCTTCACTGATTATGGAAGAGTCCAAGTCAGTTTGAGTTATTCTCAAAGCAGTGCTATAAACCACCAGCATTAATAGGGGTATAAACAGTCTACAATTAAGGCCCCTTTCACACGAGCGAGTTTTCCGCGCGGGTGCAATGCGTGACGTGAACGCATAGCACCCGCAGTGAATCCTGACCCATTCATTTCTATGAGTCTGTGTACATGAGCGTTTTTTTTCACGCATCAGTTCTGCGTTGCGTGAAAAACGCAGCATGTTCTATATTCTGCGTTTTTCACGCAGCCCTGGCTCCATAGAAGTGAATGGGGCTTCAGTGAAAAACGCATTGCACCCTGAAGCAAGTGCGGATGCAATGCGTTTTTCACTGATGGTTGCTAAGAGATGTTGTTTGTAAACCTTCAGTTTTTTATCACGCGCGTGAAAAACGCATCAAAACGCATTGCACCCGCGCGGAAAAAACTGAACAACTGAACGCAATTGCAGACAAAACTGACTGAACTTGCTTGCAAAATGATGCGAGTTTTCCTGAACGCACCCTGAACGCATCCTGACCTAATCCGTGACGCTCGTGTGAAAGGGGCCTAATAGTTGCACATTCTGTGATGGGGAGGCTAGAAATGTCTCCATATCTGTATAAGGGGTTGTCCAGGATTATAAAAACATGGCTGCTTTCTTCCAAAAATGAAGAAATAGAGGCAGCATTATGCGTGCACCTACTTTCCTTGTTTTTGGATTTTCCAGGTGGTGCTGTATACATTTTTTTCTTGCTTTATTCTAACACGAGCCCCATGCCTGTCCATGGGTTGTATCTGGTACAGCAGTTTGGCTCCATTGGAGTTAATGGACCCAATTTGCAGTACTGCACACAACCTGTGGACAGGTGTGGTGCTGTTTTTGGAAGAAAGCTGCCATGTTTTTCTAACCCTGAACAACCTCTTTAAAGAATAGCCTGCAGCACACATCAATTGCTGGAATGAAATGGAGGTCACAGAGAAAAACAAAGGCAATTTGATTGGATTTTATTGATAGTCCATACTGTGCAAGACATTTTACTCAATAAGGGTTTCTAAGAAATGAGTTTTCTTAAAGTAGTCCATTCCATGGATTAAAACAGTATTTAACCTCTTCGTGGCAGAAAGTAGTGTTGTGTTTCGTTCTGTTGTGGGTTTTTTAAGCTTACATATAAAGAAACCCTAGTCATTATGATCTCAGGATCTCGAGCAGTGCTCTGTAGCACAGCCACCTTACTTCTCAGAAATGATACAGTATTTGAATGTACAGTTAGTAACATAAGACAATTTCTGTAAGAAATTCAGCTTTAAAAGTTGATAGTTTTCTTTAAATTCCATACACAAATCCTCTTTGTTAGGGCTCATGCAAACAACTGGTGCCGGCCCGTGCCCCTATTGCGGCCCGCATAAGCCGGGTCCGCAATACACGGGCATCGGCCGTGTGCAGCCCGCATCATGGATCGCGGGCCCATTCACTTCAATGGGTCCGCAATTCGGAAGATGCGGAGCGGAGGCACGTATCGGAACACCACGAAAGCACTATGGTGTGCTTCCGTGGTGTTTCTGGCCGTGCCTCCACACCGCAAAAAAGTACCGCATGCACTACTTTTTTGCGGTGCGGACCGTCGGATGTGGATCGCAGACCCCATTCAAGTGAATGGGTCCGAATCCAGCGGTCCCACTGTCAGTGCCCGTGCATTGTGGACCTCAAATTGCGGTCCACAGCACGGGCACTGACTGCACACGTGTTCGTGTGCATGAGCCCTTAGGCTAGTATCACATCTGCAGCAAAACCTCCGGCAGGCTCTTCTAGTAGAGAACAGCCTGTCAGCGTTCTCCAGAGTCAGCAGAGATCTGGCCGCTACCTGGAAAATATGCAGAGAATCGGTCATACAAAAGCCGCTGCATGCAGCAGTTTTTTTTTTTTCAACAGATTCCTGGTATTGTCAGCCGGAACATCCAGCCGCAGATGTGAAAGTAGCCTTACACTGCATAAATCATTTTATGTCCGCTGCCTTGGAGTGACCTTGGATTCTGCACTCTCCTTCAGACCACACATCCAAGCCCTTTCCACCACCTGCCGCCTCCAACTCAAAAATATCTCCCGTATCCGTGCGTTCCTCAACTATGAGTCTGCCAAAGTACTAATACATGCCCTCATCATCTCCCGCCTAGACTACTGCAACATTCTCCTCTGTGGCCTTCCATCTAGCACTCTAGCCTCCCTCCAATCTATCCTCAACTCTGCTGCCCGACTAATCCACCTCTCACCCGGTTACTCCTCTGCCTCTCCCCTTTGCCAATCCCTTCACTGGCTCCCCATTCCCCAGAGAATTCAGTTTAAAATACTAACAAATACATACAAGGCCGTCCACAACCTGTCCCCTCCCTACATCTCAGAACTACTCTCCCGATACATCCCCACACGTAATCTCCGATCCTCACAAGACCTCCTTCTCTCCTCCACTCTTATCAACTCTTCACACAATCGCCTCCAGGATTTCTCCCGCGCAGCCCCAATACTCTGGAACTCTGTACCCCAACATATCAGACTCTCACCTACAGTGGAATCCTTCAAAAGAAATCTGAAAACCCACCTCTTCAGACAAGCCTACAACCTGTGACCCTGCTGCTGCTACACTGCCATGACCAGCTTTACCCTCACCTACTGTGTCCTCACATACCGCATAGATTGTAAGCCTTCACGGGCAGGGCCCTCTCTCCTTCTGTACCAGTCTGTAACTTGTTTGTCCTAGAGCAATTGTCTAGACTATGTATGTAAACCCCTTTCAACATGTACCGCGCTGTGGAATGAATGGCGCTTTAATAATAATAAATAATAATTAACCCTGACACTCGCAGCACTGATTGGATAGAGTTACTATCCTCCATTGTAAACTGGTCGCAATTCATACATAACGTCCAGTAGGAATAATACAGGAATGGTACATCATAGAGTCATAAGAACAGATGTTCTAGAAATGCTATTACAAGGGGAATGCAGTAATTACTCAAATAAACATGTCGGGCATTGCAGTAAAATCCTTGTTGTTCTTTGTATAGTTGTTGCTAGTCTGTACAGTAGGTGGCCTTGCTTATATCCCTTGTTTTTCAAAGATCACAGTAGTCTTGAGCTTAGTCTGAAAGATCATCTATTTCGAAGCACTCTTTGGTTATTTGCCTTTGAAATTCATTCACAAAGAAGATATGAGAAAAAAAATCTTGAGACTCATTTCCAGGATGTGAATAATCAATATCCCATTGTAACAAGTTCCTTTTCATTTTCTAAATCTAGGCTTCTAATGTAGCACTTGCCAGACTATGTTCATTTTTCAGCCAAAGTGATTTTAACCATTGCTAAGTACAGATGGAATGAAGCAGATAGAAACGTAATTAAAGGGTAGAATGATAACGGTATCAGGCCCTCAGTTCCAGCCTCACAGCTTCTGTGTGGGTCCCCACCGGATTATAAGGGATGGGGAACCATACTAGGATAAACTCAATTGACCAACGGATAGGTATGATATAGGGAAAACACTGCACCCTAAAAAGACACACATAATTCAAAGGAACCCCAAAGTCCAACGCGTTTCCTTGTGGCCAACGCCATAGTTCATACAAATATATGATACGTGTAGCAGGTTGATGACATTGTAGTAATAGCAACAAAAAAGAAACAATGCAACAGCACTCTGCAAACACAAATAAAATACAGGTACTAATGCTACACTCATTTTATAAAAATGAGATTCTTGGCAAATAAATTTTGTACAAAATTATTTGTACCTGTCTGCCAGCATCAAGGCGATCTCTCTAGGACAGGAACCTACACTAAATACTACCTGTTGTGGTGCCATACTGGCCGCCATAAAATATAGGTAGTGCAGGTAGCAATAGCATAAGCGATCACTAAAAATCAGTGTACACAATAATTACACTGCAATAAATACCACAAACCCTGCGCTGATGCCATGTGTTCAGTGACATTGGTCTGGACTGATAGCAGGATAAAGAATGCCTGTCCATGTGATAAGCAAGCATGTCTCCTAGTTGTCATTAGTAAAGTGCACATAAGCACATAACATATGTAATAATAGAGGCAGCTTATGTAGATATTAAAGGGGTCGTAGAGCCAGTACATATTGAGGACCTACCCTTAGGACTTCTGATCAGTGGGGATCCGACTCCTGGCACCCCCACCGATCAGCTGTTTGAAGAGGAGGTGGCGCTCGTAGGAGCACTGTTTCCTGACAATAGGTGATCAATATGTACTGGTTGCATAACCCCCTTTAAACCTTTTGCTACCAGCGCCTTACATGTATGGCGCTGGAGTGATGGGTAAACATGGCACCCGCTCGCACATGCAGTGGGCTCCATGCCCAGCAGGTCGCCACTGTTTCAAACAGCAGAGACCGGCGGCTAATGACTGCAACAGGCAATAATGTTCATTGCGGTCAATAAAGCCTTTAGAAGTGCACGCTTCCGGGTCCTTACCGGCATCCCTGTGCAGCCAATTGGGATGCCGGTAATTGACTTCAATTCACTGGGTCTCTCTAAAGAGACCCAGGGAATTGGAGCTATAATTCTTATGTTGGCCAGCAGGTGGCAGGCCAACATAAGAAATGAGCAATTTAGCTATTACCATGCTTCCCTATGAAACATGATAACAATGAATTTTAAAAAATTTAGTGAGTCTTGTAGCCTCAAACACTGGCTAAAAAAAACATTTGAAAAAAAGTTTTACAAAATGTAAAAAAAAATAAAAATAAAAAAAATATATAAAAATTTTAACCATCCCCCTTTCCGTAGAATAAAAAAAATACATAAATAACAAAAAATATAAACATCATGGCCATCAACGTGTCCAGAAATGCCAGTACTATTCATATATAAATATATTTTTCTAACATGGCGAATGTCATTTCATTGCTTATCTTACCCAGAAAAATGTAATAAACTGTGATCAAAAAGTCACACACACTCCAAAAACTAAAGCTCGTCCCACAAAAAATGAGCCTCCCCCCACACAGCTCAGTAGACATAACTATAAAAAAAAAAGTTATGGGGGTCAGAATATGGTGATGTACAAAAAAACTTTTTTTTTCATGTTTTAATTTATTATTACACTATTTAGACATTAAAAAAAACTTTTACATATGTTGTATCATTGTAATCATACTGACCCAGAGAATGAAGAGCACAGGTCAGTTTTGCCACAGAGGGAATGTTATGGGCCTAAGCCACTCAATGCACTCTTGCTCCTCCTGCTTTATCTCCCTGTCTTTCCTGATTGACAGGGCCAGGTTCATACACAGTCATATCTCCTGGCTTTGTCAATCAAGTGGGAGAAGGAGGAGCTGGCAGAAGAAGTTGGAGGACCCAGGGTGCACATAGTGGCTTGGGCCCCTATCTGTGCACTGAACTGCTCATTTACATATAATTTACAGTGCTTTTCATCCAGAATGAAGCAAAGGATCACTAAATGAAATGTATCATTACATTCAGCTGAGCTAGCCTTCAAGGCATTGGGGGACATTTGCTAAGCAATTCATGGGAAAAAATGCACTATAACAATAGATGCAAACAACATATCTGGACTAAGCCCTCACTCTATTGATAAAATCTGAGACTCTTAGCCAATACATTTTGATCAAAATACATATGTGCACACCTACCCAGCGCCATAGTGGTCTCAGTAAGGCAGGTCCTACGCTAAACCTACCTATGCGGTTGTGCATCTATGGTTAGGAGTGCAGACCCTGCACATATAGTGTGCTGCTCCTAGTTACCTCTATGTGCTTTACCAACCAATGAGAGGAGGAGCACACACAACTATATGTATCACCTTAATCAAGGTCGCCTCTTAGATAGGTGGGGCAAAAGTGCAGAAGAATTCTACTCCCCTGATAATAGGAGCGCATTCACACCTGAGGGTGCCACTCCTTCAAGATACATCAAAAAAATATATTTACGAAAAAAAAGGTACAAAACATCCTGCACAATATGATAGCAAAATGTGCGGATGTGCAAGTCTACATTTAGAAATATATTTAGAAATTGCACATCTGCCCATTTTGCTATCATATTGTGCAGGATGTTTTGTACCTTTTTTTCGTAAATAGACATTTACTAAGCTCCTAAAAAAATCACACGTTATGATGCACGCCATATGTGCACCATAATATTGGGACATTTTAGGCTTCTCGCCACTTTTCCGACGTGGCGATAAATAGGAGGTGGGGCTTAGAATAGAGAGTCGAGCTTCACGCAGCCCACGGGATTTGTTATAAAATTTCTCCAAAAAGTGGCAAAATTTATAGCTGAAGTCTACACCGGCCTGTAGTGGTCATAAACCTCAGTATCTGGTTCACAATCTTTGCCTCTTAATAAATTAGGCGCATCTAACTTCAGTGTGTATGGGGATGCCAGTTGTGATAAATGTCCCTAATTGTGTCTGGCTTAACAGTGAGTTTCCTCAGTTGTTGCTTGCACGCCTCATGAAGCTCAGTGTTTACCAGAACATCTGACTGCATATGTTATTTCCACAGTACAAGTGTTTTAGGCGCTCAGTTACTTAGATACAGAAGTTACATTGTCCCTTGAGTGTTTTTAGCAGTCCTTCACAACTACTATAAAATTAGTATGCTGCGTGCTAGTATAAGTAAATAAGTAAGCCTTAGAAATAATCTAATATGTGGAGAGCATAAAGAGGACCTGTCACCAGAGGAGTGTGTTGGACCATCAATGGATATTTTTGGAAATATTAGCATTTATTCTCTAAGGTCAACAGACTTTTAGGCTTGTTCTACACAATGGGGGAGATGTATCAAAAATGGAAAACTGTCTTTGTTTCCCATAGCAACTAATCAGATTGATCCTTTACGTTTCCAAAGGAGCTCTGAAAAATGAAAGGTGGACCATGGGCAACTAAGTTTTCCCTAGCACCAATTTTGCTAAATCTCCCACATAGTTTTTGGTCTTTTTGTCAATTTTGAAGTTTGTTGTTCTGTCTTTAGAGGCGGTTTTTCTGCACGTCTTTTCATGAGACCAGGTATTACTTTAAAGTCTACAGGAAATTATGAAATTCACTACAGACAAAGGATTTTTGCATTGCCTTTTTTTGTGTTGTGTTTGTGCATTTTTGCGCTTTTGTCAAAATACTGAATACTCTAGGCATGGCATTTTTTCAGGCATTTCTCAACTCCAATACGGGTTTCAAAGGAAAAAATGCCTGACAAAAACTGCAGAAATGCTGTGTCAGACCAGACCTATCAAATACAGATTGCTTATCCTGAGGATACGCCATCAAAATTAGGATCCTGGAATGGCCCTTTAAATCAGTCAGCAGATTTGTACCTTTGAAACTGGCTGACCTGTTACATGTGCTCTTGGCAGCTGAAGACTGTGTTGGTCCCATGTTCATATATGCCTGCATTGCTGAGAAAAATTATGTTTTAAAATATGCAAATGAGCCTTTAGGAGCAACGGGGGCTTTGCCATTACACCTAGAGACTCTATTCTCTCTGCGACTGCCACACCGTCTGCCCTTTGATTGATAGGGCCAGGCATGATGATGATGTTTTCAATGCTTGGATCTGTCAATCAAAGTGGAGAGGGTGTGGCAGTTGCAGAGAGAGAAGAGCCTCACCGTTGCATCTAGAGGCTCATTTGCATATATTAAAACTTCATTTTTTGCAGCATTCCGGCACATATGAACATGGGACCAACACAGATGCCTTCAGCTGCCTAGCGTACATACAACAGGGCAGCCAGTTTCATAGGTACAAATCTGCTGACAGATGCCCTTTAAGTACTGCCAAGAGGAAATTGCAACTACACGTGTGATTTCAACTTAGCCACATATGCCTATTGATCTTTTATATGTACTCTCTTATTGTTTCCTTCATAACAGAAACTGCTAATTTCCCGAACAATGAGGGACAAGCCATTACAGATGGAGTCAACAGGAATTCTGCTATCATTGGAGGTAAGAAAACGTGGACATTTTATTTATGGATATAGTGGGAGAACAGATACAGGCAGATAATAAGTTATATGCTACGAAAGAAGCAAATTGATAGGTTTGTTGACTCTATGATGTAACATTCCTTTATTATTCCTGCTAGAAGCTATGAATTAATTACTAGCAGATGAAAGTTACCAGTTGGCAGTGTTTCCCTGCACAGTCTGCCACTGGCGGCACTGATTGCCAACTAGTAACATCTAGTAACATCCATCCGGACCTTCATTGCAAACTGCTAGTAATTCACTCATAACTTCTAGCAGGAATAATAAAAGAATAAATACAAATCATAGAGTCATAAAAGATGTTCCAGAACTGTTATTACATGCGGAATGCAAGTAATTAACATTTTAATGGGCAAGAAAAGTAAGAGATCAATTACATGAAGTGAATTTTTACTACTTTTCTTCTGGAGGCATCACTCACACATATCAGTTACATATCTGCTCTGTGCTGATGAGGTTCAAAAGATTGAAATAGACCTGGGTGCCTGAGGTTTACTACTTGATGGTCTTCTAAGGCCATTTCAGTATGTTCTACTGGAATATACACGGCTTGTGTCCCTTCCTTATATTTACTGCAAAATATATGAACTGCTCCCACCAGAGACAAGTAGGTAAACTTTTTCTTTGCTAGAAACTGTCCCCATCTTTGGCCACAAAAAATCATGAATTTCAAATACTATTAATTGAAGAACAAAGTACAATCTATACTTCCTGTGCCTTTAAAATGTTATAAAATATGATTACACTTCTTTTCTATAGAGCAGGAATACAAAGCACAGAGTGGGACACCAACTGATGTGGGTACCATAGGCGTAGCAGGAGGGTCAGGGGCTGGGCCATCTTACCGATTGAGGTTGTGCAAAGCCAGGCATAACACTAGTAGTGAGCGGAGGGCCTCCCAGCCAGGAAAGCGGTCAGGCTGCTGTTTTCCATAGCTGGGAAAAGCCAGGGGCATCCGTGATTATAAGTACCATAGAAAACACTTGGCAAGCTGAGTATAAAAAAGGATCGCGCTGAACTGGGAACTCTGTATAAAAGAATTTTATTAAAACAATAAAACATATACCGGTATAATCTTCTGAACACCAGACATTGATTTTATTGATTAGTTTAGGGGATGGATTGCAAAGTCACATGGAAAGCCACATGGACAGCATGGACTGGCTATATTACAGTATACCTATTCTGTTACAAAAGTATACATAAAATGCATTGATTTACGTGGATAAAATGCAGTGATTTACGTGGATAAAATGTAAAGGCCACAAAAACAATAACCGAAACAAAATAAATGTGCTGACAAAAACACATCTATAGTGTGCACTGCAGTTTACAACGCAGTGTGGTAGAATCACAATATGAGTAAACATAGATACAAGGATAGCAATCCCGATGTAGCAGTGTCAGGTGAGCGCAATGGTTGATGGTAGGTAGAACATACACAGACTAAATGGGCTCAGTGATCCACCCCTAACCTAATCAATGAAATTAATGTCTGGTGTTCAGAAGAGTATATATGTATATACTAGTATTCCATTATCTGTAGCCTGACGAAGGTGGCCGTCCGCCACAGAAACATGTAGCTTTGTATTTCTTTTATATTCTTTTTATTGTTTTAATAAAATCCTTTTATATGGAGTTTGCAGTACAGTGCAGTCCTTTTTCATACTCAGCTTGCTGAGTGTTTTCTACGATAGATCAGGGCACAGAGAGATAGAGCAATAGACAATTCTGTCACTGGCCTTCTTATATCTGTCACAGAGGACTTTCAGTAACGGAAAAGTGGTTATGTTGGCTATTGTATCTAGAGTTTAGTGTTCATTTGCTAAATTGCACACTAAGCTCTGTTCCTAATCAGGATTATTTGTATTGGCATTAATACCACCATAATACCATGCAGCTGGAAACACAGTGCCTTGTATTAACTTTCTCTGTCGTCATTTTAGTCCGGCCGCCTCTCGGCATGTTTGCCGTGGTGCGGCCGGAACTCCGGCCCGACCCCATTATAGTGAATGGAGCAGGAGTGGAGTTCCGGCCGGACATCCCTGCCACTAGTGCGAAAGTAGCCTTAACCTCCTTCCAAGTCTCAAATCTTGCCAGACGGAAGCAAGTTTTCAAGAGATGCACAGTGTGCAACACTTTTGCAGATAGTTTTGCTATAATATGATCCAACTTCACTGCAGTGTGTTCAGGTTGCTTAGAAACCATCTGTTGTCTAGGTGACCATTTTAATGCATGTAGCCACAATACATGTAATGTAAAGATATCCACACTCAAATTTGGTTAAGCACTACAACTTCTAAATTGAATACAATATCACAACATACCAGCAAAACCCTTGATATGCTGCAATTCACATTACAGCCACTGGATGGCCATATATAGACATATACCATATAGCATTGCCAAAATATTGTGAAAACTTGTTCTTTAACCCCTTCAACCCCGGGCCTGTTTTCACCTTCCTGCCCAGGCCATTTTTTGCTAATCTGACATGTGTCACTTCATGTGGTAATAACTTTGGAACGCTTTTACTTATCCAGGCCATTCTGAGATTGTTTTCTTGTCACATATTGTGCTTCACGACAGTAGTAAATTTGTGGCAAAATATTTCATTTTTATTTATTAAAAAAATACCAAATTTACCAATTTTTGAAAAATTTGCAAATTTGCAAATTTCAATTTTTCTACTTTCAAAATACATAGTAATACCTCCAAAAATAGTTATTATTTTACATTCCCCATATGTCTACTTTATGTTGGCATCATTTTATAAATGTCATTTTACTTTTTTCGGATGTTAGAAGGCACAGAAGTTTAGAAGCCATTTTTCAAATTTTCAACAAAATTTCCCAAACCATTTTTTTAAGCACCAATTCAGATATAAAGTGATTTTGAGGGGCTTACGTAATGGAAACCACCCATAAATGACCCCATTTTAGAAACTACTCCCCTCAAATTATAAAAAAAAACTGATGTTACAAACTTTGTTAACCCTTGAGGTGTTCCACAAGAATTAAAGGAAAATGGAGGTGAAATTTCAAAATTTCACTTTTTTGGTAGATTATTCATGTTAATAATTTTTTTCTTGCAACACAGCAAGGGTTAACAGCAAACTAAACCTCAATATACATTGCTCTGATTCTGCAGTTTACAGAAATGCCCCATATGTGGTGGTAAACGTCTCTATGGGTTTGTGACAATGGTCAGAAGGAAAGGAGCGCCATATGAATTTTGGAGGCAGATTTTGCTAGAATGGTTTTTAGGCACCATTTTGTAACTGAGAGACCCTGACGTACCCCTACAGTGGAAACCCTCAAAAAGTGACCCCATTTTGGAAACTACACCCTTCAAAGAATATATTAAGGGGGGTACTGACCACTTTGACCCCCTAAGCGTTTTACGGAATTTGGAAACACTTGGTTGTGAAAATGAAAAGTTTGATTTCTTCCAATAAAATGTTGCTTTAGCCCCAAACTTTTTATTTTCACAAGGGGTAAAAGGAGAAAAGCACCCCATAATTTGTTCCCCATTTTCTCCTGATTACAGCAACACCCCATATGTGGTGGCAAACTGCTGTGGAGGCACATGGCAGGACTCAGAACAGAAGGAGTGCCATATGGATTTTGCAGAACAGATTTTGATGGATTGGTTTGCGGGAGCCAATGATTTTTATTTTTTTGAGTTATTTTCTTATGTGACGTTTTCACTGGTACCATTTTGGAGTACATAAGACTTTTTGATTGCTTGGTATTACACTTTTTGTGAGTCAAGGTGAAAAAAATAGTTGTTTTGGCATTGTTTTTTTTTTTTTTTACAGCATTCACCTGAGGGGGCAAATCATGTGATATTTTTATAGAGCAGGTTGTTACGGACACGGCGATACCCAATATGTCTACCACTTTTATTTTTGGAAAGTTGTACACACGCATTTTTCGTGCGATTGTTTCAGGTAGGGTATAATTTTTGCAGGACAAGATGACGGTTTGATTGGTACCATTTTGGGTTAAATACGCCTTTTTGATTGCCTGCTATTACACTTTTTGTGAGGCAAGAGGGAAAAAAATGGTTGTTTTAGCATGGTTTTTTTTAAAAAAATCTTTGCAGCATTCACCTGGGGGGCCATCTCATGTAATATTTTTATAGAGCATGTTGTTACGGATGTGTCGATACCCAATATGTCTAACATTTTAATTTTTGGAAAGTTTTACACATTAGATTTATTTTTGAACAGAATAAAATCTTTTTTTTTTCGTGTTGCCATTTTCTGAGAGCCATATTTTTTAAATTTTTTGGGCGATTGTCTCAGGTAGGGTATCATTTTTGCGGGACAAGATGACGGTTTGATTGGTACCATTTTGGGTTAAATACGCCTTTTTGATCACCTGCTATTACACTTTTTGTGAGGGAAGGTAACCAAAAAATGGCTGTTTTGGCACTGTTTTTTGGGGGTTTTTTTTTACTGCGTTCACCTGGCAGGGTGGACAATGTGATATTTTTATAGAGCCGGTCGATACGGACGTGGCGATACCTAATATGTATACTTTTCTTTTTTCCCCTTTTTTTTTACAATTTTTTTGAACTTTATTTTGGGAAAAGTGTGCTTTTTTTTACTTGAAACTTTTATTTTTTTGTAAAACTTTATTTTTTTCTACTTTTTTTTTTTTCACTGTATTTAACTTTGGGGGGTCTAATCCCTTTACAATGCATTACAATACTGTTGTATTGTAATGCATTGGCTGTAAGTGTACTACTCAATGTAATACACTTACAGCCTGCTAAGGACGGCATCGGGCTGCTATCCAAGCCATCGGGTCCCCGTCACAGCAGCGAGGGGACCTGATGGGCTCCCCTTCCTCCCGCCCGCATCGCATGTGCCGCGGTCAGCGCTGACCGCGGCACATCGAGGGTTAATACGCCCGCATCGGTGTTTTCACCAATGCTGGCGTACGCAGCAGGGGTCCGGCTACTGGGAACAGCTGGCCTCCTGCAGCTGATCGGGCGGGCGCAGCTCCTGCATGTACGGCACTGGTCGGGAAGGGGTTAACCCTTGACGATCTCCGCCATACATATTTCGACCAGCAGAGGCCCAGGGCAAATGAATGCAATCAGCCATAAGGCTGATGGTATACATTTGACCCTTTGAATGTAACCATGGCGTCTGAGCAGTGCAGATGCGGGAGCCATGCGCTCCCGTGCCCATAACAGCGTTGCCCAGCTGAGATCGGGGAAGCTGTTATTTTGCAGTGATAGCCCAGAGCCTCAAGCAGGCTCCAAAAGCTATCACTGGAATATTCCAATAAAGGCCAGCAGGTGGCAGCACTGTAATGGAATACAGTGAATGGTGTGTCCTGTGATCACAGAACACAATTGGTAATCTAATTATTGCCAATTATTGTCAGCTAGGGTGAATTTAAAAGTTTAAAAAAAATAATAATAATAATAAATATAAATGTTCAAATCAACCCCCTTTCCCCAAAATCAAAATAAATTAAAAAAAATTATAGGCATCACCGCATCAGAAAAGACCCATACTTTTAAAATATAACAATACTAGCAGAAGGACCCGGCTTCGCCTGGGTATATTTCATCTATTTCATTTAATGTTTCTGTGTGTCGTTGCAGAGAGAAAGTCAATGCAGCTGACAGAAGTTGATTTTTACCTTCATTTTTTCAATCCTCATTGGCTGCGGAGTGTGAGGGGGCATGACCTGATGGGTCAGGGGCGTGGTTTAGTGGGACCTTGGGGAGGGTGCTTTTCAGTCCTTTTTTTGAGGGTGGCCTGAAAAAGTCACACACACTTCGAAATGGTATCACTGAATACAGATCGCCCCACAAAAAATGTGCCCTTGTACAGCTCCACACACATAACTACCAAGAGTTATAGAATGTGGTGATTAAAAGAAAAAAAACATTTTTCAAGGTTTTTATTTGTTTTTAGTATTAAAACTCAAGAAAACTAACTATACAAGTGTGGTATTGATATAAAACATGCATGAATATTTAAGGGGTATTCAGGCAAAATATTTTTTTTTTTATCAAGTGCACATAGCATGGTCCTGAAACGGTAGATTCATACTTATTTGCTCCCTGCCACTCCAGTCCTCTGCTCTGCCTCTGCTGCCAACATCTTTCTGTTTACATCTGGCTAGCTATGGGCATGGTCACATGCACCACTCCAGCCAATGACTGGATTCAGTAGCGATGTTCTGCTTGTGGCCACATGACTGCTGAAGCCAGTCATTGGCTGGAGCAGTGTATGTCAGCATGCCCATAGCCAGATGGGAACTGTGCTGGGAACAAAAACGGATAAAATGGAGGCAGCGTGGAGGATGGAGCGGCGTGGAGCAGGTTAGTATGAGTCTGTTGTTTCAGGGTCCAGGCTGCGAGCACTTGATAAAAAAAAAAGTTTACTGGAAAACCTCTTTTAGGGTATGTTTACATGGCTAAAATCCACAGCAAATCCACAGCAAAAATCAGTAGCAGATTAGTAGCTGAAAACAGGTTGTTTATGGTGGCAGATTTGTTATTTGGTGGTGGTTTTACAGGGGTTTTTACTACAGTTTTGGTTGAGGTTTTCCTGCTCCCCATTGACTTCTATAAAATCCATGATCAAATCTGCTCTCAAGTAGTAACATGTCGCTTCCCAAACATTTTTCAAAACCTGTACCATCTTTACACTGTGTTTAACATACAAGTCAATGGGGAAACTGTTGGTCAGTTTTGAATGTGGCTTTAGCAGCGGAAAAGGCCAATTTTCCACTGCTGAATCAGTGGCAGATTTTAGTCGTGTGAACATACCCTACCTTCAATGATGGTGGTTTGGGGGAGACATTCTGTAGTAAGCAAATATCATTGAGTTAATTTGTAAAAAAAAAAAAATGGAATTATTTTTAAATATTTTTGTTGTATGATTTGCTTCCCAACATTACCTTTTATATACTCAGCATCTCCCTACATTGCTTTCTTTTTTTCCTTCCAGGTATCATAGCCGTGGTAATCTTCACCATTCTTTGCACCTTGGTGTTTTTGATACGCTACATGTTCCGCCACAAGGGCACCTACCACACAAATGAAGCCAAGGGAGCCGAATCTGCTGACAATGCTGATGCAGCCATTATAAACAATGACCCCAACTTTACGGAGACCATCGATGAAAGTAAAAAGGAATGGCTTATCTAAAGGAGCGTTCAACGTGACCACAGTGGGCTCTGGGGTGTTGCTAGCGACTGTGTCTCGCCAGTAGGCTTTGGATTTCTCCATGCAAGATCAGCAGAACCAGAAGGCTACGAAAAGGCCACTCAATACACTGACAAAAATTACAAATCATAAACTTTGATAAAGGCATTTGAAAGTCATTTTTAGTTACATCTACAGTCGGGTTTTGCTCCTTCTGTATTTCCCTGTCTAAAAAAGAACAAAATTTCAGCTTTTAGAGTCTCAGCGTCAGTTTGGGTTTGTCAGTACTATCTGTATTTTTTTGTGTGTGTTTAGAGGCAATCTAATAACTACGCAACGTCCAAGGGCCTGTTTTCTAAATATTTTATAAGCCCTGAGATTATTAAAGAAGTCAACATATATCCACAAGTGATTATATGTAAACCTATGCAAGTGTTTATATATAATCCCGCACACACAGCATATTATTATCCTCTTCTTCCTTTCTCCTTTATATTATAAACTACTTTTCATTGCATGCATAGGCACTGCAGTAACTCAGAGTGGTTCCGGGTGGAGCATCACCATGCCAATAAAAGAATGTATTTGCCTTTTTTTTTTTTTAGAGATTGTTGCTATACTATAACAAGCGCAGGGATAGATAACCTGTGACACTGGCACGCTGACCGATCCAGGACTTAGAAGTCAGTGACCGCCATAATGCCACAAGTTGCCTAACCCCGAAAAAAAAGGGATATCTCGGTGTAACAAAAAATCTGAATGGTATACATTGCAAAAGAAAAATATACTAAAATATATTGCACCTTTTTCTCATACTGTGGTCTGTGATTTTTTTTTTCTCGCTTTGAACATTACACACAGTACAGTCTGCTGAATTATTTCAGTTAGACCCAGTTCACACTTCAGTTATTTGGTCAGTTATTTCCATCTGTTACTGTGAAACAAAACCAGTAGTGAAGCCTACTCAGAAATAATGTATAATGTAAAGATCCACACCTGTTCTGTGTTTTTGACCCGCACCTACTTTTGGCTTACACTAAGGCCCCATTCACACGACCGTATATTTGCGGGCCTGCATTACTGGGGTGGGCCAGCATTACGGGGGCTGCCCGGCGTGTGTTCCGCAGCGCTCGGAACACATGCCTTGTGGCCCCATTGAAAATGCCTATACTTGTCCGTGTGCGGACAAGTATAGGACATGCTTCAAAAGAGCCCCATAGAGGTGAATGGGGCCGCAACTATTCCCGCAATTTTGCGGATAGATACAGCCCTATTCATACAGTCGTGTGAATGAGGCCTTAGGCGCCATTCACACGTGCTGTTTTTCTTTCCTGATTCGATCCTGATCCTGATCTGGATCCATTCATTTCAATGGGTCCTGAAAAAAATCAGGATCGAATCAGGAAAGAAAAACAGGACGTGTGAATGGAGCCTAACTGATGGAAATATACTCAACCTATGGGCTCATGCAAACGAATGTATTTTCTTCCTGTGTCCTTTCCGTTTTTTTTTGGGGACCATATGAAGAACCATTTATTTCAATGGCATGGGTCTGCAAAAAAACTGAAGTTACTTTGTATGCATGGTCCCATGTCTGTTCCACGAAAATATAGAAAATGTCCTATTATTGTCCGCATAACAGACAAAGATAGGACTGTTCTATAAGGGGCCAGCTGTTCCGTTCCGCAAAATACGGAATGCACACGGACGTCATCTGTAGAGATGAGCAAATCCATTCGCCGCTTCGTAGATTCAATACGAATCTTGGAAATTTTCTGCTGCAAAGCGAATCCGGATTTTTTGAGATTCGCTTCGTTAGATTCGAAAATGTTATTAAAGCTTTCTACGCATTTGCTACCTACTTGTCCGATAAATTGTACGCTAATGTTACGTATAAGTTACTTTATATACTGATGCGTACGTATTCAGTTAATTAGTGAACTTTTACTGTTCGTTATTCGTGCGGCATAAAGCCCGGGAAGAAAGCGTCACCTGACCTAGTGGGAAGGGCTTTCTCTGATTGGCTCAGGCTCGGTAAGCCAGTGACGCATCAGTTGTGCTGCAACTGCTGAGACGAGCAGAAGCACTGTCTGTGAAGTTCTGAGAGACAGAGAACTGTTTTGTTAAAATTGGGGTGTAATTGTTCTGGGAATCCATATTGCACATATCACAGATACTGCAGGGCAAGTGCAGGGCCAGTAATTAATCAGGCAGGGAGAAAGACAGGGAGAGAGATAGGGAGAGAGACAAAGACCAGCTGCAGGGCCACAGTCAAGTGAAAAATGTCTGGCATGGAAAAGCAAAAGGGTTCCAGCCAGACCTCGAACTCCAAAAAAAGGAGAAGGTGGCACAGTGCAGCAGTGCCAAAGGTCCTGTAGCCGGACCTTCTACTTGTAGAATTCGCAATAGTTGGCTCTGTTCCACCAGGCTAACCCAACAAGGCGCAAAATTGTAGTGGAGGAGAATGTGGATGAGGTAGTGGAGTAGATGGCACACTCATCTCAATCACAGCCGGATGATCTGTTGTCATCTGCTGATACAGTATCATGTAGCCAGGGGTCAGACTCAGAGCTTTCTTCCTGCTCCACCATTCCACTCCAGCAAAGCCCGTCATTTTCGTACGCAATTTGTACGCTTATGCGTACATGTTCACATAAGTTGCGTACCTTTAACAACTGTACGTTCGTTATTAGTGCGCGAATGTTTGCAAAACACCACATAATAACGGATGATTTGCTCATCTCTAGTCATCTATATTTTTTGCGGATCTGTGTTTTGCAGACTGCAAAATACATACGGTCGTGTGCATGAGTCCTAATCATTTTTATGCAGATCGCTGAATGAGTAATGAATAGTATAACTTTCTCATATAGTTTGCATTAATGCCTTGCAATTCTCAAGATGTTTGTTTGCTGTCACTGTATGCAAACATTCTAGCTTACATGGAGATGCTGAAAAGCCATACAGATCAAGGGCATCATGTATCAAACTGGTGTAAAGTAGAACTGACTTAGTTGCCCATAGCAACCAATCAGATTCCACCTTTCATTTTCCAAAGGAGCTGTCCAAAATTAAAGGTGGAATCTGATTGGTTGCTATGGGCAACTAAACCAGTTCTACTTTACACTAGTTTTACAAAAGACCTCCTGGTCACAGCTTATAGGAAGACATAATTCTACCCAGTCTAGGCAATATTTTGTGGCAGGGAAAGGAAAATACATACAATGCAACGGCACACTGCTAACCAGATAAAGCACAAAATGCCATAGAGATATGAAGTATTCTGGAGCTAATGCTATGCTTGTTTGGTAAATTAGAGATTCTTGGCAAATATATTTTGTACAAAACTATCTGAGCCCGTCCACCAAATCGTCAAGGTGATCTCTGTAGAACAGGAACCTAACACTATTTCCTACCTGTTATGTGCCAACCTTGGCTTCCGTATAATCAGGGGGTGTTTGGTTCCACATGCATGCTAGGTCCCTTCTGCCTTTTGCCATTTATAGTGCTTCAAAGGCTTCCACTAATACAGGGATGCAGGTACCAAGCATGCATGCCGAGTCCACTCGGCTTTATAGTTACACTAATTAAAATCAGCCTATGGGGCAGACGGGGCTAGTCAGGAGTTCATGACCAAATGGAGTAGCCACACCTCCAGTACAAACTTACTAAGAAAAAAAGGGGATTTCAGTCAGCACATCCCAGTGCGCAGGTGCACGTTGCTATGGCTGATTGCACATGGAAAGGAAAATACATACAATGCAACAGCACACTGCTAACCAGATAAAGCACAAAATGCCATAGTGATATGAAGTATTCTGGAGCTAATGCTATGCTTGTTTGGTAAATTAGAGATTCTTGGCAAATATATTTTGTACAAAATTATCTGAGCCCGTCCACCAAATCGTCAAGGTGATCTCTGTAGAACGGGAACCTAACACTATTTCCTACCTGTTATGTGCTAACCTTGGCTTCCGTATAATCAGGGGGTGTTTGGTTCCACATGCATGCTGGGTCCCTTCTGCCTTTTGCCATTTATAGTGCTACAAAGGCCTCCACTAATACAGGGATGCAGGTACCAAGCATGCATGCCGAGTCCACTCGGCTTTATAGTTACACTAATTAAAATCAGCCTATGGGGCAGACGGGGCTAGTCAGGAGTGCATGACCAAATGGAGTAGCCACACCTCCAGTACAAACTTACAAAGAAAGAAAGGGGATTTCAGTCAGCACATCCCAGTGCGCAGGTGCACGTTGCTATGTCTGATTGCACATATTTTGTGGCAAACTAATCAACCTGAACTCCAAGGCAATCAGTTTACCTTACATAGGCATAATGCAGGAGATTTATTAAAGGGGTTGTCCAATATTAAAAAAAAACATGTCTGTTTTCCTCCACAACAGTACCACCCCTGTCAACAGGTTGTGTGCGACATTAGAGCACTACACTATTGACTATAACGGAGTTGAGCTGCAGTATCAGACATAACTAGAGATGAGCGAGCACTAAAATGCTCGGGTGCTCGTTATTCGAGACAAACTTTTCCCGATGCTCGGGTGCTCGTTTCGAGTAACGAACCCCATTGAAGTCAATGGGAGACTCGAGCATTTTTTGCAGGGGACCAAGGTTCTGCCTAGGGAAGGCTGGGTGAAAACCTGGAAACATCAGAAAATGATGGAAACACCACGGAAATGGACAGGAAACAGCAGGGGCAGCATGCATGGATGCCTCTGAGGCTGCCTAATCCCACCATTACCCCAAATTCTCCTGCAACAGCCTGGTGGTTACCCTCATGGCAATTGTGCTCACCCAGACCAAGAAAGGCGAGGCACATGCCAATCACATGTTAGGGAAGCACCCAACTAGGTGTAACGAAGGTCCATCACCCATGCCCATGCTGGCACTGCTCTCCTATCCCCAGCCACACGATGCAGGCATAAGCCTGACACAGCATGGCAGTGACACCAACAAGTGACCAAGTTAGATGAGGTAGCTGGTGAAGCACCCAAAAATTTAGCCTGACACAGCATGGCGGTTACACCACCAATGACTTTGTCCGACTGAGAATGCAGTGAAATGGCTTTTGTTGAGCCTCCAAAAATTTTCGGAGTACATAAAGTCGACCTTCAGCAAAAAATTTTTTTTTTAAATGTCGGTACTTGCGCCTCCTGAAAAATTGTTTTGGACTGTCTGTTTGACGCTCCTGAAAATTGTTTTACAGTGTCTGTAGTTGACATTGTGGAAAAATTGTTTGGAGACAGGGCCTGTAGGTGGACCTCCGGAAAAATTGCTTGGAGAGAGGGCCTATAGGGGGCCCTCCGGAAAAATTGTTTAGAGAGAGGGCCTGTAGGTGGCCCTCCGGAAAAATTGTTTGGAGAGAGGGCCTGTAGGGGGCCCTCCGGAAAAATTGTTTAGAGAGAGGGCCTGTAGGTGGCCCTCCGGAAAAATTGTTTGGAGAGAGGGCTTGTAGGGGGCCCTCCGGAAAAATTGTCGTAAAAGAGTACCAGTTGGCCCTCTAAAAAATTGCGTTTTAGGTCAGCGTTAGGCAAAGACGACAAGGAGGAGGAGGAGTAGGAGGAGTAGAGAAGAGGAATCCGATACATAAGTAATGTTAATCTTTAGCTGCTTTCCCCCGGAGGAGATTTGAATTCCGGTGAAATCCAGGCTTTGTTCATTTTAATAAGCGTCAGCCTGTCAGCGCTGTCAGTTGACAGGCATGTACGCTTATCGGTGGTGACGCCACCAGCTGCACTGAATACCCGCTCTGACAACACGCTAGCGGCAGGGCAGGCCAGGTGTCCAGCTTTGAAACCCAGTAGTTGTATGGAGCAGAGTGATCGCTACGGACGTTGGTATGGTCAGCTAGGTACTCCTTTACCATCTTTCTGTAAAGCTCACCCCTACTCTGCCTAGACTGGGGACAGGTGACAGTGTCTTGCTGGGGTGACATAAAACTGGATAAGGCCTTGGAGAGCGTTCCCCTGCCAGTGCTGGACAAGCTGCCTGCTCGCCTCCTCTCCCCCACTACTTGGCCCACAGAACCACGCCCTCTGCCGCTAGCGGCGTCAGATGGGAAGGATTGTTTCAGCTTGTGCACCAGGGCCTGTTGATATTGATTCACTCTCATACTCCTTTCCTCTACAGGGATGAGAGTGGAAAGGTTCAGCTTGTACCGTGGGTCCAGGAGAGTGAACACCCAGTAACCGGTGTTTGAAAAAATGCTTCTAACGCGAGGGTCACGGGATAGGCAGCCTAACATGAAGTCTGCCATGTGCGCCAGAGTCCCAACACGCAAGAATTCCCTCTCCTCACTGGCCTGACTCTCCATTTCCTCCTCCTCCTCCGCTTCAGCCCATACACGCTCAAGAGTTAAGAAGGACTGAGCATTGGTACCCTCTTCTGTCTCGCCAACATTCTCCTCCTCTTCCTCCTCATCCTCATCCCCCTCCTCCAATACGCGCTGAGAAACAGACCGGAGGGTGCTCTGGCTATCAAGCGACGTATCTTCTTCCCCCATCTCCTGTGACAAGTGCAAAGCTTTTGACTTCATGCTGAGCAGTGAGTTTTTCAACAGGCAAAGCAGCGGGATGGTGAGGCTGATAATGGCGGCATCGCCGCTGACCATCTGTGTTGCTCAAAGTTGCTCAACACCTGACAGATATCAGACATCCACGTCCACTCCTCATTGTAGACTTGAGGAAGCTGATTGACCTGACTACCAGTTCTGGTGGAAGTTGACATCTGGCAGGCTACAATCGCTCTGCGCTGCTGGTAAACTCTGGATAACATGTTTAATGTCGAATTCCATCTCATGGGCAAGTCGCACAACAGTCGGTGAGCTGGCAGTTGTAGGCGCCGCTGCGCTGCCCTGAGAGTGGCAGCATCTGTGCTTGACTTGCGGAAATGCGCACAGATGCGGCGCACCTTGGTGAGCAAATCTGACAAATTGGGGTATATCTTGAGGAACCGCTGAACTATGACATTGAACACGTGGGCCAGGCATGGCACATGTGTCAGTCTGCCGAGTTGCAGAGCCACCACCAGGTTACGCCCGTTGTCACACACAACCATGCCTGGCTTGAGGTTCAGCGGTGCCAGCCACAGATCGGTCTGCGCCGTGATGCCCTGTAACAGCTCTTGGGCGGTGTGCCTTTTGTCACCTAAGCTCAGCGGTTTGAGCACCGCCTGCTGGTGCTTACCCACGGCACTGCTGCTGCGCCTAGAGCTACCGACTGAAGGCGCCGTGCCCATGGATGGTAATTCGGAGGAGGAGGAGGAGTTGGAGGAAGAGGCATAGTACATCTGAGAAATCGTGACCGAGGTAGGCCCCGCAATCCTCGGTGTGGGCAGTACATGAGCGGCCCCAGGGTCAGACTCGGTCCCAGCCTCCACCAAGTTAACCCAATGTGCCGTCAGTGAGCTATGGTGTCCCTGCCCGGCAGCACTTGTCTACGTGTCCGTGGTTAGGTGGACCTTATCACTAACCGCGTTGGTCAGGGCACGGATGATGTTCTCTGACACGTGCTGGTGTAGGGCTGGGACGGCACATTGGGAAAAATAGTGGCGGCTGGGGATCAAGTACCGAGGGACAGCCACCGCCATCAGGTTGCGGAAAGCCTCAGTCTCTATCAGTCTATAGGGCAGCATCTCCAGGCTCAACAATTTGGAGATGTGGACATTTAGGGCTTGTGCATGTGGGTGGCTGGAATTGTATTTGCGCTTGCGCTCAAATGTCTGCTGCAAAGACAGCTGAACGCTGTGCTGGGACACATTGGTGGAGGTTGTGGAGGATCGTGGAGGTGAAGGGGTGGTTGTAGGGCGGGAGGCGCTCGTGCCGGGGTCCTGGGCGGGGGGCTGACTCGCCGAACCAGCATGTGACACAAGGGAAGGGGCAGTGGTGTGACCCGCAGGAGGTGAACGGCCTTGGTTCCACTGAGTCGGGCGTTTAGCACTCATATGCCTGCGCATGCTGGTAGTGGTTAGGCTGGTAGTGGTGGCTCCCCTGCTGATCCTGGTGTGGCACAGGTTGCACACCACAGTCCGTCGGTCATCCTCACTTTCTTTAAAAAACCTCCAGACTTGCGAACATCTAGGCCTCGGCACGGGAGCTTGACTCCGTGAAACAGTTGCTGATCTACCTGCTCTGGCCCTGTTTCTCACTCTGGCCACCCCACTGCCTCTTCCAACCTGTTCTGGTGCTGCACTTGCCTCCCCCTCAAAAGCACTGTCTTGAGTTGGATTACCAACCCAGCTCGGGTCAGTCACCTCATCATCCACCAGCTCTTCCTCCGATTACTCACTCTGCTCCCCCCTCAGACTTACTGCCCTGACAACAACGTCACTGTCTGACAACCGTGTCTCATCATCATTATCATCCGACACCTCTTCACGCAGTACTTGCACTAAGTCCACACTCTCATCACCCACAGACTGTGAAAGTTCTAAATTTTGGGCATCGGGACAGAGCAACTGCTCAGGTTGCTCTTGAGCAGTGGTTTGTGTCTCTGGGTAGGGTCCTGAAAAGAGTTCCTGTGAGTATGCCGGATCTGAATCCATATTTTCCATGGGGGGGGCAGGCTGGGGGGGAGGAGGTTGAGTTGGAGGAGCCAGAGGTCTACTCCCTTGGCTAGCGTGGGTGGACTGCGTGGAAGACTGGGTGGTGGATAAATTACTGGACGCATTGTCCGCTATCCACGTCATCACCTGTTCGCACTGTTTTGGTTGCAATAGTGGTGTACCACGTGACCCAGTAAGTTGCGAGATAAAGCTAGGGAGCGAAACTCTGCGGCGTTCCACTGCTCCCTCATCAGCATGTACAGTGTTACCCTGCCCAGGACCACGGCCTCTGCCCCCCTACACTACTTGAACGCCCACACCCTCGTCCTCGCCCCTTAGCCCTTGGGTTCAACATTTTGTATATTCACCAAACTGTCGAGTTAATATCTGAGGCCAAAACCGTATTCAGTAGACAGTAGAATTACTATCTGAGGCAAAAAAATTTAGTCTTTAGACTCCAGCTATTGCACCACAAACCACTCAATTTTGCACTGGACTGTAGTTTATATAACTGAGAATAAAAACGTATTCTCTAGACTGCGGCTAGTGTATCGCACACCTCACAATTGTTCACTGGACTGTAGTTTATATAATTGAGTGAAAAAAATTATTCTCTAGACTGAGGCTAGTGTATCACACACCTCACAATTGTTCACTGGACTGTAGTTTATATAATTGAGTGAAAAAAATTATTCTCTAGACTGCTGCTAGTGTATCACACACCTCACAATTGTTCACTGGACTGTAGTTTATATAACTAAGTGAAAAAAATTATTCTCTAGACTGCGGCTAGTGTATCTGTCACGAGTAGGCTTGCGTCTGGAATCAGACGTTCTGCGCTGATTTCTAAGTGACATATCTGACAGGCTATTCCCTTTGTTTGGGTGCTGTTCACCACACCCCTTCCCCTCAGCTGTTGCCGCTTGGCAATTAGCTTTCTCCTATTTACCCCTTCCTCTCCCAGTATCCCTTGTGGTTTATATCTTATGCTTACCTGGTTGAGAGTGGTGTGGATCTCGGCTGAGATCCAGTTGCTGAGTTATTTGTTCACTGGACTGTAGTATTCCCTAGACTGCACTACAGATCCCAGCAAGCCAAGGTACAGCAGCAGCAAAAATGAGTACTGAGAGGACTTTGGGCAATTTAATTGGGGTCTGTGTGGACCATGTGCTGTCCCCTTTCTGCCACCAGTGCACAGTGTGCAGCCAAGATGGCGGTCGCTGCACTACAAGTCCCAGCCAGCAGCCGAGAGGAGGACAAAAAAAAAATGTCGTTGTAGCCCTTACAAGGAGCGTTGGGTTCTTTGTGGATGATTCCTGCCTAACCAGATTCTAATTTTACGCCCTAACAGTGTGCAGCCAAGATGGCGGTCGCTGCACTACAAGTCCCAGCCAGCAGCCGAGAGGAGGACAAAAAAGAATGTCGTTGTAGCCCTTACAAGGAGCGTTGGGTTCTTTGTGGATGATTCCTGCCTAACCAGATTCTAATTTCACGCCCTAACAGTGTGCAGCTAAGATGGCGGTCGCTGCACTACAAGTCCCAGCCAGCAGCCAGGAGGAGACCACATAAAAAAACGTGCTTGTAGCCCTTAGAAGGGCTGTTGGGTTCTTTGTGGGTGATTCCTGCCTAAGCAACAACTAAATTCAGGCCCTAACACTCTCTCTGACAGACAGCAGCTCTATCCCTAATCTCATGCAGATGGTGTATGACGCGAGCTTTCTCCTATTTACCCCTTCCTCTCCCAGTATCCCTTGCGGTTTATATCTTATACTTACCTGGTTGAGAGTGGTGTGGATCTCGGCTGAGATCCAGTTGCTGAGTTATCTGCTTAAGTTAAGTTGCTTCTGTTCCTTTTGTTGTTTTCCTTTTGGAGTCTCCTGTTCCTCCTTACGCTTGGAGGAACGGGTTTACTCTCTTGTGTCACTAGACTGCAGGGTTTCCTAGGGTGCATTTAGATTAGGTTCCTGTGTATGAAGTTTCCTACTACCCAGGATTGTTCATACTGGTAGTCAGCCAGGTCCTAGTCTTAGGGTCCCCTGCAGGAGGTGACCGGTTCCCTGGTTTTGTCTGTTCCCATCCCTCATACGCTCGGTGTGGCTTTTCCCCCCACACCAGAGCGTGACAGTATCACTCACCTCACAATTGTTCACTGGACTGTAGTTTATATAATTGAGTGACAAAATTATTCTCTAGACTGCGGCTAGTGTATCACACACCTCACAATTGTTCACTGGACTGTAGTTTATATAACTGAGTGAAAAAAAATTATTCTGTAGACTGCGGCTAGTGTATCGCACACCTCACAATTGTTCACTGGACTGTAGTTAATATAATTGAGTGAAAAAAATTATTCTCTAGACTGCGGCTAGTGTATCACACACCTCACAATTGTTCACTGGACTGTAGTTTATATAGTTGAGTGAAAAAAACGTATTCTCTAGACTGCAGCTAGTGTATTGCACACCTCACAATTGTTCACTGGACTGTAGTTTATATAATTGAGTGAAAAAAATTATTCTCTAGACTGCGGCTAGTGTATCACACACCTCACAATTGTTCACTGGACTGTAGTTTATATAATTGAGTGAAAAAAAAATTATTCTCTAGACTGCGGCTAGTGTATCACACACCTCACAATTGTTCACTGGACTGTAGTTTATATAATTGAGTGAAAAAAATTATTCTCTAGACTGCGGCTAGTGTATCACACCTCACAATTGTTCACTGGACTGTAGTTTATATAATTGAGTGAAAAAAAATTATTCTCTAGACTGCGGCTAGTGTATCACACACCTCACAATTGTTCACTGGACTGTAGTTTATATAATTGAGTGAAAAAAACGTATTCTCTAGACTGCGGCTAGTGTATCGCACACCTCACAATTGTTCACTGGACTGTAGTTTATATAACTGAGTGACAAAACGTATTCCCTAGACTGCACTACAGATCCCAGCAAGCCAAGGTACAGCAGCAGCAAAAATGAGTACTGAGAGGACTTTGGGCAATTTAATTGGGGTCTGTGTGGACCATGTGCTGTCCCCTTTCTGCCACCAGTGCACAGTGTGCAGCCAAGATGGCGGTCGCTGCACTACAAGTCCCAGCCAGCAGCCGAGAGGAGGACAAAAAAAAATGTCGTTGTAGCCCTTACAAGGAGCGTTGGGTTCTTTGTGGATGATTCCTGCCTAACCAGATTCTAATTTTACGCCCTAACAGTGTGCAGCCAAGATGGCGGTCGCTGCACTACAAGTCCCAGCCAGCAGCCGAGAGGAGGACAAAAAAGAATGTCGTTGTAGCCCTTACAAGGAGCGTTGGGTTCTTTGTGGATGATTCCTGCCTAACCAGATTCTAATTTCACGCCCTAACAGTGTGCAGCTAAGATGGCGGTCGCTGCACTACAAGTCCCAGCCAGCAGCCAGGAGGAGACCACATAAAAAAACGTGCTTGTAGCCCTTAGAAGGGCTGTTGGGTTCTTTGTGGGTGATTCCTGCCTAAGCAACAACTAAATTCAGGCCCTAACACTCTCTCTGACAGACAGCAGCTCTATCCCTAATCTCATGCAGATGGTGTATGACGCGAGCTTTCTCCTATTTACCCCTTCCTCTCCCAGTATCCCTTGCGGTTTATATCTTATGCTTACCTGGTTGAGAGTGGTGTGGATCTCGGCTGAGATCCAGTTGCTGAGTTATCTGCTTAAGTTAAGTTGCTTCTGTTCCTTTTGTTGTTTTCCTTTTGGAGTCTCCTGTTCCTCCTTACGCTTGGAGGAACGGGTTTACTCTCTTGTGTCACTAGACTGCAGGGTTTCCTAGGGTGCATTTAGATTAGGTTCCTGTGTATGAAGTTTCCTACTACCCAGGATTGTTCATACTGGTAGTCAGCCAGGTCCTAGTCTTAGGGTCCCCTGCAGGAGGTGACCGGTTCCCTGGTTTTGTCTGTTCCCATCCCTCATACGCTCGGTGTGGCTTTTCCCCCCACACCAGAGCGTGACAGTATCACTCACCTCACAATTGTTCACTGGACTGTAGTTTATATAATTGAGTGACAAAATTATTCTCTAGACTGCGGCTAGTGTATCACACACCTCACAATTGTTCACTGGACTGTAGTTTATATAACTGAGTGAAAAAAAATTATTCTGTAGACTGCGGCTAGTGTATCGCACACCTCACAATTGTTCACTGGACTGTAGTTAATATAATTGAGTGAAAAAAATTATTCTCTAGACTGCGGCTAGTGTATCACACACCTCACAATTGTTCACTGGACTGTAGTTTATATAGTTGAGTGAAAAAAACGTATTCTCTAGACTGCAGCTAGTGTATTGCACACCTCACAATTGTTCACTGGACTGTAGTTTATATAATTGAGTGAAAAAAATTATTCTCTAGACTGCGGCTAGTGTATCACACACCTCACAATTGTTCACTGGACTGTAGTTTATATAATTGAGTGAAAAAAAAATTATTCTCTAGACTGCGGCTAGTGTATCACACACCTCACAATTGTTCACTGGACTGTAGTTTATATAATTGAGTGAAAAAAATTATTCTCTAGACTGCGGCTAGTGTATCACACCTCACAATTGTTCACTGGACTGTAGTTTATATAATTGAGTGAAAAAAAATTATTCTCTAGACTGCGGCTAGTGTATCACACACCTCACAATTGTTCACTGGACTGTAGTTTATATAATTGAGTGAAAAAAACGTATTCTCTAGACTGCGGCTAGTGTATCGCACACCTCACAATTGTTCACTGGACTGTAGTTTATATAACTGAGTGACAAAACGTATTCCCTAGACTGCACTACAGATCCCAGCAAGCCAAGGTACAGCAGCAGCAAAAATGAGTACTGAGAGGACTTTGGGCAATTTAATTGGGGTCTGTGTGGACCATGTGCTGTCCCCTTTCTGCCACCAGTGCACAGTGTGCAGCCAAGATGGCGGTCGCTGCACTACAAGTCCCAGCCAGCAGCCGAGAGGAGGACAAAAAAAAATGTCGTTGTAGCCCTTACAAGGAGCGTTGGGTTCTTTGTGGATGATTCCTGCCTAACCAGATTCTAATTTTACGCCCTAACAGTGTGCAGCCAAGATGGCGGTCGCTGCACTACAAGTCCCAGCCAGCAGCCGAGAGGAGGACAAAAAGAATGTCGTTGTAGCCCTTACAAGGAGCGTTGGGTTCTTTGTGGATGATTCCTGCCTAACCAGATTCTAATTTCACGCCCTAACAGTGTGCAGCTAAGATGGCGGTCGCTGCACTACAAGTCCCAGCCAGCAGCCAGGAGGAGACCACATAAAAAAACGTGCTTGTAGCCCTTAGAAGGGCTGTTGGGTTCTTTGTGGGTGATTCCTGCCTAAGCAACAACTAAATTCAGGCCCTAACACTCTCTCTGACAGACAGCAGCTCTATCCCTAATCTCAAGCAGATGGTGTATGAGGCGAGCAGCACGGGACCAGATTCTTATATTCCCAGGTCATCTGATCTGGCCAGCCAATCCCTGCTATCGACTTGTAGGGCCCCACCTGATGCTAGGAGGTACCAAAGACTCTCCTGCATGTTGATTGGCTGAAAAAAGGCGGCTAACATGCAGGAAGAGGAAGTTGCCATTTCCTCGAGGATCGCGATATGCTCGTCCGAGTAGCGAGCATATGCGAATACCCTAATGCTCGAACGAGCACTAAGCTCGGACGAGCATGTTCGCTCATCTCTATTTACTATTTTTGGAGGACACTATGTTTATGGCACTATAAGTTTCAGGGACACTTTTTGCTGGGCACAGTTATTTTTTAGGACACTGTGTGCCAGTAATTTTTGAAGGGGAACTATCTGTGTTATAATAGTATTTTCAGGTGGATTATCTGTTTCTGCAGTATAGTATTGGGAAGCACAATGGGCACAGTATTAGAAATGGCAGGATGGGGTGTTCAGAAGGTAGGGTGGAGATTGAAAAGTAAGAAACTAAGATTTCTGTTTGTCCAACTCTGCAGAAACAAGAGATTAGAGATGAGCGAGCATGCTCGTCCGAGCTTGGTGCTCGTTCGAGCATTAGGGTACTCGTAAGTGCTCGATGCTCGGACGAGCATCTCGCCATGCTCGAGGAAATGGCATCTCCCGCCTTTTGAATTTTTGGCAGCTATAAACTCAGCCAATCACAAGCCAGGAGACTCTGCGGTACACCCAGCATCACGTGGGGCCCTTACATGTCGATAGCAGGGGTTGGCTGGCCTGATCAGGTGACCCTGGAATATACTAGTGACTGCCCGCGGTGCTCGGTTCAGTCGCTGCCTGGATGCCGTTAGGGACAGATCTGCAGTGTGATACAGGGAGAGTGTTAGGGTGTTCTACTAGATTTGTGTTAGGCAGGAGTGATTCTAAAAGAACCCAACAGCCCTTGTTAGGGCTACAAGACCCTTTTTTTTAATCTGCTTGTGGCTGGGCTTGCTGGCACTAGTAGTGCAGCTACCGCCATATTTGCAGCAGTGTGGAAGCATTCTGTGTGTCACAGTTCAGCTGTCCAGTCACCACAAACCACAATCCGTATTTTCTGTCCAGGTGACCCATACTGTACGTCACGTAATCAAATACGGTCTTTTGCTCTCACTGATACAGCTACCTTACAAAAATCTCTGTGCGACATTTGTCTGGGTTGCAGTGAAAATAGCCACAGTCAGCAGGGGCTGAGTTTGCTCTCTAAAATATTCTGCACGTCACGTAAAAAAAAAGAACACAAAAAAAAAATTGTGTGTTTTTTTTTTTAATCTCAGTGATGCAAATCCATTTCATACAGCTGTGTGGAACCATTCTGTGTGTCACAGTTCAGCTGTCCAGTCACCACAAACCACAATCCGTATTTTCTGTCCAGGTGACCCATACTGTACGTCACGTAATCAAATACGGTCTTTTGCTCTCACTGATACAGCTACATTACAAAAATCTCTGTGCGACATTTGTCTGGGTTGCAGTGAAAATAGCCACAGTCAGCAGGGGCTGAGTTTGCTCTCTGATATATTCTGCAGGTCACGTTAAAAAAAAAAAAAAAATTAGTTTTTTTGTTGTTTTATCTCAGTGATACAAATCCATTTCATACAGCTGTGTGGAACCATTCTGTGTGTCACAGTTCAGCTGTCCAGTCACCACAAACCACAATCCGTATTTTCTGTCCAGGTGACCCATACTGTACGTCACATGTCTGAACTTACAGGGACACGTGGTACAGCACTGTTGAAACCATAACAGTGCGAACAGGTGATGTCGTGGATTGCGGACAATGCTTCAAGTCATTTGTCCACCAGTCAGTCTTCCACGCAGTCCACCCACGTTACCCAAGGGAGCACTCCTCCACCTCAACCTCCTTCCCCCCAGTCTGCCCTCTCCCAGGAAAATTTGGAATGTGATCCGGCATACTCTGAGGAAATGTTTTCTGGACCCTTCCCAGAGTCACAAACCACTTCTCAGGTTGCTGCTGACCTCTTTCCCGATGCCCAAGTTTTCCAACTGTCGCAGTCTGTGGGTGATGACATTGTTGACTTAGTAGAAGAAGTGTGTAAAGAGGTGTCGGACGATGAGGAGACACGGTTGTCAGACAGTGGTGAAGTTGTTGTCAGGGCAGGAAGTCCGAGGGGGGAGCAGACTGAGGAATCGGAGGATGACGAGGTGACTGACCCAAGCTGGGTTGATAAGCCGAGTGAAGACAGTGCTTCTGAGTCGGAGGTGAGTGCTGCACCAGAACAGGTTGGAAGAGGCAGTGGTGTGGCCAGAGGGAGAAGCAGGGCCAGAGCTGGTGCATCAGCAGCAACTGTTTCATGTAGTGAAGCTCCCGTGGCGAGGCCTAGATGTTCGCAAGTCTGGAGGTTCTTTAAAGAAATTGAGGATGACCGACGGACTGTGGTGTGCAACCTGTGCCACACCAGGATCAGCAGGGGTGCCACCACTACTAGCCTAACCACCACCAGCATGCGCAGGCATATGAGTGCTAAACACCCCACTCAATGGAACCAAGGCCGTTCACCTCCTGCGGGTCCCACCAATGCTCCTTCCCCTGTGTCACTCACTGCCTCTGCTAGTCAAACCCCTGCCCAGGACCCCGGCACGAGCGCCTCCCGCCGGAAAACCACACCTTCGCTTCCACGATCCTCCACATCATCCACCAATGTGTCCCTGCGCAGCGTTCAGCTGTCTTTACAGCAGACGCTGGAGCGCAAGAGGAAATACAGTTCCACCCACCCACATGCCCAAGCCCTCAACGTCCACATCTCCAAATTGCTGAGCCTGGAGATTCTGCCCTATAGGCTGGTAGAGACCAAGGCCTTTCGCAACCTCATGGCGGTGGCTGCCCCTCGGTATTCGGTCCCCAGCCGCCACTATATTTCCCGATGTGCCACCCCAGCCCTACACCAGCAAGTGTCACAGAACATCATCCGTGCCCTGACCAACGCTGTTTCTGAGAAGGTCCACCTAACCACGGACACGTGGACAAGTGCTGCCGGGCAGGGACACTATATATCACTGACGGCACATTGGGTTAACTTGGAGGCTCAACAAAAGCCATTTCACTGCATTCTCAGTCGGACAAAGTCATTGGTGGTGTAACCGCCATGCTGTGTCAGGCTAAATTTTTGGGTGCTTCACCAGCTACCGCATACTAACTCAGTCACTCTGTTGTCACCGCCGCCATAGAGGGCGACGAAAAATGTTTATGTGGTTCGCCTGCTCCCGCAGTGTCACTCGCTCACTCTGTTGTCAGCACCATAGTGGTTTGCACTATAGCAGCCCAAGTCTGTACATTCCTCTTTTTATCTCCAAGTGATCTATACTGCACGTCACGTAAAAAAGATACATTCTTTTGCTCTCAGTGATACAAATCCATTTCATAAAATCCTTTCTTTCTCTTTAACTGATCTATACTGAACGTCACTTTTAAAAATACGTCTTTTTTCTCTCTTTCTTTCTCTCTCTCCAAATAATTTTTCCGGAGGACCACATACAGGCCCTCTCTCCAATCAATTTTTCCGCAGGGCCACATAATGCAATAGACGGTAATCGAACCCGGGTCAATTGATTGGGAAGCAGCTATGCTCACCACTTTACCACCAACAGCCACAGCAATTGATAAGAACAGATTTTTTTAATTCTTTTAACAGCAACTGATAAGAACAGATACTAAACTTGATGTAAGCCAACATTTCGACAATTGATAACCCGAAAAGGGGCCGCCGTCGAGCCCGGCGTTCGGCCACCCTGAGCATTTCTCAAGGAGACAGCCTCCAGGCCCCGGCCACAATTCAGGAACACTGCTGCTGTATCTCTCTCGCCGACGACTGGAGAGACAGGCTGTCCCCACCATCATGCTCTTCTTCGGCCTACCTATCTGCATAGCTCCGCCAACTTCTGGACACACTCCTTTCCTCCCACATACGTGACGTCCTGGTGCCGAAGCGCGCCTGTCTGAAAGACACATAGGGAGGAGTGAGTGAAACCATGATGACAGCTGATTTCTTCCTGTTTTCTCCTCTGGACTCCCTCAGTGTCACTCGCTCATTTTTTTGTCACCGCCGCCATACAGGGCCATAATAAATTTTAATGTGCTTCGCCTGCTCTCGCAGTGTCACTCGCTCACTCTGTGGTCACCGCCATAGTGGTTTGCACTATAGCAGCCCAAGTCTGTACATTCCCCTTTTTCTCTCCAAGTGATCGATACTGCACGTCACGTAAAAAAATACATTCTTTTGCTCTCAGTGATACAAATCCATTTCATAAAATCCTTTCTTTCTCTTTAACTGATCTATACTGAGCGTCACTTTTAAAAATACGTGTTTTTCCTCTTTTTCTCTCTCTCTCCAAACTATTTTTCCGGATAGGTGCCATATACGGGATTAAACTGAGAAGAATGCATACAACACATGCCCCACTTGACAAATTTCAGAGTTGACGACCGTACTGGTTGATGCTAAATTTTTAAGTTGGGGTCCTGCATCGTCATTCGAACTCCATCCGGCTGTTGTCACCACCACACACGCTAGCCAAGGGGGCACTCCTCTGGCTCAACCTCCTTCCCCCCAGCCTGCCCCCCACCTACAGGCCCTCTCTCCAAACAATTTACCCGGATAGGGGACGTATTAGATTTTGAACTGATAAGAAGAACAGATTTTTTTGGTTCTTCGTTTAATTGGCTTCTGACCTGCAGAGCATGGACACGTCCCCTTAGCTGCAGTAGAAAAGACACTCCCCTGGCCAGAGCAAGCTCTTTTTCCTTTTCCGTGTTCGAAAAATCCATGAAATATATGGTCCCAAGATAGGGGACGTATACGATTTTAAACTGAGAAGAATCGATACCACACATGCCCCACTAGTTCAAGCTCAATGTTGACAGCCGTACCAGTTGATGCCAAATTTTTAAGTGGGAGTTCCACCACTACTAGCCTAACCACCACCAGCATGTGCAGGTATACGAGTGCTAAACACTATGGAACCAAGGCCGTCCGTTCCCCTCATGCGGGTCCCACCACTGCTCCTTCCCCTGTGTCACTCGCTGCCTCTGCGAGTCAACCCCCAGCCCAGGACCCCGGCACGAGCGCCTCCCACCGGAAAACCACCCCTTCGCCTCCATGATCCTCCACACTGTCCACCAATGTGTCCCTGCGCAACATTCAGCTGTCATTACAGCAGACGTTGGAGCGCAAGCAGAAAAAAAGTTAAGCCCACCTACATGCACAAGCCCTCAACGTCCACATACAGGGCCACGCTAAATTTTCAATGTGCTCTACCTGCTACCGTCGTGTAGCTCGGTCAATGTGTAGTCGCAGCCATACAGGGCCACGCTAAATTTTTAATGTGCTCTACCTGCTACCGTCGTGTAGCTCGGTCAATGTGTAGTCGCAGCCATACAGGGCCACACTAAATTTTTCCTGTGCTCTACCTGCTACCGTCGTGTAGCTCGGTCACTCTGTAGTCACAGACATACAGGGCCACGCTAAATTTTTTCAGTGCTCTACCTGCTACCGTCGTGTAACTCGGTCACTCTGTAGTCACAGCCATACAGGGCCACGCTAAATATTTTATGTGCTCTACCTGCTACCGTCGTGTAGCTCGGTCACTCTGACCGAGTCTGACCCTGGGGCCGCTCATGTACAGCCCACTTGGAGGATTGCGGGGCCTACCTCGGTCACGGTTTCTCAGACTTACTTTGCCTCTTCCTCCAACCCCTCCTCCTCCTCCTTCGAATTACCATCCGTGCTTCACCTCCTGCTACCTCAGTCTAACTCGGTCACAACGCCATGCTGCTTCAGCCTAAATTTTTGGGTGGCTCACCTGCTACCTCATCTAACTTGGTTACTTGTTGGTGTCACCGCCATGCTGTGTCAGGCTTATGCCTGCATCGTGTGGCTGGGTATAGGAGAGTAGTGCCAGCATGGCCATGGGTGATGGACCTTCGTTGCACCTAGTTGGGTGCTACCCTAATATGTGATGGGCATGTGCCTCGCCTTTCTTGGTCTGGGTGAGCACAATTGCCATGAGGGTAACCACCAGGCTGTTGCAGGAGAATTTGGGGTAATGGTGGGATTAGGCAGCCTCAGAGGCATCCATGCATGCTGCCCCTGCTGTTTCCTGTCCATTTCCGTGGTGTTTCCATCATTTTCTGATGTTTCCAGGTTTTCACCCAGCCTTCCCTAGGCAGAGCTTTGGTCCCCTGCAAAAAATGCTCGAGTCTCCCATTGACTTCAATGGGGTTCGTTACTCGAAACGAGCACCCGAGCATCGGGAAACGTTCATCTCGAATAACGAGCACTCGAGCATTTTAGTGCTCGCTCATCTCTACAAGAGATGACTGAAAGAAATCATCATCACTGTCTGGTCTGAATGGTTAAGGAAAGGAAAGAGGATGTCTATAACAGAGGAGACCTGTTACATCACTGGGTGTAATAGGTACGTGGCGATGTATTACCCTGTATGTTTTGTAGCTCTGTATATACTGTTTTCCAAATATGTCTTTAAGAGTAGGGATGAAGGTAAGGGGTTAGGTTGAGAAATTGACATTGGGAGGGAGGGAGGCACCGTTTGAGTCTTCGCTTCAGGCAGCCGAAAGGCTTAGTGCACCTCTGCACACAAGACATTACTATAGGGGGGCACAAAACAGTAGCTGTGCCTATTTCATTCATAACCGATGTTAGCTGTGTGTTACCACAAATACTGCTGTAATGGCTGGCATTAGTCCCTTAACATGCCACAATCAATAGAGACAGGGGTATTCAAGCCAGTGCTTCCAAAACCCTGCTAAATTACCTTTTGTTTTTTTTCCCCTGCACAGATCATTCAATCTCAATTAAACGCTAAAATCCATCTTGAGAAAAATAATGGATATTAGGTCACTAAGAAATCAGGTTGCATGCTGCCCACATAAATATAGTTAGAGATGTTGCTGAAACACTAGTTGCCTGTTTCATCCCAGTGCTAGATTCACAGCTAGACTGCTGAGAACTACAACTTATTGTCCTACATGCTGCTGCTTCTGAGGGTATGCTACAGAAAGATAGAGGAGCAGAACTCCCTTGTCGCTCTGTGTGCTGTGCAAAGGAGACATTATAGCAGCTAGTCTCCACCTACTGTAGAGGTGAGCGCAGGAAAAATTGACAATTAGAGATGCAAAGCCTGCAAAGGGGAACTGGTGCAAAAATGCCATATCCAAGACATATTACTTATTACTACTCGGGGCACTATGGTGGGCTTAATTATTTCTGTGTGCATTATAGGTGTATTTAGTACAACTGGGGGCTCTATAGTGGGATTTATTTCTACTGGGGCATTATGGTGGGTTTTTTAAACTGGGGGCACTATAGGGCTATGTATGGAAATGAAAGAAATCTTACCGAAGAAAAGAAATTCATCCATCATGAAATTGACTGGTACTTTTTGAAACTTTAACTCTGGGAATTATACCAAGAGGTTTCCGCATTCCGTGGATAGATATAGACTTCACCACTAGTTGGTACAATGAAGTTGATAAATGCTCAAAACAACTGATGACTTATCTTGTTGTAAAATGCCAAAATCTTTCCCTCTAACAGTCCTAATACTGTGAGGTCAAATACTCAACCTCCATTACCACCAAGGAGATTTAGAAGATTACAATATAAAATAGTATATAAAAATATAATAAATTACTAAGAGACATAACTGATTATGAAAAGGGTCAAATTAGGATATGGGAATTTAATAGCTCCCATACTTTCTTTCACAATAATCCTAGTAACATTGACATTGACACACACTCTGTTGATAACTATTTACTTGCTGCTGGTCGGAAACACTCAACACCCAGTCCCAGCAGCAGGAGCTGCTCATTAGAGGTAGAACATTTTACAGGAGTGACTTTCAACATAGACTAGCGAAATCAACCTCATTCTCTATCCCAGAGTCTAAACAAAATAATTCCAGACATCCAACTCACAGATATTTTCGACGGGTCCTCCATTGGTACCGACAAATACATCGCCTATTCCTCTGAATGATTCTGGTGATCAAGCCTTGGCCTGTATTACCTCAAATTCCCCTAACCAGACAACCCCTACCACTGCTCTGTTTCCTGAGTCTTCCCTTTCCCCTTCTTCCCTTCCCTTCTCCCCTTCTTTCCCCTGCTGCCATCTCATACATTTTTCCCTTCCTACACCTCATATGAACCTTTCCATTCTTAGCAATAGTTCCTCCAGTCCAGAACCATTTTTAGCACTCCCGTCTGATAATCCACCCCTAAACCATCTGTCGCCTGTTTCAGGTCCAACCCCAACCAGGTCAGTATTGTCTAGTATACAGTTATTGTCTCCTTTTTTAGTTCAAACTCCATCCAGGAACCCACTATCAAATCTACGTCCACAACAAAACCTCAAAATAACTCATTTTTACAGACCTATCGCTCAACATCTAAGGAAGAACAAAAGATCAAAACCAGGAGAAGAGGATGTAGAGGAGGAAACACCAATAAACAAAAAAGCACAACCAGAGTTACAAACCCCACTGTAACTTTTGCATCTTGCTTAAGCAACAAGGGTATTTATAATTTATCCAAATACACTTTGAAAAAGGAGGAAATTGAAGTCTTATCCAAGGGACTCTCATTCTGCCCTACGAGTAGTCCGGATTTATTTGAATTATTTGTCAATTTAAATCAATATATCCATAAGTTAACATTACAACAACATTTTAAGCTTAAAAACCATTCCCCCCTTATCCCGAAATATGATACGTTAGAAGAACTGGTCATAGATATTGATGGTGACTATGATGATGTAAAACAGCTGTATGACATACTAATGAATGCCCCCATCTCATCCAGTTTTAAATCCGCGTTCTATCCAATAGAAAATAGAGCTCCACACTTAGAGACATTCTATAACCTGGTCCTTCCTGACCTGCGAAAATTAACAGATAATAAAATAGCTACTCACTACACTCACAACCTATCCTATTCCCAACGTAGAGCTATGAAATCCCTCAACTCCAATCAAGAATGAGGACAAAGGACAATGCATTGTTATCTTAGATTCCTCTGCTTATAATACTGAATCCATCAGAATACCTTCAGACCCAAACTATTACGAACAACTAAGTCAGGACCCTACACATTTTAAAAAAAAAAGAACTGTAAGAGCGTGTCGACAAAGGCCACAATGATAAAATCCTCACCAAGAACGAGACAAAATTTTTGAAGGTACACCATCTGTCATTACCGTATTTTTACTATCATTCAAAAACCCATAAATCTCTCACCAGTCCCCCTGGCCGTCCAATTATATCTGGTATCGATTCCCTCACTTCTAATCTTTCTGCTTATATTAACAGTTATCTTAAGAAATATGTCTTGCACCTTCCATCTTACCTAAGAGACTCCAGTCACCTGATTACGCTTTTACAGAATTTCACTTGGGAGTCCAACATGTTTTGGGGTACCATGGATGTATCATCGTTATACAGCAACATCATCCTTGAATTAGGTGCTAAGGCGGCAGAGCGCTTCCTTATGGAGGACTTTTATGTTCCTCATAAACAGAGAGAACTCTATTAGATTCAATAGATTATATATTGAAACATAATTACTTTCAATATAGAGGAGATTTGTACCTTCAGGAAAGCAATGGGGAAAAAATTTGCCCCCTCATATGCTAATCTCTTTATGGGACCGTTCAAATCAGATGAGGGACTCCTTGACCATACCAATATCAGGTTTTATAAAAAAAAATACATTGATCTGTCCTCTGCAAACAACCACATTACTACCAGTACTCATTATAAAAGTGTAGACATGAACAGTTATTTAGATTTTTATAGTTGCTATTACAAGAAATGGGGGCCAAACACCTGAGGACTTTGCGGAACAACTCATCAAACAATGCTTGGCGACTATCACATTGTCCTCTAGTGGAACGGGCCCATAGAATCCCCACCAAACCCTTGCCACCGGGAGCTCCTGCTCGTCTGTTTATTCTGAAAATTCAAAACTATTGTGACAGAGATACCATACTAGCTATAGCTCGCCAGCTGAAAGAGGTCAAGTTTGAAAACACAAGGATCTCATTTTACCCAGATCAGAGGTCCAAAGGCAGAGGCAACAATTCACAGCGGTGAGTAAGACTACGGGAGAACGGTATTACATATGCTATGCTGTATCCTTTACTTCTCAGAGTCCAGGATGGGGATTCCACAAGATTCTGCCGGTACCCAATCGAGAGTTTCTGCCGGTACCCACTCGTCTAAAAAGTGTATACCTTACGGATGGCTGTTGTATCCGTGAGGAGCTTCTGCAGGGATTCGAACATCTCTGCTGAGGATTTGGTGACTTTCCATGTTCTATCTGTCTCTCTGTGTGTTAAGGGAAGGTTAGCGTATTTACGATTCGGGATGCTAGGCCCAGATAGGTTAGGGGGGTTTGGGCAGGGAGGGGGGGTTTCCTAGTGAAGGAATGCGGAAGATTGTTTTATTTGATTCTTTTCTACATCTTGTGGTGTGTGTGTATGTGTGTGTGACTGGCCTGAGCACTCCGTGGTCCTTCCACGTCGTCTGAATGGGTTTCTCTTTTGGAATGCCCACCTGTATTTTGTTTTCTGGAATGTCCGGGGTCTTAATGACAAAGTGAAACGCTCCCTTATTTTTAATTACCTGAAGGGGTACAGCCCGGATGTGGTGATTCTACAGGAGACCCACCTGAGGGGACAAAAAGTATTAGCTCTGAAACGGCCGTGGGTGGGGTTTGCATATCATGCAGTTTATAGTAATTATGCTAGAGGTGTCTCGGTGCTCATATCTAAAGTGCTCCCTTTTCAGTTACACTCAGTGCAGCTTGATATTTCTGGCCGATATGTTATTATTTCTGCTGCTATCAGGGGACAGACTATATAGTAGTTGGACTCCATGTCCCTTCCTCGTTTCAGAGAGGCCTGCTAGATGATATAATAGGCAAAGTGGCAACACTACCGATTGCTTCCCTGATTTTCTTGGGGCTCCGCCCGCTCGGTTAGAGGAGGATCTCGCTGTTAAGGAAGAGGCATATGTACAAGACCCCTGTTATGATACTAGTAGTGGGTGGTTAGAGGCGCAGAGACGCTTAAGCCTACATTTGCTGGAATACACACACAGAAGAAACTCCTATTTCAAAAGCAGGTGGTTTTTTTCAGAGGGGGGCAAGAATGGGTGGGCACTGGCTTACCTAGCGAAAATTGAATCTCTGCAAACAGTGGTTTTGTGTATCACAAGTCCTGGGGGTATTCGAGTTAGTGAGCCCAGAGAAATATGCGAACCGCTATTATGCTGACCTATATGCGTCTAAGGTATCTTGTACGCGCAGTGACTTGTAGAATTTCTTGAGGGCCATTCAGCTTACACCCTTAACCCCAAAAGATAGGAGCTTTTTGGCATCCCCAATTACCACTTGGGAGATTAAAATGGCAATGTCAAGCATGGCAGTTGGGAAATCTCCTGGTCCGGATGGTTTCCGCCTGGAGTGGTACAAGTTAGACGTGGATACGCAGAGTGCTCAGCTCCTTAAGCTGTTTGAGTATGCCTTTGAGCACAATAGTTTACCCCCCTCCTTTATGGAAGTTACCATTGTGGTGATCCACAAACCAGGTAAGCCCCCGGACCAAAGTAGTTCCTAAACACCGATTTCCATTCTGAACATTTATGCTAAAATTCTAGCAAAGGTATTGGCGAGACGTTTTAACGAACTTATACTTTCGGTTATTGATCCTGATCAATCAGGCTTCATGCTGGGTAAGACTACGGATATAAACCTTTTGTGGATGAGAAAGCTTCCATCACTGGTGAGCCACATAAATATTGTTAAAATAGTGCTATTACCTAAACTATTATATACTTACAGTGGCACCAATGAAAATTCCCAAATTCCACTTCGATTCCTTAGATAGGATGCTGTCACTATTCTTGTGGAGACATCAGGCTCCTAGGCTAGCAAGGAAATCCCTAAAAGCTTTATACTCGCAGGGGGGGACTTGGACTGCCTGATATGTACATTTAATATATTGCTTCACAGCTGGTCTATGCATCCTGGTGGATCCAGGCGGATGCAAACAACCCGGTGGTAGTTCTTGAGGCAGCATTAGTGGGCTCATACGAGGCGCTGAGCAACTTGGTCTATCAGGGAAGAGCTTATAAGGTAAAACACTACACAGAGGGTATGGCGGCATGGACGGCATTTGTGGAGGTACATGTAGAAAGTGTATAGGGTGAGTCTTGGTCTCATTATATCCCATTATGGTGGAATAGGCAGCTTGTGGAACTGCTCCATTTACCTGACTTTGAGTTTTGGCCTCAGAGAGGGGTGAGATACCTTATTCAACTCTACCAAGATGGTACCTTTTGCAGCTTTGAAAATCTTCAGCGGGATTACAACCTATGTACCTCACACAAGTTTTTATCGGTACCTTCAGTTGAGACACGCCTGCGGGCCACAATTTACCACTTCACCCCTCCAGTTGAAATGTGGCCCTCTTGAGTCTATCGATAGACGGGTTCAACTATACAAGCCAATCTTGTCTTTCTATATGGAGATCTTGGCCACTCAGGATTCACCGCTACAGCGATCCTTTGTGCTTTGGTCTGCGGATATTCCCGAATTGGAATCATCTCATCTGAAGGAACTGTGCTCAGGTTGGAGGTCTACTGTGGTTAGCGCTCAAGACTAGCTTATTCAGATCAAACGGTAGCATAGGATATACCTGACCCCTGTCCGACTGTTCCACATGTGTAGATTACTGGATTCATTACTAGATGTGGGGAGTCGAGAGGCTCGTTGTTTCACATGATATGAGCCTGTCTTTCCATGAAGCAGTTCTGGGGTCAGATCTGTTCCTTTATAACTACAAACTTGGGACTCCCGGCGATCTGCTCTCCTGCAATATGTTTGCTTGGCCTCGCGATGGACCTAATTCCCACCAGACATAACAGACAACTGCTCTGCTAATGTTTTATGGGAGGAAGACTGTTCCCTTTAACTGGAAGCCACCTAAAGTCCCTACTCTTGAACAGTGGGTACAGCTGATAAATGCAGACTTACACATGTACTATATAAGTTAACATATGCTGCTAGAGGAACTCCGGATCATTTAGAAAAAGGTTTGGGGTGTTCCTTTTTCTGGTATTCCGGTTGGGATGCTATTGTATTGTACGCATTTTAAAACTGATAAATAAATACTATTTTTAAAAAAAAACATTATATGCAGCAGCACACTACTCCATGTTCAAACACCTGCAAGAACTTGAAACATGGCAAAATCTGGATTGCATTACTGCTATACTTACGTATGAAAATTAGAAGCTCAATTTTGGTCACAATTGGGTTGGACTCATCTACTAACAACAGATGGGAACACAGAATTGCCTCTCCTGGACATAAAGTCTACAACATTCAGGGCAATGTAGGATCCAGCTAAAGCATACTAAATGCCTGGGGTAGATATGTAGGTAGGTGTGCAAGATTCAAATAGAGGCAGCCACTCCCCTATATGTACAATGCAAAAAAAATAGACCAACACCTCCAAACAATATGTAATAAAGTGCAGGTGCATGCTACCACAGCTGCAATGCAAAAGCAAACACTGTATAGGCAGCAGTACACTGTTCCCTGATAAAAAAAACACACGCACACAATGGAATCATAAATAAATATGAATTGCATTACTACTATACGTACTATATGATATATACAATACTAATCCAGCTACCCAGCTCATATTCAAAAATACCGTACTTGTCATGAGCCAGGAGGACCTGGGCATCCTGGAGCACCCAATGTTTGGAAGAACATTTTTGGACAGCACTCGAATCATCACAGTTGGAAAAGGCTCCTGGACTGGATGGGTTCACCATGTTTTACTATTACATTTTTGTGGATGTCCTTGCATCTCAGTTTGTTTCAGCTTTTAAAACACTAGCAGAGCACATCACTGTAATTCAGAAGACTGGGAATGTATTTCTGGCTTCTTCTATGAATCAAGTAATTCATCAGGATATTGTAGGATTTATGACAGGAAAGGAAGCAAAAGATAATTCCATCAGTCGCATCATTAGATCATATGCCATTTCTGCTTTTCTCTACAGATGAAAAAAATATATTTGACCAAGTGAAAACATTATACTGTAAGTGGGTTTGGGCTCGGGGATGCAATATTGTTTTGTTTCCTTGTACTCCAACCTAAGGCCTCATGCTAACCACAGATCTGCAGAAGACGGATCCCAACCGTGTGCATCCCGCACTTTCATTCCACAGGTTCTGCACTACTGAAGAAATGCCTATTCTTGTCTGCAATGTTCTATTGTTTTATTTTTTTGTGCGGCTGTGGAACAGACATTCATAGAAATAAATAGGTCCACATCCAACCTCCCTAAAATGCGGATCGGACGTGGACCAAAAATACATTCATGCGTATGAGGCCTTAGTCTTTGTGAATACTACTTTATGCACTTATTTTCTCATATGCATTGGCACAAGGGAGGATTGCTCCCTATTCACGCTAATTTTTACATTTGGTGTTTGATATTGATGACATGGATATATTATCTGATTGGTAGGGATCTAAGTCCTGGCACCATCACTGATCAGCTGTTTGAAGAGGCCGTTGTTGCAGCCTCCTCACAGCTTACCACAGCCACCGATCAGATATTGATGAACTATCCTGAGGATATCACCAGTAGAACTGAGCAACTTCCAGGCGCAAGAACAGTAATTTAGAGACTCCAAGGTTCAGGAGAATTGATTTTTTATTAAAGAGGAACAACAAACAGACCTGAGGATAGGCCATCAATACTGAACTCTCAGTTTAATTATTAAACCTTTCCTTTGTATGACTTGATCTGATCGAAGCATTGCTGGACTTTCTATATAAGGCACTGAAATTTAGATTGCAACTTATGTTGATGATCTAAAATTTGGTCTCCTTTGTCTGGTAATCTCCTTGTCTAATTTAATGAAGGAAATTTCAATATATTGTCTAATTTAAAGGGGAAGCTACAGCGACTCCCCAAAAATTGTGGTAGAGGTCAGGAATGTTATAAAGTCTTAAAAGCCTGTTTCATTCCCTGTAATTCCTGAGCTACCACTCTATGACTCCTGGCAGTCTATCTTTCCAGTTCTACAGTGATGAGTTGCCTGAAAGCTCCAGCCAATCTGGTCTCACAGAACCCCTGACTTTTGCATTGTAAGGCAGCAATGCTAACCACAGTGCTATGCAAGCACCTTTCTGTAAAATCATATCTTCTAGAAATTTTCCTGGGGTCCAAATTCATGCTAGATGTCTGGTAAGAAATAATTAAAACATATTCACTTAGTGAACTAACATTTGAAAAATTGGGAACAGCACAAGGTATACACAGTCAGCCTCTAATATTGATACCTGAGGTGATAACAGAGACAATAGCTTAAAGGGTTATTCTCATCTTAGACAATGGGGGCATATCGCTAGGATATGCCCCCATTGTCTTATAGGTGCAGGTCCCACCGCTGGGACCCGCACCTATATCCAGAACGGAGCCCCCGAACTGAATGAGGGCGCACTGCGCATGCGCAGCCGCCCTCCATTCATTTCTATGGGGCCGCCGAAAATAAGCTACTTCCGTCGGCTCCATAGAAATGAATAGGAGCGGTGGCCGCGCTTGCGCGCTGCGCTCCCATTCATTTCTATGAGCGCACTTGGTGGTGGCCGGACCCCTGGAAACCCCAGGTCCTCCAGGCGCAGCGCTCCCCGCTCCGTTCTGGATATAGGTGCAGGTCCCAGCAGTGGGACCCGCACCTATAAGACAATGGGGGCATATCCTAGCGATATGCCCCCATTGTCTAAGATGAGAATAACCCTTTAACGCAGCTTCAGAAGTATAGACCATCAGTAAAGGGGAACACATTCAAATAATACCAATAAGATATATATATATATATATATATATATATATATATATATATATACACACACAACATATACAAACATGAATAAATCACAAAACTGGCTAGCAATATAAAAATCCTGCCAAATACACAAGGGCTTCAATTGGGAAATGTATAGTTCAACATGTCCACTAGAAGACTGCCAAAGCTATGTTTGACCAGAGGTGACAGAGGGAATATTCTTTTTTGAACTATTCTGATCCTGTTTTTTAACAAAAAAAATTCTAGAACCGTGAAGGGAATAATTCCAATATGCATTGTGGTCTTGGGCAGTGAAAATTTCTTGCAAAGTGATCTATGTCATATCGAAGAACCTGTTTGCATATCTTTATTTTATGGAAAGAGTGCAATTTTACTGTGTAGCATTTGTGAGTTAGATACAGTCTGTACATTTTCCTGACCTTGTCCATATCCACCAAGTGCATGACTAGCAATGCCTGAGTTCCCCTTTCGCCCAGGGCTTGTGAAAGCAAGAGATGGTCAACCTCAGCAGCCACTTGCTGTTCTTGCATATATGACTGCTGAGGCCATTGATTGGCTGCAGCAGTCTTGTGACCATGAGCAGGTCCGTCACTTCCTGTCCAGCAGGAGCAGGAGTATTTGGAAGGGGAGTGAGGGTAACTAGGGCTGCAGCTATCGATTATTTTAGTAATCAAGTAATCTATCGATTAATCCAACGATTAATCGAGTACTCTAATAAGAAATAACTAATTAAAAGAACGTTTTCCTTCGTCGTCATCAGACCCCCATGCCATCAGTCCTATATGCCAGTAGCTCCCCTATGCCATCAGGCCCCCATGCCATCAGCTCCCCCCAGTACCATAAGCTCTATGCCATCAGCTCCCCCAGTGCCATCAGCTCCCCCCACTGCCATCAGCACTATGCCATCAGCTGTGCCCCAGTGCCATCAGCTCTGTGCCATCAGCTCCCCAGTGCCATCAGCCCCCCGGTGCCATAAGCTCTATGCCATCAGCTGTCCCCCAGTGCCATCAGCTGTCCCCCAGTGCCTTCAGCTCTGTGCCATCAGCCCCCCAGTTCCCCTCCTCAGTGCCATCAGCCCCCTAGTGCCATCAGCTCCCCTCAGTGCCATCAGCTCCCTCTCCAGTGCCATCAGCTCCCTCCCCAGTGCCACCATCTCTATGCCCTCAGCTCCCCCCAGTGCCATCAGCTCTATGCCATCAGCTGTCCCAAAGTGCCATCAGCTCCCCCCAGTACCATCAGCTCTATGCCATCAGCTGTCCCCCAGTGCCATCAGCTCTTTGCCATCAGCCCCCCAGTGCCCCTCCCCAGTGCCATCAGTTTCCCCAGTGCCATCAGCTCCCTCCCCAGTGCCATCAGCCCCCCAGCCCCATCAGTCTTCTGTGTCGTCACAAATGTCCCACCTCAGTCTTCTGTCCCGTCACAAATGCCCCCATGTCATCTGCTCCCCCAGTGCCACCACCTCCGCTCCTAGTCTACAGGAGCCCTTTAACACTTACCTCTCCTTTAGGGGCGCCGCTCCACAGCTCCTCCGTCTTCTTCCCCACATGCTGCACTGTAGTTTTCACATCACGCAGCGTCGGGTCATAGTGTGCACTTACGTGCACCATGACCTGACGATGTGTCAGGACACAGTACAGTGCAGCACGCGGGCCGGCGGGTGACCACGGAGCGGTGAGTATTAGCAAGCACTTCACTCCCGCTCCGTGGTCACATGACACCAACGAATCCTCGATGCAAAAAATTCGCATCAAGGATTTTTTTGTGTCAAATTACTAGATTCCATCGAGTAATCGTTGCAGCCCTAAGGGTAACATATACATACTGTAGTTTATAAGTCTGAAAAAAGACATCTGTCCATCCAGTTCAGCCTGTTATCCTGCAAGTTGATCCAGAGGAAGGCAAAAACCCCTGTGAGGTAAAAGCCAATTTTCCTCATTCTAGGGGGAAAAAAATTCTTCCCGACTCCAATCAGGCAATCTGAATAACTCCCTGGGTGAACTACCCTTCCGGCACCCATTAACTTACAATTGTTTAGTGCCGGATACATCTTGTTCATTTTGGAGATAATACAACCAGATCTGTTCTGAGCAGTTGCAGACAGTTGTATTATTGACCGGATGTGTTTTTGTTGATCCTCTGCTAGATCCAGCAAAAACGCAGATGTGTAAGAAGCCTTACTTGTGTCAAAGAAATGCCAAATCATTCTGATATGCAATTCTGTTTGCACAGTAACTGATATAATCATTAAACCTTTTGTGCACTTTGATGTGCATGTATGTCAGAGGTGAATGAGGAGTGTATACTTCGGGAGTCTACCTGGGGGGTCTACCATCAGGTAAAGGTCCAAGCAGAAAAAAATCTAAGGAGGGATAACACCAGTGGTGCATAGCACAATGTGGCAACTGTTTTCTTACAATAAACCACGCTTCTAATCTTGTCCAATCCCTTTTATGCCCTCCACGCAGTATTGTTTACCCTTTAGGACCTCTCTTTGTTTACCGAGCTGCAGGGGAGACATTACGTCACCAATACATGACTGCAGCAGCCAATCACTGGTCTCATCTGGTGCACCACTGAAGCCAGTAATTGGCTGATGTTGATGATGTGACATTACAGCAGGGTAAATAGAGCCCAGCGGGAAGAACGGAGCTGAGTAGCGTATTTCAAGTAAGTATTTAACATTTCTTTATTGTAGGGTTGTCTGGTTTCTTAAAACTGGGCAACCCCTTTATCCCTTTATAGGGGCATTTAAGGATTTCAGTATTGCTTATCAGCTGTTCTGCAGCAGCTCTGGAAGTCGGCACCGGACCTACACCGCTCTTTCCATTATGTAGCAGACAGAACTGGTAACTGTAGTGCTACTCCAATTCACTGCAGAGCTACTGCAGAACAGCTCATCAGCAGTAGCTGTTCTGATCTTGAGGATAGGCCATCAATAATAAAATCCCAGAAAAACACTGGTTAAAGATTTCTTCAATGCAGCAACATAAAAACTATGGGGGACATTTATTATTTGTGGTAGTTTTAAAGGGGTTCACCAGGCTTTTAAAATAGATGACCTATCCTCAGCATAAGTCATCTATATCAAATAGGTGGGGGTCTGACACCCGGCAACCCCGCCGATCAGCTATATGAAGGGAAGGCTCGAACATTGTGCACATGCCATCTCCCTTCTCTCTTTTTGCTTGCTGCTGCTATGCACATTGCATGCTGATCGGTGCAGTTGCCAGGTGTCGGACCTCTGCCGATCTGATATTGATGACATATCCTGAGGATATAGTAATATGTTACTTTGGTGCACTCTGTCGGGAATGTGCTGTCATAGGGTTCCCAGCCCAGTCTTCGTATTATCAAAAATAACAGCAATACCGCTAAGATTATTCCAAATCTAGTACTTACCCTTGTGCCCACTGCGGCATAAGGGTAAGTACTAGATTTGGAATTATCTTAGCGGTATTTTTGCAAACTATTTCTTCACCAACTGTTTTACAATGAAATGGCAATGCAATTTTTGTACGATGTGTACTTCAATAAGTTTGCTCCAGGAGCTGGGTTATCTAATATCCATCATTTTATGGTTCTACACTTTGTTGTATTTTTTCTTATGGTGACCAATAGATATAAATTGGATAAAGACCTTTTTCCTCATTTGAATCTGTCAATAATATTAAATATATACAGAGACATATTTGAACATAGACGATGAATTGTAGAGACATTTTTTGTTTAGTATTCTACATTGTATGCTATTTACTTGCCTATAGTAGCATTGTATTAATACTCATTTTGTGATTTGGATACAGTGTCTGATGAAGGCCATCTGGCCGAAAACGTTTACACCTGTACTCATCTGCAAGCAAAATAAAAAATACCTCTTGATGTTACACAGACAATATCTGTGTTTGCTGTTATTTTTGATAATATCCTGAGGATAGATCATCAATTTTAAAAGCATAGAGAACCCTTTTAAGTCTGTCTTTGCTATGTGTGTCTGTACTAGAGATGAGCGAATCTATTCGGCTATTCGTATCGAATCTTGGAAATTTTTAGCTGCGAAGCGAATCCGAATATTAGGTGATTCGCTTCGGCTTTGTGCGCATTCGCTACGTAGTTTGTCCTATAAATTATACGCTATTGCTACGTATAAGTTACTGTTGCGTACGAATTCAATTCGTTAGCAAAATTTTACTGTTAGTTCGTTTATCGTGTGCAAAAGCCCGGGAAGAAAGCGGTCACCTGACCTAGTGGGCAGGGCTTGCTCTGATTGGCTCAGGCTCGGTAAGCCAGCGACGCATCACTTCTGCTGCGACTGCTGAGACGAGCAGAAGCACTGTGTGTGAAGTTCTGAGACTCTGAGACCTGTTTTGTTAAAATTGGGGTGTAATTGCTCTGGGAATCCATATTACGCATATCAGGGATACTGCAGGACAAGTGCAGGGCCTGTTCAGGGCTAGTAATTAATCAGGCAGGGAGAGAGAGACAGGGAGAGATAGGGAGAGACAGGGAGATACAGGGACAAAGACCAGCTGCAGGGCCACAGAGTGAATTGAAAAATGTCTGGAATGGATAAGCAAAAGGGGTCCAGTTCCAGCCAGACTTTGAGCTTTAAAAAAAAGGAGAAGGTGGCACAGGGCAGCAGTGCCAAAAGACCTGTAGCCGGAGCATCTACTAGTAGTATTCGCAATACTTGGCCGGTGTTCCACCAGGCTAACCCACCAAGGCGCAAAATTGTAGCGGAGGAGAAAGTGGATGAGGTAGTGGAGTGGATTGCACGCTCATCTCAGTTTCAGCCGGATGATCTGCTGTCATCTGCTGATACAGTATCCATAAGAAGCCAGGGGTCAGACTCAGAGCGTTCCTCCTGCTCCACCATTCCTCTCCAGCAAAGCCCGTCATTTTCGTACGCACTTTGTACGCTTATGCGTACGTGTTGAGGTTGCGTACCTTTTTACCTGAACGTTCGTTATTAGTGCGCGAATGTTCGCTAAAAGCTATATAATTACGTATATTGTGTACGCAAATTAAACGAATCTATTCGTCGAATATACGAATCTTAGGTAAAGTTCGGCAAATAGAATTTTGCATGATTCGCTCATTTCTAGTCTACACCAAATTTATGAAAAGGTGCTGCCTTAAAGGGGTTATCCAAAGTCTAACACATGCCCCCCAAAGCTTGGGCCCCTCATATAGATTATGCTTACCTCGCTCCCTGGCACCCACATCACTCCTGATCCCCGCACGACCGCCGCTGAAACTCCCTGTGAGTGACACTAGGGAGGCTTGTCTCAGTCGCGGCCTGCTATTGGTTGCCCACCCCCAAGTCGCTGGATGTTTTGATCCGTGCAACAGGGAGACGCAGTGGCGGTCGTGTGGGGATCAGGAGTAATGTGGGTGCCGGGGAGTGGGGTAAGTATAATCTATACATGCATTGGGTGCAATGTGTTAGACTTTGGATAACCCCTTTAAAAATATATTTGGTGTGAGTGTGGTTTACATTTATATGTGCAAAAGTACACCGGGAGGTTGCCTGGCGTAGTCGCACGTAGTAGACGTGCAATAATACAGGTCTAATCTCACTTTTAGCTCTTAGACCACTTTGAAAAGTGGCGAGTAACACCAAATGTCAAAATATTTTACCAAATATCACAGAACACGCCACAACTAGCATGACGTGTGGCATTTTTAAGCCAAAAAACTGCTGGATCTAATTAGATAAATGCCCCCCTATTATTTTTTCTTAAGACATGCAATTATTGTGCAAATATAGTAAAATATCAATGAAAACTATACATATTTGTTATCAACATAATATTTACCAACCTATCCAATAAAAGTAACTGAACGACACAAGGTATAAAATGTAATATCAATGACGGTATTTTTTCCATTCCCTCAGAAAGAGTTTATATAAGTTGATCAGTTATATGAAACACAAAACAGTTCCAATGAAACTGACTCTGCAAAAAGACAAATACTTATATTTGGCTGTAAGTTACCTGTAAGTATTGTATAAGTCTTAAAGTCTTAAAGAGGTATTCCATCTAAGGCATTGATGGTGTATTACTAGGATATTCTATAAATGTCAGGTGTGAGTCACGGAGCCACTCTTATCTCTAGAATCTGCCCCCTGAAATAAAGGGAGAGCAGCCATGCATGCACAACCACCCCCAGTTCACCACTAGGGGAGTTCCGGCTATTTCCAGCAATCCCATAGCCTTAAATGAAGGGCAAGCTGTGCATGTGTGGTGTGCAGGTCACAGACGTGGCACCCATACCTTTTTGACGTTTATGTCATGTCCTAACCATATGCAATCAATGTCTGAGATGGGAATACCACTTTAACACCTTCGCGTTAAGGCCTATTTTCATTTTTGCATTTTGCATTTTCCCTCCCCACATTCCAATAGCCATAACCTTTTTATTTTTCTGTTTACATAACCATATGAGGGCTTATTTTTTGCAAGACAAGATTCATTTTTTAATGCCAACATTTATTTTACCATATCTTGTATTGAAAAATGGGAAAAAGATTCTTTGTGTAGCAAAATTGAAAACAAAAAAACAGAATTTCATCAAGGTTTTTGGGGTTTTGACATCACAGCGTTCACTGTGCGCTAAAAATGACCTGACATCCTTATTCTCGGGCACAATATGAATGCGGCGATACCAAACTTGTATAGGTAAATTTTCTTTGAATTGCCATATTCTGACAGCTATAACTTTTTTATATTTCAGTCTACAGAGCTGTATGAGGGCTTGTTTTTTGCATAACGAACTGTATTTTTTACTGGTACCATTTTTGTGGTATGTACATCTTTTTGATCAATGTTATTTAATTTTTATGTGGGGGGACAAGATGACAAAAAAATGGCGAATTGCGCATGTTTCTTTTTTTTTTCCGTTGCAGCATTCACCGTAGAGGAATTTTTAAAAATGTTTTACTAGTTCAGACATTTTCAGACGCGGTGATACCTAATGGTTATTTTTTTATTATTATATATTTATATATGTAAAATTGGGAAAGGGGGATGATTTAAACTTTTAAGATATTGGTGTTTTGTTTTTGTTTTTTACTTTTTTTATTTTTTTAACCTTTTTTTAACTATTAGACCCCTTAGGGTCCTAGTACATGGGGTCATTTGATCCCTCCTCCTATCCACCTTAGTAGATCTCTATTAGGATCTCTATTATTCTATTATAGATCTCTATTATTCTGAGCTATGCCTCGTCCAGGGACAAGGGGAACGTGAAAACAGGAGCTGCGGGGGAGATAAGCTTAAAGGGGTTGTCTCACTTCAGCAAGTGGAATTTATCATGTAGACAAAGTAAATACAAGGCACTTACTACCAGGGGTGCACCTAGCCTTTCTGCTGCCTGAGGCGAAAACTGAAACAGCACCCCCAATGCCAATTTCTTAACCTAACCCCTTTGTCACAATGAAAGCACTCATTGCCCATGGCCCTCCGGCTGCCCTCCTCTTGCACCTACCTGATGCTGCCTGAGGCGATCACCTCACCTAGCCTCATTGGTGGTGCAACCCTGCTTACTACTGTATTGTGATTGTCCATATTGCCTCCTTTGCTGGCTTGATTCATTTTTCCATCACATTATACACTCCTCACTTCCAGGGGTTACGACTATCATGCAATCCAGCAGCGGTGGCCGTGCTTGCACACTATCAGAAAAAGTACTAGTTTCTCTGGTGGCTGGGACCATGGAAGCACACATAGGGACGCATGCACAGCAGCTCCTGTCCCGACCACCTCATATCTGCACTGCAGCGGTGGCTGTAACCCCTGGAGCAGTGTATAAAGCGATGGGAAAATGAATCAAGCCAGCAAATTAGGCAATATGGACATAATACATTAGTATGATCCTTGAATTAACTTTATATTAAATTTGTTGAAACAACCCCTTTTACGTCTTCTGTTTTTTTTACATTCCTCTGAGCCTTAAAAAATGATCAGCCATACAAGCCCGTTTACATTTTTTCTAGATTTAAAAAAGTTGCTCTCCATTGGACAAATAATTTTAGTGAGCACGTTTATTTAGTTAGCATAGGTTCACAAAACTGCAATGGGTCCGGTAAACAGAGATGATGTTACTACCGTACAATAGACCCTCAAACAGACAGGAACTGACGGTATCATAAATCAGGGGAGCCGTAGTCGGTCCGGGAGATGTGGCCAACACATGGCCTAGGTTTCCAGGAATGTGGTTGTGGGAATCAGCCCTTATAGCAATTTTACTGCATGTAGATGAGCTGCTGAGACATATGATATTACTTGAAAAACTGCCAAGTCATTCTGACATACATTTTTCTTTTCTGTTTGTATTCCAAGTGATGTCATTTTTTCAGGTTCATTTAGGTAGATTCTATTTAAACAGAGAGTAAACATTCCACATAGTAAGAAGCTAGATAGGTTTCTTTGAAAGAAGAATCTATAGATCCAGCTAAGGAGGTAAGATGTATTCTGGATTTCTCTTCTTTATATTGTTTTTTTTTACTTTTATATTTTCTTAGAAGTACAGTGTTACATTTTGTATTTAAGAAAGAAGGCTTTTAGAAAAGTTTTGGCAACTCATTTTACGTAAAATATATTTGATCATTCTATTTCTACCATAATCAGTGTATAACTCTCAAAATGATACTAAGATTGACTATATACAGTGCCTTAAAAAAGTATGTATACCCCTTGAACTTTTCCACATTTTTTCACGTTACACCCACAAACTTAAACGTACAGATGTAGTAGAGTTGACACACATGCTTAATGAGATATGTTAATTAAACTAGTTGTGTTAATCCGACACCTTCAATTGCTTTTCCATGGCTTTTGTTTCGGGATATCATGATGAGATAAGAAATTTGAGTTAAGAGTTTGTGTGTTAACTGTGCTCAGAACAAAATACCACCCCAACAGCAAGAAATGAATACTACATTGCTGCACAAAACACTTTCCCAACAGTAGCAAATAAATACCACAGTACAGCACAAAATAGCTCCCCAGGAAATGAGTACCAAAGTGCTTAAAGGGGTTGTCTCACGTCAGCAAATAGTAGTTATCATGTAGAGAAAGTTAATACAAGGCACTTACTAATATATTGTTATTATACATATTGCTTCATTTGCTGGCTGGATTCATTTTTCCATCACATTATACACTGCTCATTTCCATGGTTACAGACCACCCTGCAATCCAGCAGCAGTGGCCATGCTTCAAAACTATAGGAAAAAGCACTAGCCTATGAGCCACCAGAGGCCGGAGCTTTTTCCTATAGTGTGCAAACATGACCAATGGGACAAGTGAATATTTTTGCCCTATCTCTTTCTTCTCCCAGGATATAAGCTGCCGCTAAAAGTGTCTGGCAACAGCTTTGTTCCCTGTTCCCATTAAATACACATACATGTTCGAGTCATTAGAGAACTATCATTCAGACGAGAGCTATTGGATTTGTATGGTCGCCTTTAGTCAATTTTCCCTACAACGTACAGTCCCATGTAGGATAAATCACCCCCATTCCCTCCATCGTACAGTTCCTTGTAAAACACTGGTCCCATTTATTCAACCCTCCCCATCATCAAAAAATGAAAAAAGACGGAATTTAAATTATTAAAATATTAAGGTAAGTGAAGAAGCACTAACAAACTATAGGAAAGCTGGAGGCAGACGGGCTCATTACCAAAGATAGTAAAGCTAACCTGAAAATGTTCTTCAATTATATAAATATCAAAAATGTTAAACCTCAAAGTGTTGGCCCTTTAAAGAGTGACAAGGGAGGAGTTGTGGAGAGCGATGAGGAGAAAGCTAATTTTTTTCAGATAAATTGTAGAGTGTCAAAATTAATGTATAGGCCCTTATTTCAGATATTAAATAAGAATGGGACCAGACCTGTAAAGGGAAGCTAACTTATCTGCTTCCTGGTGCTGGCTCCCTGTTCCTCTTCTTTTTACGTCATGACAAATGGTCACATGATACAAGGAGATCTGGTCGTGATTGGCTGTGGCAATGTCAAAAAGAATGTTGACATTGAGGGAGCCCAGTGTAGTATCGGTGGCTGGGATGAGAAAAAGTGGGGAGCCAGTGCTGGGAAGCAGGTAAGTTAGCTTCCCTTTACAGGTCCTGCCAAATAGGGGGTTTGCCAAAACCCTCCATTCTTGCACAACCCCTCTATAATAACTCTATAATAAAATGGGGCCGGTTCCACAGGATTGATGCTTAGCAAATGTGGTACTCATATTCAAAAAGGTGTCAAAAACAGAGCCCAGAGACCCTGGAATGGTAAGTCTAACATCTGTTGTGGGTAAACTGTTTTCTAAGAGATGTCATCCTGGAGTATCTTCATGAAAATAGGCATATAACCCTGTATCAGCACAGCTTCATGAGGGATTGGTCCTATCAAATTAATTTAATCAGTTCCTATGAGGTGGTAAGATCTAGACTGGACCAGGGTGAGCAGGGCTGCCATCAGGAATATCAGGACCCCATACAGTAAAATTTCATGGGGCCCACTGTAACCCCATCCTGGCTCCACCCCTTGACCTGTGGGGAGGTCACCTCAGGAATGTGGGTGGGGGGATTCACCTCAGGGATGTTGGGGCAAGAGCATGTTGTGAGGGTCACTGCATGTTGTGGTGGTCACCTCAGGGATGTGAGGAGCAGTGCATGTTGTTGGGGTCACTGCATGCTGTGGGGGTCACCTCAGGTATGTGTGGGGCACTGAATGTTCTGGGGTCACTTCAGATGTGGTCTCTGTCTCCCCCTTTCTCCAGGAAGCTCAAGCTCGGGAAGCCGCTCTCCAGCTGGCACAGCAGCTTCTCCTGAGACATCAGCAGATCTCCGTGTGACAGGAAGCTCTCCTCCCAGTCCAAGCTGGCTTCCACCTGCTCGTATGACTCCCACATCCCACCCACAGTCCTGGCTAAGCTGCCTCGCACATCCCTCATTTCCCGCCTTCATCACGACATGCTCCCAGATGTCACGGCTCATCCATTTAGAGCTTTAGCAGCTGTCTACTGCTCCGATACCTTGTAGATAAGGATGCCAAAAGCTATGTGTTATCCAGCACCCTCCCCTGGAAACATGTGGTAGTGCAGCGTCTGAATGAGGGGCCCTTCACTAAGTAATAGGGATAGTGGTCTGACCAGGGATGTAGTTAAAGGCTTATGGGCCCTGATGCAAGAGTTCAGCTTGGGACCCCTAAACCCTTCCCTCTGTGCTTTGTGGCAGGGGTGCACCTAGCTTTTATGCTGCCTGAGGTAAAAATTGAACCACCCCCCCATGCCAAATTATCAATATTAGAGCTGCTTTCTATGCTCTTTTTACCTGCTCGTCGCAGCAATTGCAGTGATGAGCAGGTGTAATTACAACTATGGCGTCCTAATTCACTTCTATGAATATGCTCTGTCTGTTGAAGTGAATACTACAGTCATCCCATAGAAGTGAATGGGGGCGCCATAGTAATTACCCTGCTCACCACTGCAATTTCTGCGGGGAGCAGGTAAACAGAGCAGAGAAGGCAGTGCTGCCTACTCTTCAATAAGCTTATCCATGGGGGTGCTGGTTGTCTGATCCTGCCAATCTGAAACTGATGACCTATCCTGAGGATAGGTCATCAACAGTAAAAAGTGGACAACCCCTTTAAAGACATACTAATACATATTAATACAGTGCTACAGAACATACAGGGTAATACCGCACCACATACCTCTTACATACAGTGACGTCTCCTCTGATGAAGATTTTCTGTTTGACAAACAGGCATCCTAGTTTCCTACTTTTCCATCATCCTCCTGCCTTCTGAACATCCCAACTGGCCACCCCCAACCTATACTGCAGAAATAATCCACTTGAAAATACTGGTACCACGCAGATAGTGCCAACTTCAATAATTATTGGCACACAGTGCCCTAAAAATTAACTGTACCTGGCAAATAGTGTTCAACACAAAGAGTGTAACCATAATATCCCCCAAAAATAATTGTGCTAAGCTGTGCTAGGTACCTCCCACAGGAATAGTGCTGCCCAAAGGCCCACCAATAGAAATAATCTGACATAGTACATAGTATTAATAGTTCCCCCCAGAGTAATAATACCCACATTGTGCCCATACTAGTAATCGTGTTCCCCATAACCCCCCAGTAGTAATACTTCTCCTCATAATGTGTGCCTGTACAAAAACTACCCCCTTATAATGTGTGCTAGTACTAAAAAATACCCCCTTACCTTTCAGATCAGACCCCCATATCGGATCCTCAGATCAGACCATCATATCAAACATCAGATGAGACCCCCACATCAGATCAGACCCCCTTTAGACCTGTCAGACCCTATATCAGACCCCAGTTTCAGAACTCAGATCAGCCCCCATTAGACCACCATGTCAGATACCCCCATATCAGACCTCAGACCAGACCCCATTAGACTTCGCAGACCCCCCCCTCATGTATCAGACATCAGATCTCCATTAGACCTCCATGTCAGACTCCCCAATATCAGACCTCAGATCAGACCCCCAATAGACCTCCATGTCAGACCCCCCATATCAGACCTAATGTGTCATGATTTATAGTCCTTCGGACACCTTGCACTCCCGCTGGTCAGCTGTTCTGGTGTATTATATTGTTTTCGCTCGTTTGCTGCATCATGGCACTAGTTCAATGCAATTATGTAACACTGTCATCATCAGTCATTGCCTATATTATAGTGCTACAATTATCTCCCTATGACTACTGTATTTTGTGATCTGCATTCCTACTGACCTGCATTTATTGGTTTCATCACTTTGTGATCCTGGTTCCCGGATGAACCACAGCATGAGATACACATTAAGACTTGGTGATGGACACATTTCTTTAGTTTTTATTAGTTAGTTCACAACATCTTTCAGTGTATCCACCATTTATCCTAGTGATATGTGACAGTATAGTATATCTTGTTTTTGTCCCTCTGGTTTAATGACATAATTTACATCCGTATTAAAGGGACCCAGCAAGTACCCAGCGACACAATCTGTTTGCACCTAACTTGCAATGTGCTTACTGTCAGGAAGTTGCTGCCATGTTCCTTTCTTGGCACACTCCTTGGACTTCTTGAGGGCTCCTGCCTGGTTTTAGATGATGAGGCTTGTGGATGGTGGAGGCAATGACCAGTCCCAGTTTAGGGATAACAAAGAACAGTCTCTTTACTGTGGATGATGAGAGTTGCAATATGCACAATAGGCACAGTTCTGAGGTATAACACAGATCTTACTTTTTCCTATATAGGCAGTGGAAATTATAGTAGCAGTCCCTAAGTCTCCTTCAATAAGAACACTTCGCAAACTTCCCAATGCAACCATGGTGCAGCCCCCCTTTGTGACAGTCCCGAATTCTGTGGGAAATGGAAATGACTGTTGTCTTCCTCTCAGGAGTTTGGCACTTGTCCTCAGCATAGAGGATACTTATAGTAAGACCTCACACTCCAAGGACCAATGCAGCTCCTCACACTTTGGCTGCTTAGGCCAAACTCAATGGCTGGTGCAATCAAGCTACCCAGCTTTTCCCTCAAAAAGGTCACAGGTCCAGCCTCCGCACTCCTGAGTAGGACATAACTAAATAGTGCTACTTATATATAGCTCTTGGGATCACATACTGTATAGGGCATAACACAAGGAGTTAACTCTTTTAGCAAATATTAACCTTTTTAGCAGTGAATTAACTGTTTGGCTTGCAGTGATCTACTGGGACACTGAACAGACTGAAGCCAGGAAGTCATAATAATGGTGAACCAAGTGCAACATGCAATCTTCTATTCAGAATACAGTTTAACAAGGGACAATGGCAGTATATCGTCTATCAAGTACAGTTTTCCAAACATAATGGCATGTGCTGCGAGTGACAGGTCTCTTTCCTCTCAAAGTGATACCAAGGTTATCTTTTTTTGGCTCCCCACAATATATTGATTCCCAACCTTTGAGTAGTGCAATGCGTCGGGCGGCAGGGGAGAAGCAGTGTCTGGAGCTGGTAGTGGTGGCAATGAAGGTTATTGTTGACCTCAAGATCGCTAATCCCTCTTCCTCTAGAGCTCCCTGGGCCAGTATTGAAGCACTCATTAGTATAGAAGGCCCATGGAGCTGTGAGTATACCACCTTAAGTGCACAGGGCAGCACCAGCTCCATGACAAGCTCTGTCCTGCATCAAGAGTACAGTGGACCCAAAGTGATGATCGCAGAGGCACCCTAAGTAGAATAGGAGAGGTGAGTATTTTTTCTGGTCTGAGGTCTGCGTTTAGGTGACGGAGGGGTGGATGTTATAGGGGTGACTGAGTTCTGAATTCATTTGGGGTCTGATCTGGAATCTATGTGAATTTAGAGGTTGTGTAAGGCTTGTGCTCTGCCTGTAATGTGGCCTGCAAACAGTGGCTCCAAAGTAAACGGGCACCAGCCATGTGAGCACTGTATCACTGATGTAGATCTATTCAATTGAATGGGTCTACAATCCAGAAGATACGGTGCACCAGGGGCGTAGCAATAGGGGAAGCAGGGGAAGCAGCTGCTTTGGGGCCCAGACCCACAAGGGGCCCCCTCAGGAGGGAGACTAAAAGATTTTATTGTCAGGCCCCCGTCAACAGTATTATACAATGACATTATATACAGTGACACTATAGGAAGCGGATGGAGCGGCTGTCAGGCCTTGTCTGGGAGAGCTCAATCTTGACTAGCCACAAGAGTGAGGGTTGCATGTGAGTTCGGGGTTGCGAGGAAGTTTCTGCGGGGGCCCCATTCAAAAATTTGCTGTGGGGCCCAGTTAGTTGTAGTTACGCCACTGCGGTGCACTTCTGTGGCATTTCGGTTCATGCCTCCGCATCACAAAAAAATAGAACATGCTCTATTTTTTTGTGGTGCGGACAGATTGCGGACCTATTCAACTTGAATGGGTCTGCATCCACCAGCACAGGCCACATTGGCGGTAGCCATGTATTGGAGACTGCAATTTGTGGTCCCCAATGCACGGCACAAGTGGCACACATTTCTGTGCGTGAACCCTAAAGGTGATGTCTGATATGAAGAAATTTGTAGGTTGTTCTGGGGTATGTACAAACATGGGGCTGATTTGGGATCCATTATGAATGTTAGGTCTGTATAAATTTGAGGGCTGATCTGGAGTCTGTATAAGTTTTGGGTCTGTATAAATCTGAGGGCTGATCTGAGGTCTGTACAAATTTGAAAGCTGTTCTAGGGACTACACACATTTGAGGGCTGTTCTAGGGTCTGCACAAATTTTGTAACTGATCTAGAATTTTATGAGTTTGGGGTCTGTAGGAATTTAGGGGCTGATTCGAGGTCTCATGACTTTGGGTTCTGTATACATTTGTGGGCTGATCTGGGGTCTGTATGATTTTAAAATCTATAAATTTGGGGGCTGATTTGGTCTGTATGAATTTTGTGGACTGATCTGAGGTCTCTATGAATTTAGAGGCTGATCCGGGGCCTGTATTCATTTTGGGGCATTGTTTGGAGGTCTGCATTCATTTTGGGTTCTAGTCTGGAGGTCTGAATTAATTTGGGGTCTAGTCTTTGAGTCTGTTAATTTTGGGTCTGGGGTCTGTATTAATTTGGGGGTATTATCTGGGGTCTGTATTAATTTGGGGGTATTATCTGGGGTCTGTATTATGGAGTTGTCCAGTAATGTAAAATTTCCTTTTCAAAACTGATTCAAATGTTGACATGATACCTTTCTGATGCCCCACTGCTCTCCTTCCACTGCTTTCCGTGTCCATATTGTTCTACACACTTCCAAGTCCCTCTAGACTCAGACTCGTGAAAGCTGTAGCCAGTGATTGGGAAGGGAGCGGCAGGAAATCAGTAAAGTATCACCACATTTATTATTTTGTCACATTCTAAGCCATTTTTAAAAATTACATAGCCGAACAAACCCATTAAAGGTGTATTCAAGTTATAGATTGTTATTATCTCTGGCATTCCCATAGATACGAATTGAACGGCTGCATGCATTTCCGACCAGGCGCTCTGTCAATTTCTAGGTCTACAAGGGGTGCAGGGCCACTATTATCATGATCAGTGGGGGTTCGAGCAGTAGGACCCTCACCATTCTAATAGTTATCTCCTATTCTAGGGATAGCAGATAACTTTTTATAACCGGACCAGCACTATAATTTTGATTTCTGATTTGAATCTATTTAGGTTTGCTCTGGCACCCATCATTCTATAGTTCTATTGTTTGGTTGTGATGGCATTTCTGCATACTTCTTTTTTTGTTATTTTTTGTGGTAGTAAGTAATAATATATAATCAAAGTATAGCCATTTTTTTACCTTTGTTACAACAATATCTATAATAAAGCAAATTACAAAAAATGTTTTTTATTTTTATCATAACTATATCCTATAGTAAAATATAGTTACATACTTTGAATGGAATTTTATAGTAACAAGAATCTTTCTTTCAGATTCACGATGGCAAATGAAGCACGACCTTGCCCTTGTGAGCTTGGAGATCAGTTTGACCATAAAAATCTTGGAAATGAAATTCAGATTGAACATATAAAAGCTTACATCTCCAAACCAGAAACTAGCACCGATAAAGCCATTATTGTAGTCCAAGATGTTTATGGATGGAAGCTTCCCAACACAAGATACTTTGCTGATCTGCTTGCTTCACAGGGATACATGTAAGTAATAGTCTTGTTTCAAATTTCTAAAATAGATTTTTCAAAATATTTTAATTTTTGTGTGGACTTTGTATTTGTCTGTTCCTTCTATTTTATAAATCACAATTCATCATAAAGCTTATTTTTGCAGACATGGATATAAGAAATGTTGTAATATACACTATATTTTAAATATATATATACAGCCCCTTTAACTCCCCTTTTAACTCTTAGAGGACCTTCCGATTTTCTTTTTTTCCGTTTTTCACTTCTCACCTTCCCAGGGTGCTTTTTCATTTTTCCGTTCACATAGCCTTATGAGGGTACTTTCTAATGGCACCATTTACGGTTGCATACAATATAGTGGGAAGAGGGGAGAAAATTCCAAATGGGGTGGAATTGGGAAAAAACACGATTGTGACACGTGGTAAAATTGACCTATTACCTTCATTCTCAAGGTCAGTATGATTACGATACCACAATTGTATTAGTTTTTCTTGCGTTTTAATACAGAAAAAAACATTGAAAAAAAATTATTTTTTCCATCACCATATTCTGACCCCTATAACTTTTTTGTAGTTACGTGTACAGAGCTGTGTGAAAGCTCATTTTTTGTAGGGTGATCTTTACTTTTCAGTGATACCAATTTGAAGTGTGTGTGTGACTTTTTGATCATTTTTTATAAAAAAAAATTTGGGGGAGTTGAAGTGACAAAAAATTGTCAATTGCTGATTTTATTTTTATGCCATATGGCATTAATATAGTTATATTTAAATTGTATGGGTAGTGTCGCACACGGTGATGCCCATGATGTTTATTTTTTTATTCATTAAGTTTTTATTTTAGGGAAAGGGGGGTAATTTGAACTATTTTTAAAACCCTTTTTTTAACTTTTTTTAAGTCACCCTCATTAGATTGCCCATTGTGTTCATTGATGGCTATATAGCAATCATTGAACACTTCATTTTGAAAATAACAATACGGTGCTGCCACTTAGTAGCCTCTAATGGTATTAAGGCTTCGGGCTATTAGTATACTGTAATAGGTTCCCCGATCTCAGCCAGGAAACGCTGTTATAGGAGTGGGAGCGTGCAGCTACCGCTTCCGGCCTGCTCAGGTGCTGTGGTCTCATTTGATCACAGCATCTGAGGGGAGAGATGATCGCATACATGTGCCGTGGGTCTCTCCTGTTTTAAACAGCAGAAACCCGGCTGTTATGGCGCCCACTCACATGTGCACCGGGTGCCATAGCAGCTGGGTTTCTGCTGTTTAAAGCCGCGACTTTCGCCATACATGTACAACGGAGGTCGGAAAGGGGTTAACAGAGCAGTTATAAGTAAAAGAGGCAGTAGTTTAAAGGGAATCCATCACCAGTTTTATGGTGTCCTGAAGAAGTGCAGCATAAACTAGTGACAGATCCCCAAAATACTGGGTTACTTTCTTTAACTGACTCAGCCGTTTTGCTAAGATCTTGTACTGGGCAGCTCCAGCACATCCCAATGAGTCCTGATATTCATAAGATCCAAGCTCTCCCCGCCCACCTCTCAATCAGTGTCAGGGGAGAGCCATGGTCTCATGAATATGGGGACTCATTGGCAGGCGCTAGAGCTGTTAGAAGCTAGCAGCATGAAACTGGTGACAGATTCCCTTTAAAGGGGGAGCGCCACCAACCTTATAGCTTGGTCTTCTCTATTATGAGCACAAGCTCAGGAATCCTGTCAATGTACTGCAATTCAGCAGGGAACAGGCATGACTATCAACATATTAATTAGCCATCCTGAATATACCAGCAGTACTATGTATGTAGTACTTCACTTAAAGGGAACCTGTCATCAACTTTTTGCTGACCATACTAACGGCAGAATAAAGTACAGACAGGTGAGTAGATTTCAGAGGTCTGTCCTTTATAAGTTAAAAGTAAGTGGTTGCCGAGAACCAACATCACAATCATTGCAGACTGGGCCTGGAAAAGAGTCACGGCCACCTGAAAAGAGTCATGGTTATTCATGAATTCTTGTTCTCCCTGCCCACCTGCTGATGATTGACAGTCTTCTACCTAGTTTTCACCCTTTCTCTCTAGGAGAGAACTGCCAACCATCAGCAGATGGATGGGGAGAGCAGGAGATAATGAATAACCAGGACTCTTCTCAGGTAGATTTGACTCTTTTCAAGGCCTGAGCTGCAATGATTATGATGCTGGTTCTCAGCAACCGCTTACAGTTAGCTCATGAGTGACACACCGCTGAAATCAGCATTTCTGTCACTATTTTATGCTGCCCTCAGTGAGGTCACCATAAAGATGATGACAGGTTCCCTTTAAAGAGGATCTGTCACCTCTCCTATTTTAGTAACTACATTCCCCATGTAATAACAATTCTTGAGCATCTAAATTATATATACTTGTGTTGGTTTGTAACCAAAATACTGCCAACAAGGAATTTCTATATGTGGGCCAATAGATGGGGACTTGATACCTAATTGTTTATATTGCAGTGAAAACTATAGCCCGAACTCACCAGCCGGAGGGTTAGGGTTGAGGGAGAACTATGCCATATCAGCCACCCACCCACCAGTGTATTGGATCGCAGCTCCTGCCAACATCAAAGCGATGTACAGGAATGTAACATGTGATATAGATGCTAACAAGCACAAGGCGGTCCATGCAAGCAAGCACAAGGAGGTGCAAGTTGATGCTGTGTCCTGGCAGAGTCTGACACTGGCAGCACTGACTGAATAGTATCAGACTGTGCAGGGACACCTCCACTTGGAGCCATATTAACCTTATAAACGTCTAGAAGGAGTAACACAGAAATGGCACATCATACAGTTGTAAGATTAGATGCTGTCAAAATATTACATGGGGAATGCAGGTAGTAAAACAAACATGTCATTAGAAGTGACAGGTCCTCTTTAATACTACTTGCAGAAGGTGACAGACTTTTAAAAGCTCAACAATTAAATGTCTCTCTTCTCTCTAGTGATATCATATTCCATTATAATAATTATCTGTTCTTTCTTTACTATAATGTTTGCAGTGCTGTCCTGCCTGACTTTTTTGTGGGACAGGAACCATGGAACTCAACCTATGATCATGCTGATTTTTTTAAATGGCTTGAAACGCGACCAGCCAATAAAGCATACAGGTAAGCTGTGATTTATGGACACTGCTATTTCATAAATCTAATACATAATTTTAAAAGTGGCAATATATAGTGCAAGCTACTATAAACACAAAAAATTGCTACCTATGCAAAATGTAATGGGAACAGGTCAGGCACGTGGAATCCTGATGACCTGATAGAATTGTACTGATTATAGGTGCAATAACATAGGAACAGATCTGCTAATTAAAACATGCTAGAATTGTGCCTTAATTTCAGCCAAAAACTGATGTACATGCTTTGCGCTACATTTACTGTTTCAGACATTTCTATAGACTTGCCCAGCAAGGGGCTCTACATCGAAAAGGGCATGGCTTAAGTTGCTAAAATGTGGCCAACATTTTTATACAAAATTTCTGGTGTAATGTAAGCCAATTAATAGATGGTATAAACTTTATGGGGAAGTATTTTGTGCTGCTGGCAGTATTTTATGATGGACTGTGGTATTTGACTGGTATAATGGGCCACAATATGGTATTGCTGGCTCTGCTGTCCATCAATTTGGATCCGACTACAAAACGGGGCCACTTTTAGTATTATTTCCAGGGCCACTTTAAGTTCCCAGTCCACCCCTGCTTAGAGTAGACTGCCTATTCTAAGTTTACATTGTCTAAGGCCTTATTCACACGTCAGTATTTTGGTCAGTGATTGTGAGCCAAAACCAGGTGCGGCTCTAAACACAGAACAGGTGCAGATCTTTCCCTTATATCTTATGTCTGGTTTTGGCTCACAATCACTGAAGGAAATCACTGACCATAACACTGTCATGTGAATAAGGCCTAAAAATTAGTATTAGAAAATCTGCCCTATGCCTGATAAAAAGGTTGGTCAACATAGAAATGCATAGCATGTTCACTAAAGAACTCTCATTATTTAAAGGGGCTTTCCACCTTTTATTAAGTGATGGCCCATCCTCAGGATAGGTCATCAGTAGCTGATCATCAAGGGTCTCACACGACACAGGCCTGCTAATCACCTGTTCACCAGTAACTCCTGTGTCAGAAGTAGACAGCTCTATCTAATTTGTAGTGGACTGGGCCCATTATTGCAGCACTGCTCCCATTGACTTTTGGACTGATGACTGGCAGCACTGTCAGGATCTGTTCTTTTGTGCATTATAGGCATGTTTGATGGGCCCCAAACAATGACCAGATCAGAAAATAATCTCCTGCTGGTACCCCCAGTAATCAGTTGTTATCTGTGGGGAAACCACAGGGGAAATCAAAGGTGTTACCCGGTAATTTAAATCAATATCACATCGGCAGAAGTCCCAGGGGTCGCATCGCGGCCTCTTCCTAGGCCATGTGACGTCACCGTACATCGGTCGCACGGCCTAGTAGCAGCTCAGCCCCATTGATGTGAATGTGGATGAGCTGCCGTCGACGGGGATGCCCACCAATGTGATAATGATTACCTATTCTGAAGATAGGTCATCAGTATCTTTACCTAGATAACCCCTTTAAAAGGAACCTGTCAGCTCCTGTATACTGCCCTAATTGAGGACAGGACAGTGTAGTGATTTCAGCAGTCTGTCACTCCTGTGATGGCATTCAGTAGTTTTAGAGTACTGACCTGCCAAAACCTGCAGTGTCCGCCTGAACTTCAAGAGAGATGAGTCCGATGCCACACACTGCCTCCAATTTCCCACACTTCTGAACAATGATTGAGAGTTTCTTTCCTATGCAAAACAGGAAAGAAAACTGTCAATCGTCATCCTGATGCAGTAGGGGGCAGGGGTAACAGGCTGCATTAGACTCATCTCTCTCACAACAGTGGCACATGCTGAAGGTTTTGGCAGGTCAGTGCTCTAAAATTACTAAATGCCATGACTAGTTTCAAGTTAGGTGTTGAGAATATTGTATCCTGAGACCATTGTAACTTGAACACCGTATTTATTACTGCCACAAGACACTAATCTTTAATGGCTTAACTGAACTGAGCCGAGATCACCATAGGGTTTTACAGTGATCTAAGGTCAATTCAGCTGGACCAGTTTGGGGTGGGTACATTACAGCCATCAGAATAATTCCTAAGGAGTCAGTGGCCACAGTGCTGCCTTAGAGTCATAATTTGTAGCCAATGACTAACTGTGTGTGGTATGGCATCTGAACCCCATCCACTTCAATGAAGTTGAGCTGCAATAGCAGACACAAACCATGGACATCAGTTGAAGTTTTGCATATTCAATAGATAATTCATTACTAGTACTACTGATATTTACTTACTGCTGAATGAAAATGAATGTGGATCTATCAGATTCATTTTCTGCTCTATGTAAGGGCGGCATATTACACATACAAGCCCAAACTACTAGTAACCATTAAGGCACAAAAATGTTATACCGTTTGGCTACTAGGAACACTGAAATTATACGCTGGACACATACTTCGAGTCAATGTATTCCTGAGGAGAGTGCACGCCCTGACTCTACCCACCTCCTCTTAGGTTGGTGATTGATTGAGTGGTATATATAACGGCATATACAACCACCACCCTTAGAAACGGAGTGGAGGAGAGCTCTCCACATGAATAATGTAGATATATAAATTATGGGTCCAGTGTATTCTTTCCTAGTAGACAAATAGCACAACCTTTTTGTGCCATTTTGGAAAACTAGTAGTATGAACCTGTAAGGCTCCATTCACACGTCCTGTTTTTCTTTCCTGATTCGATCCTGATCTGGATCCATTCATTTCAATGGGTCCTGAAAAAATCAGGATCGAATCAGGAAAGAAAAACAGGACGTGTGAATGGAGCCTAATTGTAATATGCTACTCTTCCATACGGCAGCATATTAAGCTGACAGATCTGCTTCAAAAGAAATATTGGCCTCACATTTCTCCCTTCACATTTTTCAATTACTTTTCAGAGAGGCCGATGCTGTGCTGAGATATTTAAAGGAACAGTGTCACGCAAAAAGTATTGGAGTGATTGGATTTTGCTGGGGTGGCATTGTCACCCATTATTTCATGCTAAAATATCCTGAACTAAAGGCTGGAGTGGCATTTTATGGTAAATTGTTATTCAATATATCTAAATTAATTGAAACAAAAAATGCAGTATATAGACTATCACGTTAGGTACTAGGGAACAGTGCAGCCCGGACCGGACCTCCATCCACACCACTGTCCCTACCTACTTGGATGATCCATCCTAAACAATGGCCCCAACTGTGCAACAGTCCCTGACCTAAGTGCACAGGGCCTACTTAGGGGAGAAGAAAAAGGCAAGTCAGGCAGCCCGAGTCAAAACCAGAGAGTAATATCAGAACTACGGAAGAAACAGACACAGAGTAATATAGCAAGTATGGTCAAAACTAGGAGGAAACGTCAGAGCCAAAATCAGAAGTGAGGAAAGAATTCCAGGAATCCATAAGAAGCACAAAACTAAGCATGTGAGGCAAGAAGACCAAATTAAAGAGAACTGTGGCTAGCAGTTGCCTGTTTAAATACCTCACCTTCAGGAAGCACATAACACCAGTGTCGGCTCCAATGGGCCGACGTTCCTGCTCCCTGATAGGCCGACCAGGCTCACTGTCAGCGGAACTAGCTTCCACAGCAATAGAGCAATGCAGTAATAGCACGGCCGGACTCTTTGCTGAAGTGCAGCCAGATAAATATATGACATAGACACTATGGCCAAAGTATGCCAAAATGTGCAGCAATTTGGCGCATCTAGGTTTAGAGATTGTTTCTCAGCTTAGTCAGAAAAGGGAGTGTGACTTAACTGGTAAAGGGAAGTGGCTTAAAATTAAGCCACTGTGATAAAGCATGGTCAGACAGCCTGTCTAAATTTACACCATATATAGACTTGCTTTTCAAAGAGGTTGTATAGAGTCAAGATATGGATGACCTATACTCAGGTTAGGTCATCAATATCAGATTGGTGGGGGTCTGATCCCAGCACCACTGCTGATTAACTGTTTGAAGGGGTCACGGTGCTTGTGCAAGCACTGTTTCCTCTTCAATGTTTACCTGCACACCATCTAGTTTGCAGCGGCACTGCAGTGTTCTATTCAAGTGAATGGGGTGAGTGGCTGTGATTACACTGCACTGTCGCTACATGCTTGCTGGCATGCAGTCAAATAAGCTAATAGACAAAGGTGCCAGGAGACAGAGCCCCGCCATTCTGATCTAGATGACCTATCCTGAGGATAGGTGATCAATATCCTGACACTGCAGAATCCCTTTAATTATGAAAGGAAGAACTGAAACTCAGTATGTCCCAGCCTGAGACTGAATTTCCCTTTTAATATGTGTTTATTATTCTTATCAGGTTTAGTCCGGGAAGAAGGTGATAAGTATAATTTGCTTAATCCAACGCTATTCGTTTTTGGTGAGAATGATCCCCTCATACCACTAGAACAGGTAAGTGTATTTATAATATTAAAGCATACATGTGTTTTTAGGTAACTTCTCAGAATAAGCAGTCATGGGTGTACATGAAGAATAGCACTATTTTCGGCAGTTAAAGAGGCTCTGTCACCTGTTTCAAGTATACCCTGCTAGATATATAGTGAGGTAGGGCTCCAAACACTGATCACAAACATACCTTTATTTCTCTTATTTCAGGTCCGATCACACTGTAAAATGCACTTTTAAAAATATGCTAATGAGCAAACGGAGCACTCGGAGGCGTGCTTATTGCTTCTGAGCACCGCATCTCCGACGCCCTCCTGCCTGTTAGTGCCGCCCTGTATGTAATAAAAACGCCCCCCATTCATTTGATTGACAGCGCTAGACTCACTGGTCTAGCGCTGAGATCCTGTGCGTACACACTCCTAGGTATGACGGAGCGTGCGCACTAAAAGAATTGGACTTGCCAAGATCGACGGTGCAAGTGAAGTACGCACGCGCCGTCATACGTTGGAATGCGTACGCACGGGATCTCAGCACTAGACCAGTGAGTCTAGCGCTGTCAATCAAATGAATGGGGGGGCGTTTTTATTACATACAGGGCGGCACTAACAGGCAGGAGGGCGTCGGAGATGCGGTGCTCAGAAGGAATAAGCACGCCTCCGAGTGCTCCGTTTGCTCATTAGCATATTTTTAAAAGTGGATTTTACAGTGTGATCGGACCTGAAATAAGAGAAATAAAGGTATGTTTGTGATCAGCGTTTGGAGCCCTACCTCACTATATATCTAGCATGGTATACTTGAAACAGGTGACAGAGCCTCTTTAAATTACTTTACCAGTTTACCTCTGCAATTGTCAGCTTTCCCAAAAGGGGGTGGTGAATAACAGCTTTATAGCATGCCAAGAACAGCCAGTACTATGTGGATGGCATTCCCAGGTACAGACAGATGTAGACAATGAAGGGGCTACATCGTTCCTCCAAAAGACCTTTTCAAACAGCTAACCGAGTGTTGAGAGTCTGACCGTGATGGCCTATTCTAAGGATAAGGTGGTTATCTTGGAAAACATTATTTTCCACCTCAAGAAAACAAAAGTCAGTGCTTTTTATTGATGGAAAGATATATCTGAGTGAGTGTATGGGCCAAAAACTTTGCACACATTTTTGAACAAGACAATCTAATTTAATACATACAACTAACATTTTAAAAAGACTTTACATTCAGTGAGATTATTTGTCTTCCATATTTGTATCCTATAAAGAGAAGCTAGCATCTTGAGCTCTGATCGTAGGCCTTACCTAGGCAAGTTGGTAGCAGTTCAAAATCGTCTTCAGGGTGCTGTAACATGTTGCGCCCGTGCTGCATTTTGGTACTGCAAAAAAAAAAAAAATTAAAAAGGCATGCAGTGCTCCAGACTAAAAAAAATACCTAGGAGCCATTGGCTCCTGAACTGAAAACTTTAGGAGCCAGATAAAATTTTTAGTTGCCAAATTTAAATACATATAATTATAATAAAAAAAAAGACTTGGAGGAGAAGATGGAACGTCCGGCCCTTAATAGAACAGTCCAATCCTATTTTTTGGGGGGACAAGGTGACAAAAAAAATGGCAAATTGTGAGGTTTTATTTATTTTTTTCTTTTACGTGTTCACAGCATAGGAGATATTTTTTTATATTTTAATAGTTTGCACTTTTCAGACATTTATTAATATATTTTATATGTAAAATTGGGAAAGGGGGTGATTAAGGAGCCATTTAGACGGCCGTAGTATTGCGGATCCGCAATACCACGGATGCTGCCGGGCGTGTGTTCCGCAATTTGCTGCGGTGCGGCACCTAAGGGGTCAACTACCGCTGGTCGCAGCTCCCTATCACATAGGTCGGGTACCGGCTATGTGATCCCGCGCCGGCACCAGCCTCCTGTAGTTGTATTAAACATCGTTATCATCATTGGTGGCGCAGCGGCCACAGCCCCACCCCTCCTCCACTGATCTCACTCATCATTGGTGGCGCAGCGGCCACAGCCCCACCCCTCCTCCACCGATCTCACTTATCATTGGTGGCGCAGCGGCCATAGCCCCTCCCCTTCTTGGCCCCTCTCCCCCCGATTGGTGGCAGCGGCAGCAGCACAGGAGGGAGGGAGAAACTGCTTCCTTCTCCCCTGTGCTGCTGAGGGAACATGGAGCGCGCTGAGAGCTGATACTAGGCTGCGCATTTGTCGCCATTTTATAAAATCTAAGTCGCATTGGCGACCATTTTGGTCGCTATCTGGAGCCCTGGCATGTGGTTACCCTCATATTTCTGCTGTGGGTTTGCATTTTGTCACTCCTCTGATCCACACAGGAGGAGTGACTAAATGGCTAATCTGCACATGGCTTCTCTCTACCGTTTCTATGCACCAAAGTGACAGTTACAGAGATTTCAAGAGAGTAACTTATTTATGGATAAAGCCGAGGACAATAAGCTGACCATGTTCTAGATATGACGTTTTCTCTTCTCTTGCAGGTGAGATCTCTGGATGAAAAACTTAAAGAGCATTCCAAGGTTGATTATAAAGTTAAAGTCTATCCAAAGCAAAATCATGGGTTTGCCCATAGGAAGAAAGAGGAGATCAACCCTGATGACAAGCCATACATTCTAGAAGCAAGGAAGGACATGCTTGATTGGCTGAAGAAATACGTAAATTAGTTCCTTGGGCTGTTTCCAGATGTATTACCTTAATATAAAACATGGAAATGAGCTGTTTTAATAAGATCTTTAAAATGATATAATCAAATAACACCATGTATATCAGTTACAGCAATTAAACTCACTTTTTTTGCATTTGCCTTGATATCTTTTATTTTGTGATGCATCTAAAAATAATGTTCATTGTGCATGGCACATACAGTATGTAATAATACAATAACACCCATCATAATAACCTTTTTTTTTATAAAGTATCAACATTCTGCAATGTACAACCATTAGACCATAGTGCACCTAAATTTAGGTACAGTATGATTTGCAATGTCCTTCCTACTCTTACCTCTGAGAGACTCCCTTGAACTTTCTACGTAAGTAACCTTATCCCTTAAGAGTCTTAAGTCTTAAGTCTTAAAATTATCTGAATATTATCTGAATAGCCAAATTGCATCAAATAATGAAATAATATACCAGATGGGGCCTAATATACAGATATGAACCAGACAAACAGTTTCAGATCAAAAAGAGGGATATTTAAGGAGAAAAGAGGGACAGAGGGTCTTGGGTAAAAATAGGGACTGTCTCTCCAAAGGAGGGACACTTGGGAGGTCTGCAGCATGTTGATCGGTGCTCGTTTGATCCATTTACATGGAACAATCATCGGTACTGTACGGTGTGTGCCCGAATAATTGCCCATGTGATTCTGGAGAATGAGAGCTGAGCTGCAGTACCCCGGCATGGTCACTACACGATGTATGGAGCGGCCTGCTTCCAGCTCTGTACACTGTTAGTTCTGGTGGCCACTACTCCTCAGAGGGGGTGAAATGTGTCAGACACCCCACCAATCTAGTATTTATAACCACTGGCATAGCTATAGGGGTCGCAGAGGTCACAGGGCCCCCCTTGCCAGAAGTGCTCTACTAATTGCCTATTTTTCATTTTATAAGATGCAGTGCATCTTATAAAGCGAACACTAGTGAGTGCTTCCATATTGGAAGCGCTCACTAGCCTGCAGGAGGAGGGCGAGAGAAGTGCTGCCAGCCCTGTACTCGGCAAAGCCTAGAATGTATTGGCTTATTTGAGGTCGTGACATCATGAGATCATGTGACCTCTTCTTCCCGCCACTTACAGACTGTGTCAGATACAGGAGAAGAGCTGTAAGGAGAAGCAGAGTAAGAGCAGCACTGCAGCGTCCAGAGCAGGGAGAGTGCAGGCAGGTCTGCAGTGGCAGTGATTTCTGGTGAGGGGTCTGGGGGGCTGTATTTTTATGTAGTTTGTAGTGGAGTATATAAGGGGTCTAAGAGCTGCTGGAAGCAACAGTTACATTACTACAGTTACATTACTCATCATACATCACCTTGCAAAGTATTTTTAACTCCTTAGTGCCCCCCCCTCTGCACTGTGGATTTTGCCTCCTCTGTGCCCTCTCCACATGGTGCATTTTGCCTCCTCTGTGCCCCCTCCATACTGTGGTTTTGCCTTCTCCGTGCCCCCTCCATACTGTGGTTTTGCCTTGTCCGCGCCCCCTCCACGCAGTGGGTTTTGTCTCCTCTGCGCCCCCTCGACGCCCCCTCCACGCTGTGGGTTTTGCCTCCTCCATGCCCTCCTTCACAGGGCGGTTTTGCCTCCTCTGTGCCCCTCCCCACACAATGCGTTTTGCCTCTTCTGTGCCCCCTCCACACAATGCGTTTTTCCTCCTCTGTTTCCCCTCCACACTGTGGTTTTGCCTCTTCTGTGCCCCCTCCACACTGTGGTTTTGCCTTCTGAGTGCACTATAGTCCACACACAGATTTTTGCAATAAGCGATGCCTCTAATCCCATCCATTCTCCTCTGTGCTCCAGCACAATAAGAATGTCCACTTATTGCCATCTACAAGAGTGATGTGCCTTAGGGTCCATTCACACGTCTGCAAGTGTTTTGCAGTCCGCAAATTGCGGATCTGGAAAACACGAAAACCAGCCATGTGCGTACAGCTTTTTGCAGACCGCACGTGGCCGGCACTATGATAGAAATGCCTATTCTTTTCCGTGGCTGCAGACAAGAATAGGACATGCTCTATCTTTTTTGCTGAGCCATGGAACGGAAGTGCGGATGCGGACAGCACATGGTGCGCTGTCCGCATCTTTTGCGGCTCCATTGAACTGAATTAGCCTGCACCGATTCCTCGAAATTGCGGAATGGATGTGGGCCCATTCACATGGACATGTGAATGGACCCTTAGGGTAAATGCACGTGATCAGGATTGCGTGTGGAAAATCCGCACCGTAGGTCATATACATTTTATACTATGAGAATTTAAAATTCTCATGCATACAATGCTGATTTATTCTGTGCGGATTTTGACTTACGGTGCGGATTTTAAAGTCCACATTATGTCAATTTATTTTTCCTGACCGGATTTTCTCCATTCACTTCAATGGAGAGGAAGATCCGTACCAAATCCGCATGCGGAAAATCCACACCAATCGAACACCTGCAGGTTTCAGTGCAGATTGTCCACACATAAGGGTGAATTAGGGTGAATTCACATCAAGTTTTATGCCGCCTTTTAATGTACACATTAGGAAAAAAGCCTCCCTCCCTCTATATACACTATATATCCTACTCCAATCCTCCCTCTATATACACTATATACCACGGGTGCACAACCTGCGGCCCGGGGGCCACATGCGGCCCTCGATACCATTCTTTGCGGCCCCCAACCATCTGGTGACAGATATGTATATCTATGTATTGTGGCTGCTCACATGTATCTTTCATGTATTCTCCCATTAGATGGGAATCCTGGAAGTGTAAGTAGACATTTATGATATATACTGTATGTTCAATATGTCATAAATACAATATTTCAGTTGGTAATACCCCTTTAAGTTTTATTTTCGGCCCTTGGGATTGGTTCAGTGTGACAATGCGGCCCCCAACCAGAAAAGATTGTGCACCCCTGCTATATACCCTACTCCAATCCTCCCTCTATATACACTATATACCCTACTCCAATCCTCCCTCTATATAAACTATATCCCCTCCTCCCTCTATATACACTATATCCACTCCTCCCTCTATATACACTATATACCCTCCTCCAGTCCTTCCTCTATATACACTATATCCACTCCTCCCTCTATATACACTATATACCCTCCTCCAGTGCTTCCTCTATATACACTATATCCACTCCTCCCTCTATATACACTATATACCCTCCTCCAGTCCTTCCTCTATATACACTATATCCCCTCCTCCAGTCCTCCTGAGCCTGAGCCCATTTTACTGCGGGAATGGCAGATGTCATGAGGCCTAGGGCAGTCATAATGTCCCTGATGGAAACAGTTCTGATTCTGCAGAAAGAAGACACTTTGTATTATAGACAGCTGTTTTTTCATCTGGAAGGAATGATATCAGCTGATGGAAGCCTAGAAGGACCCCCAGAAAGATTTTTCATCTCTCTCTAGGGCAGAAGTCCAATTTTTCCACATGTATTAGCCACCAAGTCCAAAAGTGTCTGTATTTGAAGATATAAGTATAAGCCTTTCTTTGGATGCTGCAGCAATTTAAGAAAAATCATCCAAATAATTAAAGGGGTTGGCCACTTTGTTAGCACTTATTAAAACTCTAAAGAAAGCAGGGAGACAATAAACTTCCTCATATATCTTCTGCAGCAGATCTGCCTGGTTCCCTTGCTATTGGAAGCCACGCCCCCTCAGTGCTGCTCTCATAGCTCCCTGCCTCAGCCATGCCTGCATGTGCACTAGTCCATGGAAGGAGTGTGCTGCTCCTGGGTCCTAAAGGCACCCTGCTTGTGTCAGAGAAGTTTCCTTCTGCCGTGACTGCAGTCCTGACTATACAGGGCTGAAGGGGCTTTGCAGAGAAACTTGTTAGAAGCTGAAATAAAGAGACTTTGCAAGAGGAAGAGAGACTGAGGAGAATCTGTGATGAACCTCACTGACTACAGTGATGTAGCAGCGCCATGAAGGTGCTGTGGACAACAAAGTGTGAGCAATCCTAGTGTCTATGACCACTCTGCAATGTGATCTTATCACAGACATGTTTATTCCAGCCAGACCAACAGGTCAGGAGCTTTAACCCCTTCTGAGCTGTCAGTATGGCTGAGGTCAGTGATATCAGCAGCAGTCACTGATGTCATCTGTAAATATGTGCCCTCTCCTTCCTGCACACTGTATATAGTGATATATGATGCCCCCAATACAGTGATATGTGATCACTTTATACTGTATATAGTGATGTGTGATCCCCTGTATACAGTAATAGTTGACACCACCACCATACACTGTATATACTGATGTGTGACCCCCCACCACTGCATACAGAGATCTGTAAACCCCTGTACAGTGACCCCCTTTATACTGTATATACAGATGTATGACCCCCTGTACATTATATATAATGATGTGTGAACTCCTGTACATTATATATTGTGATGTGTGACACCTTAACACTGTATATAGTGATGTGTGACCCCCTGTACATGATATATAGTGATGTGTGACCCCCTGTGCATGATATATAGTGATGTGTGACTCCCTGTACATTACATATAGTGATGTGTGACCCCCTGTACTTTATATATAGTGACTTGTGACCCCCTATACGTTATATATAGTGATGTGTGACCCCCTGTACTTTATATATAGTGACTTGTGACTCCCCTGTACGTTATATATAGTGCTGTGTGACCCCCTGTGCATTATATATAGTGATGTGTGACCCCCTGTACGTTATATATAGTGCTATGTGACCCCATGTACATTATATATAGTGCTGTGTGACCCCCTGTACATTATATATAGTGACGTGTGACCCCCTGTACTTTATATATAGTGACTTGTGACCCCCTGTACGTTATATATAGTGCTGTGTGACCCCCTGTACGTTATATATAGTGCTGTGTGACCCCCTGTACGTTATATATAGTGCTGTGTGACCCCCCTGTACGTTATATATAGTGATGTGTGACCCCCCTGTACGTTATATATAGTGATGTGTGACCCCCTATACATTATATATAGTGATGTGTGACCCCCTGTACATTATATATAGTGATGTGTGACCCCCCTGTACGTTATATATAGTGATGTGTGACCCCCTGTACATTATATATAGTGCTGTGTGACCCCCCTGTACGTTATATATAATGCTGTGTGACCCCCTATACATTATATATAGTGATGTGTGACCCCCTGTACATTATATATAGTGCTGTGTGACCCCCTGTACTTTATATATAGTGACTTGTGACCCCCCTGTACATTATATATAGTGATGTGTGACCCCCTGTACCATGTATATAGTGATGTGTGACCCCCTGTACCCTGTATATAGTGATGTGTGACCCCTGTACATTATATATAGTGATGTGTGACCCCCTGTACATTATATATAGTGATGTGTGACCCCCTGTACTTTATATATAGTGATGTGTGACCCCCTGTACATTATATATAGTGATGTGTGACCCCCTGTACATTATATATAGTGATGTGTGACCCCCTGTACTTTTTATATAGTGACTTGTGACCCCCCCTGTACGTTATATATAGCTATTTGACTACACTCATTTTCCCTTTTTTCCTCAGATGAAGGGTATATATTCATAGATGATTGATGGGTTGTCAGCTGGGAGCAGGTCATATGATGATAGACAGGAGGCTCCTCTGTATGTCAGCAGATCGATTTGTGCAGTCCGTGTACCTAAACAGAAATCTATGACAGCTCAGAGCTGCCATAGATTTCTGGCTTCATTTGAGTCAGAAAACTGGTGAAAATGAACATAAATTTGTTGGGGTGACTGGTCACGCCCTGTCTCTGCCATTGTCACGCCCTTTAAAAAAAAAAAAAAAAAGCGCAGTTAAAAATCTGCAAACACATAGAGGGAGATTTATTAAAACTGCTGTAAAGGAAAACTGGCTTAGTTGCCCATAGCAACCAATCAGATTCCACCTCATTTTCCAGAGGAGCTTTGAAAAATGAAAGGTGGAATCTGATTGGTTGCTATGGGCAACCAAGCCAGTTTTCCTTTACACCAGTTTTGATAAATCTGTCCCATAGTTTGCAACTTTTTAACACCACTTTTTAGGAACAAGGGAAATGATAACTCCCCCCCCCCCTTCCATTCTGTTTTTGGCTTACATCCAATAACACAACTAGAAATGACTGGGCCCCACAGCAAATTTATGAAAAGGGTAACCCCCCCTCCTTTACTGTTGGGACTGGGGCGTTCTTTCTATTGCTATGTCTGTACAACTAAGGGGCCCTTGTCTCTATGGGAACACAGGTGGGCGGGGAGGTCATGTGACTGCTCCTCTAGACATGCTTGCTGCAGTGCATGCTGGGATTTTTACTTTCACTTTGCAGCTGCTCCTCCCACAGAGCCTGTCTGAGAGAGCTCCTCCAGGGAAGTGTGTCATGGTGAATAGGTTAGATAAATGACATACAGCCTGTACATGTCACCTGAGAAATATGTCCATATGATTATAGTCTGTCACTCTTCATTTGAGTCAGAACTGTTGACTAATGAACATGAAATCTTTGTATGATATGTGATGCTGAAAAATTCAAAAAGAGCTGCCTATGAAATTTCATCTCTTCAAAAACCAGAAAAAAGTGAGTTTTATTCTAAAAACTGAAAAACTATGGTCAGCCACTGGCAAGATGCCACAAAGTCAAGATTTAAACTGGCTTAAAACATGCTTTAAAAAAACAAAGCAATGACTCAAAATAGAAATTGTTGGAGCTGAAATGAAACTTGGCAATAAAATGAAAGGCTCATTTTCTGCTTACAGGCAGCAGATTGAAACCTGCAGTAAAGTAACATATTGCTAACTACTTAGGAGACAGGAACCTGAAGTAAATCAAAGTTTTGAATCTGTTTTTGGCATTTGCATAAATTTGCAAACAATGATTTTAAATTTTAACTACCACTTTTTAGGACAGGTTGGGAAATGATTCCTCCCACCTCCGCTACTTCATAGTGTTGGCTATTGTCTGGGGGAATTTGGGAATTTTGATACTTAGGGTGGCCAACCCCTTTAATAGAACTCCTTTTGATGCAGGAAACTTGTTAACTCCTCCATTATCTTCGTAAAAATTCTTGGGGCCAATGAGAGCCCGAATGGCAGAACTTGAAATTAAAAAAGGCTCTGGGCATTGTCTACGAACAAAGCAATTCTCAGGAATTTCTGACAGTCTTTGTGGATTGGGACATGATAGTATGCATTGGTCATGTCCAGTGTAACCATGTAGCAGTCCTGAGCTGGACCCAACAGTTTCTATTTTGAATGTCTTGTATCGAGTATATAAGTTTAGAGCTTTGAGATTGATGATCACCCTGGGGAGCTGAAGCTCTGGCCTAGCTGATTCCCTGGGACTGGAGACAGTAATTGTTTTTGCTGAAGAATTGAAATCTGGTCTTCAAGAACTTGATGGTTACCTTTTTGCATTGCATATATTAGAACTCCGACAGGTGGAGGAGAGACAAACTCCATTTTTTTATGCTGAAGGCTTGATAGACCAGATAGTAGCTGATATGTTTTCCAAGGCATAGACAAAGTTCACACATCTACCTGCCACCTAGCATCTGGCGTGACCGACTTGTCTGACAAGAGGAATTCTCCGGATTAAGGTGAAAACCTCTGCCTTTTCCTTTCAATGGCTGCAACTTGCCTGAGCTGCCCTTTTCCTGTTAGCCAGGTTTATTACACTTCTGGATCCGAAAGGAGCATCCAGGATAGGATAGTAAAAAAAACAGGATTCCATTGCAAAGCCTTTTTTTCATACAAAGCTTTGTCTAGAATATCAACTAGAACTGTCCTAAAGAGAAATGCGGTGCTAATGAGGCGAATGCCTCAGGCAGCAAGAGGGGGGCAGCGGAAGGGCCATGGGCAATGAGTGCTTCCAATGTGGAAATTCTCATCTCTACATATTCAACTGCATCGCTGTACTTGGGACAGCAACAGTTGAATGCCATGACAGGGCATGGGAGCAATGTCTCTCTGGCCCACCGTTTCCTCTAACAGGCTTTAGTTCTAGTCACTGTAGCCTATCAGAGGCCAGTCTCATCTGTCAGCATTATCGCGCTGCCTGAGCTGGGCTGCATAGAGCTCAGGTCACAGACTAGAAGAGGTCTGTGTCTTGAAAAGCATCGCTGACAGCAGAATGGAGGTAAGTATTTGAGTTTATTATTTTTATTTGGCAGCATGCTGTTGGGCCACAATGAGGTGGGGTTCATTAATTCGTAACTGGAGAAAACACTATGAGGACACTGTGGCTTTAAAAAGACACAATTTTGTACTGGCATATATTATAAGGGGGCTGCTACAGGGATATCTGTTCTACTGGGGCCACTAAAAGGGGGTAGTTTTTGGTACCAATATGCGTTATAAGGGAGCATTTTTTGTACTTAGAACACATTATAAGGTGGCATTTTTGTACTGGCACACATTATAAGGGGGCCACTATGGGGTCATCCGTTCTACTGGGGGAACTAAAAAAGGGGGTAGTTTTTTTGTACTGACACACATTCTAGGGTGGCCACTATGGGGACATTTGTTGTACAGGGAAACTAAAAGGTTTTTTTTTTTTGTACTGGCACATGTTATAAGAGAGCATTTTTTGTATTGGTACACATAAGGGGGTATTTTGTACTGTCACATATTATAAGGGAACATTTTCGTACTGGCACATATTGCAAGAGGGAAGTATTTTACTGGCAAACATTATAAGGGGTTATTTTTTGTACTGACACACATTATAGGGGGAATTATTACTACTGGGGGCACTATGGGGCATTATTACTTCTGGGGGCAAAATGAGGGACATTATTACTATTGGGTGCACTGTTACCACATAGTCAGGGGCGGACTGGGAACTAAAAGTGGCCCTGGAACAAATACTAAAAGTGGCCCCATTTTGTAACTGGGTCCAAATAGATGGATGGCAGGGCCAGCAATACCATACTGTGGCACATTATACCACCCCAACAGAGCCAAATATTACAGTCTACCATAAAATATTGCCAGCAGCACAAAATACATCCCCAAAAACTTCCACTGACCGGCCGTGAGGAGGGCTCAGGAGGCCCTCTGAGCATCGGCCCACCGGGAAATTTCCCTGTAAGGTCTATGGCCAATCCACCCCTGCACATAGTGCACTCTGGCAGAGAATTATTACTATTGGTGAAACCTTTAGGAGGACTGCTACAATGGCAGCCACCCTGGTATCAGCTAGCCCCAATTATTTTGGAGGACGCTATCTTTACGGCACTATAAGTTTCAGGGACACTTTTTGCTGGGCACAGTTATTTTTATGGCACTGTGTGACAATAATCATTGAAGGGGAACTATCTGTGTGGTACTAGTATTTTCAGTGGTATTATCTGTTTCTGCAGTATAGTATTGGGAAGCACAATGGGCACAGTATTAGAGATGGCAGGATGGGGTGTTCAGAAGGTGGAGAGGAGGGTGGAAAAGTAGGAAACCAAGATTATCTGTTTTTCAAACTCTGCAGAGACAAGAGATGGCTGAAAGAAATAACCATGGCAGTCTGGTCTGAATGGAGAAGATAAAGAAAGAGAACGTCTACATCAGAGGACATATCACTGGATATAAGAGGTATGTGGTGCTGTATTACCCTGTATGTTTTGTACCACTGTATGTAATGTTTTCCAAGTATGTCTTGAACAGTAAGGCTGGAGAGAAGGGGTTAGGCTAAAGGGGTTGTCTCACTTCAGTAAGTTGCATTTATCATGTAGAGAAAGTTAATACAAGCCACTTACTAATGTGTTGTTATTAGCCATATTGCCTCCTTTGCTGGCTGGATTCAGTTGCCAATCCCAGGGCTGTCTCCAACAGAAGGCCTGTGACTAGAAACAGGACAACACACTGCCATCCCAGAGCCCTGCTCTATGCCACAGCACTCCCAGCACCCACTGGGGCCAGTGAAACAGGGAAGCCCAGGTAACCAATATCTGTAGGAAGATTTTCCATGCATCCCAAAGGGACAGGAAACAACTGGAGCATGTATAGAGAGTGGCTTTTAATATCCCTCTATAGTGCCCAGTAGTTACAGTACCTACTGTAGAGCCCCAGTAGTTAAAATGTCCCCCTAGGGCAACAGTAGTTATAATGCCCCTTATCCCACTCAGTAGTTATAAGGCCTCTCTATAGTGCCCACAGTAGTAATAAGGCACCCTGTAGTACCCCCAAAACAATGATGCCCCCTATAGTGCCTCCAGCAGTAATAAGCCCCCCAGAAGTGCCCCCCTAGAGAGCCCCCAGTAGTATTAAGACCCCTCTATAGGGCCCCCACTATTTATAAAATGCCCCCTATAGTGCCCCCATTAGTTATAACTCCCCTATAGAGCCCCAGTAGTTGAAATGTGCCCCCATAGTGCCCCCAATAGTTAAAATACGCCCTGTACTGCTCCTAGTAGTTAAATGCACAAGCACCCTGTGAAGCCCTCAGTAGTTATAATTACCCCTGTAGTGGCAACAGTAGTTATAATGCACCAGAATCCTATAGTGCTCCAGTAGTTATAAAGCCTGTGACCCCTATAGCACCCCAATGACCCTGAATTCTATAGCACTCCAGTGGTTATAATGTCCCTGAACCCTATAGCACTCTAGTAGTTATAATACCCCTGACCCCTATAGTGCCCCAGTAATATAATGCCCTGACCCCTATAGTGCCCCAGTAATATAATGCCCTGACCCCTATAGTGCCCCAGCAGTTATAAAGCCCCTGACACCTATAGTGCCCCAGTAATATAATGCCCTGACCCCTATAGTGCCCCAGCAGTTATAAAGCCCCTGACACCTATAGTGCCCCAGTAATATAATGCTCTGACCCCTATAGTGCTCCAGTAGTTATAAAGCCTGTGACCCCTATAGCACCCCAATGACCCTGAATTCTATAGCACTCCAGTGGTTATAATGTCCCTGAACCCTATAGCACTCTAGTAGTTATAATACCCCTGACCCCTATAGTGCCCCAGTAATATAATGCCCTGACCCCTATAGTGCCCCAGTAATATAATGCTCTGACCCCTATAGTGCCCCAGTAATATAATGCCCTGACCCCTATAGTGCCCCAGTAATATAATGCTCTGACCCCTATAGTGCCCCAGTAATATAATGCCCTGACCCCTATAGTGCCCCAGCAGTTATAAAGCCCCTGACACCTATAGTGCCCCAGTAATATAATGCCCTGACCCCTATAGTGCCCCAGCAGTTATAAAGCCCCTGACACCTATAGTGCCCCAGTAATATAATGCTCTGACCCCTATAGTGCCCCAGCAGTTATAAAGCCCCTGACACCTATAGCGCCCCAGTTGTTATGATGCCCCATCACCTACTATGTTCTACCATAGTGACAAATAAAACAGAAAAATGAAATACTTACCTCACTCAGAGGCCCCGCCACCTACGATGGCAGGCCACAGGCCTCTTCCGCTGGCCGAAATGACATCATCACACAGCCTGCAAAGTTGATGCATTGTCTAATAGGCTTCAGGCATAATGCCTGTGGACTGAGAGTGAACAGCAGAGCATGGAACCATTGAGGACAGCAGTACAGCTGAACCTGCCACAGTGGAAACGATGTTCAGGGCCCTGGGAAAAATATCCAGGTCCCTAGCTTTGGCCTAGTGATGCTGCTGGTCCCTCCCTTCAGCCCTCCACAACATCCAGTCCCATGTGCATTGAGCCTTTGTGGAAAGTTGGAGAGGATGGGGGCAGTGATAGGAGTAGTAGTGATTCACAGAAGCTGTCCTTACTCTAACACTCCCTAGGGCGTGCAGTAATAGAAGGGCACACCCATTCTTCATTCTGGGGCTCCTGCCTGCCTGATATTAGGTGGTGTGCCCTTGGTGTTAGGTAGATGTGTAAATGGAAGTCTTAAGTTTGTGTGTGTGTACATATATATTTATATATATATATATATATATATATATGTATATATATATATATATATATATACACACACACACACTTGAGCCTTTGCGAAAACTCATCACAATGGACAGGAGATAACTGTTAGGGGATCCTTTGTGCATTCTTGCTGTAGGTGGTCAGGGACACAAGCTAGGCTGTACATTTACTCAACCCAATATGTACCTGAGATCCTGCACATCCATTCACTGAACCAGCCCCCAGGAGTCACGTGTCTATGGGCTCAGGCACACAGCAGTATGTATTTTGCGGTCCACAAGATATGGATCCAGTAAAAAAAAAGGAATGGCTTGCTCCTAATAAAACAGGCCTTTCCTTGTCCGTAATGGGGACAATAATAGGACATGTTCTAGCCTTTTGCGGAACGGACATACGGAAACAGAATGCACATTGAAATGCATCGTTCCGCATATGGCCCGCAAAAAAAAAAAATGCAACTGACACGGAAAGAAAATATGTTCTGTGAATGTGCTGTAGTAGACAAGCCATTCTTGGGGCCCCCACCCAAAGATTCCATGTACAGAGCCAGAGTCCTCCCCTAGAACAAGCATCTTCTGATCCCGCCTGCTGACCTGACTAGCCATTCCCTGCACCAGCAACTCCTAGTAGAAACCTGAAAAGCTGCTGCACATGGCTATCCGGTGCACGCAGACACCCCTACTGCTTAACCCTTTCCTACCTGAGCTGTCTCACAGAAACCTGCCAACCCCTTTCTCCTCTCTATGTTCCCTCACTCAGCTGCAGACCTCTCCCTGCAGTGAACTCTTTCCCCACAGCAGAGGCTCTCAAACCCTTCATTAACCCTCCCCTGCCCTTGAGGGTTATTCAGCTAATCCCTAGCAATTAACCCTTGCTATCTCACATGCAAAACATCACTACCCTCCCTTCAGCCCCCTGTAACATACAGTCACATGTAAAATGCATTAAATTCCCTCCATTCAACCCCCTCCTACATACAGCCATTGCTCTCTCCTCTCCAGCACACATGTGCACTGCTGCTTCCTGATTCTAGGAGGCCCTGCCCCTTCCCATGGTATCATACCTACCAGAACCAGCTCTGCTTAAGACGTGACGGTACGTGGACGCCAAGGTCAGCAAAGAGGAAGGAGGTGTCACCACTAGTGTAACTATGGGGATGGCAGCAGTCTCAAAGAAGCAAGGTGCTGGTAGTGGTGTAACTATAGGGGTTGCAGCAGTCGCAGTTATGACCACAGGCCGGGGGGCTCATAGACCACCTAATTTGTTTGATCTTCTTTCTGATTATAAATTTGAGACACAGCAGTGGAGGAGACTGCGGAAGAAGATATGACTCTGTATATTACCCACTGTCAGAAAGGAGATCATTAACCCTTTAATACCAAAAGTCACAATCGATCACTATGTAGTCAAGCAAAGTAAGATGTGGAGAAAAATGCAGCTGGGTGGTTGTAAGGGTTACATTGTTCTTCTTCTGGGGGGACAGTCCCTACTTTTCACCCAAGTCCCTCTTTGCTAAATGACCCTGTCTTTGATCTGAGGTATAGATTTGCATTATCACATTTACAATATTGATGCACAAGTGTTTGTGTGGTTTGTCTGGTTACTATGTGTATATATTAGAGCCTGCCTTGTATATTATTTCATTACTTAATGCAATTTGGATTTTAGCCATTTTTATATTCAGATAATTTTCATTCAACTTTATTGTGTAAAAGAAAACTATTGAAGTGTATAGATATGTAAGAAGGATGGATCTTTCACGCAGTGAACCATAAGTGACCCTCTTTGACCATCCAAAAAGTTGGGATGTCTGCTATATCACATGTCTAATAGAAGAGACTGCTGAGCTGCCCAGGAGATCGCACTCCACCCCCACCACTAATCACAGTTGAATAAAGTTATCCAGTAACTAGTGTGAGGTTTATATCTGGACCTACAGCACAACTAGATTAAAGCTGGATATTCATGCCCTGGCACCACAGAGGAACCACACGAATAGGACTATACAGAAAGCACAGTGTGGTATGAAAGCCTCCTCCCTCTGTCAAACACCTTAGATGCTACGGTGACGGCTGCCATTAGGAATTTCGGGGCACCACATAGACAAAGAATTTGGGCCCTTGCTTCCCTGTGTGGAAAGAGGGGTGAGACATAAATCATCAGGGCCTGTGTGGAGGGTGGGGTGACAGTAGGTGGGTAAGGGGTCTTTAAGGGGGAAAGGCAGAGAGAATGAGTGGCAAAGCTGTATTGGGAAAGGAACAAGGCTTGGAAACAGAAAGCAGCAGCGACAGAAGGAAGACCAGAGGGGAGATCTAACCTGACAGAGGTTTTGGAAGGCAGGGTGAAGACAGGTCGTATGCATGGGGTCTGTGAAGGTATGTTCAGAGTCGGAATGGGAACTTAAAGAGGCACCTGTTGGCCACTGGCCAGGTACATAAGTACTTGATACTCCTAGCATTAATTAATGCTAAGAGGATCCGATTATTATGTACCTGGCTGGAGGCAGTGAGGTGGGCTCGGGCAGCCCCTTGAGCATTGGCCCACCAGGAAATGTTCTGCTTCTTTTTTTTCCACGTAAAAAAAATGCAAGTGCTGCTTCCCATTGAAACAAATGGGAGGCTGTTTAAGGTGTTTTTTTAAGCTGATTTTGAGGTGGAAACATGCCAAATTCAACAATACAGAATGGACAGAGCTGTGTAGTTCTGCACCAGAACTAAATTCAGACAGGGATGGGTACTGGTTTTGGACCCCTGCCAGATAGTAATGCCCTATCCCGTGGTTGTCAACAATATTGTTTTCACAGGTTCGCTGCATCATGGCACTAGTTCAACGCAATTATATAACACTGTCATCAGTCATTACTTATACTATTGTTCTGCAATTATCTCTCCAAGACTATTTTGTGACCTACATTCCTGCTGACCTGCATTTATTGATTTCATCACCTTGTCATCCTGGTTCCTTGATGAACCACAGTATGGGAAACACGTTAGAACCTAAGTTCACAACATCATTCAATGTATCCCCCATTTATCCTAGTGCCATGTTTGACAGGGGTTGTCCAGGACCCAGCAGCACCATTTTTACCTCACTTACAATGTGCTTACTGCCAGCAAGTTGCCACTATGTTCCATTCTGCCACTCTGTCATAAGACCCACCTCTCTGCGTATCAACGGACGTAAGGCCCATGACTGTGGATGGCTGGTTGCCAGTCCTCTCTGTCATGGTAGAATTTTTGTATGATTGCTAAATAATTGATCTAACCATATTGTCTGCAATGCTCCAGATCTTAAAATTTAGTCTGGGGGCAAAAGAGTGAGAAGACATGACTCATGGTGATATTGGAGTCTATCCTCTTCTGACCCCAAACAGCAAAAACCCTTACAACCTATAATTACAAATAAGCCAATAGGATTCTCACACAGATCCATATGTCTTTACAACATACCATGTGGACACAAGTAAGATAGCTCTTAGGCCGCAAAGCAAAGGAATTCCTTTGTCTGAAATTAGAAGACTATATACAGCTCATACCAGATCTTGCAACCAGGGGTGGATTGGCCATAGACCTTACAGCTAAAGTTCCCGGATGGGTCGATGCCTGGGGGTCGCCTTGGCCCCCCATACAGCCGACCAGTTGAAGTTTTTGGGGATGTATGGTATTGCTAGCCCTGCTTTCCATCAGTTTGGACCCAACTACAAAATGGGGCCACTTTTAGTAATTTTTCCAGGGCCATTTTAAGTTCCCTGTCCGCCCCTGATTGCAACCTAGGTATATCTTTGTATATCCTGTATGATCTAGAAAATAATGTGGCACATTTATCAAACTCTCCCTGTTTTTAGGCGTAAAATTAGGTGTATTTGATTCGGCTGTCAGTCTTCTATCTAGCATTTATTAAAAGTAGCACATCGGTTGATGATTTAGACTTGGCATATTGTTATTAGTCTGACCTCTGCTGGTCCTTTTTTAGTCAGACAGGTTCATATTCACTTACACTGGTGTAATTCATTTGCGCATAAAAAATAGTTGCATCTGTGCAATGAAAAGTCACACATCTCCCAGAAAGTGCAACTTTTAATGCAAAAAAGTTTCATAGTAACATAGTTTATAAGGCCGAAAAAAGACATCTGTCCATCCAGTTCAGCCTGTTTTACTATAAGTTGATCCAGAGGAAGGCAAAAAACTCCTGTGAGGTAGAAGCCAGTTTTCCCCACTTTAGGGGAAAAAATTCCTTCCCGACTCCAATCAGGCAAACACTTTACCAAACCAACTAATCTGCGCATGTGCCAGCCTCCTGTACACAGAGCCCAAGCTTTTCATCTACCAAATGTACACTCCAGGGCAGCCAGAACAGCTAGGTATACTGTACACTGAAAGCATTGGCTATAGTCAGTGCATATACCGCACTATTGTATCAGTGCAGGGCAGAATCGCTGGGGCAGGCACAATTCAGTCTACACTATTCAAATACCTGATAGACAGCCAATATTGAACTGCGCCTGTGCCAGTGATTCTGTCCTGCGTTGATATAATAGTGTAGTTACATCTTATCATTGGGTATGATCAGGAATTGCTGGGTAGGTGCAGATGATGGGGATCATGTACAATGAACGGTGCCTGCCCCAGCAATTCTCTCCAGCATTGATATGAGTACATAATCTGATAATAGCCAATGATCCGACAGGGTAATTTGAGCTCTTCCAGTGCAATCTAATAATAATTGTAAAAAAATGCAACACAAATGTGTGTGCGTTATTGCAGCAGGTGCAGGGATAAATGATTGGCCCCAAAATGGTGGCTGCAAGGTCACAGTGATAGGGCATTTTAGGGCTACCGATCCCTCGCACAGGCCCAAGACAGTGGAGGGCTCTGCTGGTGTTGATGGTGGTAGTTCTTCTCACAGAGCACGTCCTCAGATGCCCTAGATCAGTGATGGCTAACCTCTGGCACTCCAGCTGTGGTGAAGCTACGACTCCCAGCATGCTCCAATCATTTCTATGGAGTTCTGAGAACAGCTAAGCAAGTGTACATCTTGTACTTCTTGGGAGTCGTAGGTTTACCACAGCCGGAGGTTAGCCATCACACCCCTAGATATAGCTGATATAGATGTAGCTGTTTGAGAAGGCACTGGTGCTAGCAGCAGCATATAGGTCATCCGTTAAAAAAAATCTTGGAAAACTCCTTTGAAGTGTATCCATTTTTTACTTTTGTTACAACAATATCTATATCTATAACAATATAAATTTATTTTTCAGAACTATATCCTACAGTAAAATACATTTACATACTTTGAATGGAATTTTATAGTAACAAGAACCTTACTTTCAGATTCACGATGGCAAATGAAGCACGACCTTGCCCTTGTGAGCTTGGAGATCAGTTTGACCATAAGAGTCTTGGCAATGAAATTCAGATTGAACATATAAAAGCTTACATCTCCAAACCAAAAACTAGCACCGATAAAGCCATAATTGTGGTCCAAGATATTTATGGATGGGAGCTTCCCAACACAAGATATATGGCTGATCTGCTTGCATCACACGGATACATGTAAGTAATAGTCTCATTTCAAATTTCTAGAACAAGATTTTATAAGTGTAATTTATTAACTGAAAACTAGAGATTTGTCTGTTCCCTCTGTTTTATAGATAATTCACTGCCTGATTTAGGAAAACGTAAAAATGTGCCAGTGCTTTGAATAGCAACGCAACTGCCGATATTCAAATTGGGCTCTGGGGGCAGTGACTGTGCGCAACTACTACTGTTTCAGGCACAGTCGCTGATCCGAAGCCAAATTTGCACTTTAGTGCCTGTGAGTAGCAACTATATAATTGAAAGGAGGCTGTAGTATCCTGTTGGGCTGCCAGTAGCTTGGATACAAGATGAGATACGGTTGGGCATGGAGGAATACAGGTTCTATATGGTATCCTACAGCACATTTGCCAACAGATTTTACAGCTGGGCTTATAGATCCTGCACACTCCTAGGATGCTAAAGTTGGCATCCCAGCTGGTCCCATAAATGCTGGATTGGCAATAAATCGAAACAGTGTAGGTTTCTCATTGAGGACAGCACAGCAAATAAACGTGATGGTAGTTTGCTATCAATGGCAGGACATGTAATGGGTGCCATGACACTAAATTTCCTTCTGCTAAGCAACTGGAAATGGTCAGGGCAAAGACAAGGGTGTGCAATGAAGGTGCCACCTGTGTCTAAATGGTGGATAACAAAACTGTGGGAGCTGCTCGTGCTTGTTGGCAGATCCTCTCTACAGGTGGTCTATCTGGGCCATCCAGAGCGTGTTCACTAGGTGTGTATGTGCCTTCACATAACCATAGCTCCAACAACTCCCAACAACTAGGTCAGAAGGGCCTAGATGACGGGCAGTTTGTCAGAACTACCATCCTGCTTCCCTTAGGGCACTTCTTGACTTTCTGGGGCTCCTGCCTTATGGTAGTTGGGGTGTCCTGGAGTGGCAGCAGTCTGTAATAAAGGTTCAACTTGGTGTTACCAGTTGATGGTGTTTCCTTGCATAGTCTTACACTGACAGCACTCATTGGATACAGGGGCATAGCGAAAGGCTTTTGGGCCCTGGTGCAACAGTTCAGCTTAGGGCCCCTTTCCTCAGTGCGTTGTGGCCAGAGACAGGGGAGCACATAGCCTGCATGCTGAGGGAGGCAAAAATTGAAACGTCACCCACTCCCCCATACCAAATTCTTGACCTAACCCCTTCCCTCTAGCGTGAGGTGTAAATTGACCAGCATGCACTTTCTATAATACCAGTGTCTTCTTATGCAGCACAAGGGTCTTTTGGCCCCCTCAGGCTCCTGGGCCCAGTAGCAACTGCTACCTCTGCACCCCCTATAGCTACACCCCTGATTGGATAGTACCAGACTGTGCAGGGACACACACCCAACTGGAAATACTGAGATGGACCATCATTGTAGAAGGCTGAAAATTAATTCATAAACTTTATAATGATGTATAGCCAAACTAGAATGATACCATGTTAGGCTACTTCCACACTTGCGGTGCGGGGCTCCAGCAGGCTGTTCCGGTGGGTGAACAGCCCGCCGGATCCGTGCTACCGCAAGTGCACGTGTGGGGCCAGAACTGCACTCCGGCCCCATTCACTGTAATGGGGGCGGGCCGCGGATTCGGCCGCAGCACGTTAACCCCTGCTGAGAGGTGGCCGGAACGAAAATACAACACCCACCGGAACAGCCTGCCGGAGCCCCGCACCGCAAGTGTGGAAGTAGCCTTAGCCAGAATATCTATGTGATGTTAAATACTTTTGCATTGAAAATGACCAAAGTATTATAGTAGAATTTTTTGGGTTAGCCAATAAAGGTATCACTGCTTAACATCCCATTCATAAACGTAGGAATAATAAAAGAATGGCACAGCATAGAGCCATAAGAATAGATGTCCAGAATTGTTATTAGATGGGGAATGCATATAGTTAGTAAAACATACATGTCAGGAGAGTCAACAGGTCCTCTGTAATATTGCTTGCAGGAGGTGACAGACTCCTTCTAAAAGTTAAGGAATTAAAGGGGTGGTCCAGTTTTTTTATATTGATGACCTATCCTCAGGAGAGGTCATCAATATCAGATTGGTGGAGAGCCAACTATCGGCACTCCCGCTGATCAACTGTTTAAAGAGAAAGAGTACAAGCACTGCCTTCTCTTTACTGTTTACCTGCTCATCATCGCAACTGCAACGGTGAGTGGGTGTATTTATATCTCAGCCATCCCATTCACTTCTATGGGACAGCTTCCCACTGTTCAAGTGAATAGGACAGAGCTGTCCCATAGAAGTTAATGAGGATGGAGTGGTTGTGATTACACCTTCTCACTGCTGCGGTTGCAAGACCGAGCAGGTAAACAGTGGAGAGAAGGCAGCGCTCATACAAGGATAGGTCATCAATATAAAAAAGTGGACAAGCCATTTAATTCTCTAACTTTTAGAAGTAGTCTGTCACCTGCTGCAGGCAATATTACAGAGGACATGTCACCTCTCCTGACGTGTCTGTTTTACTAACTACTTGCATTCCTCATGTAATAACAGTTTCTGGAGCATCTGTTCTTATGACTCTACGATGTGCTATTCCTGTTTATCCTTTAAACAGCTGATCAGCAGTGGGTGCTATGAGTCGGGCCCCTGCCGATCTGATATTGATGACCTAATCTGAGGATACCCTTTTTCCTAGAGATATCATATTCCATACAATTAAATAATCCCATTATAATAATAATTCTCTGTTTTTTCTTTAATGTTTATAGTGCTGTCGTACCTGACTTTTTTGTGGGAAAGGAACCATGGCACCCATCCTATGATCATTCAAATATTTTTAAATGGATTGAAACGCGGCCAGCCAATAAAGCATACAGGTAAAATGTGATTTATGGTATATTCAGAAAGTCTTCAGACCCTTTCAGTTTTTCACATTTTGTTATGTTGCAGTCTTTTACTAAAATAAAAAAAATCTACTTTTTTCCCATCAATCTGCACTTAATACCCCCTTAAAGAGAAAGTGAAAAGAGAAGTTTAGAAATGTTTGCAAAATTGTTAAAAAGGAAAAACTTTGCACAGACATCAGTATTCAGACCCTTTGCTACAAAAATTGTAATTTAGCTCTGGGTGCCTCCCATTTCTCTTCATCATCTTTGAGATGTTTCTTCACTTTGACTTGAACCACCTGTGGTACATTCAATTGACTGGACGTGATTTGGAAAGACCCCTGTCTATAAAAGGTCTCAGAGCTGACAATGCATTTCAAAGAAAAACCAAGCCATAAGTAGGAAGGAACTGCCTGTAGAGATCATAGACAGGAGGCACAGATCTGTACAAGGGTACAAAAATTTTGCTGCACTAGAAGTTCCCAAGAGTACAGTGGTTTCCATAATTCCTAAATAGAATACGTTTGGAACAATCAGGACTCTTCCTGGAGCTGGATGCCTCACCAAACTAAGTCATCAGAAGGGCCTTGGTAAGCGAGGTGACCAAGAACCCAATGGTCACTCTGGCTGAGCTTGGAAGATCCTGTATGCAGATGGGAAAAATTTCCAGAAGGAGGTCAAACCATCACTGCAGCATTCCATCAATCTGGCCTTTATGGCAGAGTGGCCAGAAAGAAGAATCTCCTCACTAAAAGACACACGAAAGCATAACTGGAGTTTGCAAAAGAGAACCTAAAGAACTTTGACTCTGAGACACAAGATTTTCTGGTCTGATGAAAGACAGGAGGCTGAAGTTTTTTGCTTCAATTCTAAGCGTCATGTTTGGCGGAAACCCGACACTGCACTACAGTGAAGCATGGGGGTGGTAGCATCATGCCGTAGGGGTGTTTTTCCGTGACTGGGGCAGGGAAACTGAGCAGGATTGAGGGAAAGCTGAATGGGGCAAAGTACAGAGATACTATATAAATCTCTGAGTGCTCTGGGCCAACTGCTTACGTTCCAAAAAGACAATTTCCCTGAGTACACAGCCAAGACAACACAGAAGTAGCTTAGGGACAATTCTGTGAAAGTTCCTGAGTGGCCCACATGGAGCCCTGACTTGAACCCAATAGAATATCTCTGGAGAAACCTGAAAATGGCTGTCCACCCAACCTAACAGAACTTGAGAGAATCTGCAGAGAAGAATGTCCCCAAATACAAAAGGCATCATACCCAAGAAGACTTGAGGCTGTAATCGCCACCAAAGGTGCTTCAACTAAGAGGTGATCATACACATTAGTCTAGTCAAAATGGACAATTTTAGCCAAAACAAACATTCGTTGGGGGAAACTTAACAACAAACAATCATTTTAGCTCACTGATGACAGACCATTATTGTTTGAAAAGAATTCGACCATGTTTAATACTTTAGCCAGTAGCCGGATGAAAGATATTTAGTTCAAAGGAAGATTGTTCGTGTGAAAGATCTTTCTTTGAAAGAATGTTCCCAGTAAGATCTTTCATCCATCACCTGGTTTCATTGAATATGTATGGCCAGCTGGAATAACTGTAATGGCGAGGATGACACTGTGTGGATATCTGGATAGGATTTTTGTGTTGAAGGTGGGGAGGATGATGAGAAAAGTGAGGAACTTAAGATATCTGTGTGCAGCGAACCGGACCGCAGGGGCATGTGAGTGTTGGGGATGTCACAGTGTCTAATGGTGCTGATGTGGAAGGGGGACACCAATTCCTTTGGGGCACTCTTTGTTCCTCGGGGCTCTGCCGGGTGGTAAGGCGAGGTGCCCTTGGTGGTAGGGTATTATGGTGTCAGTCGGCAGGGTCCTGGTAAATGTTGTGACGCCAGCGCCCTTATGGCGCAATGGACAATAAAGAAGAGACAGCTGATAACGAAACAGTTGAACTTTACTTTTGCCTTGGAAGTTAAGTCCTTCTTAAAATGCAGTTTACAGTTATTTCTCTTGGCGATAAATATCAATAAAGATGCTGCAAGAAGTTCCTCTTTAGGCTGGTTACTTCAGTAGTGAGTCTCAATATAGATGCTTCTCTTCTTACAATAAAATAATCTTAGTTACTAGTTTCTTCAATCCACCTTAGCTAGACCTGGTTCTGGATATCACACAGAATATGTCCACTTTAGATTATCATCCCCACAGGGCGGCATCCCTGGATGGCAGGCATCACATCATCTGCTCCATTATTTTGCATAGGGTGCACTTGAATACAAATATAAGTCCACAGTCCCCAGAGGGTTAAGTGCGGATACACACAACTTGGTACCTTGAGTTGTAGGGTTTTGTGCATAGGCGCCGGAGGCTACTCCTAAGACACTTGGGCTGGAAGAGTCCATAAAAACTTCAGGCAGTTGTCACCTCAACCAGACTCACACTATCCAGTTTAGCTCAGGTTCTAGAAGCTTAGACTTGGTAAGGGCCACAGGATACCTGGCTTGGCCAGAGCCAGGCTGACATGGCAGCTACATGGTGGTTAGGCATCTTGTTTTCTCCTCTCTATCTCCTGCACTTAACTTGTCTGTTGCTTCTCACTAACTGACTAAAAAAAACTCCTCCTTGTTCTAACCTGTTGCAGGGATATTTATATGTAAGGCAACAGCACCATCTACTGGCGTAAAGATAAATAGCAGCTACTCAGCCTAGATAGGTTCTTGCAGCATATAGTTATAAATGACATATAAATACAGTTGACATGGCTAGCATACATAAACAGTTTACGGTGTCCCTTTCACACTATATGTGGGACACTGCATGTGTAGTAAACTCTGCAGAAATGAGATGCAGAGGTCTGGGCTGCCATGAGAAAAGAACTTCTATATCAGAAGAGGCAACACTGTAATGTAGTGCTTTACTCTCCTGTATGTTTGGTAGTGCTGAATGTCATTTAAAAAGTAGTCATTCATCATTGGTCAAAATGTGATCTTTCATTTTGACAGGAAGATTAGCGCTAAGAACAGAGCAATGTGTGCATAGTCTTATTTTTTTAACATTTATCATTAATTGCTTCCTTACGCAGTTGTAACTTCTTGTCACTGGAGTACTGGGCATGAAAATGTTGGGAAACACTGTGCTACATGTTATGTAGCATATGCATGATAAAGATGTTAGGCTTTCACACGCGTTGTTAATTCCGGTACTGAGATCCGGCAGAGGATCTCAATACCGTAATTAAACAGATCTGTTTTGATTTTGCACATCATGATGCATCCATTCTGTCAGGATGCGGTTTTGTGAAATCAAAACTGAAAAAAATGGATCAGGCTCTAAATACATTGAAAATCAATGGGTGACGGATCCGGTTTTTTAGTCTCCTAAAAAACAGATCCGTCACCATTGACTTAAATTGGTTTCAGTGCCGGATCCGTTTTTTCTGTTTTTATGACCGGACACCGCTTTTTTCCGGTGTTGAGACCCTCTGCTGGATCTCAATACCGGAAAACCACAACGCAAGTGTGAAAGTAGCCTTAGTCAACCCAGGAATCCATAGCATATTCACTAAAGAAGAATTATTATTTAAAGGGGTTGTCCATCTTTTATTAAGTGATAGCCTGTCTTCAGATTAGGTCCTCAGTAGCTCTGCATTGGAGATCTGACAACCTGCAAACCTGCTTATCAGCTGTTAAGTAGTAGCCCCGGCACCAGAAGCAGACAACTCCATCTACTTTGTAGTGGACGAAGACCATCACTGCAACACTTCTCCCATTGATTTTGTGGACTGATGACTGTCAGCACCTGCAAGATCTGGTCTTTTTTCGTTGGTGGATTATATGCATGTTTTAAGGGTCCCAAACAATAAGCAGATCAGAAAATGATTTCCTGCTGATACCCCAGTAATCAGTTGTTATTTGTGGGGAAACTTGGCAGTAAGTGTTCAATTTCCCTGTAGCACCACCACAGAGGACATTACCAGAACCAGTCAGCTACCATATGCTGCCCTCACTGAGGATAGGATAGTGTAGTGACAGACTCCAGAGATGGCATTCAGTGGGGGAGATTTATCAAAACTGATGTAAAGGAAAACTAGTTTGGTTGCCCATAGCAACCAATCAGATCCCACCTTTCATTTTTCAGAGCTCCTTTGTAAGAAGAAAGGTGGATTCTGATTAGTTGCTATGGGCAACTAAGCCAAACCAGTGGCTTTAGAATACTGAGCTGACAAAATCCGCAGTGCGTGCAATGCCTCACACTTCCCCTGTCCTCCCCGATTCCAGATGATTGCTGACAGTTTTCCTTCCTTTGCACAACAGCAAAAAAAAAAAAAAAAAAACAGGAAGGCTGGGGGAGGGCTCTCTTCATGAATAATGCAGACATATAAATTAAGAGGGTCATTTATCATTTATTAACTGGTATGAAATAGAACTGGCTTAGTTGCCCATGCAACCAATCAGAGTCCACCTTTCATTTTGGACAGCACCTTTAGAAAATGAAAGGAGGAATCTGATTGGTTGCTATGCGCAACTAAGCAAGTTATACTTTACACCAGTTTGATAAATGACCCCCCGGGTACTCATGTATTCGTTCCTAGTAGCCAAATGGCACAGTATTATTTGCCATTTTGCCCACTAGTAGTATACTTGCCAATGTTTAGGTTGGAAACATTTGGGCACTCAAAACCCTGCCCCCAGGAACGCCCAAACTCTGCCCGGAAATGCCCCCTTATGGGCAGTGTTATTGTTAACCCTGCCCATTTTTGGTCCGGAACAGCCTGAATTTGCAGGGCCTATCTCTGAAAATCAGGGACAGTCCCTGCAAATTTGTGACAGTTGGCAACTATGTTGTAATATGGACCTGTAATTGTAATATGCTTGCATACAATAGCATATTAAAGAGGTTTTCCAAGTGTTTCTTAATGATGATCTATATTCTGAATAGGGAGTCATCAGTATCTGATCTGTCGGGGTCTGACAACCAGGACCTCCGCCAATTAGCTGTTTGAGAAGTAACAATTTGACCTTTTCCAGCTTTCCCTAGGCCAGTGACGACACCTTCATTGGTCACATAGCTTAGGCGCAGCTCAGCCCAGTTGAAGTGAATGAGACTGGGCTGCATTACCAAGAACAGCCACTATACATGTACGGTGCTGTGCTTGGTGAGCTGAGAGAAGGCTGTGGCGCTACTGTGAGTGCCAGTGGCTTCTCAAACAGCTGATCGGCAGGGGTCCCAGGTGCCGGACCTCCACTGATCAGATACTGAAGTGAAAAACACTTGGAAAGCCCCTGTAAACTGACAGATCTGCATCAAGGGAATTATTGGTCACATATTTCTCTCTTGACAATTTCCATTTATTTTTCAGAGAGGCCGAAGTAGTGCTGAGATATTTAAAGGAGCAGTGTCAAGCAAAAAGTATTGGAATGATTGGATTTTGCTGGGGTGGCACTGTAACCCATTATCTCATGCTAAAATATCCTGAACTAAAGGCTGGAGTGGCATTTTATGGTAAATTGTTATCCAATATATCTAAATCTATTGAATGAAAAAAAATACAGTATACAGACACCATGGCCCACATTTACCAGTGTTAGTGCACCTAGATTCTGTCATAAAAAGGTCCAAAATGTGGAGCAGTTTGGCTCGTCTACGTTTAGAGAATGTTTCTGCACTTGGTCCGAAAAGGGGTTCTCCGGGCTTTTAATATTGATGACCTATCCTTCTCCCTTCTCTCTTCCTGCTCGTCGCTGCTTTGCCATAGAAATAGGAGCAGAAGGAAGAGAGATGAGAGACGGCACATGCACACTGAGCGCATCTCATACAGCTGACCTGTGGGGGTGTCGGTCCCCCGCCTATCTGATATTGATGACCTATCCTGAGGATAGGTCATCACTATTAAAAGCCCCGAGAACCCCTTTAAAGGGAATCTGTCACCAGACCTGACATGGGATATGTGTGCTTGTCAGCAGATTCTAATGCCCCATTTTGATATGTGGCCCAAATCTAAAGCCTTTTAATTTTATGCAGATTAGTCCCTGGTGCAGCAAGGGCATTGTTGTTGCACCTTATTGCAGCCGAGGTTATGTTCATTTTTTTTTTTACCACTGACGGGGCCAGGCAGTGTAGACGTAATCATGTCTGGCCCTGAAATCACACAGCTGCACATGCTCTGTGATCGGTACACACGCTGTCGCTGAGTGAATGAAAAGTGTAAAGCGCATGTGGCGATCACAGAGGCGCACACGCAGCTGCAAGATTTCAAGGCCAGGCATGATTACATCTACACTGCCTGTCCCTGTCAGTGAAAGCGGTGGGGGGCAGCTGGCATAGAAAATGAGCGGAGTCTCAGGTGCAGTGGCAATGCCCTCTTTGCACTAAGGGGCTAATTTGGATAAAATTAAAAGGCTTATTTCTCCGGATTTGGGCTACATATCAAGATGGGGCATAGAACATTACAATCTGCATGTCAACTGGATTTATTTCAAGGCATGTGGTGACAGATTCCTTTTAACTGACAAAGGGGTGTGGCTTTGCGGACAGGGGACATGGCCTAAGATGTGACATCTTGTACCACAATTCTGGCTTAAAATTCTTCTCAAAGTTATCATTTATCAACCAGCATTAGCTACTATGATAAATCTGATGCGTGACACCTACAAACTTACTTCAAAAAGGGGTTGTGCAGTGTCAGAATCTTGATAACCTACCCTCAAAATAGGACAGCGATATCAAATTGTTGAGAGTCTTCATTAGAAGGAGATTGTCATGCACTATATGATGTCTGATTTTCATTTTTTACATTAGTCATGTAATAACCCCTTTAAAGGGAACCTGTCATCACTGAAACACCCCCCGAACTAGAGTAAGCGGTGTATAGTGTAAGTGATGCTGAATCCGAATATGAAAGTTTTATCTTCATACTCACTTCCATTCTGACGCTGTGCTCCCACAAACCGGCAGTAAAATGCATTGAGAGGACTCTTCTCTGAGTCCTCTCCATTATATGAGTGAGCACCGGAGTCCACTGAGTGCATTTTACTGCAGGTTTGTCAGAGCACAGAGTCAGAATGCAAGTGAGTATGAAGATAAAAATTACATAACTGGACTCGATGTCACTTACACTATACACCGCTTACTGTAGTTTGTAGGGTGTTTCAGAGCCGACAGGTTCCCTTTAAGACAGACTTCAGAGCTCAGATTTCCCTTTTAATATGTGTTTATTATTCTTATCAGGTTTAGTCCGGGAAGAAGGTGATAAGTATAATTTGCTTAATCCAACGCTATTCATTTTTGCTGAGAATGATCCTATCATACCTTTAGAACAGGTAAGTGTATAATATTAAAGGGGCTGTCAGAAAATGGCATTTATCATGTAGACATATATGTTAATACAAGGCTCTTACTAATGTATTTTGATTGTCCATATTGCCTCCTTTGTTGGCTTCACAAATTTTTTTCATCATTATACACTGCTTGTTTCCAGGAGTTACGAGAGTCTTGCAATCCTGCAACAATGGCCGTGCTTGCACACTATAGGAAAGTGCAGTTACCTTTGTCTACATGATAAATGCCATGTGCAGAAGTGAGACAACCCCTTTAAAGTTTTTAGTTAAGTTTTCAGAATAAGCTGTCGTGTGCGTACATTTCACCACTTTCCCCTCTGCTTTATTTCCATTTGTCACTTTTCCCAAAGGGAGTGGTGAATAATAGCTTTATAACATGCCTTGCTGCAGATACAGGGCTCTAACACACTATCAAGTGAATGGGCCAAACTGCAGTCATGCGTAGAGATAAGCAAAGTTTTTTTAAAATTCGATTTGGCCGATTCGCCGAAGTTTGCCAAGAAAGTCGAATCGTTACAAATGACACAAATTGTTATAAATCAGGTATACCCATATGTCATTGAATGTATGGAGCAGGCTGCTGCAGTGAGCCCGTTCCATACGTGGCGGGTGCTGGCTGTATCATACAGCAGACACCACTGCAATGAAGGGGAATGGCGATCCCACCAAACCCTGTCATTTAACCCCTCTGATGCAACGATCAGCACCGATCGCAGCACCTGTGAGGTAAGGCAGAGGGATGTGTCTCACTCTGCCTTCTGATGGGAACCCCCACAGTGAAATCACGTAGCTCCGGTCAGTTACCATGGCAGCCAGCACTCTTTTGAAGTTTCCTATGGTTGCCATAGTAACCTCCCCGCTGCACATGAGGCACAGCCCAGCAAGGAGCACATGAAAATGCTATTCACCCTAATATATTTCTTTTAGGGTGAATAGGATATAGGATCAAAAGATCCAAGGTTGTAGCCGCCTAAGGGGGTTAAAAGTTTTCACTGTAAAAGTAAAAAAATAAATTAATTTTAAAAAAAAATTGTAAAAGCTTTTAAACCACCCCTTTAGACATAAAAAAAAAACATTAGGTATTGCCGTGTCCAAAAATGTCTGAACTATTAAAATATTTATAACAAATTTCCTGTGCACCAATTGACATAATGGACCAATTCACCATTTCTGTCATCTTTTCCCCCCAATAAAATTGAATAACAGTGATCAAAAAGTTGTACGTACCACAAAAATGATACCAATAAAATCATACTGACGCTATGTAACGCAATAGCTAAGGCTACTTTCACATTAGCGGCAGGCCTGATCCGGCAGGTGAAGGGTGCTGCCGGATCAGGACTGCCGCAGCGACGTGTGTGGAGCCGGAACCGTGCTCCGGCCCCACACATGTCACACAGTACATACACACACACACACACACACATATAGACAAACAAACACACATACATACTTACATGCTCCCGGCAGGTCTTCGGAGCGCCGGAGGAGCAGGACGGCTCGCACAGGTGACGATTCCCCACAGCGCCCTTTGCTGGGCGCCTGGTGGAATCGTCATCTGTGCGCGCCGACCTGTCCCTACGCCGCTCTGAAGACCTGCCGGGGAGCATGTAAGTATGTATGTGTATTTGTATTTCTATATGTGTGTGTATGTTTATGTTTATGTGTATGTCTGTATGTGTGTATGTGTAGCCGGATCCGTCATGAACTCCATTGAAAGTCAATGGAGGGCGGATCCGGTTACCATTGTGGTCACACCAGACGGATCCGCCCCCATTGACTTGCATTGGGGGTCATTCCGGATCCGTCTTGGTGCGGATGCCTGGACCGGAGAGCAAACCGCAGCATGCTGCGGTTTGTTCTCCGGTCTGAAGACGGAACGGAATGCTTTCAGGAGCATTCCGTTGTCTTCAGTTCAGTTTTGTCCCCATTGACAATGAATGGGGACAAAACTGAAGCGTTTTATTCCGGTATTGAGCCCCTATGACGGAACTCAATACCGGAATTTTAAAACGCTAGTGTGAAAGTAGCCTAGCAGAAGGCATTCACTATAATCAATTTAGTTCCACTGCACACACGTACTGGGCAAAGTATTTAACCATGGTGTCATACTGGTGCTGTACCGTTCTGGAATACGGCACAACATAACTGTATCACTAAAATAAGGGATTCATTCTGAATGTCGGTTCGCTAGAATGTGACTCATACAACGATTACACCTGCCTTATATACTCAGGCATACTAACTGTATCACTAAAATCAGGAATTAACACTGGATGTGGGTCTCCCTATGCCCTCCCTACAGTCTCAAAAAAACTCTCCCTATGATCTCTCTGCACGCTCCCTCTCCAATATTCCTTTTTAAACTGTTTGCAGCAACACTGTCCCTAGCACATGAGCACCTGCCACATCTCTCCTTATGCTTAGTTCACAGTGAAATGGTGGCGCCCGCACAGGATCAGGGGATGGCTGTGAATTGGCCTAATTGGCCATTTTAGGAAAACCTAATTTGTTACCATGAAGAGCGAGGAAATTCTGCTTAGTTGCAAATGGAAGTTTTCCAAAGCTTCGGACCAAATTCCACTTCAGATGCTTCGCTCAACACTAGTCATAGGAATAGCATGTACTATGTGTATGGCATTCCCGGGTATTGACAGATGTAGACAATGAAAGGCCACAGCGCCCCTCCACAATGTCATAGCGTGGGTTGCCACATAAGTATTTTAGATTCCTCACTTTACTATCATCCTTGGTTCCTCAACACTGTCATCCTGCTGTTACCCCCAATACTCTGTTAGTTCCATTCAGATAGTCCCCCATAATAATATGCTCCCAAACTGTACAATATTAATAATGCCCCCATGGGGCCCCTAGTAGAAATAAAGTCTCCTATAGTGCCCTCAGTAGTAGCAAGGCCCCTCTATAAGGTACCCCTATGCAGCCCACAGTAGTAATAAAGTCTCCGATAGTGCATGCAGTAGTTATAATGCCTCCTATGGTGGTCCAAGTATTTAGAAAGACACCTGTAATAGCCTAAGTATTGTTATGATCCTCAGCAGTGTACTCTGTATTATAATGCCCCCCATAGTGCCCATATGTATAATCTCCCCTATATGGATAGTATATATAATGCCCCTTTGTATTATTAGAATATATAATAGCCCCCTCTGTATGACTAGGATATATAAAGGCCCGCTCTGTATTATTAGACTATATAATAGTTCCCTCTGTATTATTAGGATATATAATGACCCCCTCTGTATTATTAGAATATAATAGACTTCTTTGTATTAGTGTATATATAATGGCCCCCTCTGTATTATTAACATAGACAATGGGACCCTCTGTAGTATTATTAATTTATTAATATATATAATGGCTCCCTCTGTATTATTAGGATATATAATGGCACCCTCTCTCTATATATAATGGCCCCTTCTGTATTATTAGAATATATAATGGCCCTCTCTGTATTATTAGAATATATAATGGCTCCCTCTGTATTATTAGAATATACAATGGCCCCACTCTGTATTAGTAGTATATATAGATAATGTCCCCCAGTATTATTAGGAAATATAACGACCCCCTCTGTATTATTAGTGCATATAATGGTCTCCTCTGTATTATTAGGATATATAATGGCACTCTCTCTATATATAATGGCCGCATCTGTATTATTAGAATATATAATTCCCCTCTCTGTATTATTAGTATGTATAATGGCCCCCTCTGCATTATTAGAATATATAATGGCTTCCTCTGTATTATTAGAATATGTAATGCCCCTCTCTGTATTATTAGTATATAGTATATATGTATATCCTCTCTGTATTATTAGTAGTAAACACATAATGGCCCCCTTTTAGAGATGAGCGAACGTTCTCGTTACGAGCACTGTATCGCTCAGCTCCCGTGCGAAATGCCCGCAGGCATTGCGGATCCGTCCTCAGCTGCATGTAAGTCAATGAGGACGGATCGTTTGGTATGACACTCATACGAAACGGTTCCGTCCTCCTCACCCGACTGAAAGTCAGTGGGGACGGATCCATTTGGTATGAGTGTCATACCAAACGATCCATCCTCATTGACTTACATGCAGCTGAGGACGGATCTGCAATGCCTGCGGGCATTTGTTCGCACGGGAGCCGAGCGATACAGTGCTCGTAACGAGCACGTTCGCTCATCTCTACCCCCTTTGTATTAGTGTATGTATTTCTCCTCTATCGTATTTAGAATGCTCTCCCACCCCCATAGTGCCCCCAGTACTGCCTGCACTTGCGTACATACATTAAAAAAAATACTCACCTCTCTTCCGCTCTCCGTCGCCACTTGTGGCCTGAGTTTGGGCATCCCCGTGCAGGTAGTCACAAACACAACACCATGCTCTCTTGCGCTGCGTCATCACATCATCTCATGAGACCCAGCGCAGGAGATCACAGTGATGTCATCGCTATCATCTGCACCATTCTATTGCCTCATCGGCTTCAGGCCTAGTGGCTTGAGGCCTATGAGGCATAATGGAGGAGATGGGAGGCTCCCGTGGCCCTCATTGAACTGGCTGCCTAAGAATTGACCCTGCTGCCTAGCACCCCTGCAATATGGTGCCCAGGGCAACCGCAAAAACCAACGACCCCCCATCACCAATCTGAAACTGATGGCCTATCAATGTTATCTAGGAAAACCGAGAGATATAAACTTGGGGCGAAGTAGCCAATACAAGGATCCCGTTTCCCAGGACGATCATGTGCATGATCCCTAAGCTAGCTGTTTTAGCATGATCATAGGTTCTAAGTCTATGTTCACATGGTAGATTTTGCTATCAGCTGACCCTCAAATTTCATTTTCCCACTCCTCTGATCCACAAAGGAAGTCCATTCAGTAGACCTAATCCACATGTGGATACTCACTGGCATTTCTGTGCACCAGGAATTGACAGTTACAGGGATTTCAAGAGGAACTTTTTATGGGTAAATCTGAGGACAATAAGCTGACCATGTTCTAAGATGTGAATTTTTTTCTTCCCTTGCAGGTTAGATCTCTTGATGAAAAACTTAAAGAGCATTCCAAGGTTGACTATATAGTTAAAATCTTTCCAAAACAAACTCATGGATTTGCCCATAGGAAGAAAGAGGAGATCAACCCTGATGACAAGCCATACATTCTAGAAGCAAGGAAGGACATGCTTGATTGGCTGAAGAAATATGTAAACTAATTCACCAGACTGTTGCCAGATGTATTACTTTAATATAAAATGTTTAATGAGATCATTAAAATTATAACATCAAGGAATACTCGCTTGTCGAATTTACAGCAATTAAAATCACCTTGCTTGCATTTGCCTTGATATCTTTTGTGATGCATCTAAAAATAATGTTTATTGTGCATGATATATAAGAAATACAATAATATCCATAATGATAACCTCTTTTTATAAAGTACCAACATATTTGTAATTTACAATCTAGGAACGTTTAAGATGTATAAAAATGGCAACTATTACACCACAGTGTGCATAAATAAAGATACAGTGTGCTTGTCAATGTACTTCCTACTCCTACCCAGCGATGTAATTACTGGTCTTATGAAAATTACTCCCTTTAACTTCCGCACTTTATTCCATTAGTGCATCTATGTAAGTATCCTAATCCATTACAAGCAGTGGCGTAACTACAACTAACTGGGCCCCACAGCAAATTTTTGAACGGGGCCCCCCCAGAAACTTCTTCGCAACCCACAACTCACATGCAACCCTCACTCTTGTGACTAGTCAAGATTGAGCTCTCCCAGACAAGGCCTGACAGCCGCTCCATCCGTTTCCTATAGTGTCCCTGTATATAATGTCATTGTATAATACTGTTGAGGGGGCCCTGACAATAAAATCAATTAGTCTCCCTCCTGAGGGGGCCCCTTGTGGGTCTGGGCCCCAAAGCAGCTGCTTCCCCTATAGCTACGCCCCTGATTACAAGTCTTTTTACATGGGCATTTTTGTTTTTCTATATTAACTGTACTTGCTCTGATAAACGCAACCAGCAGGCTGGACCCACCTCCCACTGCTCTCCCCTGGTGCGAATTCTGGCCTCCAGGTCTGCTCTGTCTCCTCCCACAGGTTGCGGCCTGCTAGCAAGCCAGCCCGTTCCCAGCACCTGTAGGGCGCATGCTCTCTCCCTCTAACTCTCCCTTTAACTCTTAAAAGGTCAGCGTGCACATGTCCCAGTCCAATGGCTGGCAACGTTTGAATTGGGAAGGTGCCTGAGCAATGAGATCCCAAGTTTGCTAGTTCTTTGAAAAGTGTTTTTTTATTGTTGTCCGCCCGTGTACCGACCTCTGACTCCTCTATCCTGACCTGACCAGTGCCTAATTTCCTGTATCAACTCTGTGCTGTCTGTCCTGACCTCAGTTTTGTTTCTTGTATTCGCATGAACACTGCCTGCCACCTCGGCCTGTTAGTGACTATGTTTTTACTTGATCCCTCGGTGCCTTGCACCAGTCTTTCTGACCCTTGTGGTTCAGCTGCTAATCAAATCAGGATTATTCCAGGAGAAAGCGGTCTGGTGATTCCCTGCAGCGAAGTCCAGATCCCTGTATAGGTGTTAAAGGGTGAATTCCCGGGAAGTGCCTGGATAACACTCATAGGTCTATGTCAAGTCAGGTGGTTGGCACAGTGGTTCCACACCCATTGCTGGGACACATACCCAACATGCAGTATGAAATGTTCCTAACATTTTTACAACATAATCATAACAGGATGTGACCCCAAAATTCCAGAAAATTCTTTATAAATATTCAACTCAAGTTAGGGTTCACTTAGTTCACTCGTCTAAATATGTTAAATGCAGCATAAAGCTTTACATGACCTGTGAGACCACATGCAGCTATACAACAGCAATCCCATCTGGGAATTATTAGGCCCATTAGACAATTGATTACATACATTGTATATAGATAACTTCTCAAGCAATGTCACACATTTTAAAAGGCTACAAGAAGCACAGGGCCTGTCACGACAGGGAAACAAGGGATAGTGTGCCCTGTCTGAACCCCACCTCTTTCCCTGCCTACTTACAGTAGATGCCCTAGGCGACAAAACCGTAACTTGGAGACGGTCCCTATGCTGAGTACGTGCACAGGGTAGGGAAGGGAACACAGGGAAAGACGAACACAGACAGAAACAAACACAATAGCAGAATCGTCAGCAAGCCAAGTCAAGAACAGGAGGTCACGTCAAATACCGAGGGGAATCACAAAAGCGTAGTCTAAGTCCAAAGCCAAAATCCAATATACCAATAATCCAAAAGCAAGGTCCAACACACAGCACTGATCTCAGAAGACTAATCACAGGCCTCTGAGTGAGGCAGTTGACATCTTTAAATAGCCCACCCAGGATCATGTGATGTGGCCAGCATCACATGACCTGAGGCGGAGCAAGCTGTCCAAACAATATGTAAAGTAGCCATGTGGTGTGATCAGCACCACATGGCTAAACCCAAACAGAGAATTAACTCATGAAGTGCTGGCTGACAAGACCAGCACTTCAATTCCCTATTGCTCGTCTCTAGGGGGGCGGAGAGGTCCGGCGACGTCGTGCAGAGGGAGCGCGACGCCGACCTCGCGTGACAGTACCTCCCCTTCACGAGGGGCCACCGGACCCTTACCAGCGGGAGCAGGCTTATCGGGATGCTGCAGATGGAACTTTCGGATGAGCGAGTCTGCATGCATCCTGGTCAACGGTACCCAAGACCTGTCCTCAGGACCGAACCCCTTCCAATGTACGAGGTACTGGAAGGAATTCCGGACCCTTCTCACATCCACAATTCTGGCAATCTCATGCTCCATTTGTCCTGCTACCTCAACCGGAGGCGGAGACTGTTCCTCAGGACCAACGGGAGCAACATAACGTTTGAGCAAAGACACATGAAAAACATTATGAACACGAAGGGAGTCGGGTAAACATAACCTAAAAGAAACCGGATTGATCACCTTGGTGATCCTGTAAGGACCAATGAAGCGAGGTGCAAACTTATAGGATGGTACCCTCATGTTGAGATTTTTAGTCGATAACCATACCTTATCCCCAACCTTAAAATTCACACCCTTAGAACGTTTTCTATCAGCCTTAGCTTTTTGAACTCCTTGGGCCTTTTCCAGGTTCGACTGAACCTGTGCCCAAACTGTGCACAGTTCTTGAGAAAAATCATTGACCTCTGGGACAACCGACGCAGATGGGGAAAAGGAGCTAAAGCGTGGATGAAAACCCATATTGCAGAAAAACGGCGACATCCCAGAGGATGAATTAACACGATTATTAATTGCAAATTCAGCCAGAGACAGGAATCTGGCCCACACATGTTGGTTATCAGAAACATAACATCTGAGATATTGCTCAACGGATTGGTTAAGACGTTCAGTCTGACCATTGGTCTCCGGATGAAAGGCTGATGAAAAGGACAAAGAGATACCAATCTTATTACAGAACGCCCTCCAGAACCTAGACACAAACTGTACTCCCCTATCAGAAACGATATTCTCAGGAACACCATGTAGTTTGACAATATTATCAATGAACACGGACGCCAAGACCTTCGCAGAGGGTAATTTACACAAAGGAATAAAATGACACATTTTGCTGAATCTGTCAACCACCACAAATATCACGGTTTTACCCTCAGAGCACGGCAAGTCCGTGATAAAGTCCATGGACAGATGTGACCAAGGTCTACTAGGTATGGGTAAAGGATGTAACTCACCCATAGGTCGTGTCTTGGAATTCTTGGACCTGGCACAAGTGTTACACGCAGTTACAAAAGCCTGAACATCTCTGGAGATTGACGGCCACCAATACTGCCTAGAGACCAACTCCTTGGTGGCATTGATGCCAGGATGTCCACACAAAACAGAATTATGGCACTCACCCAGCAGTCGCAACCGCAAATGAGCCGGCACAAACAATTTGTCATTGGGGGTACCAATGGGAGCAAGATGTTGTCCTGCTGAGATTTCAGAAGCGAGGTCAGATGAGGTAGCGGCCACGATGATATCAGCTGGCAGGATGGGCTCAGGAGGGACGTCAGGAGGCTGATACGCCTGGAAACTTCGGGATAAGGCATCGGCCTTAACGTTCTTGCTCCCGGGTCTGAAGGTAACACAAAAATCAAAACGAGTAAAGAACAAAGCCCACCTCGCCTGTCTAGGATTCAATCGCTTAGCCGATTCTAGAAACATTAAATTCTTATCATCCGTGAGGACCGTAATGCGGTGAAATGCCCCTTCTAAAAAATGACGCCATTCCTCAAATGCCCACTTGATTGCAAGTAACTCCCTATTCCCAATATCATAATTCCTCTCGGCAGGAGAGAACTTGCGGGAGAAGAAGGCGCATGGCATAAGATTAGTTAAGGTGGAAGACCCCTGGGACAGTACAGCCCCCACACCATCCTCAGACGCATCCACCTCAACTACAAAAGGCTTACTTTGATCAGGCTGGACCAACACAGGAGCATTAATAAAACACTGCTTTAACCTTTCAAAGGCCTCAATTGCTGCAGGGGGCCAATTGACCAGATCAGCCCCCTTGCGAGTCAAATCCGTAATGGGTTTGGCTACCACTGAAAATTTTTGACAAATTTACGATAAAAATTAGCAAACCCCAGAAATCGCTGGAGCGCCTTCAAAGAGGAAGGTCGCACCCAATCCACAATGGCCTGTACTTTAACTGGGTCCATTTTGAAAGAAAAAGGGGTGAGAATGTATCCCAAAAAGGCCACTTCCTGAACACCAAAGGTACACTTTTCCCCTTTAACAAACAACTTGTTTTCACGCAACACCTCCAGCACTTGCCTGGTGTGAGATACGTGACTCTCCCAGTCTGCAGAAAAAATCAGGATGTCATCAATATAGACAATTACAAATTTCCCAATAAATGGTCTAAAAATGTCATTGACAAAGTTTTGGAAAATTGCCGGAGCGTTACTTAACCCAAAAGGCATTACCAAGTACTCATAATGACCCTCCGGGGTATTAAACGCAGTTTTCCATTCGTCCCCCTCACGAATCCTGATTAGGTTGTATGCCCCCTTCAAATCCAGCTTGGTGAACCAACAGGCCCCCTGGACCTGATTCAGCAAGTCAGGAATAAGGGGCAACGGGTATCTGTTTTTAACAGTGATTTTATTGAGCTCCCTGTAATCGATACAGGGCCTCAATCCTCCATCCTTTTTACCAACAAAGAAAAAACCTGCCCCCATGGGAGAAACTGAAGGCCGGATGTGACCCTTGGCCAGACTCTCTTTGAGATAATCCCTCATGGACTGACGTTCAGGAGTAGAGAGATTATAAATGCGACCTTTGGGATATTTGGATCCCTCAATAAGGTCGATGGCGCAATCATATTGCCGGTGAGGAGGGAGGAACTCAGTCTCGGACATGGAAAACACGTCCGAAAAATCGCCAATATACTTGGGCAAGGAAAGAGACTCAGTGGTACCTCCCAACTGCAATACTGATCTACAACATTTGTCACAATTCATTCCCCATTTTTCCAATTCACCTACCGACCAGTTGATCACAGGGTTGTGGTCCTGTAACCAAGGCAGACCTAAAACAAGGTCGGCAGGTAAATCCTTTAATACAAGGAAGGAGCAAGTCTCAGTATGGGTAATTCCTACAGTTAATACAACCTCAGGAGTACAAAACTCCACTCTCCCATTATTCAATGGAGTGGAATCCAGTGCGATAATTTGAATTACCTCCCTTAAAGGAATTATAGGCACACCCACAGATTGCACAAAATCATAATCAATAAAATTAGCAGCAGAACCTGAATCTACAAATGCTTCACCGGATCTCTTGAATTGGTTATAAGAAATGGAAATAGGTAACAAGATTTTCTTTCTTACCACCGCAGGGGGTACCTTACTTCCAGGAACAGACCTTTTTGAGAGCAGAAGTCTCGGACACTGCTGGAGCCAGTGGTTCATCTCACCGCAGTAAAAACAGGCCCCTCTCAGGCGTCTCTGATCCCTCATAGTAACTCCCAACTGCATAGGCTCCTCCTGGACCTTGATAGGAGACGGGCTCTGAAGAGGAACTTCGGACAACACGGCAACTTGAGGGGCAACAGAACGTACCTTTTGTCTCTCCCTAAACCGTCGGTCAAGTTTGATAACTAAGGTCATAGTCGCCTCTAAGGTGTCAGGAGTAGGATAACTAACTAGTAAATCCTTCAGATGGTCAGACAGTCCCACCCTAAACTGGCTTCTCAAAGCAGGGTCATTCCATTTAGAGGACACACACCATTTTCTGAACTCAGCACAGTAATCCTCAACTGGACGGTTACCCTGCCGAATGTCTCTGAGCTGAGTTTCAGCTACAGCGGCCAAGTCAGGTTCTTCATATAAAAGACCTAGGGCCCGGAAAAAAGCCTCCACAGACAATAGACAAGGGGAGTCAGGTGGCAATGAGAAAGCCCACTCCTGCGGATCACCTTGCAGCAAGAAAATAATTATTCCTACCCGCTGCTGCTCAGAACCCGAGGAGTGTGAGCGTAAACGGAAATATAATTTACAACTTTCCTTAAAGGAACAGAAAGTCTTTCGGTCCCCAGAAAACCGATCAGGCAATTTTACATGGGGTTCAATATTTGGGTTTGGCATGGAGGGAACGACTGCGGGTGCAGTACGCAGCTGCTCCTGATGTTGGAGTCTCCCGGCCAAATCCTGGATCATCTGAGCCATGTTACTCATCTGGTCCGTGAGTACTCGTAACGGCTCCATTAGGTATGGCCTGTGATTCTGTCACGACAGGGAAACAAGGGATAGTGTGCCCTGTCTGAACCCCACCTCTTTCCCTGCCTACTTACAGTAGATGCCCTAGGCGACAAAACCGTAACTTGGAGACGGTCCCTATGCTGAGTACGTGCACAGGGTAGGGAAGGGAACACAGGGAAAGACGAACACAGACAGAAACAAACACAATAGCAGAATCGTCAGCAAGCCAAGTCAAGAACAGGAGGTCACGTCAAATACCGAGGGGAATCACAAAAGCGTAGTCTAAGTCCAAAGCCAAAATCCAATATACCAATAATCCAATAGCAAGGTCCAATACACAGCACTGATCTCAGAAGACTAATCACAGGCCTCTGAGTGAGGCAGTTGACATCTTTAAATAGCCCACCCAGGATCATGTGATGTGGCCAGCATCACATGACCTGAGGCGGAGCAAGCTGTCCAAACAATATGTAAAGTAGCCATGTGGTGTGATCAGCACCACATGGCTAAACCCAAACAGAGAATTAACTCATGAAGTGCTGGCTGACAAGACCAGCACTTCAATTCCCTATTGCTCGTCTCTAGGGGGGCGGAGAGGTCCGGCGACGTCGTGCAGAGGGAGCGCGACGCCGACCTCGCGTGACAGGGCCTATTGGAAAGCCTGGCATAATCACAAAGGGTTTGATTGCCCAGAGATTGCAAAAAGGTGAGACATTGGTCTCAATAGTGGAAATCTGTTGGCACTACAGTATAAAAACAAAAAGAGAATGTACATGTTGGCTACCAAACATACACAGGTGACAATGCCTCTGAAAGAAATCCAAAAGCCTATGAGTGGCCTATGAGTGACTTTTCTGACCAGGTCTTAAAATGATAGAGGCTTGGTAAAAAATTTTTAAAAAAAGTTCATTTACATCTTGCAGATAGCAGTCTATGAATCATATGTCTCACACAGACAGACAGGTAGTAGACATACAACCTGTAACCAGTTCTCCAAAGCCATGTCTCTGAATTATCGACCTAGATGTGCAGCCAGGTTTCTCCAGAGGAGCTCCTCTAGAACTTGCAGACTCTAGCTGACAATAATAGTGCCCACAATGGTAGTATAGTGTGTAGGCCTCATATTCCATCCAGGTCCCAGCACTACAATGCCAATTCTAACCAAAATTAAGTCTGATTTAAAGGGGAAAGCTGAAAAAAACTCTAAGTAGAGTTTTAGCATCAAGGGAGCTACAAAGTGGTGCTGATAGAGCTATGGGACTCACATATTTAAAATATGTTTCTTTAGGTACTATTATAAGTTAATTAAAGGGGTGACAGCTGTAGCCTCTTACTAGGCCAGTGATGTCATGTTCAGTCACATAACCTATTTGCAGATCAATCCCATTCCAGTGAATAGGCCTGAGCTACAAAAGCAAGCACAGCCACTATACAATGTACAGAGCTGTGCTTGGTATACTGGGAGGAGGCCGCAGCATTCACGAAGGCACTGCAGCCTCTTAAAACAGCTGATTGGTGGTTGCGCTGAACACTCACCAATTCAAATGAGAGATAGATAGATAGATAGATAGATAGATAGATAGATAGATAGATAGATAGATAGTGCATTATGCAAACAACTTATTACACCCATCTAGTAGCTAATAGCAGATCTTGGCCCCATTTGATATTAAGTCCACCAAGATCCAATGGGTGGGAAGTTTTCAGTCTAGGAGTCAATGAAAAGGGTTTTCCTTAGTTTAAAAGACAGCAGATTGGCAGCTGCATATGTAAATGACCACATGACATCACAGCATTCCATGACATCACGATGATGGCTCTTGTATAAGAACACCAGACACTTATGGGCTGCTCATTCCTTTGCAGGAGGATGACCAGCATGATCAATGGCTACAGCAGTTATGACGAAGATTCTAAAACTGATTCTATGTTAACAGGACACACGGGTAGATAGACCTATAGATCTGGCTACTTTATTACAGACACCCATCTAATCGCTGATCTTGGGCTCTTTTCACATTGCATCCACAGGTTCCAACAGGTCGGAAATTTTCGAACTGGGAAGAAATTAAAGGGGTTTTCCACAGTAATAAAGTCTAAACAGAATTTGATTCAGTTATTGGCTCCAAAGGCAGCTCCAAATTTTTTTTCTCCTGGACCTTTTGGGCCCACTATGGTACCAGAGCTGAGGCCCACCGGAAGATACTCTGGTATTTTGGCGGGCCAGTCCGATGCTGGAAACAGACAGATGGCAACTAGGTCTGCCAGACAGAAGGGAACAGGAGCAAACAGGGAGGGAGCTACTCCATCTGACCACCCCAAACAAATGCATACAACACATATTAGTGCCTCCAAGGTAAGAAACCAATAATTACAATGTGTTTCTGTCACTAAGTTATTGTGACTTCTTCAATCATTCAAATAACGGTAAAATACCTCCACACCAGTGCCAAACAAATGCTGCAGCACAGCACAAAATACCTCTCCAGCAGCATTAAATACCACAGTGCAGCACAAAATACCTACCCAACTGGCATATAAATATTAAATACAGTAGGTTCCTGTCTGGAGTGAAGTCGACTTGCTGTTGTAGGTGGGCTCAGATATCTCCTGTTCAATATACATCTGTGAAGAACCTCATATTTATTTATCATCTCTAATGTGATATTAGTTTACATATAGACTTAGTGGCGTACCGCCAATAGAGCAGACCACGCCATCGCTATGGGGCCCGTGAGGTTGGGGGGCCCGGCAGTGCTGAATAGCCCCGCCCACTCACTTTCTAGTCTTGGGGCTTACAAGCCGGTTTACACAGCAGCAGAGGAAGGAAACATCATCCTATCTAATGTTCCCTCCTCCTCCCCGCCCCTCCTCCTGTAGGTCCACTCACCCCTGCAGTCCAGGGATTGATCCTGCTGTGGGCTAAAAGACCTTCCTGATGTAATCCGCCCATGTGACCAGTGGGAGAGGAGCCAGAGGAGCTGAGGAGCTCTAATGCTGTACAGAGAGGAGCCAGGTTGTAGTTTGGTGAGGCCTAGCTGTATGTTTGGGTCCCTCTGTGTGACTGTCTGTCCCTGTGTCTGTCTATCTCTGTGTGTGTTTGTGTCTGTCTGTCCCACTGTGTGTGTGTTTGTACCCCTGTGTCTGTCCCTGTGTGTTTGTCTGTTCCTGTGTGTCTGTCTGTCCCTGTGTGTCTGTCTGTCCCTGTGTGTGTGTGTCCCTGTCCCTGTGTGTGTCTCTATCCCTGTCTGTGTCTCTTTTTACATAGGACTGCAGGTAGCAATACCACGTGATCTACACTAGTGTTGTCTGTGGTTTTACATAGGACTGCAGTTAACACTACCACATTATCAGCACTAGTGTTATCTGTGGTTTTACATAGGACTGCAGGTAACACTACCACATGATCTACACTAGTATTATCTGTGGTTTTACATAGGACTGCAGGTAACACTACTACATTTTCCTTAGATAGCAGTCACTGTGTTATCTGTGCTGTTACATAGGGCTTCAGGGGACATCTACTATATTATCTGTTCTCAGAATTACCACCGTGTTATCTGTGGTGTTACATAGGACTGCAGGTGACATTTACTACATTAACTGTACTTGTACCGCCCCAGATTTGGCAGGACAGTCTCGGAATTCAGTGGCTACTTGGCTTTCATACTAATTTTTAATGGGGGGGGGGCATTTAAATTTTTGCCTGAATGAACTCAGTGAGTGGCAAAGGCTGGAGATTTACTGCAGCAATCTTGATCACATTGTGTGTGAGTGACTGTTTGTGTGTGAATGACTGAGTGATTATTACACTCTGTGAACCATGGCCTCTGTCTGTTGTATATACAGTGCCTTGCGAAACCTTTTCAACCTTTTGCCACATTTCAGGATTCAAACAAAAAGATATAACATTTTAAATTTTTGTTGAAGAATCAACAAGTGGGTCACAATTGTAAACTTTTTTTGTAATAATAAAACTTAAAAGTTGGGCGTGCAAAATTATTCCCCCTTGCATTAATACTTTGTTGCGCCACCTTTTGCTGCGATTACAGCTGCAAGTCACTTGGGGCTCTTTCAGGTTGGATGGAGAGCGTTTGTGAACAGCAGTTTTCAGCTCTTTCCACATATTCTCAATTGGATTCAGGTCTGGACTTTGACTTGGCCATTCTAAGACCTGGATACGTTTATTTTTGAACCATTCCATTGTAGATTTTGATTCATGTTTGGGATTATTGTCTTGTTGGAAGATAAATCTCCGTCCTAGTCTCAGGTCTTTTGCAGACTCCAACAGGTTTTCATCCAGAATGGTCCTGTATTTGGCTCCATCCATCTTCCCATCAATTTTAACCATCTTCCCTGTCCCTGCTGATGAAAAGCAGGCCCAAACCATGATGCTGCCACCACCATGTTTGACAGTGGGGATGGTGTGTTCAGGGTGATGAGCTGTGTTGCTTTTACGCCAAACATATCGTTTTGCATTGTTTCCAAAAAGTTGGATTTTGGTTTCATCTGACCAGAGCACCTTCTTCCACATCTTTGGTGTGTCTCCCAGGTGGCTTGTGGAAAACTGTAAACAAGACTTTTTATGGATATCTTTGAGAAATGGCTTTCTTCTTGCCACTCTTCCATTAAAGGCCAGATTTGTGAAGTGTTCAACTGATTGTTGTCCTATGGACAGACTCTCCCATCTCAGCTGTAGATCTCTGCAGTTCATCCAGAGAGATCATGGGCCTCTTGACTGCATCTCTGATCAGTCTTCTCCTTGTTTGAGATGAAAGTTTAGAGGGACGTCCGGGTCTTAGTAGATTTGCAATGGTCTGATACTCCTTCCATTTCAATATGATCGCTTGCACAGTGCTCCTTGGGATGTTTAAAGCTTGGGAAATCTTTTGGTATCCAAATCCAGCTTTAAACTTCTCCACAATAGTATCACGGACCTGCCTGGTGTGTTCCTTGGTCTTCATGATGCAGAACTCTGAGACTATCACAGAGCAGGTGCATTTATACGGAGACTTGATTACACACAGGTGGATTCTATTTATCTTCATCAGTCATTTAGGACAACATTGGATCATTCAGAGATCCTCAATCAACTTCTGGAGTGAGTTTTCTGAACTGAAAGTAAATGGGCCGAATAATTTTGCACGCCCAACTTTTCAGTTTTATTATTACAAAAAAAGTTTAAATGATCCAATAAATTTCGTTCCACTTCACAATTGTGACCCACTTGTTGTTGATTCTTCACCAAAAATTTAAAATGTTATATCTTTTTGTTTGAAGCCTGAAATGTGGCAAAAGGTTGAAAAGTTCCAGGGGGCCGAATACTTTCACAAGGCACTGTGTATATATATATATATATATATATATATATATATATATATATATATATTCACACACACATTTGACTATGGTGGGACATTCTGTGCCTGTAGGAGGGTTGCTGCTATACTATATATATATATATATATATATATATATATATATATACAGTACAGACCAAAAGTCAAGCCTTATACAGTATAGGCCAAAAGTTTGGACACACCTTCTCATTCAAAGAGTTTTCTGTATTTTCATGACTATGAAAATTGTTGATTCACACTGAAGGCATCAAAACTATGAATTAACACATGTGGAATTATATACTTAACAAAAAAATGTGAAACAACTGAAAATATGTCTTATATTCTAGGTTCTTCAAAGTAGCTACCTTTTGCTTTGATTACTGCTTTGCACACTCTTGGCATTTTCTTGATGAGCTTCAAGAGGTAGTCACCTGAAATGGTATTCCAACAGTCTTGAAAGAGTTCCCAGAGATGCTAAGCACTTGTTGGCCCTTTTGCCTTCTCTCTGCGGTCCAGCTCACCCCAAACTATCTCGATTGGGTTCAGGTCTGGTGACTGTGGAGGCCAGGTCATCTGGCGTAGCACCCCATCACTCTCCTTCTTGGTCAAATAGCCCTTACACAGCCTGGAGGTGTGTTTGGGGTCATTGTCCTGTTGATAAATAAATGATGGTCCAACTAAACGCAAACCGGATGGAATAGCATGCCGCTGCAAGATGCTGTGGTAGCCATGCTGGTTTCAGTATGCCTTCAATTTTGAATAAATCCCCAACAGTGTCACCAGCAAAGTACCCCCACACCATCACACCTCCTCCTCCATGCTTCACGATTGGAACCAGGCATGTAGAGTCCATCTGTTCACCTTTTCTGCGTCGCACAAAGACACGGTGGTTGGAACCAAAGATCTCAAATTTGGACTCATCAGACCAAAGCACAGATTTCCACAGGTCTAATGTCCATTCCTTGTGTTGTACAGACCAAAAGTTTGGACACACCTTCTCATTCAAAGAGTTTTCTGTATTTTCATGACTATGAAAATTGTAGATTCACACTGGAGGCATCAAAACTATGAATTAACACATGTAAAATTATCTACTAAAGTGTGAAACAACTGTAAATATGTCTTATATTCTAGGTTCTTCAAAGTAGCCACCTTTTGCTTTGATTACTGCTTTGCACACTCTCGGCATTCTCTTGATGAGCTTCAAGAGGTAGTCACCTGAAATGGTTTTCACTTCATAGGTGTGCCCTGTCAGGTTTAATAAGTGGGATTTCTTGCCTTATAAATGGGGTTGGGACCATGAGTTGTGTTGGGGAGAAGTCAGGTGGATACACAGCTCATAGTCCTACTGAATAGACTGTTAGAATTTGTATTATGGCAAGAAAAAAGCAGCTAAGTAAAGAAAAATGAGTGGCCATTATTACTTTAAGAAATGAAGGTCAGTCAGTCTGAAAAATTGGGAAAACTTTGAAAGTGTCCCCAAGTGCAGTTGCAAAAACCATCAAGCGCTACAAAGAAACTGGCTGACATGAGGACCGCCCCAGGAAAGGAAGACCAAGAATCATCTCTGCTGCGGAGGATAAGTTCATCCGAGTCACCAGCCTCAGAAATCGCAGGTTAACAGCAGCTCAGATTAGAGACCAGGTCAATTCCACACAGAGTTCTAGCAGCAGACACATCTCTACAACAACTGTTAAGAGGAGACTGTGTGCAGCAGGCCTTCATGGTAAAATAGCTTCTAGGAAACCACTGCTAAGGACAGGCAATAAGCAGAAGAGACTTGTTTGGGCTAAATAACACAAGGAATGGACATTAGACCAGTGTAAATCTGTGCTTTGGTCTGATGAGTCCAAATTTGAGATCTTTGGTTCCAAACACTGTGACTTTGTGCGACGCAGAAAAGGTGAACGGATGGACTCTAAATGCCTGGTTCCCACCGTGAAGCATGGAGGAGGAGGTGTGATGGTGTGGGGGTACTTTGCTGGTGACACTGTTGGGGATTTATTCAAAATTGAAGGCATACTGAAACCAGCATGGCTACCACAGTATCTTGCAGCGGCATGCTATTCCATCCGGTTTGCGTTTAGTTGGACCATCATTTATTTATCAACAGGACAATGACCCCAAACACACCTCCAGGCTGTGTAAGGGCTATTTGACCAAGAAGGAGAGTGATGGGGTGCTACGCCAGATGACCTGGCCTCCACAGTCACCAGACCTGAACCCAATCGAGATGGTTTGGGGTGAGCTGGACCGCAGAGTGAAGGCAAAAGGGCCAACAAGTGCTAAGCATCTCTGGGAACTCCTTCAAGACTGTTGGAATACCATTTCAGGTGACTACCTCTTGAAGCTCATCAAGAGAATGCCAAGAGTGTGCAAAGCAGTAATCAAAGAAAAAGGTGGCTACATTGAAGAACCTAGAATATTAGACATATTTTCAGTTGTTTCACACTTTTTTGTTAAGTATATAATTCCACATGTGTTAATTCATAGTTTTGATGCCTTCAGTTTGAATCTACAATTTTCATAGTCATGAAAATACAGAAAACTCTTTGAATGAGAAGGTGTGTCCAAACTTTTGGCCTGTACTGTATAAGGCTTGATTCAGATAACAGTAATTTCCATCAGTATGCTATCCGGACTGCACCTGCATAGCATATGGATCTATTAAAGTACTTTAATGGTGCAATCGAGACTTCATTTTTATCGGCACAGACCAAGTCTCTGCGTGCATCATTCTTGTCCATTTTTGATGGAAAAATCATTCACTCAAATGAATGGGTCAAAAAAAATGGACATATACGCATACCAAACATGTCAGTGTTTTCCGGGATGTAACAGGTTAGTAAACTCTCTTTTCAATAGTGTTTAGATTCTGCTTGTTTTCATGCTTTATAACTACAGAAATATACAATACATAATATGATAGAAAAATCTAATAATAAAAAAATAACAATTGAGCCAAAATATTCTGGCGGATGGGAAAATGTATAAAACAAGAACTGAAATCTTAATAACACACTTTGCCTGCTGTAGAATATTTTCATCACTAGATGGCACCATACTACCATTAAACTGTCTCCTGTAAACTGATGTAGGTCAAATCAGGATTTTCCTGTAATTTTTACACTTTCCTACTGGTCTCACACCAAACAATATTTATTTGTATAGAATTTCAGTAGGTATTAGGAACTATTACTAATGTATTCAGCTTACATATAAAAGATAATTTTTATTTATTTGTGTATCTATACACACAGACGGCAGCCATGAGAAATTTGAACACCATGTTTTATGTTTTTTATTATTTCACAGCTGTATACTTTAGAACTACAGGTCAGAATGATAATGAATGTTATCATTCCATCCGTTATCATTCCCCCCTCCCCCATTTTCATAGTCTCACAAACCGTTAGTGAGGACACCTCCTGTCCTCCCTCCTAAAGATAGAATTAGTTTGTTCTTGTCCTTTGCTCCCATAATTTTACATTGTGGAATGAATCTGAGCTTGTTCTCTAACAGCATGAGTTTTCCTCTAAGGGGTTGGACCACTGTACCTTACCATATGCTAATGGTCTTTAAACAGCACAATAAACCACATACTGATTCATTTCATTACAGCTTTAGCCAGGGGCGTAGCTAAAGGCTCATGGGCCCTGGTGCAAGAGTTCAGCTTGGGCCCCCCTTCCCTGTGTGTCTTCTTAAGCGGCACATGGGTCTTTGGGCCCCATCAAGCTCTTGGGCCCGCTAGCGACTGCTACCTCTGCACCCCCTATAGCTACGCCCCTGGATTTAGCCCCCAATGTCCCTCTCTTTTTTTTTTATAATTGTATATTTATTGAAAATCCACAAATGATCAGAAGATATTTCACAAGCAAATGACATGCAAGTCAAGAAAAGATACAGATCAAGACAAGCAGCTTAAAATAATACAGTATAACGTAAAGTAGTACCATCATGTCAAAGATAAATAACTTGAGTAAATGAAAATGGAATCTCGTTGTGGAGTCATTTTTCGTATGTGGTAAATTAAACACAACAATAACAGCATCTCTAGCATCACATCACAATTAGGTAAGTAACTACATAAAAGTATGAACACAAAACAAAAAGACAAAGACAGCAGAGGAGAAGGGGAAGAGGTGGGGGGTACAGTTTGCCAAGAAATAGCCAAATGAATCAAGGCTGGCGTGTAAGCCAATAGTCATCCCACACATCCCAAACAGCGTAAAACTGATCAACCTTATCGTGATAAAGTGTAGTAGAGTACTCCATAGTGCGAATCTCCGTCACCCTAGCATATAGATCAGAGAGTACCGGCGAGCTAGTCTGTTTCCAAAACCTAGGAATAAGGCAACGCGCTGCTGTAAGAATCTGGATTACTAGCTTCCGAGTGTGAATCCTAAGATTACTGGGGAAAATGTTCAAGAGAAATAAAATAGGGTCCATAGGAAAGTCACAGTTGAAAATGTCCCTAAGTAAAGTATTAACAGTTGCCCAAAACTGATGTATATTAGGACATTCCCAAAAAATGTGAAATAGAGTCCCTACCCGGGAGTGACACCTCCAACATTTATCCGACGCTGATGGATGTAACCTATGCAGAAGAGCTGGAGTGTGATACCAGTGCATCAGGATTTTATATTGATTCTCCTGAGCTAGTACTGACATGGAGGATTTTGCAGCTCTTCTCCATATGAGACTCCAGGTCAAGTCTGGGAGCGTCCTGCCCAGATATTCTTCCCATTTTACCATGTACGTGTGTCGCATTAACCTATCTGGGTAGGGGTTGACCAATATGGAATATATCCCAGAGATTAGACCCTTAGTATCTACCCCAACTCTACAGATACGCTCAAAGGCTGTGGGTACAGAAACATAAAGCCCGAAAAAAGTGGTTTGTGCAAAATGTCTAAGCTGCGTATAAAAAAAAAAAAACAGCTTCTGGTGGCAAATCATATTTTGACTGTATAGCGGAGAAGGACTGTAGCTCCCTGGTATACGGGTCCACTATATCCGCAAACTGAAAGACCTTAGCCCGAAACCACGCCTTTGTGGCCATACCCGTGAGACTAGATGGGAGCGAAAGGTGATACAGGAAGGAGGTCATCGCTGAGTTATGGGATGCCAGAGGAAACTTAGCACTACATGCACGCCATATCATTTTGGTACATCTCATAGGACCCAAAAGTTCTCTATCCTGAATAGTTGTACAGGAACCAGACCACAGTAAGGAGTTTGGGTGGACCGGGGCCAGCCATAACCGCTCAATCTGCATCCAGATAGAAAAAGGGTGCAAGGAGGCCCAGGCCGGCACAAAACGCAATTGAGCAGCCCAATAGTATTTAATAAAATCCGGTACTCCCAGTCCACCCCGACCCCGACTGGCTAAAAGGACTGACCTAGAAATCCTGTGTCTCTTGTAAGCCCAGATAAATTTGAGTACATGGGATTGAAAGGACCGAAGGTCCCCCAAGGGGACTGGAATAGGCAGGGTCTCAAAAAGATACAGAATCTTCGGCAATATGGTCATTTTTATGGCTGCAATACGCCCTAATAGGGAAAGTGGTAGCGACTGCCATTTAGATACAAGCAATTTAATCTCACTATACATAAGAGGGAAATTATGCTTATAAAGATCCGCATATCTTGGGGTGATGTTAACTCCCAGATAGCGTAGGGCATCCTTCTTCCAATGGAAGTGATAATTACTCTGTAAAAGTGCAAGGCGGGCTTCTGGGATGTTAATCGGTAGCGCCTCTGTTTTGTTAGTATTTACTTTATAACCCGACAAATGGCCATATTCCCGTAAAACAGTCTGGAGGTTAGGGAGAGACACATGCAAGCCCGTGAGGGTGAGGAGAACATAGTCTGCATATAAAGACAGCTTAAACTCTTTGTCCCTCACTCTAACACCCCAGATATCCGGGTTATTGCGAATTTTTGCCTCTAGTGGTTCAATGCAGAGTGCAAACAGGAGTGGGGACAGAGGGCATCCCTGTCGTGTACCATTAGTAATGCGAATCAGTCCCGAATTTGAATGAGGCAGTTTGACTGTCGCTGTAGGGGAGGAGTAGAGCCCCGCTATGGCCTGCAGGAATGCTCGATCTATGCCAAAAGCACGTAAAGTAGCAAATAGGAAAGGTCAACCCAGACGGTCAAACGCCTTTTCTGCATCCAAGCTAAGGAGCAGCGACTCCTCCCCCGAGCAAGCGACAACCTCCAAAAGGTCTATTGTGCGCCTGGCATTATCACTCCCCTGGCGACAGGGGACAAAGCCAACCTGATCCTTGTGTATTAGGGAAGGGAGAAAATTGTTCAAGCGATTGGCTAAGACCTTAGAATAAATTTTTAGGTCAGAGTTGAGAAGAGCGATCGGTCTATAATTTTGTCGCTCAAGGTGATCCTTTCCCGGTTTCGGGATCAAGGTCAGGAAGGATTGAGTCATGGGTGGGGGTATAGCCTTCCCGGACAAAAAGCCGTCAAAGAGAGACCGCATATGAGGGAGCAACAAGTCTTGAAATGTTTTATAATATTTATATGTGAACCCATCAGGTCCCGGAGATTTCGCCTCAGGGAGATGTTTAATCACCTCCAGTATCTCCTCAGCAGCAATCGGCTCATTAAGGGCTATTTTGTCCGGAGGTGACAGAGTGGGAAGGTTACAGGACTGTAGGTACGAATCTAGTAGGCGGTCCCTATCTTGGGGGTTCTTAGGTAAGTCATTGGTCAGATTATACAGGTCCAAATAATAAGAGGAGAATCGCTCTGCTATCTCCCTAGGGTCGTATGTCACCGAGCCATCAGCTCTCTTAATAGCCCCAGGGCCCGATTGCAAAGAAGACTGTCTAAGTTGCTTGGCCAACAAAGAGTGGGGTTTATTTCCCCATGCGTAATAACGTTGGCGAGTGAACAATAGCATTTTATCCACCTTAGCATATGCAATCTTGCTCAAATGGGCCCTAACATCTCTAATCTGCCTGAGAGTTGGAATTGAGGGGTGGGCATACATACGTTCTTCCAATCTACTTAAACGGGATCTAAGGGCCCGAGCAGTCTCCTGGGAGTCCCTCTTTATCCTAGAGCCTAAAGCAATGCAATGACCTCTCATAACCGCTTTATGCGCCTCCCATAGAGAGCCGATGTTCTCAACAGATCCCTCGTTAAGTTCAAAGTATTGTTTGAGACATTCACGGAGCTCATTACGGGACAGGATGTTTTTGAGGAGAGAATCATTGAGGCGCCAATGACATTTATGGGCGTGACCAATCTCCCCGTCAAGGGTAATCATCACTGGAGCATGATCAGACCATGTGATGTTCCCCATAGTCGCCCCTTTTAAGATCCATAATGCGGAGATAGTCCCCAGAAAATAGTCTATGCGTGTATGTGTTCCATGAGGGGCCGAAAAGAAAGAGAAGGACCTATCAGATGGATTTGCTATTCTCCAGAGATCATATAATGAGTATCGCCGAACCAGACGGCGAAAGTCCCTCGCTAACCTCTGCTGAGATGGGTGCATTGGTTTCCCAGGTAATGCTAGTCTGTCCATATTCTCAGAGAAGAGAACATTAAAGTCCCCCCCCTATCAATGTAAGAGGGTCTGAGTGCTTGAAAACCTTGGCTAAAGTCCTATTCAAAAAATGTATCTGGGAGGTGTTGGGGGCGTATAAGTTACAAAGGGTAATAGGTAGACCTCGGAGCATACCTCTCAATATGATATATCTACCCTGAGGATCCAGAACAGACGAGTCTACTCTAAGCGGGAATTGTGCGGAAATGAGAACCGCGACCCCCGCCTTCCGACGCGAGTGACATGCCGTGTAGATCCCAGGGTACAAATGAGAAAGGAACTTAAAAGAGGAACTATCCTCAAGATGGGTCTCTTGTAAGAGAACCACGTCTGCTTTGAGGGATTTTAATTCCAGCAATAGAAGTTTCCGTTTTGCATTGGAATTAAGTCCCTTGACATTTAGAGTTACGCAACTCGCCATGGTAAAGGAAGAGATGGAAAAACAAGCAATATACCAAACTCACCAACCCCCCGAGGCAGAAGTAGCGGAGACGCACCATGGAATGCACCAAGTTGGAAGACCTGGAACTCGATCACGTGTAGGAGGACCTGCTGATCAGGAGAGGCAGGATCCCAAACATCAGCAAAGTCGTACAAAAGGAAAAAAACAGGAGGTAGGGGGAGACAAGATGTCAATAATGTACAAACATCCATAATAAAAGAACAGCAAAAAACATTATTCCAGGGAGTCAAACCCCTGCTGGAGACAAGAAAGAGAGCCTCCCGAGTGGAGACGGTGTCAGAGGTCGACCGAGAGATGAACAGCCCAATACCTAGTATGAACAAAATAATCTTCATAAGGTGCAACAGAACCAGCGCTGGTAAACAGCTACAAACAAACCATGTGGGATAAACCCAATTGGTGGCACATTAGCATATATCTGAGACAGAAGAAACCTGAAAGGGACCCACAATTCCCTTAGAGCTCAAGGACCCAAATGCAACTAAAACCTACGGGAGTGGAGCCTTGAGCATGTAAGTAAACAAATAACCAAGTCAAGTCCTGCCATTTAAAGGGAGGATAGATGAATCAGCTCAGCCTGCAGGTCACTGACTTGAAGGAGATGGTGTCTGCTGGAGCGACAGAGGCCCCCTGGTTAGCCCGTCAGACTGGCCCGCTTGTCTTTTGCGGGTAACAGGAGTCCAGACACGCAAGGGCGGTGGTACAGGTGATTCCAGTTCCCAGTCCTCCATGTTTGGGAGTGGTATATCCAATGCTTTACAAAAGGGCTGGAGGTCAGCAAATGAACGGAGAATCGCCGTTCTGCCCTGATGCCGAGCAGATAAAGAGAACGGAAAGCCCCAACGGTATGGAATTTGACGGTCCCGCAGAGCTTTGAGAAGTGGTTGTAAATGCCTCTGCTTTTGCAGCGTTATCCACGATAGATCTGGAAAAAGTTGGACCGGAGCTCCATCGAATTCAAAGTTGCGGAGATTCCGCGCTTTAGCCATTATCGTCTCCTTAACAGAAAAATCATGAACACAGCATATTACATCCCTCGGACGGGACGGAGGACCCTTCGGTTTGAGGGCTCGATGGGCGCGATCCATTTTGATCTTGTGAGATTGCGGCTCCCCAAGTATGAGGTTAAAGATGGCTTCTAGGGTGGCGAAGAGATCCTCGTCTCCTGTAGCTTCAGGCAGGCCCCGGACCCGAATATTATTTCTATGGCCCCTGTTATCTAAATCCTCCAGATGCCGCCCCATGTCTCTAAGCGCAGAATTTTGGGAGGACAGGGAAGCATGCAGTGTAGAAATGTAATTCCTGGTGTTATCATGTGCCTCTTCCAGGGATTCTACCCGGTCTGCAATATGTTTGATATCAGCATGGACCAGAGCAATTTCAGCCCTACAGGCTCCTGTGACCTCAGAGATTAACACTTTAAAGTCCTCCTTAGTGGGGAATTGGTTGAAGTAGGACTCCCAGTGGGATGATGGAAGAGGCTGTGGTGCAGAGGCTCCAGAGGCAGAGGCACCTGAGGGGGATGGGGGTCCCCCCTTAGAGAGGCAACAGTGGGAGCCCCAGGACCTTCCTTAGGGAGGCAGGGGCTGCTCCCAGGGTCTTTGTGCCAGAAGGGGGCAAGAGGAGACCTGCCTGTGGCATCAGAGGAGCTGCAGAACCCAGGAGAGCAGGGCAGAGGCGAGGAGACAGTACCTGAGCGCCGCTGGGTGCCTCCCGCCGCGTGGTTAGCGGGCGCCATCTTGGATCCGGCATGAGATGGAGGATCCACCAGACCAAGTCCCTCCGTCCCCACAAGAGGATCGGGGGACAGGACAGCCGTGACCTGCTGACAGGATGGAGGTGAGGCCGGTGATGTGGCCAGATCAGCGCTTTCTCTGTGGCCCGTGCGCATGCTAGCTCTCGTGGGCGGCAAGGAGGAATGGCGAGACGCGCCTGCTGCAGCCGCGCGCCGTCCACCGGTGCCGGGTCGGAGACCGCGATCCCAGCACTCTTCCAGGGTCCTGGCTGGTGAGGGTGAACAAGGGGGCCAAGGAGAACCCCTGTGGCCGGTTTTCTTCCCCATTGGTCGTCTCAGGCAGATGTGGCAGGCCTATGAAGTGCAGCGCTGGTAGGAGCAGAAAGGCTAGGCGGCCATCTTAGTCGGCGTCCAGACACGCCCCCCCCCCCCAATGTCCCTCTCTGAGCAGCACCACTTGTTTTTTTACAGTCCACTTCCCTGTCTTTACTGCACTCTGGTCCCAACATAGCCATTGATATAGCAGACCCGTCCAGCAATAGCCTCCATTAAATAATACTGTGCAACATTATGCTAAATTAGCGCATACACAGTGTTGTCCACAGTGGTATACAATGGCGTACACTGATGGACATGTTTATATTTTAGGTTACAATTACACATCTAAATAGTTTTTGCAGTTTTTTGAGACAAAGTTTGGAATGGATCCAACCTAAGGATGGGCAAACTAGTTCATATCGAACTGGGTTTGTTACAAATTTCACAATAATTCATCTTCAGACGAACCCGAAGCAAGCCTCTGTTCTGGTATTACAGGGACAGTTTACGGACAAAATAGAAAGAAGTAATTGTGTAGAACAGGGATTTTGATCAGGGAAAGTATGCAGGACTGGGGAGCAGTCCTGCATACAGGGACTGGCATACAGCTGCTGCATAACTTTCAAAACCAGCCACCTGCAAGAATTTTTTTATAACAGAGAGACAGCTTTGCTTTTTTTTCAAACCCTCTGCCTGGTGTTATTAAACGTAAACATAAGACAGTAGGCAGAAAGCTTTTACCAGCGTTTCCTTCATCGTCATATTGTTGTTGTAGGTGGGAATAATCTCATAACAGATTTATAATGTGTTTTTCACACTAGAAATGTCTTTTTATATCTGCATATTTAAATGCACATAAGACACTAGGCAGAAATCTTTTACTTGTCTTTACTGTATGATTATATTGCTGTTGTGTAAGGGAATAATCTCATACCAGGTTTACAACGTAAGACAGCAACACATAAGACAGTAGGCAGAAATCTTACTGGCACCAATACTGCACTATTCCAAAAATAACTTGTCACTAGCATTATTCAGTGTGTTTGTAGAAGGGGAAGGACATTAATTGGACCTCTGTCTTTAAGTTATAGAAAACACTTTCGCAATTTTACTATAACTGTTCCATACTTTGTGTGTAGCAAACCCGTAACTTATTATTTAGGAGAATCCTAAGTTTAATTTTCATAATAAAATGTCTGGAATACGGAAGGATTCCAAAAGAAAGAGCCAGGCCTTGTCCTACCGGTGCCATAATGTGGGTAGTAGCTGCAGCAGCCACCCAGGAAGTAGTAGGCCACAGTTCTCCCTAACTTCTGAAAGGTGCAACATAATTTCTGAGGAGAAAGAGGATGAGATTGTGGACTGGATGGCTAACTCCTCCTCTCAGTCACAGCAGGATGATTAGGATTTTACTTCCAAGTCTGACACTGTGCCTTGGAGCCAGGGGTCACCGCATTCCTCCTGTTCCTCCTTCTTGCAGCCCCAGAGAAACCTTTCAGTGGCATTTCCTCTATCTTCACTGTCCCCTAGTGGGGCACCTTCTTTTTTTCCAAGAAGAGGTCACAAAACCCTATCACAGACTCTGGCAGACAGTCAAGAGAGTCTCCCTGTTAAAGACTTGTGTGAGAGCAGTCAGCATTTGGATTGCCCTGAGGAGGAGGTTCAGGGGGAGGTGGGGAACCCAATGCATAGCTGTGTGGATGGTCGCAGTAGCGGCAGTTGTAGCCAAGGTGGTGGAGGTAGGGACATTGGTAGCTATAGTGGCAGTTGGGGAAAATACATTGCAGAGAATCAGTAGGGGAGCCACGAAGGCCTCCATAATATATCACAATCTGATAAAAGTTGCGGGGAGGGTGAGGACTCAGATGAGGATTGTGTGTTGGACAGGACCTGGGAGCCAGATCGGAGTGCTAAGCAGGGGGTAACATCTGAGGAGGAGGCAGCAAAAAAGAGCAAAGGTGATGTATGGCCAGATCTACTTTGGGAACTGGTGATGCTGCTGATACTGAAAAAGCCATGGGCAGTCAAACATAGGAAACACAGTTCTATTGAACCACTTGAAGCGGTATCACCTGATATAGTGTCAAAACAGCCACCAGCTAGAGCAACAAGAGTTTCCTTCTTCTCCTGTTCTCCCTTGTGGTAGCCAGGCTGCATCCACATGGAGTATGGTGTCCTTGTCATCGTCACCCTCAGCAACTGCTTCTCCTGCTCAGACTCCTTCTAGACTCCATTTTTAGCCATTGATAATGGACCGCATGGCCAGGAAACAACTTTACACGCCCAGCAATCCGATAGTGTGCAAGCTTAATTCCCATCTGGCCAATTTACTGGCGGTGCAGTCTCTGCCATACCATTTAGTAGAGTCTGCTGCCTTTAGGGAGCTAATAGTGTGCACTCAGCCTTGCTGGAAGATAGCTGACATTGTTTCTCCCAACAAGCCATCCCTGCCTTGTAATCTCACGTGGGTCGCTCCTTGCAATTGTCGCTGTGTGGCAAAGTGCATGCCATGGGGGACACCTGGCAAAACTGTTATGGACAAGGACAGTACATGTCTTTCACAGCTCACTGAGTCAATGTTTTTGCAGCTCCCACACCAGGCAGTTATCAGCCTCCTCCATTTTTTTCTCCACCTCTTCCTTCATGGATATCCTCCTGTCCCCAACAGAAGCAGGGCACATCATCTCTGTGAATGCGGCTTTAGGCATTCACAGAGATGATGTGAATAGGCTTGGTCCCAATAAGCCACTGTTTCTTCTGACAAGTAACACTTGTGAGTGTCATATGGGCAGTCATTTTGCTCCCATGAAGGCATCATTTTTGGACTCTTGATCCTCCCAATAAGACACAGTATTTTTCATATAACACCATGTGCCCCCAATAAGGAACAATTTTTGGAAGCTTAGGAATATGAAAAAGCATGAGACATATGTTGACGCAGTGAGTTTTTAAACACCCTGTTTGTTAACCACATCAACCATGCATTTACCCATAGCTATGTATGTCAGTGCCACTCACTCAGTGACATTATTTGCTATTGCTGTCATTACATTCAAGAGCTTAAACAGGGGGAGAAAAAAAGCAAAAATGTATTTTAAAAAAATTGAAGAAATCGGATATCTTTTTCTAAAAATTCTGAATCCTGGGAGACTCTAGGGTGTTATATACCAATTTTCAGGGCAATTGTTGCCACTTTGGTTTGGGTACAATCGATTCAGGTCCAAACCAAACTTTTTTAAAAATTCAGCAATTCTGAAATTAATTGCTTGAAATTAATAGTGAAATTAACTGAATCTCAAAAGGTTCACTCATCTCTAATCCAAACAGAAGAAAAAGTATAAGGGAAAGATTGATATTTCTTTTCACTACTGTGCTTAGCTCAAGAAAATTGAGAGGGCCTGTAACCTCTCCTGATATGTCTGCTTTAGCAACTACTTGCATTCCTCATGTTATAACAGTTCTGGGGCATCTATTTTTCTGACTTTATGCTGTGCCCTTCCATTTTTCTATATTCTAGATGTTTATGAATGAACTGCCTGAAATTTGCAATGAAGATCCAGATAGGTTTTACCAGTCGGGGCTGTGTCCCTGCACAGTCTGACACTATCCAATCAGTGCTGCCAATGTCAGACTGTGCAGGGACACACTCCCAAATGATCACAATCAGTGCTACATTAACTGCAAACTGCCACAAAAACTACCGTATGTGTATCATTCTTTATAAACTCTAGAGAGCATTTTGCAAGCCCCAAAACACATTTCTTGAGGTCATATCCTCGGAAGGGTGTTTAAATCAAGGTGTCATGAACTGCTGATACATTGAAAAAAAGGTGTGGCTTCCTGTAAATTTTGTGTAGCCTGCTTTTGCTAAATGCAGAAGATTCGACTGATGATAATTGTGGATTGTGTAGAGAGAAATGAAAATATTCTGATGTGAGGATACAAGTTTATTTCATCTTTTGCTCCTGAATTATACATGTATCAGCTGGAATGCCCCCCTTAGGCCTCGTCCACATTTCCGTTTTTCACTGACGTGTGCTGTCCGCATTTTTCACGGACAGCACACGTACCCATTGATTTAAATGTATCTGTTCACATTTCAGCATTTTTCTACTGAGCGTAGGTAAGTAAAAAAATCACGGGGACATGCACTACTTTGATCCGTGATGCGGATCAAGCACGCCCATTGAAGTCTATGGGTCCGTGAAAATCACTGACACACATCCGTGTTGTGTCCGTGATGCGTCCGTTTTTCACTGATGACTAATAGGAGATTCTTTGGAAATCAATTTTCAGCTGAGCAACGTCAGTGAAATACGGATGCCACACGGATGGGAAAAATGGACACACGGACCAACCACGGATCCTTCACGGACAGCTTCACGGATGAAACACGTACGCTTTTTTTCACGGATGGGTCACTGACACGGAAATGTGGACGAGGCCTTAGATGTCAACGTATAGACAGATACTGTATATGCTGATGACCCAACAAACATATTACGTCATTGCATATGTTCATGGAAAATGGGATTAGGTGAAATTAAGTTGTTTTTTTTACAATGAACCTTTCCTTTATCTGGTAAGACTTGATGAATATCTGCAATTATTAATTGTAGGTATGGTGGAACACTAATTGCCCTATTGCCCTATTGACACAGAATAGATTTATATGCCTGTAAGGTATGGAAGATGCCCCTCTGTGTATTATTTTTTTATTTTTTATTGCTTGCAATGAGCCTTGTAGCCATGCAGATATTGTATTTGAGTGTTGCTCAAAAATCACTGACACACATGAGTGTTGCTCAAATACATAGAAGAAAACCAGCGTGCTGCTTACAAGGATGTCTTACATTGTGCTCTTAAAGGGGTTTGCCATGCTATGATATCGATGGCCTATCATGGTCCGGCCCCTGGTACCCCTGCCAATCAGCTATTTGAAGAGGTAGCAACACTTGTGCCACTATTGCTTCTTCTTCAAAATAACCTATCCGTTGTCTCCTTTGTAGAGGTGAATATATAGTAATTGTTATGCTGTTATCCAGCAGTATTTCTTATCCTGCATATTCCTGGGGTAAGATACAGTGCCAAGAGCCATGAATGATAGGGATTGACATAGTAGTCAATAGTAGCAGAAGCGGACACAGACAGCAGAGGGCCCCTGTGCAAAGAATGTACCTGGGGCCCCCCTAAAGCCACACATACGAATATAAACATATACGTGAAAATAAAAATAAAAACATTTTGTTCAAAATTATGCTTTATTATATGAAACGGGGGCGTTACCATTACACCTAGAGGCTCCACTCTCTTTGTAACTGCCGTGTCCCTCTGCACTTTGACATGGCCAGGTGTGATGACATTTTCACTGCCAGGCCCTGTCAAAGTAGACAGGGAGCGGCAGCCGCAAGAGCAGAGCCTCTAGGTGTAACGGCGACGCCTCCGTTAATTTTAAGGGATCATTTCCAGATATTAAAACTTCATTTTTCTCAGCAATGCAGGCACATATGAACATTGGACCAGCACAGATGCCTTTAGCTGCCAAGCGCACATGCAACAGGTCAGCCAGTTCCATACGTACAAATCTGCTGACTTTTTAAAGGGGTTGTCCGCATTCAGAGCTGAACTCGGACATAACCCCTTCTTCCCCCACTCGGCCCCTCTGACATGAGCATTGGAGCATTTCACAATTAGTCATAAGACTACATACACTCTATTAGCACCTGTGTCACTGCAGAATTCAAACTTCACATTTATTTATCTATTGTAATAAAATAATATAGAGGTGATGAATGTAAAAGTTAACTCTCAGCAGTGGTACAAATGGTTAATAATTATCTAAAGATGCCACTGTTTTTGCAATATAGTGTGGTAACAATTCCACTTGCTACTGCAACAAGGCTGACACTGTCTATTGCTCCCCTATACATAGTATCAAATATATAACTTCTTTCTGTAACCCTAACTGTGCTAAAAAAAATGGCGTGCTCAAACTCCCCTGACATGTTTCGCCGGCATCTTCAGGGGATCGGGAAAAAATGTAGTACGACCTCTGCCATGTGTCAACTCACACACCGGCTCCCCGCACCCTCCGCTCACTTTAATAATATGAGATTACCCATATAAAACATCAAAGAAAATGAGGGCGAAAAAATACCCTGGCTACAATACCCCTATATATATACTGAGCAAGACTCAGAAAACACTAGAAAACCTACAAAGAGCAACAGAGTCCATATAGCTCAAAAAATATATAAACTTTATTAGAAAATACATAAATAAACATATTAAAAAATGAGGCTAAGTAAAGACAAAGAGCACAACAAGGTGCGACAACCCCAGGTCATCATCAAAGCTGCATAGATATTAGATAATCAAAAAGTGCAATTGCTATACTGTGTACACGCAAATATGTCATAATATTGCTGCACCTACAACATATAGAGGTAATATCATAAAGAAAATAAATAAGTACACATGTCAAATGACATAAACCTCCATATGGAGCCTCTATATTATAAAGAAGTAAGTATATAAACAGAGGTAAAGACTGCAGCTTAGTGATACATAATATAAGTATAACAAAACATACCCATAACAGCGTGCTGTGACCTGGAGAGCCGCACACCCCAACGTACGTTTCGGACCACGCCTTCTTCTAGGGACCCTCCGCTCACTGCTGCTTAACCATTCAGCTTAGCACCACATACCTCTTACATCCAGTGATGTCTCCTCTACCATCATGACAACATCTTTGAGCCAAGTCTTGTCTCTGCAGAGTTTACAACACAGACATATTAGATTCCTCACTTTCCATAACCACACTGCACCCACGGTGCTCCCCATAGCTCACATATATTATACTGCGGAAATAATAGTGCCACCCTCAAAGTCCTCAAAGTCCCACCAATAGTAATTCCCTCCCAGAGTAGCTTCATTAGTAATAGAACCCCCTACAGTGCCCCCAATAGTGATAATGATCTCCAAGAGTGCCTCCTTTACTAGTAATGCTCTCCATATTGTGCCAAATAATAATAATAATCATAATAATAATAATAATACCCCTATAGAGCCCTCAGTAGAAATAACCCTCCCATAGTACCCCCAGTGGTCATAAGGCTCCCTGTAGTACCCTCAGTACTAATAAGGCCCCCTTATAGGGAACCCTTTACAGCTATAAGGCCAATCTATACGGCACTCCCATAGAGCCCTCAGTAGTAGTAATGCCCGCCACCACTGCCCACAATATTTTTAATGTTCCCTGCAGTGCCCCTGTAATTATAATTCCTCCTGCCATACCTCCCTATGTAAATAACACCAGCCCTTTTCCTACAGTCTTCTATATCATACAGTCCCATGTAAATAACCTCTCTTCCTTACAGTCTTCTATAACATACAGACCCATGTAAATAACTTAAATCCCCTCCTCCCCCTCCCACACATATTCCCATGTAAATAGCATCACTCCTTACCCTCCAGTCTTCTATAATATCCAGTGCATGTAAATAACAACAGTCATCTCCCTCCAATCTTCTATAGCATACAGTCCCATATAAAAAAAATCTTTCTTGCAGTCTTCTATAACATACAGTCCCATGTAAATAACATCCCTCCTTACTCTCCAGTCTTCTATAACATACAGTTTCATGTAAATAACATCATCCCTTACCCTCCAGTCTTCTATAACATACAGTCCCATGTAAAAAAACAATTCTTTCTAACAGTCTTCCATAACATACAGTCTCATGTAAATAACATCATCCTTTACCCTCCAGTCTTCTATAACATACAGTCCCATGTAAACAACACCAGTCATCTCCCTCCAATCTTCTATAACATACAATCCCATGTAAATAACACCCCTCCCCTCTCCTCCCTTCAGGTCCCCTAACATAAAATCCTAGTTAAATAACATATTTCCCTCCCACTAAGGAGGGAGGAGGTTTATTAATCGAGAACCACATTTCTCTGGTACTCACATTAATTCCAAGGCATCACAGGTCCTTTCCAACTTCTCTCCACTGTTGCACTGCACTGATCACATGAAGATCTCATCACAGGTCCTACCACCACTTCCACTGTTGAAAAGATTGCATGATTATGATGTCATCGCAGATCCTTCAGCTATGAAGTATAGGACAAGAGGCAGCAGATACACAGTGTGCATGGAGTTTAGACACTACTGATACACAGTAAGGTAACCCCCCACCTCCACCCCAAGGTGACCAGGTTATCCTGCTGCCAGAAGAAAGGAGTGAAAAAATAAAATAAATAAAAAAAACACCTCTGCTGGCACTGGAAAGGGCCGCTCCCTTTCTGGGCCCCTATGCAGCTGCTTCAGTGGTATGTCCGCCCCTGAGTAGTAGGGAGATAATCATATCTGTTTTGTGGTCCACAAATCATGGATCCACAAAATATGAATGCGGTCTTTTGCTTTTTTGTGGACATATTCTTTTTGTACAACTGACATATGGAATCTGGAAGCACATTACTGATCAGTGTGCTCTCCGCATCCGTATGTCTGTTCCGCAAAAAGACAGAATATGGACGGTATTCATATTTTGTGGATCTGCAAATTGTGAACCACAAAATCGAATACAGTCATGATCATTCAAGACCTTTGCTGGAAAACTGCAGCAACACATAGCCAGCATCAGTGGCGTAGCTATAGGGGTCGCAGCGGTCGCAGTTGCGACCGGGCCCCTAAGCCAGGGGGGCCCCGAGCCACTTGCAGGGCCGCACCGCCAATTAGGCAGGTGCGGCGCGGCCCTGCACATAGTTGTGGGTGGCGGTGGGGCAACTATGGTTCAGTTTTTGACTTGGCCGGCAGAAAAGCTAGGTGCACCAGCGCTGGGGGGGCCCAAGCTGAACTCTTGCACCAGGGCCCATGAGCCTTTAGCTACGCCCCTGCCCAGCATTAACCCTTCATATAGCTAGCTAGCAAGTGGAGGTGGTTAGTAATAGCCATAACACTGCCACATCTCAGGACATAGATGGGGTCACAGAGAAGCTGAAGACTGTGTAGATTAAGTGGCAATTGAAAAGAAATCTGTTGTGAAAACTGCAGATACAACCCTCTCCATTGCTGCAACATTGAGAAGACCCAAAACAAAGAGCCAATGTCCAAGGAATTGAGTAAAATGCAAGCCAGAGTAGTTGCTTGTTGCCACTTAAAGAGACAGTGTACCTAATTAATCTATTGTCTCAAACTATTCCTGGCTGTTATTAAGCGACTGTAACCACTAAGCCCGTTGCTTGTCAAAAGAATGTTGTAGCAAGGGATGAGCGAATGGACTTTGGGTGAAACATCTGAAGTCGATTCGCATAATACTTCGTTTGAATGCTGTACGGAGCGAGTGCTCCGTACAGTATTAGAATGTATTGGCTCCTATGAGCCGAATTTACACCTTCAAGAAGTCTTGCGAGACTTCACATAATAACTTCATAAATCAATTTGTACTGTAAAAAGACATTTCCCGAACACTTTCACTTCTATGGGAGTAAAAAAAAAAAAAAAGCCAAGCAAGTGTGCATGCTGGGAGTTGTAGTTTCACAGCAGCTGGAGTGCCGAAGGTTGCTGACGACTGCTTTAGGGGAATAACATAAAAAAGTCACTTTGAAGGGGCCTTTTTCTGGCAGTACGGTGCCATAGAACCAGCAAAAGAAAAATAGGCCGCCAAAATCCAAAATGCGCTCCAGTCTTGCGGCAGTAGATAAATTACTTAAATAGCATCAATTTCCAGGTTACAAGCATACGGTAATGGTTTTAGAAATGTTTCGTCTTGAAACCTTTTTTAATAGTTAGAAAAAAAATTGATAAGAAAGAAAGAAAACATTTTATTTCATAATTTTCAAAGTTTTTCCTTAATCTTTTTTTTAAATATTATATCCATTATCTAATGGCACAAAAGAAAGTTCTAAGGTGTCCCATGAAAAATAATATCAAATACATGTAATCTGGCTCAGAAATGAATCAATTATTTGCGGTTAGATAGACGCATTGCTACGCCTAAAAAAATGGCCTGGTAAGGAAGGGGGATAGACACTCCAGTAATGAAGCGGTTAACATATGTTTGCTGTGTTGTTTTAAAAGTATAATTACACATTCAATAAATACCACAAACAATCACTGTCTGAATACAACCTTACAGAGTCCTATAGCATTGATGATAATTTCAGTGGTGGTCCCATGCTAGGTCACAGGACCAGTCTATAAGGGTAAACCATAAGTCCCTGGTTTGTACGTGTACTTTTTTGCATCTTTATCAGATGGCCTAGTAGGTTAAGCACATGGTATTATGAGGGTTTATTCATTTTAATCCTTGCTTTTTATATCCAAGTTCAAGACAGTTCAAGTGACGAGTGTTTGATTCTTCCATTAAAACCACCTAAGGGTTCATGCACATGATGTTCATTCTGCGTCTCTGCAAAAAGGATAGAACATGTCCTATTCTTGTCTGTATTGTGAAGTTCAATAGCCATTTCTACACTAGTGAGGGACATCCAGAGCGGGAAAGTGTGGGGCAAATATGATCGGTATCCATGTTTTGCGGACACGGTCGTGTACATGAGGCCTAATATTGTGTAGCTCTTCCTTGTGCTGCCAAAACAGCTCTGAACTTAACTCTACGAGAGCTTTGAAGATGTTTCTTTGAGATCAAATCAACATCCTTGAACTTTTGATCATGGTCCTCAAACCATAAATCCATTCCTGACAAATTTTGGCATTGTGGTAGGTACGGTGCTTTATCATGCTGAAAGAGGCCACGACCATTAAGAAAAACTTGGTCTGCAACACTGTTTAGGTAGGTGTTACGTTCAAAGTCACATCCACATTATTATCAGGATCCAAGATTTTCCAGCAGAACAGTGCCTACAGTTAGCCCGTCGTCTTAACATAGTGCATCCTGGTACCAAATCTTCACTTAAATGGGGGCTGAGCTGCAGTAACCAGGCACAGCAATTACTGATTGCCCATTGCTTGTGGCTCCATCCACTGGAGGGGCATAACTAACTAATAACTAATGGATGATTTAAATCCCAACCCCTGCAGTATACATAATGTCCCCAACGGTGGCCCCCTCCAATAATAATTTCTCCCATAGTTGAACCCAACAGTAATAATGCCCCCTCGAATGGCCCTAAGCTTTAATAATGTGCTTTTTTATGCCAACCCCCCCCCCCAAAAAAAAAAATGTACTACTTACCTCATCCACTTGCACACTCAGGGACAGTAGTTCTTTACTTCATGCAGAAGGACCTGTGCTCCCAACGTGATAACGTGGAAATCATGCTAGGAGCACAGTGTTACATCATCACGCTGGGAGTGCAGGTCCTTCTGCATCAAGGGAGAAGTGACTGCCTGTGCACGTGCAAATGCATGGTATGGGTATGGCATTTTTTTTAACCCCTAAAAGGCCATTTTTACTAATGTGCCTGTTTTTAACGGCCATTATACGGGAGCACTCCTGTCTGACAGCCGTTAAAAACGGTTCCATTCATTTTAAGGGGATCTGTCTGGACGTGAAAATGGCCATAAATAGGATATGTCCTACCTAATTTTCAATGATATTCAGATCAGGGCACTGTGAGGGTCATGATAAAATCTTCAGCTTGCGCTTTTTGAGGTAGTCTATTGCGAATTTTAAGTTGTGTTAGGATCATTATCCACTTGTAGAAGACATCCTCTTTTCAACTTCAGCTTTTTTACAGTTGGTGTTATTTTGCTTCTAGAATTTACTGAAATTTCATGGAATCCATTCTTCCCTCTACCTGTGAAATGTTCCCCATACCATTGGCTGCAACACAACCTCAAAGCATGATTGATCTTCCTCCATGCTTTGGTTAGACAGGAGTTCTTTTCATGAAATTATGTGCCGTTTTTTCTCCAAACATACACTCATGAGCTAAAAGTAAGTCGTTGCTGAGAACCAACATCATAATCATTGCAGCACAGGCCTTGAAAAGAGTCAAATCTCCCTGAGAAGAGTCATGGTTATTCCTAATCCCATGCTCTTCCCGCCCATCTGCTGATGATTGGCAGTTCTCTCCTAGAGAGAAAGGGAGAAAACTAGGTAGAAGACTGTCAGTCATCAGCAGATGGGCAGGAGAGCAGGAATTGATGAATAACCAGGACTCTTCTCAGGTAGATTTGACTCTTTTCAAGGCCTGTGCTGCAATAATTATGATGCGGGTTCTCGGCAACCACTTACTTTTAGCTCATGAGTGACACACCGCTGAAATCAGCATTTCTGTCACTGTTCTATGCTGCTCTCAGTGAGGTCAGCATAAAGTTGATGACAGGTTCCCTTTAAAATAAGGTTGTTTTTCATGCTATTGTGATGTTATACGCTAGACACATACTTGACATCACTATGCATGGGACAATCAGAGGACTAATTATTGGGCTAAATCTGATTTATTGATCAAACTACTTTAAAACACAGCATACAAATGAGTTAAAACTGCATTTTCTACTATTGCTGACCATTTGCCCTGAATAAGACCTACAAAATAGAGATAAAACATTTGGGGTACACTAAAAAACAAACACATAAAAACTTATAGAATGCAGCAATCCAAAAGGTGAAATGTTTCTCCAAAAACACTCCTGGCCGTGAGAGGGTTAACCTACCAACCTTCTCTATAATATTGGCAAAGTTGCATGCACAGGATATTACTATCTGGTAGTCTGTGTACAAATCAACCAGTGGGTTAGACCTTTGATAAAACTAGATCATAAAATACAGGGTGAGGCTTTCTGTAAGTCTAGTGCCAGCAGACTGTATTTCCCTGTGCCATATCCGCCCCAAAAATTCTGACACAACTAATTAACCAGTAAATGTCCACTGTCAATGAACGTCTGTGTCCCGGTTTCAGAAGGTGGACCACTATTTACAACGGATTTGACTTGGAGCTAAACCTGGAAAGAGAATCTAAGTTAAGTGGAGTCACCCTTTAACCGTTTAACAGGGATCCCCGTATCACAACCACAGGCGCGTCCCTATTGTGCAACAGCACGCTTCCACAAAGCGCCCTCGCACTTCCTTATCTTATATTTCCACCAAGCGGCACCAGTTTGATAAAGGCCGAAAGTTGGCCAAAACGTCACGATTATTATGTACAGCCGCTCTGAAAATAAAAAGCCAATTGCAATGAATTATCTTGAGTTTCTTCTTCTGCTCATATCACAACCACGTGAGTGGAGTAGTCTCTATTATCAACAGTAGAAGCAACGCTTACAAGAGATACCGGAACATAATTAGTAGGCAGAAGTCATGGTTAGCTGGGCAGAGGTCAGGGCAGGTGGAGCGCCAGCAGCACGATAACCAGACAGAAAGTCAAGAGAGACAGGCAGCAGGCAAGCAGCAAAGTCAATGGGTGATCTGGATCAAAATTACAATTTAGCAGAATACAGGCACCAAAATGGAACTATTCCTCAGGCAGCTCTGAACTTAACTCTACGAGAGCTTTGAAGATGTTTCTTTGAGATCAAATCAACATCCTTGAACTTTTGATCATGGTCCTCAAACCATAAATCCATTCCTGACAAATTTTGGCATTGTGGTAGGTACGGTGCTTTATCATGCTGAAAGAGGCCACGACCATTAAGAAAAACTTGGTCTGCAACACTGTTTAGGTAGGTGTTACGTTCAAAGTCACATCCACATTATTATCAGGATCCAAGATTTTCCAGCGGTACAGTGAGCAGGGCATGGCAGTACGGTAGCTAGCCATGACTAAATATGGTTGTGTATAACAATAAAATTGCTCTCATGTCATTTCCTGATCTTGTTTTTATAGATTATTGGTCATGAGAACTTTAACACCTCTCTCTCGCCTCCCATTTTATTAATATTGTCATAAGAATGACTCACAGCGAACCGTGCCATGGCTGCTAGTCTATAGTAATGGACACTGCCAGGTGCTTTCCCTCAGCTATACACCTGCCCCGTGTTCTTTCTTACCTTCACTAAGGGTATGTTCAGATATTCGCAGCTAATCGGTAAAAGACTTGCATGATCCAGCGCCTTGACATTAAAACATAACCTCAGGATAGGTCATCAGTATCTGATCGGTGGGGGTCCGACACCCGGGACCCCTGCCAATCAGCTGTTTGAGAAGGCCTCTTGTTTAAGCAGCCATCTTGTACCTTACCAAACACAGTGCCGTACATAGTATAGCGGCTGTGCTTGGTATCGCACTCAGCCCCATTCACTTCTATGGGGCTGAGCTGCACCTAGGGCCACATGACCGATGAGTGTGTCGTCACTCGGTCTAGAAAAAGCTTGAGAAGACCCCTGCGCTACTGAGAATGTCGCTGCCTTCTCAAACAGCTGATTGCCGGGGGTTCTGGGTGTCAGAATAAAAATCTCAGAACACCCCTTTAAGGATTACTCCTGAAAGATCACGGCGCACATGCAGATGATTACAAGTAGGTGCTCCCTTGTCATGTGCTAAAGGACACCATGGATGTTTTAATATGCTAAATTAAAAGTTATGTTTTAATGTCAAGGTGCTGGATCAAGCAAGTTATTCCTAACCCAAGGTCTGGGGACAGATCCCCGCTGCCTACAACCAGCCAGGGAATTTTCCACAACCATCGTCTCTGGTTGAGCTTCTCTGGTTTGCTGCAGATTTGCATTACAAAGAGTGGAATCTGTGGCAACATATAGAACATGCTGTAGACTGCCAACATTTTGCTATGCAGCAGGAGATTGTGGGTGATAAGAGGGACAGGGTGTGGAATGATCTATATAACTGTACTGGAGCGAGTGGCCTTTAGGCTAGGGCTACACGGCGACAGTTGTCGCACGACAGCCGTTGCAGCCCGATCCCTGAGTAGCGGGAATCCCATAGAGATGAATGGGATGCTGCGGCTGTCGCAAAAAATCCAACACGGATCTATGGGATCCCTGCTACTCAGGGATCGGGCTGCGACGGCTGTCGTGCGACAACTGTCGCCGTGTAGCACCTAGCCTAAGGTTTCCTTCATGAACAAATTAGCTCTGGCTCTGCTTTTTTTCCCAACAAAATTCACACCAAAAAATTATGAGCAAAAAAAGGCCCCAAAACATACAAGAGTTGAAAAATGTCACTAAAAGGCTATGTGCGACTCTACCTTTAGAAACAAAGATTGGACATGTTGGATCTTACTTCCGGATGGAGCCTGTCACAATTGGCAAATTGAGATGACGTATCTAATTAGCATAGTTCAGTTCAGGAGTTATTCAAAATGGCTTCCAGGAACCATATTGGTAAATTTCCTGCCAGGCTGCTCAGCCATTGTAAGGTGGTGAAACAGCCTCCATTCTGTGAATGCACCTGTTCCTGTAAATATAGTTGTTATTAAACTGACATTTCATTTTTGGCCACAAGATGTCACTGTTTACCACAGGAAAGACTATAGCTCCCTGGAGCAATGACCAAGAGATCCTGTTCGGCGGAGGTGAAGCTTCAGACTGGAGAAGTGTGTGGCAGCCATCTTGAGAGTGTGCTGCAAAGAGGCAGAGGAGAAAGAGCTACTGTCTGTGTTTCCTAGTGTGATCCACAAGTGAGACTATTCCCTAAGGGAGCAAGACTCTGCAAGGAGATCTGGAACAGAGACTGTTGCAATATTACAGACTAGAAGAACTACCATCAGGAGCCCTGCTGAGAGGACAAGTGGAAGCGTCAGTGAGACTGCGTGGTTGCCGGATGAGATCCTCTACCAGATACTTCTGAAAGTTAAGGTACCCAACGGACCCGGGTCAGTGAAAGAACTGAGGCCCACTGTGCAGACACAGTGGGTAACCGTGCACGCACCGCATTATGGTATTGGCGCCAATTCAGTAGCTACTGGGTAAAAGCCTGAAGATTAGAAAGGTGGTGTGCAGGCTGCAAGCTACCTTACTACAGAAGTGGGGTTTACTGTGGAAACCAACTAGTTATACTCTTTCTGAGGTTTAGTGTTGATTGGTTAAGTTTGTAAGCGTTTGTGTTATACCGCCGGCGCTCCTGAACCGCACTTACAGAATTGTTCGTGGAGATTATGGTATTAAAAGGTATAGCTGCTGGGTTACTATAACCTGCAGATAGGCAAAACTGTGGAGAAGCCTGGGCGCACACCGATAGAGCACCGTGCTGTGTAACACAAGTGCCTTAGCCTCTAGCTGAGTGTATGTATATATGCTTGGGGTATTTCCTCCCTACAAACGTTAAATACTTACTACTTCTTGTTTTTGTCAACCTGAGTTGGAGTCTCCTTCCTTGTCTGTGACTTCGCTGTATCCTGGGGAGCCCACCCTGGTACATGGCTTACACCATGATGGCATATCGTAGGCAGGATCACATCATTACCAACTACTGTACAACAGTGTAGTGTGTGGTGAGGCCACGTCCCCTTGTCAATCCTGTGAACTCCTTTAATATAGGCTGGGCATCTTGATCACCTCTGCGTAGAACAGGGATCAGCAAACTCTGGTACTCCATCTGTTCTGAAACTACAACTCCCAGAATCTTTCATTTACTTTTTGGGACTTACAAGAACAGCTGAGCAAGTGTGCATGCCGGGAGTTGTAGTTTCACAGCAGCCGGAGTGCCGAAGGTTGCTGAACCCTGGCTTAGAACATAGAGCTTACAGATTGCTGTGCCATATAGATAAAGTCGTTCCCCACATCTGAGACAATTCATAAAGGGAAAAAAACAGCACATGCACCGCAGTCATCAGTCCACAAAGTACTTGAGTAACAATCCTCCTCTTTTGAACATGCTACACATTACAACAGGGGACATCGATCACCGGCAATCCAGTTCTGAAACTATAACTCTCAGAATTCTCCGTTCACTTCTATGGGAGTTACAAGAACAGACAAGCGAGTGTGCATGCTGGGAGTTGTAGTTTCACAGCAGCTGGAGTACTGAAGATTACTGAGTCCTGCATTGCAGGGTTGAACTAGGCCCACAGGTGCCACTTGAGGAGACGTCACTGTTGATGCCAATAACTGGCTGCAGAGGTGCACGTGACCCTGCCCGTGCAGAACGTTTACATGGAGGGACCAGAAGTCCAGTGAAGACAGTCTGGCAGCCATGGAGCCAATATGGAGTGGTGGGGAGCAGGTAAGTATAGCTCTTTTCACAGAATCTGATGGGTGAGGGAGAGGGAATTAGTAAAATAATCCTGGACAACTCCTTAAATGTGACTCCCTTATAATTTACCCCTATCAAACAGATTCAGGACAGATATGGGGATCATTTGTCATCATTTACAATACATGTGTTGCTTTCAGGGATACTTCCCTTTCAGAGGTGCCATTTAACCCTTTCCCGACCAGCGCCGTACATGTACGGCGCTGGTGCGGTGCGGGGACATGACGCCCGCTCGCGGGTGCGGCGGGCGTCATGGCCGGCAAGTCTCTGCTGTTTCTAACAGCAGAAACTTGCCGCTACTTACTGCCATCGGCGGCGTCTTCCTGGGCTTTCTGATGCCGTGATCACACGTGATCACGGCATCAGGATGCGTCTGAACCCGGAAGCGTACGCTTCCGGTTGGTGTACAGACGCCCCGAGTGGCAATTCTTATTCTGGCCACTAGATGGCAGGCCAGGATAAGAAATGAGCAATTTTGGGATTTAACTCCATCTCTGGTAAATCCCTGATTGCTCATAAAGAAAAAAAAACACAATATATTAGCTCATATTTGAGCTTTAAAATCACAAAAAATTTTTAAAATGTTAAAAAAGATATAAAAAATATATAAAAGTTCAAATCACCCCCCCTTTCCGTATAATTAAAAAATAAATACCTAAATAACAATAAATATAGACATCACCGTGACCGAAAACGCCCATACTTTTAAAATATAAAAAAAAAATTCCAATACGGCGAATTGTGTGGTGGAAAAAAGGGTCCAAATGGCGATTCGCAGTTTTTTGTCGCTTTTTTTTCTAAAAAAAATTAAATAAAAAGTGATCAAAAAGTCAAACACACCCCAGAATGGTATCAATAAAAACTTCAGATCGCCCCACAAAAAATTAGCCCCCATACAGCTCCGTACACATAAATACCAAAAAGTTATAGGGGTCAAGATATGACAAGGAAAAAAAAAAGGCCAACTTTATAATTATTTTATCACCATCTAAACGGAGGAAAAACTATACATATTAGGTATCGCCGGATTCGTACTGACCAGTAGAATGAAAGTAACTGGTCAGTTTTAATGAACATCGAACGCTGTAAATAATAAACCCGTAGAACTGTAGCGGAATAGCGTTTTTTTTGCAATTTCACCCGATTTGGAATTTTTTTCCCGCTTCCCACTACACCATATGCAATATTAAATGGTGGCGTTGGAAAGTACAACTTGTCCCGCAAAAAACAAGCCCTCATACAGCTATGTGAACAGAAAAATAAAATAAAAAAAAAACAAAGCGAAATGCAGCGGTGGCCATGTAGGCATCAGGAGAGACGTGGGTGCAGGGGAGCAGGATAAGTATAACCTATATGAGGTACCCGAACATTTTGGGAGCTTTATAGGGGTTGGATAACCCCTTTAAGTAATATTTCTTTTCTTTTTATATGTACAACTCAGCGATGTTTTTGTATTTCAATCACTTTTCACAATTTTGTATAATTATCTGTGGCAGGATTTTTGGGACATCTGTGAGGTATCTGCAATGAGTTCTTGTGAGGACACAAATAGCAGGCATAATTATGGGGGCATCCCTTTGTGGCACCTCTGGGTGACACAGTGTTAAGAGGGCATCTCTGTGGCTTACTCTGTAACCTTAGAGCTAGTCAGCAGGAGTCACTGTGCAGCAGCGCCACCCACATGCACCTTTACTGCTGCGCATATCCACGTCAGGCACTCAGTCAGCCATCATGCTACACCCACACTGTACACCCGACCTCACTTCCTGAACCTAGCCATGTGCTGGGAAAATCCCGCCTAGTCCCCTCCCGTCTCACACAGGCCGGTCACATGACAGTGACGTCACACATCTCGTAACAACTCAGTCTTAGCAGCGTCATAAAGGCAAATAGAGCGGAGGCAGAATGCTGGTAAGAAGCGGGTGACGTATGTGTCTGTATGTACGCGGGACAGGCTGCGGTTCACTGGATATAGTGGCTGTGGTTGTTACATGTCTAACCCTCTGTACTCTGATATAGCTGTGTTACATGAAGGCGCATTCACATGTTGCGGTTTTTATATGACTTCATTATTATGTAGAATACTCTATAGTAGTATCAGTATAAACATACAGTCAGAGGGCAGCCATGTACATGTCACAATGCGCAGATTGATGGGGTTCTGACAGCTGGGATCCCTATTTATCAGGAGGATGGGGGTGATTGTTCTCATTCCTAGGGTAAATGTCAGCGTGTGAAGAGATAGGAAGCAGACAGTTGTGGCCGCTTGTAATGTGTAGTCAGACACCTCCGCTCATTATTGGCGGGGGTCCCAGCAGTCTGCCCCCCACTAATCTCTTCTTGAGAAGTCATGAAAGTGGATTAATAGTAAAAAGATATAATCTGCTTCTTATACTGCTGTACAGTACATTATGGGAAGCGTTCCAGTGTAATATATACTGCCGCCATATTGTGATCCTTAACCCGTCACTCTTCAGCTCTTGCAAAACTACAACTCCCAACTGGCACTTGTAGTTTCGCAATAGCTGGAGAGCCACTGGTTAGAGCTCCCTGGTATACAGAAGTGTCTGCTGCCCGATGTAAGGGTCCTTTGAATGACTTTCAGTTCACGTCTGATCCGTTTAGTTTTTTTTGCTTTTGGGGATCGCACGTGGATCCGTTCTTTTTTATTGGGCCACAAAAAGTGTGGACAGAACACAGATATCATTATGTGCTGTCTGCATCCGTGTGGCCAAGCCAGAATTGATAGGACATGCCCTATTCTTGTCCGCTTTATGGACAAGAATAGGTATTTTTTTTAATGGGGACCGCCAAAAGTGAGGCACATGGACCGCATCTGTATTTTGCAGACAGTGGATTTCCTGCTTGTAACAGCTGTGTATATGGAGGATATAGAAAGCCGATCGTCACATGGAGCAGTCTTCTTGACTGGATGAGAGCAAATGGTCATTAGTGCTGTCCTTTCACATACAGATTAAGGGCTCATGCACCAGGCAGTGCAATCAGGGGGTCCACAATAATTGGGCACCGGCCATGTGCACCCTGCATCACTGATGCTGACCCATTTACTTGAATAGGTCCGCAATACAGAAGGTTGGCGTGGAACGGAGGCACAGAACCCCACGGAAACACTATGGAGTACTTCCGTGGGGTTTCTCTCCGTGTCTCCGCACCGCAAAAAAGTAGTGCATGGCAGATACGGATCACGGACCCCGTTCAAGTGAATGGCTCCACTATCCGCATGCGGTGGCCCTACAGTCGATGCCTGTGCATTGCCAACCACAATTTGCGGTCTGCAGCATGGGCCCGGCCGGCATGAGCCCTTATGATTTTAATATCCGTGTAAAAGATGCGGTCAGCAAACGTTCGTTCTCCTGATCGTTGGCATGGCCTTAGGGGGAGATTGGGAGTCTGACTGCCAGGACCCCCCTCCGATCTGGAGAATAAGGATCTTACTTCACCATCCTGATGGAGCGGCAGGCCTAACATTCACTCTGCAGCTCTATTTATTCTGTATGGGACTGCTGGAAATAGCCAAGTACAGTGCTTGACTGTTTCTAGCGGTCCCATGGAGAGTGATTGGAGCGGCAGAGCATGTGCTGGGTCTGCCGCTCCATCAGGATGAAGAATTGGGACCCCTTTTCTTGGGATCGGTGTGGTTTAGCTATGCCTCATGCACACGGCCGTGGCCATATTGCAGCCCGCGAAAAGCAGGTCCGCAATACACGGCCACCGACCGTGTGCACCTCTCATCATGGATGTGGACCGATTCACTTGAATGAGACGGCAATCCGGAAGGTCGGTGTGGAACTGAGGCACAGAACCCTACGGATATACCACAGAGTGCTTCCATGGGGTTTCTGTCTGTGCCTCTGTACCGCAAAAAAGTAGTGCATGCCAATACTACTTTCTTGCGGTGCAGATCCTGGACACCATTCACACATACTGAAAATATTAAAGGGGTTTTCCGAGTTATATATATTGATGACCTATCCTCAGGATAGGTCATCAATATCAGATCGGCGGGGGTCCAACACCCGGCACCCCCGCCGATCAGCTGTTTGAAGAGGAGGCGCGTGCCGTACCAACCCTGCCTCCTCTTCATTGTTAACATGCTGGCCGTAACGGGGGTAGTGGTGAGTAGGTGTAATTACACCTCACCGCCCCGTTCATTTCTATGGGAAGAATCGCTTCCATACAAGTCTACTTGTATGGAAGCGATTCTTCCTATAAAAATGAATGGGGCGGTGAGGTGTAATTACACCTACTCACCACTACCCCCCCGTTACGGCCAGCATGTGAAGAGGACGCAGCGCTGATACGGCGCGCACCTCCTCTTCAAACAGCTGATCGGTGGGGGTGCCAGGTGTTGGACCCCCGGCGATCTGATATTGATGACCTATCCTGAGGATAGGTCATCAATATATATAACTCGGAAAACCGCTTTAAGCACAATTGTGCGAAGTGAGCATGGCCTGTCAGACCACAGATTACCGCCTGGAGTGGTCCATCTGACTTCTGAACATTACCGTATTTTGAACTCCAAATGGCACGTAGATAATCTGTATGACAGTTAAAGGCTATGGAAACCTTTGGGGCATTTTTATTTTGTGGCTTTCTACTCAATTTTGGCTAAAAATGTTTCTTACTTTCTGCTTTGCAGTGACTCTGACAGCTCGATGTTTAGCCCTTATCTCTGAACTCCTGACGGTCATAAACACACATAAATAGCAAAATTGTCATCAAAATGTTAAGACTATGTTTTAAAGGGGTTATACCCTTAATTTCACCCAGGCAGCCTGCCTGACAAGAGCATCGGAGTGTATCATGCTTCGATGCCCTTCTTTGCCGTGCGCTAAATCGCGCAGTGGCAAAGGCATTTTGCCCAGTTCCTGTGACGTCCCGGGCTCAGCCAGGCGGAGGCTTCCGCCCAGCAGTAAACCCGGTGACGTCACCGGCACTGATGGGCAGGCTTTAGCGCAGGGCAAGGGCTCTTTTGTTTACATAACACACTGCCGGGCGGAGGCTTCCGCCCAGCAGTGAGTTCGGTGACGTCACCGGCTGTAATGGGCTGGCTTTAGCGCTGCCCTAGCCGTTTTACTGGCTAGGGCAGCGCTAAAGCCCGCCCATCGGCGCCGGTGACGTCACCGGGCTCACTGCCGGGCGGAAGCCTCCGCCTGGCAGAGCCCGGTACGTCACCGGAACCGGGCTAAATGCATTTGCCCTGCGCTAATTAGCGCAGGGCAAAGGAGGGCATCGGAGCATGAGATGCTCTGATGCCCTGTTCAGGCGGGCTGCCTGGGTGAATTTAAAGGTATGTCCGGGTTCAGCTCTGAACCCGGACAACCCCTTTAAGTGAGTGTTTATGAGCTGTCAGGAGTTCGAGCTGTCAGAGCAGCAAGTGGATGGATTCACTGCAAAACAGATAAAGAAGATATACTGAAAGTGAAGGCTGTAAAACAGAAACTGTTGATTTTTTTAATAAAGACCAACTGAAAGAGTTATTTTTATTTCGGCTGTCTGACTCGTTCAGTGTAGAACTGACAGCAATTTTTAGCCCAAAATGAGTAAAAATCAATAATAAAAGAATTCCCTCCAAAGGTGTTCATAGCCTTTAAGGTACACTTTAGTTGAGGGCTATAGGGGTTGTCCAAGTTACTTTTATTGATGACCTATCCTCAGGTCTTTAGGTGGACATTTGGAATGTGACAATTGTCCTTAGGGATCTATAAGATGCCTGTGACCAGTTAGGACAGTGCCAACCACTAGGTGGAGTCCCCGAGCTGTTTTCATCTTTTACAAAGTCTGTAAAAGAAAATATTTGGGGGGTACTATCTCTTTGGGGAGGGGGTGCCGTAGTTGGCGTGAGGAGACTTATAGGAAACCACAGCAAAGAAAAAGCGAGCAAGCAAAAAATATATAAAAATATAAACAATTTTATTAATACAAAGTAATCATAAAATATCCAGAAATATATCTCATCGCTATGCTGGACATAATGGGAACAAAGCCCCAAAAATAAGCCAGCACCTCATCTGCAGACAGCTGTTTCGGGGTGATTGCCTCTCATCACTGCAGAGAGTACTAGCTTAACTGGATAAGAGGCCTAAGTCAGGATTTGCGGGGTACTATCTCTCTTTAGGGACAGTGCAGCCTATAAGTCTCCTCACGCTTATCAAGGCACCCCCACCCCGAGGAGCCATAGTACCCGCCAAATCCTGACCTATGCCTCTTACTCAGTTAAACCAGTACTCTCTGCTCTGCACTGATGAGGGGCAATCACCCAGAAACAGCTGTCTGCTGATGAGGTGCTGGCTTATTTAATATCCGAGTAATGTCTCAAGGCCTATTTAAAGGGTTGAACATTGACATATAGGATAGCTGCCTCACATCTGGGTGCATCAGAGGCAGAGCTTGTTAAGAGCTCACTTGCATCCCGTTCTTGTAAAATAAAAGACATGTGGTTGTTGCTTTTGAACCCTGTTAGTCAGCAGGTGAATCACTTTCTATGGAGAGGCTGAGAGCTTTTTATGTATCCTGTACAGCTCTCCAAAGGTAGGAGGCGCTAGAGGATCACCACATGTACTTCACTGATGTAAGTTAAAAGTATAATAACCTGTGGCCGATGGAACGTGAGATTAGATGGACTGATTGATGGAGCATCCATGTTTTTATGCCACATAGAAGCTGCTACGGCTCAGTTGCTGTGTGCTTTCATCTCCCAGCTTGCTATCCTGTTGCATCTTGTTATACTAGGTTGTAATTGCTTTCTTTTATACTCTGTGTCTACAATAGGAGACCCTTTTCACCAATCCTGGAAGTGTAACGTTCAGTATTTCATATGCTGTGATAATTAGGAGTGACACCAGAAAACTCCAGAGAATAGTGTGAAATGCTCTTTTATTGGAAAGCACAAGCTGTTTATTTACTTGTACAATAATGAGAAAAGACTAAAGTAAAAATAATACCTGTAATGTGCCATAGATTTCCTAGCGAGTACAGCACTATAATATTCTTTATAGTTATCTTGGTATGAAACGACTGGTGGCCACTATGAGTGGCAGGCCTTGTGGTGCCCATAACCCATTCATCGCAGCATCTCCTCTTTATTCATCTATGAATATCGGGGTGAACGGTACAGTAGGTTTTATCAAGAGGGGATGGGGGTCCTGTTGTGACTGTTTGGGGAAAAGGAGGACATGCAGTGACTGTTGAGGAAAATGAGACTACTAGAAGAAACGTGGCCCCTGTTGTGACCACTGAGGGGAAATGGAGGAGGTATGACTTTGACTGAAAGGGGCAGGAGAGGTCCTGCAAGCAGTGCTGGGGAAGAGAAGGCAATGCTGTCTACACTTGTGAGAGATGGAAGGCACCGCTATGACTGCTGGGAGAAAGGTGATGGTGGAGGGAATGGGGGAGATGGAGGTACTGTTCTTATTAGGCAGGGAGGGAAGGTTGGGCACTTCTGTGGATCCTGAAGTAAGATAGGGACACCTCTTTAACCGGTGGTGTAAGGCTCCTTTCACACGGGCGAGATTTCCGCGCGGGTGCAATGCGTGATGCAAACGCATTGCACTTGCACTGAATACTGGCTCATTCATTTCAACGGCTCTTTTCACATGGACAAATTTTTTCACGCATCAGTTCGCCGTTGCGTGAAAATAGCAGCATGTTCTATATTCTGCGTTTTTCACGCAGCCCTGGCCCCATTGAAGTGAATGGGTCTGTGTGAAATTCGCATTGCATCCGCGCGTTAAAAACTGAAACATACGCAATCGCAGACAAAACCGATTGCGATTGCGTGCGGATTGGTGCGAGTTTTCCTGATCGCACCCTGAACGCATCTGGACTGAATCCGTATCGTTCGTGTGAAAGGGGCCTAAGGAGAGGGCTGCAAATGCAGGAAGAAAGACTACTGGGGTAAAGGGAGGTTACTGCTATGACTGCAAGGGGTGGGAGTATTCCACCAGTGCGATCAGATCTGTAGGAGAAAGAGTCTTACGTGCAGTGGCATCTGGGGTGGGTTTGGCACTCTCCCCTCCCCCCCCCCCCAATACTTTAAAAAAATTGTACCCCCTCACAGTAGTATTGCCGTCATTGTACAACCTTCACAGTAGTTTTGTCCAGATATGTGCCCTCTTATGGTAGTTATGGCCACACTGTGCTCCCTTGCAGTATTTATGCCCTCACTGTACAACTTTCAAAGTAGTTATGCCCACATTGTGCCCCCTTAAGGTATTTGTTGCTTCATTATGCCCCCTTCACAGTAGTTATGCTCTCATTGTGCCCCCCTCAGAGTTGTAATGCCCTCTGTGTGCCCCTTCACAGTAATAATGCCCATTATGCCCACTCCACAGGAATAATACCCACAGTGCCCCTCCACAGTAGTACTGCCCATTGTGCCCCCTTTGTAGTAGTAGTGCCCTCTGTGCACCCTCCATAGTAGAAATGCCCCCTGTGCCCCTTTGTAGTAGTAATGCCCTCTGTGTTAATAACCAAAAACAAATACACAGTAACTACTCACCTTGTCCTGTTCCTGATGCTCAGATCCAGCTCTCCCCTGCAGACACAGATCACTCTGCAGAACTGTGTGGTAGGAGCTTAGGCAGATTCCCAGGCTGCAGGCTCCTCCCACACAGACCAGGAGCACATTCTGTGTCTGCAGGATGAATGGTGGAGTAGGGAGAAGTCTACCTGCTTCATCATTCAGTGTGGGAGAGACAGAGCGCAGGCAGCTGAGTGACAGGACTGCAGATCCCCAGCGCTCTAGCAGTGAGTGCTTCCATCCGGCTCTGGCACCATCCCCCGCCCCCACACTGCTTACGTGGCATTGCACATGCTATATAGGCAAGTCACTGGTCCACATTTACTGTTGTGGCTGCCCCTGAATTCTTGTGTAATTTGTGCCAAAATTTGGCGCACCTCATTTTAGACATATTTATGATATTTAATGACAGTACATAAGGTAGCTGAAAATGATTCTCCATGACATGAACGTGCAGAAATCTTCATTGGGGGTGAAAAACTTTAAAACATAAGGTAACGCTTTGTAAAACATGAAAAAATTACTGTGTAATGGGAAATGTGCTTAAAAGGGTTCTGCATCTCCTCTGGATAGATCATCAGCATCTGATCGGCGGGGGTCCAACACCCGGGACCCCTGCAGATCAGCTGTTTGAGAAGGCAGCCGCGCTCCAGGAGCGCCGCGGCCTTCTCTGTCTTTTCCTCAGGCCCAGTGACATCACAACTAGTATCACTGGCCTGGGCGGAGCTAAGCTCTGTTCACATAAATGGAGTTAGCCGCGCCCAGGCCAGAGATACTAGACGTGACGTCACTGGGCCTGCCGTAAACAGTGAGAAGACTGCGCCGCTGCCTTCTCAAACAGCTGATCGGCGGGGGTTCCAGGTGTCGGACCCCCGCCGATCAGATTCTGATGATCTATCCAGTTTAAAACAACTGCAGAACCCCTTTAACACAATTATAACGTCAAGAACTTGAGGTAATGCAAATTCAGCAGTGAGTCTTGGTACATATGACCAGTTAACTTCCCCACCTCACCTCTGCCGATTGGCAACTCTCTGCCTATGCAAAGTATAGGTGGAAAGCTGTCCGTGTTCTTCAGGGGAGGCTGCCGTACATGAATACCTGGTCTCAGCTATAATTATATGTAGCCACTGATTGTGATTTTATAAAAACTGCTGAACAAAAATAAAAGTATTCACCCAGTGCTGTTATCAGGGTCTCGGATAAGGCAATGTAAACCTGGGAGCAGATTTCCCTTTCCAGCACTGCGTGATCATACTGGAGGTTTTCCACCTCTGTGTAATCTGCAGTGCATTCAGAAAGTCTTCAGGCCCCTTAACTTTTTCACATGTTTTATGTTGCTGCCTCTAAAAAAAAAAGTTTCTGTGCTGAATACCCCTTAATGAAGAAGTAAAAATAGAATTTTAAATTTTTAAAATTTATTAAAAAGGAAAAACTAAAATTTTGCATGGACATAAGTATTCAGATCCTTTGTCATGACACTTCAAATTTAGCTCTAGAGGCCTCCCATTTCTCTGGATCATCCTTGAGATGTTTCTACACCTTGGTTGGATACCACCTGTGGTAAATTCAGTTGATTGGACTTGATTTGGAAAGACATAAGACTGTCTATAGAAGGTCTCATAGCTGACAATGCATATCAGAGGAAAACCCAAGCCATGAGGAGAAAATAACTGCCTGTAGAGATCGGAGACAGGATTGTGTGGAGAGACAGATCTGGAGAAGGGGACAAAAAAATGTCGGCTGCGCTGAAAGTTCCCAAGAGCACAGAATCCTCCATAATTCTTAAGTGGAAAGAGTTTGGAATAACAAGGACTCATCCTAGAGCTGGTTGCCCCACCAAACTTAATAATCAGGGGGAAAAGAGCCTTGGTAAGAAAGTTGACCAAGAATCCAATGGTCACTCTGGCTGAGCTCCAAAGATCCTGTCTGCAGAAGGGAGAAACTTCCAGAAGGTCAACCATCACTGCAGCATTCCATCAATCTGGGCTTTATGGCAGACACATGAAAGCTGATCTGATGAAACAAAAATTTTGAACTTTTTGGCCTCAATTCTAAGTGTCATGTCTGAAGGAAACCAGTCACTGTACATCACCTGCCCAATACCATCCCTACGGTAGGTGTGGTGGGACCTTCATGCTGTGGGGGTGTTTTTCAGGGGGTCAGACAGTGATACTGGTCAGTGTTGAGGGAAAGCTGAATGCACCAAAGTAGAGAGATTCTTAATGAAAACCCTATCCAGTGCTCTGGACCCTAGACTAGGCCAAAAGTTGACCTTCCAACAAGACAATGGGGGTCATTTATCAAGGGACTAGAGACTTTTTTTGAGTTATAAAACAGTCACAAGTCAGTTTTTTTGACCAGCCATGCAACAATATTTAGTCGCGTGGTCGGTTTTATACCATGTCTGACAGTTGGGTGGAACCCCAGCCAATTCACTAACATTTACATTGGGCGTACTGACTGCCATAGATGTGCCTAATTTATGATGAGGCCCATGACTAGTCATAAATTAGCCAAATCTTATGGCAGCATAGGGGGATCTAAGACCGGCGTAAAAAAATGGTCTTAGTAAATGACCCCTAAGCACACAGGCAAGACAACACAGGAGTGGCTTAGGGACAACTCTGTGAATGTCCTTGAGTAGCCAAGCCAGAGCCCTGACTTGAACCCAATGTCCGAAGAGACCTGAAAATGGCTGTCCACTGACAGTCCCCATCCAACCTGACAGAACTTGAGAGGATTTGTAGAGAAGAATGGCAGAAAATGCCCAAATCCAGTTGTGCAAACCTTGTGGCATCATACCCAAGAAGACTGGAGGCTATAATCACTGGCAAAGGTGCTTCCACTAAGTACTGAGTAGAGGATCTGAATACTTACGTCAATACAAGATTTTATTGTTCTGTTTTTACTTTGTCATTATGGAGTACTGAGTGAAGATTCATGGGGAAAATTTGAATTTTTTAAAAATTTAGCACAAGGTCACTTGATAAATGTGAGAAAAGTGAAAGAGTCTGAAGACTTTCTGAACGCACTGTATACTATGAGAAAACTTGTATACACAAACAAGTTTTTCTTATGGCCAAGGTGCTCTATATATCTGTATACCATTACTTTGCTGGATATCTGAATAACATAGCCAGCACAAGTATACTACAGTGCTCCAGATGGCGACCAAAATAGTCGCCAATGCGACTTAGAATTTACAAATGGCGACAAGTCTTTTTAGTCTTGTCGCCATTTGCACCAAGACCCGACCGGCATTTACTGATACTAAGCTGTGGCTACTGCACAGCCTAGTATCGGAGAACATGGTGCGCGCTCCATGTTCCCTCAGTAGCACAGGGGAGAAGGAAGCAGTCTCTCCCTCCCCCTGTGCTGCTGCTGCCACCAATGAGAGGAGAGAGGGCAAGAGGAGGGGAGGGGCTGTGGCCACTGCGCCACCAATGAAAAGAACTCACTCATTAATTCAAATACGGGAGGCAGATGTCGGCAGCAGCATCACATAGCCGGCACCCGACCTCTATGACAGGGAGCTGCGATCCACGGCAGTTAACCCCTCAGGTGCAGCACCTGAGGGGTTAACTGCCGCGGACTGCAGCTCCCTGTCATAGAGGTCGGGTGCCAGCTATGTGATTCTGCCGCGGGCACCCGCCTCCTGTACTTGTATTAAATGTTAGTTATCATTGTTGGTGGCGCAGTGCGCCCCCCCAGCCCCCCAGTATAATAAACATTGGTGGCGCAGTGTGCCCCCCCACCACCACTCTAATAATCATTGGTGGCAGTGGCCACAGGGTCCCTCCCCTCCCCCCTCTTCATTGGTGGCAGTGGCAGTTCCGATCAGAGCCCCAGCAGTGTAGTTGCAGGGCTCCGTTCGGTTACTGAAGTCCTGGCTGCCATGGTAAGCTCCCTGCTGCTGTGTGCACAAAGCACAGGGAAGCAGGGAGAGTTTAAACTCCTATTCACCCTAATAGATCTCTATTGGGCTTCATTCACACTTCCGTATGTCATGGCGGATCCGCAAATTGCACCAGCCGCCGGCCATGTGCGTTCCGCATTTTGTGGACCGCACATGGCCGGTTCTATAATAAAAATGCCTTTTCTTGTCCGTGGATGCGGACAAGAATAGGACATGTTCTATTTTTTTGCGGGGCCGCGGATCGGAAGTGTGGATGCGGATGGAATACTGTGTGCCGTCCGCATCTTTCCGACCCCATTGAAAATGAATGGGTCCGCATCCATTTCGCAAAATTGCAGAAGTTCTAGCCCCTAAGGGGGATAATACTTAGTAAATAAAAAATAAAAAAAAACACCAATATATTAAAGGGGTTCTCCAAGTTAAATTTATTGATGATCTATCCTCAGGATAGGTCATCAATATCAGATCAGCGGGGGTCCGACTTGCATAGGAGTGATCCTTCCCATTGAAATGAATAGGGCGGTTAGGTGTAATTACACCTGCTCACCACTAGCCATGTTACGGTTAGCATGTTAACAATGAAGAGGAGGCAGCGCTGATACGGCACGCGCCTCCTCTTCAAACAGCTGATCGGTGGGGGTGCCGGGTGTCAGACCCCCGCCGATCTGATAATGATGACTTATCCTGAGGATAGGTCATCAATAAATGTAACTTGGAGAACTCCTTTAAGTTTAAATCACCCCCTTTCCCAATTTTACATATAAAATATATTAACAATAAATAAACATTTTACATATCACCATATCCGAAAAGTCCAAACTATTAAAATATAAAAAAATATCTCCTATGCGGTGAACACGTAACAGAAAAAACGAAATAAAAAACACACAATTTGCCATTTTTTAGTCACCTTGTCCCCCAAAAAATAGGATAGGACTGTTCTATTATGGGCCGGGTGTTCCATCTTCTCCTCCAAGTCTTTTTTTAGTTATAATTATATGTATTTAAATTTGGTGACTAAAAATTTAATTTTGCTCCTAAATTTTTCAGTTCAGCAGCCAATGGCTCCTAGGTATTTTTTTTTAGTCTGGAGCACTGTACCGTGTGGTAGACGTCTTAACATGGCAGCCTATGGGTGATGGATCTACACTGCAGATGCACAGTGAGCACACAGACACATCTTTAGGGGCCGTAGACCATCCCCAAGCTGCTTTTTGATGTGGAATCTTCCCTCCATGCTGAACTGTGATCATGTACCCTCCTGCTAGTAAATGAAGGTGTTGGAAACCAGAATATATTTTTTACACTTTGCCGTTATCACAGTCTTTTTGTCGGGTTTGGCTGCAATTTACTGTATTTTTCACTTTATAAGACGCGCCCGATGATAAGACGCACTCCAGATTTTAGAGTAGCAAAATAAGAAAAAAATATTTTTCATCAGACCTCACATCAGATCCTAATATCAGACCCCCCATAAATTTCAGGACATCACATCAGACCCCCATATCAGCTCTCCATGTCAGACCCCCATCAGACCTCAAATCAGCCCATCAGCCCCCATATCAGCCTACTCAGCCCCCATCAGACCTCAGATTAGCCCACTTAGCCCCCATATCAGCCCACTCATCCCCCATCAGACCTCAGATCAGCCCACTCAGCCCCCATCAGACCTCAGATCAGACCACTCAGCCCCATCAGACCTCAGATCAGACCACTTAGCCCCCATCAGACCTCAGATCAGCCCACTCTGCCCCCAGCAGACCTCAGATCAGCCCTCATATCAGCCCACTCTGCCCTGTCAGACCTCAGATCAGCCCCCATATCAGCCCACTCTGCCCCCAGCAGACCTCAGATCAGCCCTCATATCAGCCCACTCTGCCCCCATATCAGCCCACTCTGCTCCCCTCCAGACCTCAGATCAGCCCACTCTGCCCTGTCAGACCTCAGATCAGCCCCCATATTAGCCCACTGTGCCCCCATCAGACCTCAGATCAGCCCACTGTGCCCCATATCAGCCCACTCTGCCCCCATCAAGCCTCAGATCAGCCCACATCAGACCTCAGATCAGCCAACTGTGCCCCCATCAGACCTCAGATCAGCCTTTCAGCCCCCATATGAGCCTACTGTGCCCCCATCAGACCTCAGATCAGCCCCTATATGAGCCCACTCTGCCCCCATCAAACCTCAGATCAGCCCCATAAGAATAAAATAATAAACCTCTCCTGCACCGAAGGCTCCGCTCCAGCGCTCATCTGTCTTCTCCTGCTGGTGCTGCACTGTCACCTGACTGCGTGCAGCGTCAGGTCATAGTGCGCGTACTATGTCCTGACGCTGTACGGGGTCAGGACAGTGTAGGGCCGCCGCAGAAGACAGAGGAGCGCAGGACCCGGAGCGGGGCCATGGCACAGGAGGGTAAGCGTGCTTCCCCGCTCCCGGCAGCTAATACATACTAGTGAGTGCTTCCATAATGGAAGCGTTCACTAGTATTCGCTTTATAAGACGCACAGCCATTTTCCCCCTACTTTTGGGGGGGAAAAGTGCATCTTATAAAGCGAAAAATACGGTACGTTTGCCGTTTTATTAACCCTTTCATGACCGGGCCTAAAAAAGGCCGGAATGTCCAGACAACTTTTTGTGATTTTTTTTTTTGTGCACGTGGTGGTTTAGTGACCCTAACTTTTTTTTATTTGTTTTTTTAGAGAGTTTAATTTGGAGGAAAACTGCTAATTCCCATTGAAAAGTATTTTTTTTTTAATTATAGCGTTTTTTTTCTTAAATATTAAACCTGACTAAATATGAATTATTGCAATGGGTTCCCTATTTTGTGACAATCGTTTTGATATATAACATGTATAGGTTTGAGTGAACGGACAATGTGACTATGGTGACGTTTCTGTTAGCAACAGCATTTTAAATTTTTTTTATATTTATTATTATTTTTTTACTTAGATTTTAATTCATTTTTGGCACATCATATGTCGCCCAGGAGGTCATTAAAAGACCCTGACTTTTTATTTTTTATAGTTATATACGGGAAAACAGCCCCCTTTGGGTTCATTACACACAGGCATAGCTGATCAAGGTCTCCTTAGATCCTGTGGCTCTGCTCCTGCCTTGAGGCACCTGGTGGTCATGTGACCATCGGGACCACCAGAGGAAGTGGCTCGGCCACTTCCTGATCTTAGGTACTGCTCTGCTGCCGGCACTGGAGAAGGCAAGAGCGGTAATAAACCGTTCCTGTCTTCTCTCAGGGTCCCCACTCTGACAGCCGGGACCCGACCTGCTCCTGTAGATTGCAGGAGCTTTATTCCCAGCGCTGATTAAAGCGCTACCGGACCGTTTATATACGCGCTATTTGCACGGGATGTGTGCAGATAGGACGTATATATCCAGTGGGGAAGGGGTTAAAGAAAAAGTTGTAAGAAGGTGTTTCCAAGGTCAGCTGCATTCTGAAACAGTTATCCCATCAAAAACTGCACTGTTTGAACCTGGCCAAAAATATATATTTAGTACTAGCTAAAGCAGCAGTACCTTATCATTTGTAAGTGATGGGTTTATTGATATTCTGTAGACACCGCGCCACTTTGCAGTTGATTAATTCAGGCAATCACAGTGGTTCACATAAGCCTGTGCATCCGTTACATATTTCACCCAGTTGTGTCTGATTGTCGTGTTTTCTGATGGGAACTATATTTGGCTTTTATAAGGGCACCTTGTTTCCCTTATACAAAGTGGATCCTGTCCACTGAATATTAGACATACATTATGTCATGTGACAATATAAAAGCAACAGTAAAATGTGTAAGTCTTTTGTCACCTTTCAGAGTTTATCAGGAGTTCTGATCATGCTAAACTGTTGAAATCAGTAGGTAGGGCTGGGGGGTGCCAGGGAAAAGAAATCAGTATGTAGGGCTGGGGGGCGCCAGGGAAAAGAAATCAGTAGGTAGGGCTGGGGGGCGCCAGGGGAAAGAAATCAGTAGGTAGGGCTGGGGGGCGCCAGGGGAAAGAAATCAATAGGTAGGGCTGGGGGGCGCCAGGGAAAAGAAATCAGTAGGTAGGGCTGGGGGTGCCAGGGAAAAGAAATCAGTAGGTAGGGCTGGGGGGCGCCAGGGAAAAGAAATCAGTAGGTAGGGCTGGGGGTGCCAGGGAAAAGAAATCAGTAGGTAGGGCTGGGGGGTGCCAGGGGAAAGAAATCAGTAGGTAGGGCTGGGGGGCGCCAGGGGAAAAAAAACAGGTAGGGCTGGGGGGCACCAGGGGAAAAAAAACAGTAGGTAGGGCTGGGGGGCGCCAGGGAAAAGAAATCAGTAGGTAGGGCTGGGGGCGCCAGGGGAAAAAAAACAGTAGGTAGGGCTGGGGGGCGCCAGGGGAAAAAAAACAGTAGGTAGGGCTGGGGGGCGCCAGGGAAAAGAAATCAGTAGGTAGGGCTGGGGGCGCCAGGGGAAAAAAAACAGTAGGTAGGGCTGGGGGGCGCCAGGGGAAAAAAAACAGTAGGTAGGGCTGGGGGCGCCAGGGAAAAGAAATCAGTAGGTAGGGCTGGGGGGTGCCAGGGGAAAAAAAACAATAGGTAGGGCTGGGGGGCGCCAGGGGAAAAAAAACAGTAGGTAGGGCTGGGGGGCGCCAGGGAAAAGAAATCAGTAGGTAGGGCTGGGGGGCGCCAGGGGAAAGAAATCAGTAGGTAGGGCTGGGGGGCGCCAGGGAAAAAAAATCAGTAGGTAGGGCTGGGGGGCGCCAGGGAAAAGAAATCCGTAGGTAGGGCTGGGGGGCGCCAGGCAAACATACTTTTTGTGGAGCTTTTCTCATCAGGAGTAGTGAGACTATGAAGTTTAATTTTGCTCCTGCAAATGCCCAGGGTGGGGAGGTTCATTGTGAAGTGCTCTCTGCACTGATCTGCATCAGGCTACTTTCACATTAGCGGCACCGGTGTCCGGCGGATGAACAGCCTGCCGGATCCGTGCTGCCGCTAGTGCATGTGTGAACTACACTCCGGCCCCATTCACTATCATGGCGAGAGGCAGCCGGACTTAAATTACGACATGTCTGGAACAGCCTGCCCGACACCTGTGCTGCTAGTGTGAAAGTACCCTTAGGCCCCTTTCACACAAGCGGGAGACTCGGACGTCTCCCGCATGGTGTGCAGTGTACTGAAGTGCCGGCACTGAACGGGGTTACATAGCATTACGGCTGCAGTAAACGATTATTTTAGTAATCAAGTAATCTATCGATTAATCCAACGATTAATCGAGTACTCTAATAAGAAATAGCTAATTAAAAGAACTTATACCTTTCTAAGTCAGCAGACCTCCCCCCGTGCCATCAGTCCTATATGTCATAAGTTACCCCCAATGCCATCAGCTCCCCTGTGCCATCAGGCCCCTTTGCCTCCAGTTTGCCCCCCAGTGCCTCCAGTTTACCCCCCAGTTCCACCAGGTGCCTCCTGCTTGCCTCCCAGTGCCACCAGCTTGCTCCCAAGTGCCTTCAGGTGCCCCCCCATTGCCATAAGATACCACCAGCTTGCCCTCCAGTGCCCCCCAGTTCCACCATCTTGCCTCCCAGGGCCACCAGGTGCTTCCAGTTTGCCCCCCAGGGCCTCCAGCTTGCTCCCCAGTATGCCCCCAGTGCGCCTCCCAGTGCCTCCAGCTTGCGCCCCCAGTGCCACCAATTTGCCTCCTAGGGCCTCCAGCTTGCCCCCCAGTGCCTCCAGCTTGCCCCCCAGTGCCTCCAGCTTGCCCCCCAGTGCCTCCAGCTTGCCCCCCAGTGCCTCCAGCCTGACCCCCAGTGCCTCCAGCCTGACCCCCCCCCCCCTAAGTGCCTCCAGCTTGCCCCCCCCCCCTCAGTGCCTCCAGCTTTGCCCCCCCAGTGCCACCAGCTTTGCCCCCCCAGTGCCACCAGCTTTGCCCCCCCCCCAGTGCCACCAGGTTTGCCCCCCCCCAGTGCCACCAGGTTTGCCCCCCCAGTGCCACCAGCTTTGCCATTCCCCAGTGCCACCAGCTTTGCCATTCCCCCAGTGCCACCAGCTTTGCCATCCCCCCCAGTGCCACAGCTTTGCCATCCCCCCAGTGCCACAGCTTTGCCATCCCCCCAGTGCCACCAGCTTTGCCATCCCCCCCAGTGCCACAGCTTTGCCATCCCCCCAGTGCCACCAGCTTTGCCATCCCCCCAGTGCCCAGCTTTGCCATCCCCCCAGTGCCACCAGCTTTGCCATCCCCCCCAGTGCCACCAGCTTTGCCATCCCCCCCAGTGCCACCAGCTTTGCCATCCCCCCCCAGTGCCACCAGCTTTGCCATCCCCCCCAGTGCCACCAGCTTTGCCATACCACTCAGTGCCACCAGCTTTGCCATCCCCCCATGCCACCAGCTTGCCACCCCTCTCCCACCTCGGTTCAGTTCCCTCCTGCAGCAGTTAACATGTAATACTTACATCTCCTGTAGAAGCGCCTCCGTACACGGCCCGGCTCTTTCATGGTCCCGCGCTGCACAGTGTTTCTGACGTACACACTGCGTCATGACGCCAGTGTGACGTCGGGTCAAAGTGCAGCGCGGGACCATGAAAGAGCTGGGCCGTGTACAGAGGCGCTTCTACAGGAGATGTAAGTATTACATGTTAACTGCTGCGGCCGGCGGAGACCACAGAGCGGAAGTAATTTTACTCCCGCTCTGTGGTCACGTGACACAAACGAATCCTCGATGCAGAAAATTTGCATCGAGGATTTTTCTGTGTCGAATTCATCGATGCACTCGATGAATCGTTTCAGCCCTACATAGCATTATTCTGATTTATGATGCTATGTAACCCTTACAGTTCTGGAATGTGTTGGATAATGCTGACAATGTTATCCAACACGTTCCAGAACTGTAAGGGTTACATAGCATCATAAATCAGTATAATGCTATGTAACCCCGTTCAGTGCCAGCAGTTCAGTACACTGCACACCATGCGGGAGACGTCGTGTGAAAGGGGCCTTAGGCTACCTGCACATGGGTGCGGACTGTCTTGCAGAAATACTACACAAATCTCCATGCAGATTTCCATGTGTTTCTGCACCAAAAACTGCATGCGTTACTTGCAGTTTTTAGTGCGGATTTGATGCAGTCTTGCACCAGATGCCACCCTTCCATTAAAAAGGGTGACATCCGCACAAAGAATTGACATGCCGTGAATTTCAAAATCCACCTGGCAGGTCAGTTTTCGCACGGAATGGAAAAGCAAAGTGTACTTGAGATTTGTGAAATGTCATACACTTTGCAGGTACTGCATTACGCTGCTGTTTTTCCTCACAAAAATCCCCACACAAAAAATGTGTTAAATCTGCAGCGTGTGCAGCCTAATGCCCCTTTCACACGAGCGGGAGACTCGCATGTCTCCCGCAACGCATCTACAGGGCTGGACTCCGCACTGACAGGGATCGCATAGCATTATATGCGATCCCAGTCAGTGCCGGAGTCCAGCCCTGTAGATGCGTTGCGGGAGACATGTGAGTCTCCCGCTCGTGTGAAAGGGGCATAACAGTCCCTCTCTCCTCTGTCAGTGATAGTGGTCTTCTGGTTGGATGCTACAGCTGTCACTCAGAGCAGAGGGGAGGGGCTTTGAAGCAGCTCAATGCACAGAGCACTTACCAGTGAAACCTCACCCCTCTGGCACATAAGAGAGCAGAATAAACCTTCATATTCACACTACTCCTGAATGGAAAAGTATGTTTATACTTCTTTCCCCAGTCCCTACCTAGTGCTGTCAGCAGTTTAGCGTGTCAAAACTGCTGACAGACTACCTTTAACAAAGTTCATTCTATTGTAAAAGTAACCTAATCTGACATGTATTTAATATGTTGTCCATTGGCCACTTCCTGATTCCTGTGGACCAGTGTGTGCATGTAAGATTACTATATGGCACTTACTTTTATAGCCTTTGTTCTTAATTTTTGTCATTTGGACTACTCGTTGCCTTGTTTTCACATATGCCTACTACCATTATTTGGGGGCCACCGAAAATAGCCAAGCGCTGGCTCTGCTATTTCCGTCAGCTACATAGAAATGAATGGGAGCAGTGGCCGCGCATGCGTGGTGTGCTCCCCTTCATTTCTATGAGAGCAGCGGGGAGCTGCGCCTGGTGGTGGCCGGACCCCAGGAAACCCGGAGTCCTCCAGGCACAGAGCTCCCCGCTTCGTTCTCGATATAGGTGCGGGTCCCAGCGGTGGGACCCGCACCTATAAGACAATGGGGGCATATCCTAGCGATATGCCCCCATTGTCTGAGATGGGAAAACCCCTTTAACTTAAATACATAAAGTGTAAAATATTTTTTTTAAGACCAAATAAATTCCTTTAAAACTATCAGTTGTGCTGCACTGATTTCCTTTGCTTTCACAGCGTCTCTATAGTGGTACTGGGCTATGGCAGGCTGGTAACTATTTCTGTCCCATGCCACTAATGGATTCAAGTCTCTTCTAATCATCTCTACAATGCTGCACCTTTCTTCTTAAAATTGCTCAAACTCTGCCCCCCGACATGTCTCGCCAGTTACACTGGCATCCTCAGGGTAAGGGATTATTAGTCAGAAATAGTTAAGAGGCTGATAGCAGGGTGCAGCTACCAGCCTGCCATAGCCCAGTACCACTATAGAGACTGTGAAAGCATCAGAGCCATATACTTAACTATATAAGGAAATCAGTGCAGCAAAACTGATAGTTTTAAAGGAATTTATTTGGTCTTAAAAAATATTTTACACTAAATGTATTAAAAGTTAAGTCTTAGAAAATAATGGTAGTAGGCATATGTGAAAATAAGGCAACTAGTAGTCCAAAAGACTATCTGAAAATAATGATATAAAGGGCCTGCACGTACGCCTTGGGTCTTTTTTTGTAACAGCATTTGCTATATTTGTCCCTTTGTTGGGCAGATCTTCTGTGCTCTCCACACAGAGGTCCTGTCCATAAGATGGCCGCTGATGGAGGGTCATGTGACACACTGCACCTACACTAAACTCCAAGTGGCAGGTGCAATGAATCTGAATGGAGGAGGCACAGTGATTTGCTCAGTCACATGACCCTCCTTCAGCAGCCATTTTATGGACAGAACCTATGTGTGGACCGCACAAAAGACTCAGCAAACATGGGGGGGGAAATACCTTATTAAATATAGAAAATAGTGCAGAATATCAACAAAGGCTATATTATTAAGTGTCATATAGTCATCCTATGTACACACTGGTCAATAGTACCACAAAGTAGACAACCCCTTTAAGGCCTCTTTCACACGAGTGATACGGAGTGTGTCAATAAATAAAAATAAGCCTTCAGTATTGCGGAGATGTCTCCTACTCCACATGATCACTGCAGCGAGGCATACCCGACTGCTTTACATGACCGCTGAGGACGATGCGTGGTGACATCATCGTTGTAGCATAGAAAACAAAGACTGCTGAACCAGTAGAGGGGTGATCAGGTGGGTAAGGCTTATTTGTTATTTTAAATCATTTCCCACCTTCATCAAAAATGTTTGTGCCATGGAAAACCTCTTTAAAGGGAACCTGTCACCATGAAAATGTAGTGCAACCTGCAGGGCCAGGGGGGCTGAGTAGATTTTTTTTTTTACTGTAGCTTTACTTGTAATGTAATCTCTGCTCCTTCTGGGCTTAGGAGTCATGGGGGTGGTCGTATCAGTGATTGATAGCTGCAGTAAAGGCTGTCAATCACTGATAGGACTGCCCACATGACTCCTAAACCCAGAATGAGCAGAGATTTAAATGTATAAATTACAAGTTTTACAGAATCTTTTTTCCATAAAACTAAATATCAATTTGCTCAGCTCCTCCTGCTCTATATCTCCTATGCAGATTGCATTTTCATGGTTATAGGTTCGCTTTAAATGGACCTGCAGATTGGTAGATGGTCATCTAATAGTGTATAAAAATGGCGCAAAAACGTAAAAGAAAATGTGTGTCAATCATTGTGTTGGTCTCTCAGTTAAGTCGGCTGTCTCCTTTTGGGTCCGCTCTTTTAAATCCGAGATTGTGTAGTTTATAATGGATCACATCCCATATAATCAATAGGAAATCTGTCCCATAGTTTATAGGACTGGGATTCTGCAGTGGCTACACATGGATTGGCCCAATGAAGTTGTGTCTGCTCTGCTCTTGGGCAGACTTCCCAGTTTCTTCAGCCTGCATTGTCTGGCACGTTTCAATGTGCAGTCCACAGCCTCATTCTAGCCTTCCCTGTTTTTACAGAGTGGTAGTTGGGTTCTTCTTTTTGGTATGCCCCAGCTGTGGTTGGTCCAGGGTGAGTGACAGTCTGTGAGTTCTCGCTGAAGCACAGCACCTTGGGCACACCGGAACTCCTTATGCCGGGTATTGTTCAGGGCTGCAGCTGGTCGCGCAGGCTACGTACAGAACAACTGCGTGCTGTTTCCATGGTGTTTAGTTGTCTGGCACGTCTGATTGGCTTTCGCATGACTGTTCATCCACGCCTATGAGCGAACGCAAGCACCTGCTTTACATAGCCCCACCCCCTGTATTACGGGTCGTTTACGTGCCGCTCGTCTCTGTTTTCATTGGTTCGCAGCAGAGGAAAGGCGGGCGGTTAGAGCGGAAGTGTAGGATTCTGTATTGTGGTTCGTGATTGGCTGCTTGTAGAATAGGAAGGGACTTCCGGCTGACAGTCCGGGCTCTCCCAGGGGTTCTCTGCGCCTGCCGCCGAGAGACAGGTGAGGGATGTGGGAACATGGCGACGTACGGGGGTGAAGGGTCGGGGGCGGGATTTGGTGTCTTTGTGAAGGATGTGTAGGGAGGTGGCGGGTGCCGTATTACGGTTACTGGCCGTGTGACTGGTGTGTCGCTGTATTGCTAGGTCGGTGATGTCACCGGGCCATTCATCAAACGGGCTGCTCCTACCGTTCTCCTGATGCCTACCGTTATTACGTATATGTACGTACATCCTGATGACTGTCACTGTGTGCCTGCTGTGCACATCAGCATTGTAAGATTGGATGTTCAGGGTCCCTTCTCATGCCAGTTGTGAGGTGTTCACACAGGGCATGTGCTGACCTCCCATAATCACGGGCACTTATCCACTGAACCAGCCCCCCAAAATCCCATTTTGGGGCCTTTGATGGTCTTCTTGTAGACTTTGCCTCTCTTAGGTCCCTTGTTTCATCTCGGCCAGTCACCTATCATGAAGGCAGGCTCATGGCCACCTGGTTATTCAGAGGGTCCAGCAGCACCCACCTAATATTGTCTTTAGGGCATCTATTTTTATCTTATCTATTTTCTTGGTCGGACTGTTAGAAACAACCCTTAACTCACCTTCTAATGCTCCCTCCATTCCAGCGCTATGGGCCCGATCCACATCAGACCAGAAGTGATGACATCAGATCCATCCTTCACGTGAGCGCTCAACCAGTCACTGGACTCTGTGGTCATGTGCCACTTAAGCACTTGACTGCTGAGCCCTGCAATTGGCTGAGTGGTCAGGTGAATGATGGATGTGATGTCATCACTTCTGGTCCGGTTGGTATCAGACATTTAGCACTGGAATGGAGGGACCTTTAGAAGTTGTTAAAGGAGTTTACCGGGACTTCAATACTGATGACCTGTCCTCAGGATAGATCATCAGTATCTGGTGGGGGTCCGACTCCTGAGCTGTTTGAGAAGGCAGCTTTTCCTAGGCCAGTGATGACATGTTCATCGATCATGTGGCCTATGAGCAACTAAGCCCCACTGAAGTGAATGGGTCTAAGCGCGATACCATGCAATGTACACTGCTGTGCTTGGTGAGCATGGATAAGGCATCAGCACTGGTGCCTTCTTAAATAGTTGAGACAGTAAGTGGCTGTACTAGAAAGCTAATTGTGTGCCCGTTTATCAGATCTGACACCAGACAGTAAGAGGCTGTACTAGAACGCTATTTGTGGATCTGTTTATTGGAACCCGAATCAGACAGTAAGTGCCTGTACTAGAACACTAGTTGTGTGCCCGTTTATCAGATCTGACACCAGACAGTAAGCGGCTGTACTAGAACACTAGTTGTGTGCCCGTTTATCAGATCTGACATCAGACAGTAAGTGGCTGTACTAGAACACTAGTTGTATGCCTGTTTATCACATCTGACATCAGACAGTAAGCGGCTGTACTAGAACACTAGTTGTGTGCCCGTTTATCAGATCTGACACCAGACAGTAAGCGGCTGTACTAGAACACTAGTTGTGTGCCCGTTTATCACATCAGACAGTAAGCGGCTGTACTAGAACACTAGTTGTGTGCCCGTTTATCACATCTGACACCACACAGTAAGCGGCTGTACTAGAACACTAGTTGTGTGCCCGTTTATCACATCTGACACCACACAGTAAGCGGCTGTACTAGAACACTAGTTGTATGCCCGTTTATCAGATCTGACACCAGACAGTAAGAGGCTGTACTAGAACGCTATTTGTGGATCTGTTTATTGGAACCCGAATCAGACAGTAAGTGCCTGTACTAGAACACTAGTTGTGTGCCCGTTTATCACATCTGACACCAGACAGTAAGCGGCTGTACTAGAACACTAGTTGTATGCCTGTTTATCACATCTGACACCAGACAGTAAGCGGCTGTACTAGAACACTAGTTGTGTGCCCGTTTATCAGATCTGACACCAGACAGTAAGCGGCTGTACTAGAACACTAGTTGTGTGCCCGTTTATCAGATCTGACACCAGACAGTAAGCGGCTGTACTAGAACACTAGTTGTGTGCCCGTTTATCACATCTGACACCAGACAGTAAGCGGCTGTACTAGAACACTAGTTGTGTGCCCGTTTATCACATCTGACACCAGACAGTAAGCGGCTGTACTAGAACACTAGTGTGCCCGTTTATCACATTTGACACCACACAGTAAGCGGCTGTACTAGAACACTAGTTGTGTGCCCGTTTATCACATCTGACACCAGACAGTAAGCGGCTGTACTAGAACACTAGTTGTGTGCCCGTTTATCAGATCTGACACCAGACAGTAAGCGGCTGTACTAGAACACTAGTTGTGTGCCCGTTTATCACATCAGACAGTAAGCGGCTGTACTAGAACACTAGTTGTGTGCCCGTTTATCACATCTGACACCACACAGTAAGCGGCTGTACTAGAACACTAGTTGTATGCCCGTTTATCAGATCTGACACCAGACAGTAAGAGGCTGTACTAGAACGCTATTTGTGGATCTGTTTATTGGAACCCGAATCAGACAGTAAGTGCCTGTACTAGAACACTAGTTGTGTGCCCGTTTATCACATCTGACACCAGACAGTAAGCGGCTGTACTAGAACACTAGTTGTATGCCTGTTTATCACATCTGACACCAGACAGTAAGCGGCTGTACTAGAACACTAGTTGTGTGCCCGTTTATCAGATCTGACACCAGACAGTAAGCGGCTGTACTAGAACACTAGTTGTGTGCCCGTTTATCAGATCTGACACCAGACAGTAAGCGGCTGTACTAGAACACTAGTTGTGTGCCCGTTTATCACATCTGACACCAGACAGTAAGCGGCTGTACTAGAACACTAGTTGTGTGCCCGTTTATCAGATCTGACACCAGACAGTAAGCGGCTGTACTAGAACACTAGTGTGCCCGTTTATCACATTTGACACCACACAGTAAGCGGCTGTACTAGAACACTAGTTGTGTGCCCGTTTATCACATCTGACACCAGACAGTAAGCGGCTGTACTAGAACACTAGTTGTGTGCCCGTTTATCAGATCTGACACCAGACAGTAAGCGGCTGTACTAGAACACTAGTTGTGTGCCCGTTTATCACATCTGACACCAGACAGTAAGCGGCTGTACTAGAACACTAGTTGTGTGCCCGTTTATCACATCAGACAGTAAGCGGCTGTACTAGAACACTAGTTGTGTGCCCGTTTATCACATCTGACACCAGACAGTAAGCGGCTGTACTAGAACACTAGTTGTGTGCCCGTTTATCACATCTGACACCAGACAGTAAGCGGCTGTACTAGAACACTAGTTGTGTGCCCGTTTATCACATCTGACATCAGACAGTAAGCGGCTGTATTAGAACACTAGTTGTGTGCCCGTTTATCAGATCTGACACCAGACAGTAAGTGGCTGTACTAGAACACTAGTTGTATGCCTGTTTATCAGATCTGCAAATAAAAGAAAACCACGGAGACACCATCACATGTCTCAACGACGGTCAAAACTAGCCAGGCCTTTCACCGGGAAGGAACAACCAAGGGAAGGGCAGTCTCCAAAAGGAAACCACCTATGCCAAAACATGGTATCCATCCACAGACAGCTGTTTCGGGGTATTTGCCCCTCATCAGTGTGGAGTTAGGAATCTGGCTAGTCTGGTTTCCTTTTGGAGACTGCCCTTCCCTTGGTTGTTCCTTCCCGGTGAAAGGCCTGGCTAGTTTTGACCGTCGTTGAGACATGTGATGGTGTCTCTGTGGTTTTCTTTTATTTGCATATTGCTTTTCCCAGGGAGCCTTGTTTTAGATTCACCAACGTTGAGACTCGTGATGGTTTCTCTGTGGTGATGATGGTTGATCTCCCTGTTTATCAGATCTGATACCAGACAGTAAGCGGCTGTACTAGAACACTAGTTGTGTGCCTGTTTATCAGATCTGACACCAGACAGTAAGTGGCTGTACTAGAACACTAGTTGTATGCCTGTTTATCACATCAGACAGTAAGCGGCTGTACTAGAACACTAGTTGTGTTCCTGTTTATCGGATCTTTGGTCTGATTGGTGGCAGAATGACTCGGAGGTCTTCTGGTTTCTACAAACCTAGCTTATTCATAGCATAAGAAAGTGTCATGTAATTTTCTCAACATGCTTTGTGTGTCACGTTCTCACAGCTGACAAGATCTTGAAATCATTGAATTCTACTGTTAATGGCGGATGAGATTCTGGCCTGGTTGTGTGATGATGAGACGGTGACATCATCAGAACATATAATATAAAGGGTGAGCACAAAAGCAGGCCTTGGCTTCCAGCAGATATAGAATGTAACTTTCTTGGAATATTCCTACACGTTGGTAGCCACAGTTGCATCAGCTCCTAACGTTTCATGTGGTCTCTGCTGGAATCTCTCACGTTTATATATAAAAATATTACTCTAAGGTTTGACTTTATAACTACTTGAAATCAAGGAGTGTGTTTGTGCTCACCCTGTATGTAAAAGCAGAATATTGTGACATCAGCATAGACGTGTCATCATCCCAGTAAAGCCCCACAATATAGAGCAGTACAAAGACACTTCAGTGATGTCATCATACCAGAACATCACCACAGACTTACACCCCTGAGGTAAGGAATATATATTCTGTTGTGACATCACAGCTGAACACAGTATGAATAAAACCATATTATATAAAAATATCTGTAACAAATGTACAATTATATTTATATCAAAATGTAATAAATAATTTAGATTTAATCAAGCTAAAATAAAATGTTGTAGCCTTATCAGGCTTATTATGTGTCGTGGCATTAGTCACTGGCAGAGCTCATTTGGCTCTAAGAGTCAGCCCCCTGTGGATCTGATATTGATGACCTGTCCTCAGGATAGGTCATCAATTTAAAAAAGTGGACAACCCCTTTAAATTGGATCTACACTGTCTATCTGTCATGAATATTATCGGGGATGAATGTTCGTATGAACGCTCGTTCCCCATAATCTGGCGGTGTAAAGTTGGCACAGATCAACACTTGTTCATCAGGTGAAAGGCTCTTTCATGCGGACACCTCCGTCATCGTTTCTGGCAGCAGATCCGACTGTGTAAACAGCACTCTGCCGCCCAGAAACAATGAGTCTGTATGAGGAAGAGCAGTAGCCATCACTCGTCCCCATACTGTGGAGGTGATCACTGCCTGTAAGTTATCAGGAGGGAACGCTTCCTCCCCGACAGTCGCCAGCTCCATCGGGCTGTGTAGATTACACACATGTATTGGATTCTCTGACCAGATTTCGGACAGCAGAGAGGACATAATCCACTATTTTCAAGAGTAATAGGCAAACTCGTAAAATGTACTTTATAAAGAAGTGGAGTAAAGAACAAGACCTATCAGTACAAAAGGGATCAGAAACAATTTCCAGAAGGGGGTGATAAGCCCTGATGCATGAGAGATAAACATCTGTTGTGACATCTATCATCTGACTGGTGACTGACACTTGTGGATACAGTACAGAGACGTCTACATTGTATTCCTCGTCTCATGGAACATCTACAACTGTTAATTTTAGGTTGTGTGGTGGGGATTTCCTTTTATTTTAATATTCAAAACTGTGAAGTGCTGTAGCTGATTTATTGCACTGTGCGGAGAGGTTTACGGCTTTTTTCCCCCTAGTCTTAACTACACTATGTACAGATTGTCATCTTTCACATTGGTCCTTGTCCCACTGGAGCTCACAGTCTAGGACTGACATTGCACTAAGCCACGCAGCATGGTGACCGGACTGTAGATGGGACTACTGGTGAAGGTAAAGCTGTAGTAAATCACTGACTTCCCCTTTTCAGGTACAGATGAAAAGTTTTATAGTGTAGTTTTATTCATTTATCTTCCACAACATACACTGCCCACAAGAATTAAAGGGTTTCTGTCACCAGTGTTGGGCATATAAAACAGGATGACATTTGCAATGTGCAAATGTCACCTGATGCCCAAACTGGTGAACATTTTTTTACTGGTGCCCCCGTTTTTGAAATAAATCAACTTTTGTGGTATGCAAATGAAGCTTACTAGGTGCAAGGGGCGGTTACCTCGCACCTAGTAAGCGCCGTTTGCCCACCCGCGGTCACGCCTACCTTCACTTGATTGACAGGGCCAGGCAGCTCGCTCTAGCTGCTCCTGGCCCTGTCCGTGCTGAAAATCCCGCGCCTGCGCCGTTCGGACTTCATTCGGCGCAGGCGCAGTGAGTGCCGATTGCTGCCGGGCTCCCGGCTTCCTCACTGCGCCTGCGCCGATGACGTCACAGAACACCCAGAAGAGAAGGCGGCGCAGGCGCAGTGAGGAAGCCGGGAGCCCGGCAGCAATCGGCACTCACTGCGCCTGCGCCGAATGAAGTCCGAACGGCGCAGGCGCGGGATTTTCAGCACGGACAGGGCCAGGAGCAGCTAGAGCGAGCTGCCTGGCCCTGTCAATCAAGTGAAGGTAGGCGTGACCGCGGGTGGGCAAACGGCGCTTACTAGGTGCGAGGTAACCGCCCCTTGCACCTAGTAAGCTTCATTTGCATACCACAAAAGTTGATTTATTTCAAAAACGGGGGCACCAGTAAAAAAATGTTCACCAGTTTGGGCATCAGGTGACATTTGCACATTGCAAATGTCATCCTGTTTTATATGCCCAACACTGGTGACAGAAACCCTTTAAGGGAACCCATAAAGGGGTATTCTGGTAGTGACAACACGGGGTAGGGGATAACTACCCCTATTAGATCAGGCAGGCCCCAGCAAGACAGCTTCCAAAAAGGGACTGGTTTTGCAGGTGGTGACCACAGAGAATTACTTTCTCCATATCCTTCCTGATTCTTCTGTAGTTTCACTTTTGATAGAAGTCAGTACCAGCAGCCCAATCAGGTTGCACAGTCAATCCTACGTCTCCAGGGTGGCACATCCATACGTGCCGTCACAAGGTTTGCTGTTTGAACAGTTCCATCAATATGGAGGCGATACCAGGACACAGGGAGAGCGAAACAGGGCCGTAGAAGGACATCAACACGGTGTCTGCTCCATCTCTTAATGAGGAATCGGCAGGGCACTGCCAGAGCTCGATAAAATGACATCCAGCAGGTTGCCTGCTTCTGACTGTCAATAGCAGTCTTCATGAAGGCCTGACTTCCTACAATAGGACCAGTAATCACAGCCCAGCACCATGCAGCTTGATTGGCATTTGCCAAAGAACACCAGAATTGGCAGGTCTGCCATTGGCACCTGTTGTTTTCACAAATGAGAGCATGTACGAAAGAGTCAGGAGACGCCGTGATGAACATTATTCTGCCTGCAACATCATCCAACATGACCGCTCTTGTGGAGAGTCAGTGATGGTCTGGGGAGGCACGGTCACACAAACCTCCACATGATAACGATCGGTACACTGCTTTTACGTACTGCGATAAAATCCTCAGAGCCATTGTTGAACCGTACACTGCAGTGGTCCCTGGGTTCCTCCTGGTGGAGGACCAGAGTGCCTAGACCAGTGTTCCTCAACTCCAGTCCTCAGGGCCCACCTGCCGGTCATGTTTTCAAGATTTCCTTAGTATTAGGGCTCGTTCACACGACCGTATTTTTCTTTCCGTGTCCGTTCCGTTTTTTTGCGGACCATATGCGGAACCATTCATTTCAATGGGTCCACACAAAAAAACCGGAAGGTCTTCCATGTGCGTTCCATTTCCGTATTTCCGTTCCGCAAGATTGAGTCTTGTCCTATTATTGTCCGTATCACGGACAAGGATAATACTGTTCTATTAGGGGCCAGCTGTTCGGTTCTGCAAAATACAGAATGCACACAGATGTCATCCGTATTTTTTGCGGATCCATTTTTTGCAGATCACAAAATACATACGGTTGTGTGAATGAGCCCTTAAGCAGGTGACATAATTAGTGTCAGTGCATCAGGACTTACCACAGGTATTGATTCTGTGGGATATTCTCAAATCGTGACCGAGAGGTGGGCCCTGAGGATGGGAATTGAGAAACACTGGTCTAGGCAGTTCCTTGACAATCCTATTGACAGGCCCTTACTTTCTCCAGACCTGAATCCAATTGAGAACCTCTGGTACATTCTGTGTCAGTGTTTCTGACGCTGCTAAGTAGCAACTCACACTGTCCAGGAACTAACTGATCCCCTGATCCAGGTCTGGGAAGAGATCACCCAGGACACTTCTGCCTTCTCGTCAGGAGCATGCCCAGACAGTGTTGGCAGTGGCTACAGGCATGTGTGGACCATAGACACTACTGATTGATATTGAGTTGCCAATATGGAATTGATGCAAATTGGATCAGACTGTGACTTGAATTTTGCTGTAATTTTCTAGTGATGAGTTTGGGGGTGTGTAGAAATAGTTGGAGAGGGTTGTTTCTCAGTTTCTTCATGCTTTGAATGTAGATGTATTGCAGGGTATTTGAACATGTGAGAGGTTTGTTGCAAACATTTGTAGAAATCCATACACATGTTGCAGAAACAGCCCTATTCCGAGACGTGAGACAAATCAGCCACGTGTGAGCTCACTCTTACAGAAGCTGACAGTTGTGACGAGCTTCGTGACGCTGCTCATTCCTGTTTTCATACATTGAATTCCTCTTTGTAGGTGTGTGGAGGGAAGACGTCTTTCAGGGCAGAGGTTGTACTTCCTTATTTCAGGCCAGGTTTTTATGGGGAGTTTTTCCTTTATTTTGGCTCATTTTTAGCCATTACGTTATGGGTTTTAATATCGTGGCATAGCAAGTGTACAGTTCATGTAACGGAAATCTAAACTGCTGTTTGGCAAGGCCTTTGTAAGGAAATGCTACTTCCCTGGGTCCACTTTCCAGATCTTCCCACACAGCTACATATATCTCCACTTCCCAGACACCAGTGATTATGTTTTTTTTAATGTTTGGTGGATTTACGCATGTAAATGTGGAGGTTTTTCAGGGCATAAGCTGGGCAGAACGGTGGCTCAGTGGTTAGTGCTGTTTACTTACAACTCTCAGGTCTTGGATTCATATCCGACCAGGAACTCCATCTTCATGGAGATTCTATGTTCTTCTCATGTTTGCTTGGGTTTCCTCATGGTCATCAGGTTTCCTCAGTGGGGGGGCTGTTGTGAATCGTGGCAGTCTGTACCAAGCTGTGGAATATGTCAGTGCTATATTAGCAACATAAATGAAGTACCACATTTTTTTGTGCAAATGAAACCAGAAATCCACGGCAGCTGAGTGCTTCCGTAGATTTCTGTTTAGGAGCATGGACTGATAGAGGAAAGTCACAAATGTGGTGCATTCTCCGATAGTGTAGGGGATATCGGGACTGGCACAGATAAATCTCCCCCTTTGAGCAGTACTTACCCTTCATCACTCCACAAATTCTGCGATCATGACCCTAACCCCCCCACCCCACCCCCCACCCCAAACTGTTTACAAACCCTCTGACGTTGTGACTGGATGTGCTCCTCTCTCTTCCTGTTCAGCCACATCTCCTGTACATTATATAGCTGACCAGCAAGAAAGAGGAGCACATCCGGTTGTGTCCTCAGAGGAAGAGCCCGCAGCCAGTCGGGTGGTGCGGAGCAACAGAGGGGTAAGTACTGCTCATAGTGTCTTTTCTCCACAGGTTACCTGAAAGAGGATTTATTAGGTACAGGCCTGGAGAACCCCTTCAAGTTTGCAAGTCAAAGGTCTAATGACTTGAGCAAACACATAATCACTATGAAAAGGAGCGGGGATGTCATTAAAAAATCAGCACATTTTGAGATTCTTCCTGGGTTCCTACATCTTGGTGACTCTTGATACTGGGATTGGCTGGAGTGGTCTTCTCCTGTGTGTTGAGAGGGATCAGAACAGGTTTAGAGGTTTATTAGACCATCACTTTTTTTTATTCCTTTCACATTGTATGAAATGTTTCTGGACGTTTCCTGGTCCTCACATTTGTTGCACCTGATCTCCTGTTTTTCCACTGTGATGTAGCATCACTGTTGGTAGTCCTGGGATGTGTATTTTGTTAGCTCCCTTTGTTTTCCTGGTGTGAATAGAGTTGCCATAACTGAGATAAAATTGACCTTGTATATAAAATTGCAGTGTGATCCTGTTGTCTGAATGCCCATTAGACAGTAATGGATTGGTATCTCGCTCTATGATGTCTTGTGCATTAGATGATGAGTGTGATCATGAAAGGCCTTGGGCTAAGCTTGATGCGCGGCTTTGATGTTTAGCGTTTCATTGTGAAGCCAATCACTATTTTCATGACTACTGCCCTGCTTTTATGAACCGCTAAAGCTGTTGTCCGGCTGGTTACGTTTTTTTATAGCTTAAAAGAAGAAAATCTCACCTCATCAGTCTCCTGCTGCTCCCATTCTGATGCCTTCGGGGTCCCCTGCCAGTTTCTGCATCCTGGTCTGCAGTATAGGCGCTCGTCCAATAGCAGCGCTAGCGCACCTTTTCTTAGGGCTCTGTATTGTGCCATTCCTCTTTTATTCTTCCTGGAAAAGTCCCGAGGCAGTACTTGGCAGTGGGGCGTGTTCTATACACATTGGGGGAGATTTATCATGAGAGGAAAATTTGAAGTCAGTTTAGCTTGAGTCTGCGTTGGAGCGCTTTGTGCCACATTTATTAAATGTCTCATTTTACTTGATAAATTTGTCTTATTCTTAGACATAACACTTCTGCCGAGAGAAGCTCCTCCAGTTTTCATACTCCACCCTCCTCCTGGAGAGAGATTACGACTTTTTTTTTTTTTTTTTTTTTAAAGAAAAGTCGCAATGATAAATCTAGAGTGAAACTCGTTAACGTAGCTAACCACACCCACTTTCCACCCACACTACAAAACTGGAGTGAGTGGTATAAAAATGCAAAAAGTTGAAAAATTTTGTGCGAGTGAGTACAGAAAGTCGCATATTTTGTGACTTTTTGATGCCTGAATTCTGGAGTGAAGATATGATAAATCAGGGCCTTTATTTGATGACATTGTCTGTGTGTGTCAATGGTTTGACCATAGGTTTCCTGTGAGCTTTTTTTTTTTCCAGAAAATCTTTACCATACAGCACACTAAGGCCTCCAAAACGCGTGATTTTTGTTTGCCTTCTTTTATGATTAAACACTTGAAAAAAAGCCAAGATTTTTTTTTTTTTATAAACACAACATACATTTTTAAAGGGACCCGCACCTATATTAGGAATGGAGCCCCACAAAGTGGTGGCTGGACGACTCCGGTCCAGCCACCACAAGCGCTCTCCCCATAGAAGTGAATGGGAGCACACACTCCCATTCACTTCTATGGGCTCAATGGAAATTTCAGCAGCTCCGCCACTTTCAGGGCTCTGTTCTTGATATAGATGCGGGTCCCAGTGGTGGGACCTGCACCTATAAGACAATGGGGGCATATCCTAGTGAAAACCCCTTTAGTGTTTTTTGAGATTTATGGCATGTTTTTAACTGAATGCGTTGTGAGTTCTTAAATGGGGAAAGTACCTGAAAAGTATAGGTGTTGGGCTGCTGGGTCTCACCGCCTGCAGGTCGGCTGCAGTTATCATGTGGTGCTTTGCCCAATTAGAGTAAGGACTAGAGATGAGCGAACGTGCTCGAAACAAGCACTGTACCGCTCGGCTCCCCTGCGCTTGCATGGGTGCAGGCAGCCGCTTCCATCCTCCTCAGGAGGACGGAAGCGGCTGCCTGCGCCCATGCGAGCGCAGGGCAGCCGAGCGGTACAGTGCTTGTTTCGAGCACGTTCGCTCATCTCTAGTAAGGACCTATTCAAAAGACGTGATGAGTGGACCTATGTAGTTGGATCCAGACGTATAGGCCTCATCCAGTTTATAAACTGATGCTGAGAAGCAATAGTTAAATGAATGGCATGTGGATGTGTGATATATAAAAAGTGAAACCAGCCTAAAACTGCAATGTGTGTACTTACCAGACTGTGTTGAATGAACAAACTTTCTTGACCAGGGGTTGGGTAGCCTCCAGTCTGAAAGGCACAGACTTCTAAGAAAAGGTTATTTTGTAGAGAAAAATTTAGATGATGCACCATTAAATTCGGAGATGACTAATGTGTTCTTTACCCCTTAGTGGCAATCCTAGAGATATTGGGGCTCTTTACCATTAACCAGTATAGGGACCCTCCTTAGAGAAGGGCATCATGACCATTTTAGTCTTGTTCTCATCTGTAATTTTATTTTTTGCCAACATTGTAGGCCTCGTGGGGTTGGATGTTTTCGTAGGTGAATGCTACCTATGTGTTAGGCCGCCTGAATCAGGCCTTAGGGAAAAATTGCTCTTTTCTGAGGCTTAAAGGGGTATTCCCATATCAGACACTGGGGGCATATTGCTAGGATATACCCCCATTGTCTGATAGATGCGGGTGCCACCTCTCCGACCCGCACCTATCTTGTAAATGCAGCCGTCAAAGTGAAGGAGGGGGTGCACAGTGCATGAGCGGCCACCCTCCATCAATTTCTATGGGTCTGATAAAAGTAACCAAGCACTGGCTCGGCTATTTCCTTCTGCCCCATAAAAGTGAATGGAAGCTGTGGCCACAGAAGCTCTGTGAGCTCCTATACATTTCTATGGGGTTTCCGAAAGTAGCTGAGTGCGTTGCTTGGCTATTTTCAGCAGGCCAGTAGGAAGGCTTGGTGGTGGTGGGACCTGGCGTTTGAGATAGGTGCAGGACCTGTACCTATCAGACAATGAGGACATATCCTAGCAATATGCCCCATTGTTTGAGATGGGAAAACCCCTTCAAAAATTTGCCTCTTTTCAGGGTAGGTCATCAATATAAGATCGTGGGGGTGGTGGACCAAAAAACGTGATGTCACAGGTGGAGAAAAGACCTCATTGCATGCTTGGAGTCGGACCACCACCAGTGACCGGTCCAGAGGATAGGTCTTCAGTGTTTAATTGTTGGCTAATATGACCAAAACCCCAGATGTCTAATCTTTCCTTATTGTGTCGTTTTCAGGTTTTCTGACAGAGAACTTTTATTACTCCAAGGGATCTTCTAATAGTTTGGAATGTGCCATCTTGACGTCTTATGGAGGATTAATTAGTTCACTTTAAGAAGTTTTTGCACTAAAGGACTTTAAGCGGAGACACAACACGCAAAAAATAAAAAAAAGGAGAAAATGTCATCTAACAGAAGTCAAAACCCTCATGGACTTAAACAGATTGGCTTGGACCAGATCTGGGATGACCTGCGGGCCGGCATCCAACAAGTTTACACTCGACAGAGCATGGCAAAATCTAGATACATGGAACTCTACACGTATCCTTAACCCCGATCTTAATATTTAACCTGAATTTATTGTTCTGTATTTGAAGCCATCGACTGAATGCCAAATTTTCCAGTTCCGTGGAGGCTTGTGGTTTATGCTGTTTACAGGCTGGGTGAATGCATTTTCAAAGAGGATATTAATGGTTAAAATGTACGGTAAGGTATATAGGGGTTAGTATCCTAATCCCTGGTGGTCTAGGTCAGTGTAGGAGTTGTTACTCGTCTCTCCAGGCTCCAGTGTTGTGCTGGCTGACCACTGGTGGTTCCGCTTCCTTCCCTGATCGTAGAGATGAGTGCAGGGAGGGGTAAGAGATGACTCTGTCGATGTAACTTTACAGCCGTACGGTTCTGTGTTTGTCATGAATGCTCTGCCCGTTCACAGGGGAGAACGCAGGGACACTGAGCAGAAGCTGTCCGTCTCTCAGGGGGGCGTTTTCAAGTCTCTCTGCTGTGCATCTTACAGGATTCCAGTGTGGGTGAACAGAACCGGTCAGATGGTTGTGTTGTGCGTGGTACAGCTGGAGCAGAATGTGGTGTTCGTATTGTTTCCCGACGAGATTGTGTGAGCTAAGACTGGACAAGGTGTCCCATGATGACCTATGTGCAGCTCTAATCATTTATGGACTAGATTGTTCCTTCCAGCAATGTCACCATTCAGTGCACCTTTTCCAGTTCATTATTCTTTCTTTGAGCTTGAAAATTCATAAAATAGCTGTCACTTCCTCCTATGTAGCACATCTGTCACTTTGCTTTGCCGTTTCATTTCAACCTTGACCTCCAGTAAAACTCTTTAAAGGCGTTCTCCGGGCTACTGTAAAAAATCCATGCTTTCTTGTAACCCGTGGAAGACAGATCGTTTAGTTAGTACTCACCCGGCTCTCATTCTGCCGATCCAGCCGTCTCTGCTACATTCGCACAGGCTGCGGGCTCTTCCAACCGGATGTGGCATCAGCAGTGCAAGGGACACGTGAGGCTGAGTTCACATCTCTGTCAAGGAGAGCCGGCACAGAGCAGCCTACCGGATCCTCTACTTCACCGCACCCATTGGCCATAATGAGGTCCTGCGGACCTCTCTGACCAGAATGGGGCCTCGAAGTGAACTTAGAGCAAGCAGTGCATGCACGGCCACTCTCCATTCTACATGATAGAACTTCCAAAACTAGCCAAGGGTCCTCGCTCGACTTGTTTTTATAGCAGTGAAAGGATAGCCTGCCCTCATGTGCAATGTCTTCTCCGGTCCCTTCCGGGTCCCTCTTCTGGAGGTTAGGAGCGATCCCAGAGGTGGATCCCGCACTTATCTCATGTTTATGACATATTTTGTTGGTATCCCATAAATGTCCCAGATGGGAATGTATGGTGGATGAAATCCTAAACCCATCCTCACCAGATATATATATATATATATATATATATATATATATATATATATATATAATCTCACTTGTAAGTTGCAGATTTGATTCCAAATATGAATTAATTTGGAGATAATGAAATACACTATCGAAATCTGCAACGTGTGAACTAAGCCATTGGGCTTTGTCGTCCCCATTCATTCTGGAAGAGGGATGGCCATCATGGTGGCCAGTTTTGGTGGGTATAGGTGGTTATATCACCGAAAGAACTGTTTTGGCTGTAGACGTCATGGCTTCACTGCATCCTATTAGGTATGGATCTCGGCCCCAGACTGAGGTAATGTACCCCAATGTGAGGTGTGTGGCATCTGATATAAATAAGTGGATGAGTTGGATGCGGCCATCTGAACACTGCCTGTGCGTCTAAGTGGATTCTGTTAACCCTTTGTGGTACAGATTTAGATATTGGATCTCCTGGTGCTATTAAACAGAGACGTTGAGAGGTTCTAAGCATTAAACGCATGTATGCCCAAAAGGACATTGGGGGAAGGGGGTTAGGCCTTTTTGTGCAAAAATATGGCAACGTTTTCTATTCTGTTCTTATACCTCTCATTCTAGTTTTGAAAATTGGGTTAGGAAGTGGGCATGGTTAGCCCGTTGAGACGATTTAAAGAGGTTATGCCATGTTTACTGTAAAAAATAAAATCAGATATCATACAAATACAGCTGGACGCAGCCCAGTGCCTCACATGAATCTGGAGACCCCCCCCATTTATTGCTTGAATTGTTCTGCTGCTCTTCAGTCTGGGGATGTGTGACATGTGGATGTATGAAATGTTGTGACATTTGATAAATCTGGCACAGATTACAGCAAAGCAGACTCCTTCAAAACTTAATTTAAAGTGTTTGGCCCATCTCGCACACCAGTGGCATGTCACCAGTGTCAGATAGATGTGGGTCTCACCGCCAGAATGTGACCTCCAAAGGGAAGGGGGTGCACGCGTTAAGCGTGGCCACCCTCTATTTACTTCTGTGGGAGTGCCAAAAATAGCCGAGCGTGGATAGAGAGGTGGCCGCATTGTGCGGTGAGATTTCTATTCACCCCTATGGGAGTTTCGGAAATAGCCGAGTGTGTTTGCTTAGTTTTTTTTGGAACGGGCATGCATGGTTCACTCTCCTGCACTTTGGGGGCCCTATTCTACAGAGAAGTGGTGGGATCCACACCAATCTGACATTAAAGGCATATCCTAGCGATATGTCACCAGTGTGTGAGATGGATCAACCCCTTTAATAACCATCACTGTTTTATGGGCGCTCCTGGTCTACAGACAAACTGTAACTAACCGCTCCGGTTCTTAGAGCAGCCACTTTCTCTAGATCTAGGATCGGAGGTAGCTCCAGGTCCAGCTGTTAACCGTTTGATTGCCGCAGTCTGTGAATGCAGCATGATCAAAGGGTATCTCCCCATCTGATTGGGTCCCAGTGATCGGAGCCTTGGGAAGCCCTCTGCAATCAGCCCCTAGAAAAGCCCCCGGGACTGTCAGCTCAGTAATCCTGCTGTCGGGGTACTCTAATGTTGCTGTGACCGCAGCCTGTGACAGAGAGCTTAATGTATGAGCATACAGGAGTACAAAATCATGTAAAACAATTATTACTTAATGGGGTTTTTTTTTTTTAATTTATTAAAAAATTAAATGCAAAAAATAATAAATAAGCAATTATTTTGCATAGAATACATTTTATTGCGCACACATCATGTAAAAGCAAAAAACTACACGTATTATGTATCCACACAACTGAAATAACCTGATCAACTCATTTAACAGGCCTGACAGGTCTGACACATGTACAGTGTAAACAAAGTAAAAACAGTAATGTCAAGTAATTTAATATGTACTTTTAAACAACACCAAAAATGCCATTTCTACTACATAAAACTAAGCCTTAGGGCTCAAAATGGCCGTGTGACGGCCGTCTAAGTAGCGGCTGTCACACGGCCATTTTTAGCACCAATGAAAGCCTATGGCACTATTCACATGGCCGTTTTTTTAATGGCCAGTGAATAGCGCCCATCCAGAAATAGGACATGTCCTATTTCTGGGCCGTTTCAACGGGCCGACTGCCCCATTGAAATGAATGGGGCCGTTTTTTAACGGCCAATTGACAGGAGTGCTCCCATCTAACGGCCGTTAAAAACGGGTACACTATGGCCACTCGCCCTACCCACTTGCTCGCGCTGCACAGTCTCTGGTTCCTTCATTGAGCAGGCCCTGCCGATGGACCTGCGTAATGCACGGTGACGTCACCACGTTGGCGCGCGCAGTGACGTCATCGCGCACATCGCAGGTCCTTCGGCAGGTCCTGCTCAGTGAAGAGAGAAGAGACTGCTGCAGCGCGAGCAATTGGATAAGGTGAGGTTTTTTTTTGTTTTTGTTTTTTAATCTTAAAAAAGCAGCTGTGGGGGCTTTAATTTAAACCCTGGGGGAAATTATTTAAGACGGGGGCCTACATGGGGGACATTATTAAACCTGGGAACAGTAAAAAAAATTCCTACACTGTGGGGGACATTATTTTACCAGGGGGCCTCCATGGGGGACATTATTTTAGTTAGGGGCACTATGGAGGACATTATGGGCATCATGGGGGTCATGATTATAGTTGGGGGCAAGAAATAACTGCCAATCCAATTCATCAATTTTTCATGAAAAAAACTGATGCAAAACGGACATTAAAAATGGACACACGGCCAGAAAATGGATGCACACACTGATGCAAAATGGCCATGAAAAACGGACAGTGTGTCCATTTTTAATGGACGTTTTTTTTTCACTGTCGTGTGCATGTAGCCTTATACAGCCTTGTCAGTGAAAAATAATAAAGTTATGGCTGCTTAACTGGGTTAAACTCACTCATGATAAATTGGATGCCGATTGAGGCTTAGTCAATGGCGCTACGACCTTTTCATGAATTTTCCTTTGTGCTTCAGTTCCTCGGCGTTGGGCACTGTTTGCGTTCAGAGGCAGCAAACTGATACATAACTAGTCATGTTTTCAAGTGGTTACGCAGTGCCCTTTAATAGTGTTTCGTGCAGACACGTCACTTAAGTTTTAGCCGCGGCTTCCCGAGGACTGGTCACAGATGGGTGTGTGAAAGTTTCTACAGTTGTTTGACTTGACGTAGACTTCCACATCATACAGTTGTTAAAATGTTTACATGCTGATTCTTGTGTTTGAGTGCCTTTTTTCACATGTCCTAGACGGGGACACTTACCTCTGTCTTATAACCATGTGTCACTAATATGTCATTTACAGATGTATTTTTTGGATATTTGATTAGGGTACATAGGAAGACCTTTCCGGGTAATAGAAAGTTCAATGTCCTGACCAGAAAATACAATTGCATTAAATCTCTACAGACTACCACATGTCAGCATTTATGGAAATAGATTTTTTTTATACGAAGGTGAGTCTTAAAAAAAAAAAAAAAAAAAGTTGCCTCTGAAGGGTAATCCTCCCACCTTTTGCTGCAGATGTGAGGCTTCTCTAATCCCCAGTGATCAGTTATTGGCGGGGGAAGCTGCCCCTAGCCTGACGTGTCCCCTGCGGTGCTAGCATTACATGGCCACTGTGCAAATAAATAAGAGTTGTTTTTTTTTCCTCAGAGGGGGATCCCGAGCAGGGAACTCTTCCAGTATGACATCTATATTCGGGCTCATGCCGACCCGGGCCCATGCTGCGGACTGCAAATTGCGATCTGCACTGCAGGGCACTGACTGGAGAACCATTGGATGTAGACAAGGACCCATTCACTTGTAAGCACTACTTTTGTGGTGTGGAGTCATATACCGAAACCCGTAGTGCTTCCATGGGGTTCTGTTCCACAGTGCACCTTCCGGATTGCCGTGGTACGGTGTGCATACAGCCGCAATACAGGCACTGGCCAACAACGGCCGTGTGCATAAGGCCTCACTTGTAAAGGCAGGTATTGTGACCTGCAGGCATATTTGGCGCACAGCATAGCGGAAGTGGCAGTATTTGTCATTCTGCATATCGCCCGAGAATTTCTATAGTTTTTTCTCCTAAACCCCTTATAATAGGGGTTGGCCACCTAAAGGGGTTTTTCAGGATTTTACTACCGATGAGCTATCCTCAGGATAGGTCATCAGCATCTGATCGTGGGGTCTGACACCCGGGACCCCCGCCGATCAGCTGTTTGAGAAGGTACCGGCGCTCCTGTGGGCACCGAGGCCTTCTTGCAGCTTACCAAGCACTGCGTCGTACATTGTACAGCGGCTGTGCTTGGTATCGTGCTCAGCCCCATTCACTTGAATAAGTGAAGACTAGGATAAGACGCACCTAGTTTTTAGAGGAGGACAATAATAAGAAAATATTTTTCATTAGACCTCTGGTCAGACCACCAATCAGCCCCCCAATGTTAATCAAACCCCCAATCAGACCTCAGCTAAGACCCCAATCTGAATGACCCCCAACCAGGCCTCTCATCAGCCCCCATTGCCTCTCATATCAGCCTCCAGCAGCCCCATTGCCTCTCATATCAGCCCCATTGCCTCTCATATCAGCCCCATTGCCTCTCATATCAGCCCCATTGCCTCTCATATCAGCCCCATTGCCTCTCATATCAGCCCCATTGCCTCTCATATCAGCCCCATTGCCTCTCATATCAGCCCCATTGCCTCTCATATCAGCCCCATTGCCTCTCATATCAGCCCCATTGCCTCTCATATCAGCCCCATTGCCTCTCATATCAGCCTCCAGCAGCCCCATTGCCTCTCATATCAGCCCCCAGCAGCCCCATTGCCTCTCATATCAGCCCCCAGCAGCCCCATTGCCTCTCATATCAGCCCCCAGCAGCTCCATTGCCTCAAATCAGCCCTCAATAGCCCGCATTGCCTCATATCAGCCCCCAGTAGCCCCCATTGCCTCTCATTTTAACCCCCAGCAACCCCCATTGCTTGTCATGTTATCCCCCAGCAGTCCCTGTTGTTTCAGATCAGCCCCCAGCAGCTACTATTGCCTCGTGTTTAATAAAGTAAAAAAACACTTACCTCTCCTGCTCCTGGACGCCGCCGCTCCTCTCCGCCCGCACTCTCCTTCCTCTTGCTGTTGACTGTGCTGTGAACCGGCTCACAGAGCGCCCTCACGCTGTGCGCAGCCACAGCCGACCGGAGAACCAGGGAGTCTTCACCGCTTCCTGGTCCCCCGATGCTAATGAGCCCTTCCATAATGGACGTTCTTATTAGTATTTGCCCCATAAGATGCGGGGCATTCCCCCAACTTTTGGGGGGGGGGAAATGTGTCTTATGGAATGAAAAATACGATACTTTAAATGCATATGCAAATGAGCAGTTTAATGCCCAGAAGGCGGGCCAAAGCCACTCTGTGCACCCTTGCTCCTTCTTCCTTTGCTAGTTCCTTCTTCTCCTTGATCGACAGGGCCATATGGAATGACTATGCAAGAACCTTTAACCCTTTGACACAATTAGGTTAGCTAAATCATACAATTCATCAGCTAGACAATTGGATATATTGTTTGTGATGCTGGAATATTATGGGAGAAGCAAATCAGTATGGGTTACTCCTTATGCTGAAAATGGTGTATTGTCTAGAGCTGTATTCTTTTATTGTATTTTACCTTATCTGTTCCTTAACCTTTGCTGTCAGTCATGTTTATAACTACTGTACTAGTGTACACCAGTCTAACCAGGCACGAGGTGCTGGAGTACCACCATCAAAATCCAAAAAAGGCCAGACCCCTGGAGGGGCCCAGTTTGTGGGACTTGAACTGTACAAAAGGCTAAAAGAGTTTTTGAAAAGTTATTTGACAAACCTTCTGAAGGTAAATTCTTCATCTAACAATCAAGTAAGGGAGCATTCACACGACCATATTTTCTGTCTGCATCCGATATGTATTTTTTTGCGGATCGGTTATGGACCCTTTAATTTCAATGAGGCCGCAAAACGTGTCCGTTCCATGGCACCACAAAAAAAAAAGTTCTGTTCTTGTCCATTTTGCTGACAAAATGCGAAACACACAGGCTTTCACAATCAGTGTTTTGTGGATCCGCAATTTGCGGTCATGTCAATGCTGAATGCTGAAATATTCTTGTGCTTGAAGGGGTTGTCCAGCTTTTGAGACTTTAACTGTACCCAGCAGTGTGTTGTACGTATTGAAAAAAAAAATCTCGCACAAACGAACGCTCCCCTGTAGCCAATCAGGGCACCTGCGGTGGGTTTGAATGCTGTAAACCTCGCTGATGAGGTTTACAACTTTCAAAGCACAATTCTTAGTTTGGCCACTAGATGGCAGGCCAGGCTAAGAAATGAGCAAAAGGGATATTAAATAGAGGATTTAAAACCCCTGATTGCTCAAAAAGAAAAAAGTAAAAACAGGATCTATTTGCTCATATGTGAGCCTTAAAATAATCACAAAAAATTTAAAAAATGTTTTAAATATATAAAAAATAAAAAATGTTTAAATCACCCCCCTTTCTGTATAATTAAAAAATAAATACCTAAATAACAATAAATATAGACATCATTGGTATCACCGCGACCGAAAACGCCCATACTTTTAAAATATAAAAAAAAAATTTCCAATACGGCGAATTGCGTGACGGAAAAAAGCGTCAAAATGGCTGATTCGCTGTTTTTTGTCGCTTTTTTTTTTTTTTTTCTAAAAAAAAAACTAAATAAAAAGCGATAGTCATACACACCCTAGAATGGTATCAATAAAAAGTTCAGATCGCCCGGCAAAAAATGAGCCCCCATACAGTTCCGTGCACATAAATACCAAAAAGTTATAGGGATCAAGATATGACGACAAAAAAAAAAATTCCAACTTTATAATTATTTTATCACTATCAAAGCACAAGAAAAACTATACTAGGTACCGACGGATTTGTACTGACCAGTAGAATGAAAGTAACTGGTCAGTTTTAATGAACATCGAACACCGTAAATAAAAAAAACCCGTAAAACTGTAGCGGAATTGCGTTTTTTTTTTTTTTGTTTTTTTTTTTTGCAATTTCACCCGATTTGGAATTTTTTCCCCGCTTCCCACTACACCAGTGGTTCTCAACTCCAGTCCTCGGGACCCACCTGCCAGTCAGGTTTTCAGGATTTCCTTAGTTTAGACCAGCTGATATAATTAGCGTCCATCCATCAGGACTTACCACAGGTATTCATTCTGTGGGATATTCCTAAATCCTGACTGGCAGGTGGGTCCCGAGGACTGGAGTTGAGAACCACTGCACTACACCATAGCTAATATTAAATGGTGGCGTTGGAAAGTACAACTTGTCCCGCAAAAAATAAGCCCCCATACATCTATGTGAACAAAAATATAAAAAAGTTATAGCTCACGGAAAATAGGGAAGAAAAAAGAAAACTCAAAACCGAAAAAAAAACTCAGGTACTGAAAGGGTTAAAAACTTGTTGGACATGTGTTTACTGGTACATATCTCCATTATTATTATTATTATTATTTTTTTTTTTTAGGATGGCGAAGATTTAATGGATGAGAGTGTTCTTAAGTTTTACACACAGCAGTGGGAAGATTATCGGTTTTCTAGCAAAGTTTTGAATGGGATCTGTGCATATCTCAACCGACATTGGGTTCGACGTGAATGTGATGAAGGACGTAAAGGAATATATGAAATTTACTCAGTAAGGGTCTCTTTTAAACAATGCTTAGAGAAAAGTTACTACTTATTAGTAGATTACCCTGAAATCATTTCTTGTGTGTCAGTACAGCACAGGCTGTTCATTGCTGCTCTCTTCTGAATTGCTTTTTTATTCCCAGCTTGCCTTGGTCACCTGGAGGGATTGCCTCTTCCGTCCTTTGAACAAACAGGTAATAACAGCAGCCTTGGTGATTTTATATCTTCCAGTTTAATGTTTTGCTAATGGATAAACTATAATTTAGGCTAGGGCTACTTGTGTGGTACAGCCACACAATGACATAATGCTGAAAAGTCGTATAACATTTTGTAATGACAATCAATGGTGTTGCAACGTGTATATGCGACAGTCACGCAAAAATCCGACTTGGATGGAGTTTTTGCAACTGAAGCATCACGAAATTGCGATGCCATTGACTAGGAGTACAATACATGTTGCATCTTTAAGTTTTTCTTTTTTTTTTAATTTTATTTGCTTCAAAAATACGAAATTAAGCAACATTCTAAATCGTGTTCATTACAAAAAAACTACCAGTTTGCTTCTGCAGAATGTGTGTAAGTCCTTCACCTAGCTGCTGGTGTGGCAGAATCTGACCTCAATCTGTCAGAGCACTGCTCATGTTTCTGGTCCTCCTCTTCCTTCTCTGATAGGTCGTTCCTATTAAATTGAAAAGGGTCTGATTCGCAGAATGCTGTTTTCACTAACTGTGGTGCCAGAATCTGGCACCTCAGGAACTACACAGCTCTGTACACTGGGGAGTGGCTGGTTACAGAAGACCTGTTCCCACTCACTTTAAGCAGCAGCAGGAGGTTGTACGCTGTAGATGTGTGTGGAGAGGAGGGAAGGACAAAGGGGGCATCTCGCATAGGTTGTAGATAGAGAGGACATGTAGTTTGCAGGCAGTAGCATCCTGGATGGATCCGGCATGTGGATGTATCCATCCCAATAACACGTGAGTAGGACCAGGTTTTAAACTGGATTTCAGGAACTCTGTAAATTAAAGGGACACTATCGCGAAGAAAACATTTTTGATATGTTTTACAACATAACAAAAGCAGGTTTTAACATAATGTATTTTTCAAATTGTGTAAATGGTTTTTTTTTTATTCAGTTTTCTTGCCTTACATGGGGGCTGCCATGTTGGAAGTAAAGTGTGACAGTCTGGGTTTACAACACAATGGCACCTCACTTTCGGCAGGCATGTACATAGGTTTCCTCAGTTGCTGCCGACCCTATAGAGAATGAATGGAAGACGTGAGCCCGCCCCTGTGATGACACCAGTAACACACAGCCAGGTCCTCCCTCCTTGCTGCTGGGGGAACCCCCACTGTGCCTGCTCCTCACTCCTGCAGCAGCGTCCTTGTCTTCATTAGGCTGCCTGTTCTAAATTCTATGGCAGCTCACCCCAGCAGTGCAGACAATTTTTGCTGAGTGTACTGCTGGGGTGAGCGGCCCAGGACTCAGAAACAGAGTAGATGGAGGTTCTTGGGGCTGTAGGACCTTAGTGATGTAATCGGCCATGTGACCAGTGGGGGAGGAGCCTGAGGAGCAGAGATCTGTGTTTTTGTAATGAAGCCATTGTCTCATCTTATCTTGCTGAAGCAGTGATGTCACCGCTGAAGGTGTGAATTGGTGATGTCATTGGTACCACCCACTTTTTTGCAGCATGCCTACTTACAGGTTGCTCAAAGCCTCATTTGGCCAGCAGAGCTCCCCCTGGTGACCAAAGATGGTAAATATGGTAAAATCTAATATTTATTTATAATATTTCACACATTGGAATTTTTATTTATTTATGTATTATTTCTTACAAATATATAATAGATTTTTTTAGCATAAATAAAATATAGAACAGGTTTTTGTGATAGATTCCCTTTAAATACAGGAATGAAGATTGCAAGTTGAAACTTACTACTTTTAACTCAAGATAATGGACATATATTTTTTTCCACATGTAGTGTCCCCATGGCCTTATCACCAGGGAATCATTTTTTATTGATATATCATTAGCCCCTCACAAAAAATGTATTTTTTATATATATTTCTAATTACACTTCCCAGAAAAATGCATAAAAAGTGAGCAAAAAGTCATACACCCTACAGAACAGAATCAATAATTTTACTATTTTTTTTTTTCTATAAGTTATGTTTAGAAAGTTGATTTTGAGGGCTAGTTTCAAGGGTTGGACACATATGACACAGTATGTGTGCTGATGAGGATTTTGACTGCCTCTGGTAGATTTGATGAAATTTATCAGGGCTGTTTTCAAATCCTGAGTTTCCCCCCTGTAGTCTGACTTTTCTCTGTGGCCCCGATAATTGTTGGGGGGAGTGAAACATGGACGTGGTAATTATGTGTTGCTGTCTTGCATGATTCAACCACTTACCAATTAGGGAATCACATTGGTCCGTTCCCTTCAGTGTGTAACCAGGATACCAATATGTGAATTGGGTGGGGAATGTGCACAGAAGTGAAGCGTCTTCATTTCAGTGTCATTTAGTCAATTTTTAATTTTTCTGCTTTCTTATTCTAATAAACGGTCAGTTCGCTGTCTTGATGATGAAATTATGTTGTCTGACTATTTAGGTGACAAACGCCGTGCTGAAACTAATTGAAAAGGAGCGGAATGGAGAAACGATCAACACGAGGCTCATCAGCGGAGTTGTGCAATCTTACGGTACGCACGTCAGCGCTCTTGGAGGACGTTCACTTGCAGCAGATTTGTTGCAGAAAGTCTGTTCTGCTTTGGTGGCACACCCCATTCAGATTACTGGGGCAAATCTGCACCGTATGAATCCAGCCTTATTTCACATGTTCATTGCTCTTCTGTACATTGCAGTTCCACAGAAACGGATGGGGAGAAAGAGAGAATTTTAATCATAAACTTAAAGGGGTTGTGCAGACTGTTTGTTTGTATTGATGACCCATCCTTGACGCAACCGCAGCGGTGAGCAGGTGTAATTACAAGTAAGCCAGCCCATTCACTTCTAGGGGACGGCTCTGTAGTATTCACTTGAACATGAGGGAGACATCCCCTAGAAGTGAATGGGGTGGCTTAGTTGTAATTAAACCTGCTCAACTCTGTGGTTGTGATTGCGAGCAGGTAAACAGTGAAGAGAAGGCAGAGCTGGTACAAGCGCTGCTTTCTCATCAAACATCTGATCGGTGGGGGTGCCAGGTGTTGGCCCCAGCTGATCTACTAGGGGAGTTTTAGCCTCTTGAAGGATAGATGTGTCTGGTGACAATAGCTGCCACCGCTGTTTTTAATAGCACTAGTTCTTGAAATGCTTGGGTTAACCTTTTCAAAACCATATCAACCCATTTGTCACCAATCCTGTGAATACTTTTTTAACTACCTAACTGTTTTGCCCAAGTCCAGCTCCAACAGTGGGAAAAGTAGCTAACTGTAAGTGGGAGGGCTGCTTTAGATGCTGCTATCTCCTGAATGGTAGCAGAAACATGACATTCAAAGCTTTCAGACAATACCAGAATGATAGCAGTACATTCAGTATAGGGGAAGATATAATTGATAGAAATCGGGATGCTGTTAATGCAGCTGAAAGTGAAGGTAAAAACAGGTTTTACCCGCGATTATTCCCGACTCGATTGCTTGGACTTTAGCTGTCATTTTGGTCTTGTATGAAAGCTTTCAAACAAGACCAGTTGCATGTTTCTAGCCGCTACCATTCAGGAGGTAGCAGCATCTAAAGCAGCCCTCCCCCTTCCACTTTTCCCACTGCTGGAGCTGGACTGGGGCAAAACAGTTAAGTAGTTAAAGGGATACTTGCATCAAAAAAGTATTATCTCTAATTACCAAGCCATATCTGAATATTCTATATAACTTCTTCTTACAAAATATGATGGTTTTCTGAATAACATTTGTTGAAGAAACTCAATGTATTCTACTTCCTGTCCTGTTAGTAAAACTTTTCTTTGCTGTGCTAAGTGCTCAATCAAACAGTCTTGCTCAAATTTGTCAGACCATGAGTACGACCTCTGAGCGATAAAATTAGAGCAACACACTTCTCAATGCAATGCTCTTCTCTGGGCATTTTTATCTAGGCCTTTTTAAGAGATCAATAGAGCTGTCATCCCAATTCTACACCTACCATTACAGTGAGGATTACATAGCAAATAGCGTCTTCCCCTCACAGCAGCAGTAAACTGACATTGGATCACTTTTCAATATAGGAGGTTTTATGATTTATGTTGACTGCTACCAAAGGGCAAAAGTTTGTAAGTTTCAATGCTATAGTACTGCTGAAATGAAACGGCCAACATTCTAGAAAAAAAGTGTTTTCTTTAAATATTAATTTTAAAAAATAACTTTCTGGTGGAAAAGTTCCTTTAAGTAATAGTCTATCACATTTCGGCACTCCACATGTTGTGAAACTACAATTCCCAGCATGCTACATTCATTTCTATGACAGTTCTGAGAAGAGTAGACAGGACAGTAATTTGATAAATATAGAAGTATCCTTTTTATTTTAATAGTCATGAAGTAATAGTTTGGTTGAAAACCATTGAAATTTTGTCGTAAGGAACACTGGTGCTGGTTGGACTTCCAATTTTGAAAGTGATATGTGCACATAATAGTTGATTTCTGTAGGTAGAAAGCTTATCCCATCTTAGTAGTGCTGGCTGAATGCGGACATTGTGCCGTAGGTTCACTGAGAACCATGGGATGACACTGTCCTTTTGTATCTGCAGTTGAGCTGGGCTTGAATGAAGATGATGCCTTTGCCAAAGGCCCAACGTTGACTGTGTACAAAGAGTCTTTTGAGTCTCAGTTTTTGGCCGACACCGAGAGGTTCTACACAAGAGAGAGCACAGAATTTTTACAGCAGAACCCAGTCACAGAATACATGAAGAAGGTGAGTTCAGGGCTGGCAGGGTTTGGATGGCTGCCTTGCTCATCTGTTCAGTGTAGAGCCCTCTCAAGTAGACCACTTGCGTTTGCATCCTTTGAGGACCTCAGAATTTGTCAGTGATATTGCTCACTTTACCCTTTCTTCTTTTTTGATAGTGTTGCTGCTGAAACCACATTAACGTATGTGGATACCTCATTCTTCCCCAGAAATGCCTTGAATTGACTGCTTAACCCATTGCAATTACCAGCCAGGGTTGTCCTCTTTTTAGTATTGATGACCTATCCTCAATATCAGTGCTGTGTTCTCTTCAAGCAGCTGATATTCAGGGGCGCTTGGAGTTGGACCCCCGATGATCAGCTGTTTGAAGAGAACACAGCTCTCATACTAGCACTGCCTTCTCTGCTCTATTTACCTACTTGCCGTAGCAATTTCAGCGGTGAGCAGATGTAATTACAAGTATGGTGTCTCCATTCACTTCTGTTTGCTCTGTTTGTTCACGTGAATACTACAGAGCCATCCCATAGAAGTGAATTTGGATGCTATACTTGTAATTATACTTGCTAGCCACTGCAGTGCAGTGAAGGCATCTGATCGGCGGTGCCAGGAGTCGGACCCCCCGCCGATCTGATATTGATGTCCTATCCTGACCATAGGTCATCAACAGTAAAAAGTGGACAACCCCTGTAAGTATGTCCAAGCTCCCACAAAATGCTTTAAAGAGGATCTATTGACTCTCCGGATTTTCAAATAACTCTGGAGTTTTTTTTTATAACTCTGTTTTGTGCTGTCCCTCTGTTTCTACTAGAAATGTGTTGACTACATTGACAATTGAGTGTTACCAGTTGGGTGGGTGTCCCTGTGGTGTCTGTCACTGTCCAGTCAGTGCTGACAGTGTCAGTTTGTAGGGACATTTTCCTTTGAGACTGGTAACACCTATTTGGCACTTCATACTTCTCCAGGAGGAATAACAGAGGGACTTCACAATGCTGAGTTCTAAGAAAAGCTTGTCCAGGATTGTTATATCATGCTGAATGCCGGTCTTTACTAAAATAGTCTTGTCAGGAGATGCTCAGAATAATAAGGCTAACACTAATCGGCTGTTTCAGACTGCTGCACAACCAGAGACTATACAGACGGCTCTAGTCCCTTTGTAGTGGTTCTACAGCTCAGCTTCCATTCACTTGAATGGGGTCTGAGTTTAAAGGGGTTTTCGGAGAGGTGTGTTTGTTTTTTGTTTGTTTTTTTTTTTTTTTTACTGATCTATCCTCTGGATAGGTGATGGGTATCCCATGAGTGGGGATCTGATACCTGGGACCCCCGCCGATCACCTGTTTGAGAAGGCACCGGCACTCGCCTTCTCACAACTTTGCCTAGGCCGTGTGACATCACTTTCATCGGTCACATGGCCAAGGCGCAGCTCAGCCACATTGAAATGATTGGGGCTGAGCTGCAATACCAAACAGTCACTATACAATGCATGGCGCTGTGTTTGGTGAACTGAGAGAAGGCTGTTGTGCTACTGTGAGCGCCAGTGCCTTCTCAGCTGATCAAAATGGCTCCTGGATGACAGACACCCCCTTCCTTTCTGTGTCCCTTTGTCTGCCAGATGTTGGACCCCCGACTGATCTGATATTGATAACCTGTCCTGAGGATAGTTCATCAATATCTGTAGCCCGGAGAACCCCTTTCATTTAACATCTCATTTGCATCTAAATGTAAAATTGATTGGATTTGACTTGTCAAGTACTTAAGGAGTTAGGCTACTTTCACCCTAGCGGTTTTAAATTCCGGTATTGAGTTCCGTCATAGGGGCTCAATACCGGAATAAAACGCTTCCGTTTTGTCCCCATTCATTGTCAATGGGGACAAAACTGAACTGGAGACAACAGAATGCTCCTGAAAGCATTCCGTTCCGTCTCCAGACCGGAGAACAAACCGCAGCATGCTGCGGTTTTCTCTCCGGTCCAGGCGTCCGCACCAAGACGGATCCGGAATGACCCCCAATGCAAGTCAATGGGGACGGATCAGTTTGGTGTGACACAATGGTAAACGGATCCGCCCTCCATTGACTTTCAATGGCGTTCAGGACGGATCCGTCACCACAGACAGACAGACACATACACATACATACTTACATACTCCAGGCAGGCAGGCCGCACGTCTTCACGCCCAGGAGGCGCACCGCTATGATGATTCCCTACAGCGCCCAGCAGAGGGCGCTGTGGGGAATCGTCATAGCTGCGCGCCTCCTGGGCGTGAAGACGTGCGGCCTGCCTGCCTGGAGTATGTAAGTATCTATGTGTGTGTATGTATGTATGTCTGTATATGGTACTGTGTGACGTGGTTCCGGCCCCATACATGTCCCTGCGGGAGTCCGGATCCGGCGGCACCCTTCACCTACCGGATCCGGACTGCCGCTAGTGTGAAAGTAGCCTTACCCGTACTTATCAGTGTTATTTTGGCTTCTTATCTACCTGTCAACAAAATGAAATAATCTGAATCTGTCAGGCAGATGGGTTCCTCTGTTTCTAAATCTCTACTATTTCACCGACCCACCTAGGCAGAAGCCCGGCTTCTGGAGGAGCAGCGGCGTGTACAGGTTTACCTACACGAGAGCACACAGGATGAGCTGGCAAGGAAATGTGAACAGGTTCTGATAGAAAAACACCTGGAGATCTTTCACACGGAGTTCCAGAATTTGCTAGATGCAGATAAAAATGAAGGTAATTTGCCTCTTAATGGATGATGAGGTTATTGTATGCACGTGCTCCCTGAAACAATTGCCTTTAAGGATGTAACTGCATACGTACTCTTCAGTTTCCTTCTGAGCAAGCTGTTCTTTTTAGTGAGCTAAGATGTATATTAGACTCTTCATGAGCACAAGGTTTCATTCTTTAGGCTGTATTACACTGGTTGATAATCACTAATGAGCGTTCACATGAACTCTAGTTAGCGATCATCTTGAGGTGTAACACTGCCGCCGATTGCCCGATGAACAAGCAAACACTCTCATCAGGCAATTCTGCTGTCTAATTATGATCTGCTGCTGACAAACCACTAGACAGCATGGCGATCGCTCCTGCCCATGCTGCGGAGGAGATTGCTGCATGTAATAGCAGTGGTCTCCTCCACTAGCGAGCAGGCGATTGCCGGGAGGGAGCGCTTCCCTCCCAACTATCGTCTGCCTCATCGGCCTGTGCAATACAGGCTTTAGTCTACGTAGCATTTTAGTTGTTAGCGTAGAATGGGTGTTACCAGTCGGGGGGGTGTCCCTGCCCCTTACTTGATAAGTGGGCATGGTTTAGTAGGAAAGGAGCTTAAAAGGTTTGTCAAGCATGTAGTGGTGTAAACATCCTCAGTTTTCCAGGAGCTGAATACTTATGGCCTCTCCTCAGGATAAGTCATCAGTATCTGATCGCTGGGGGATCAACCCCCAGCACCACCACCACCGATCAGCTGATTGAAAAGACTGCAGTGCTGTGTCCTCCTAGCGTACCAAGCACATCACCATACATTGTACAGCCGCTGTGCCTGCTACTTCTGTCCACACCCATTCACGTGAATTAGCCTGATCTGCACATAGGCCATGTGACCAATAAACGTGACCTCACTGCCGGTTGCGATAATTAGCGGCAGACCTGCTGGCCATGATGCTCGCTACACGTGCGAGCGGACGCCATGTTTGCCTTTCGCTCCAGTGCCGTACATGTACGGCGCCGGTAGCGAAAGGGTTGAATCTGCCCCAATGTATTTAATTGAAAATACCCCCTGCTGAAACTAATTGCATCAAAGTACCCCTAAGGCTGTGGGCATACAGTGTGCTGCCTATTAATGAGCACGTAGCGAGTGCCCCACTAAAACATGGCATTGACCCCCGCCCCCCCCCAGATACACTTACCACAAACTGAGAACCTAGATTGTAGACTATTAACTTCTGAAGAGTAATCATTTCTGAATAATTTATACCAGGAAACTCTTAAACATTGCTGGGCTCAGCATTGAAATCCTTTGAAAGTGTCAAGTCAGTGAAACGTTCTTACTGTAAATGTTCTGCAGAACAGACATGTAGGTTTTCATTCACAGCTCATTGGTAACCACCGTTTTACCGGATCCCCAATACGTCCTCATTTGTCACATCTACTCCCCCCTCCCCCTGATACACCTTGTTCTGTTTCTGGGAAGTATTGCTTATGAAGCCTTTCTTTATTGCAGATTTGGGGAGAATGTACAATCTTGTATCAAGAATTCAGGACGGCCTGGGAGAACTGAAAAAGCTTTTAGAAACGCATATCCACAATCAGGGACTTGCTGCCATAGAGAAATGTGGTGAAGCAGCACAAAATGCAAGTATTCTTCTGCTAATACAGTCGTGCTATGGGGCCAAGACTTTACTCCTATTGCATCCAAAGTGCCATCTAGACTAATTGGTCTCGATGCCCATGTATGCAGTGGTGGGCAAATTGGGAGGCTGGTGGCCCCTATAGGGGCTGATGTCTGAGGCAACTGAATACAAGTCTGGATATCCACAGTGCAAGATGGGCGTCTTGTGTGTACAGTGGTCCCTCAATATTAATTGGTTCAAGGACGACCATTGTAATTTGAGTAATCGGTTCCAAAGCTTCAAAATGTCATCCAAGATAAGAGAAAATGAAGATTTAAGAAAAAATAAGCAGATAACTAAGACAGATAAAACATGTTCTTACATATAATAGTCAGGAATAGCTGCTCACTAGTAACTAATATACTATTTATGTGGTAAATGTATTTTTTTTCCTTTCTATTCAGGATCCCAAAATGTATGTACAGACAGTTTTGGATGTCCATAAGAAATATAATGCACTAGTTATGTCTGCTTTTAACAATGATGCTGGATTTGTGGCGGCGCTAGATAAGGTGAGTGTGATTGCACCAGATAAATCTGGACAGATATGGTGGCATGGCGTTTGGATACCTTCTCATGTGCCGTTTCTTGATATTTCATGGCAGGCTTGTGGCCGATTTATAAATAACAATGCAGTGACGAAAATGGCCCAATCTTCCAGCAAATCTCCAGAGCTGCTGGCCCGTTATTGTGATTCACTACTGAAGAAGAGGTGAGTGTAGATGCGGTAATGTCATGTGCTGATAGCCATGGTCTCTTCCCAGGGTATTCATACAATATTCCTTCCATTTATCCTAGCTCTAAGAACCCAGAAGAGGCAGAATTGGAAGACACGCTCAATCAAGTTGTAAGCGTCTCCACTTTATCGCTCTACACTGCAGTTACATATACATGTGTCATATCTTGGATATATATGTTAAAGCCACCCAAACATTGGGTAGATCATCGCTAACAAGTGTTTGTAGGAACGCTCATAAGTGATGATCAGCCGCCAATTACCAGTTGAGTGAAGCGCTTTCTCATCTGGTAATCGTTTGCCAGCGGCAGATCATGCCATCCAAACATCACTCTGCTGCCGGCTGATGATGATTCTGTATGAAGACTAGCAGTGGCGTTAGTGATCGCTCCTCTCCTTATCATTTTCCAACCACTGACCTATGTATAAGGGCCCTTAGTCTGATGCGTATCGGCTACATAAAGGTCTGATTAGTGGTTGATGCGAGGACACACATTGGAGAATACGGTGTTCTTTGGCCCAGCAGACTCCCATTTTTACAAGTTGTCTTCTTTCTTCAGAACGGTGTCATTCATTTCAGACTTTGAAGTTGCATGTAAACAGAAAGCTCTTCATTTTACAGATGGTCGTCTTTAAATACATTGAAGATAAAGACGTGTTCCAGAAATTCTATGCAAAGATGCTTGCAAAACGACTTGTTCATCAGAACAGTGCGAGCGATGATGCAGAAGCGAGCATGATATCCAAACTTAAGGTAAGTAGAGAAGCTAAGCTGAAGTCTGTGAGGTTGTGTAAGGAATTGCGTTGACCGGTAAATCATTACGCTGAAATGGAAGATGGAAGGCCTGGCGTAACATCCAGGGGTACGTTTTTCATGGTACTTGTCATAGTGGAAGATTTCTAAAACATAATTTTTTTTATTTTCTTTTGTAAATCCAGCCCAAACATTTCTCCCTTTATGGGATGAACAACCTCTGGCGCCCCTTCTGTTCTGAAACTACATTTCCCAGCATGCAAACTTGTTGAACTGCCGTAAAAAGGAATGGAACATGCTGGGATTTCAGAACAGCGGGAGTGTCTGAGATTGCTGACCCCTGACATAGTATCTAATAGGCTTACTATAGCAGTCACATGATCACAAGCCACCACTTGGTGTCTCCCTAGTTACTGTTGTCACGCCTCACATAGTATAGGGTCCGTCTTGCTACGAATTCCACGTCACCTCAGTTTGACACACTGGATTTTTATGGGGTACAATTTATAAACGAATTCTGGTGCAGTTTTCTTAGTAAATCTCCCCAATGTTTGTGTTTCTGAGGAATCCCACTTAGACTTAGAACCTTTATTTAATTTGCCTGTGGGAGCAGACGTACCAAATGAATCTTTTATGGTTTCTATTCAGTTTCACTATGGATCTTGTAGCTTTGTGTTCACGTTCCTTTATGTTCTACAGCAAGCGTGTGGTTTTGAATATACCTCGAAGCTGCAGAGAATGTTTCAAGACATCGGCGTCAGCAAAGACCTAAATGAGCAGTTTAAAAAGCACCTGACTAATTCAGAGCCGCTTGACTGTAAGTGCACCCACCATGTAGTTACAAGTAATGGAGACTACTATTCGCCCCCCGCCCCAGTTACATGCCGGCTGTATTTGACTTGTAACCTCATTGTATATAACTGTTTCTAGCAGTTCTTTAAAGGGTTTCTGTCACCAGTTTTTAGCATATTAAACAGGATGACATTTCAAATGTGTAAATGTCCCCTGATGCTAAATATGTAATTTACTTATTTGCCACTATCCCCGTTTTTGCGTAATTTAACCTTTTCTAATATGTAAATTAGCCTCCTAGGAGCAGGGGGGGGGGCGGTACCCCTGCTCCTAGAGGCTCTGTTTGCCCACCTAGAAAAACGCCTTCTTTGCTTGATTGACAGGGCCAGGCAGCTCACTGCATCTGCTGCCGGCCCTGTCCGTGATCCAAATCCCGCGCCTGCGCCGTGCGTCCTTCATTCGGCGCAGGTGCAGTGAGTGTAGCAGGCTCCCGGCTTCCTCACTGCGCCGAATGAAGGACGCACGGCGCAGGCGCGGGATTTGGATCACGGACAGGGCCGGCAGCAGATGCAGTGAGCTGCCTGGCCCTGTCAATCAAGCAAAGAAGGCGTTTTTCTAGGTGGGCAAACAGAGCCTCTAGGAGCAGGGGTACCGCCCCGCCCCTGCTCCTAGGAGGCTAATTTACATATTAGAAAAGGTTAAATTACGCAAAAACGGGGATAGTGGCAAATAAGTAAATTACATATTTAGCATCAGGGGACATTTACACATTTGAAATGTCATCCTGTTTAATATGCTAAAAACTGGTGACAGAAACCCTTTAAAGAGGACCTTTCACGGGTCTGGACATTATCACATAACTAGCAGGTTGTGTAGGGTATAGTGAAGTGATGTTACAGCGCTTACTAGTTTCTCTATGCTCCGTTCGCCCGCTGTGCCCCCCGTACTGGTTTCACACCTAGTATGTAAATTCATACCATCGGTACAGGGAGGAGGAGACGGACGGGTTTCTCAATGAGCGTCTCCTTCTCCCAGGAAAAAAAAAAAGCTTACCTACACGGCCCGCTAGTTATTTGATAATGTCCAGACCCGTAAAAGGTCCTCTTTAATTTAGGAGCTTTGGGCAAATGCTTTCAGTAGAAGCTTGCCCCACTGCTGCTTGTAAGACACCTCACATACATCACACTACACATGTCTGCCAAAACCACTGTTGTGGTTGGGCTGTGTCTGCTGAGAATCTAAGGAGTGTGAGGAGCTGCAGACTGTCCCTCAGCAGATGTCAGGAGACATGAGGATTGGGGGAATTCAATCATAAACCTTTTATTCTGTTTGGAGATGAGCATGCATGTGTCCTGAATGGGGAGAAGGCCGCTGTCTAACATCTCTGGCAGTGGTTTATCCCTGAGAAAAAAGGATCAGGCATGTTGAAATCCAGTTGCCCGATCCTTATCTCCCTCAACACCTGGCTCCCATAAACATTAGACGGTCAGCTGGTCCCACCAAACTTATCTTATGTGTGTGGTCAACTTAAAGAGGCTCTGTCACCAGGTTTTAACCTATGTATTTTAATACATAGGTACCCCTTAACGTGTACATTTCTCACATACAATGGCAGCTCTACCTGGTAAAGTCCCACTGGAGCCTGAGAAAAAGCAGAGTCCACAGACATGCATGGAAATCCGCGTACCCCCTAATTAATGTGCACTTTTCAGACAGTTCTGTATGTTGCTTTGTAGAGGTTTTGTGGCAGTTTCTTCTCCCAAGAAACGTAGATCAATTAAAGAGGCTCTGTCACCAGGTTTTAACCTATGTATTTTAATACATAGGTTAAAACCCCTTAACTTGTACATTTCTCACAAACCTTTATTGCAGAGTATAGCGCAGCGGTTGTGCTGAAAAACAAAGTTAAAACATTATGCTAATGAGCCTTCGGAGCACCGGGCCCGAGGCTCTCCCCCATGCCGAAGTCCACGCCCCTCTGTAAAGTGACTGACAGCGCTAGACCGTTTGGCCTAGCGCTGAAATCCCGCGCCTGCGCAGTCCGATCGCGCCGGTGTGTGCAATAGCGCTTGCAGTGCCGAACACTGCAAGCGCTTCCATCCTTGTGCGCACGCGCCGTCACTTCGCTGAACCAGGAAGTGACGGCGCGTGCGCACAAGGATGGAAGCGCTTGCAGTGGACTGCGCAGGCGCGGGATTTCAGCGCTAGGCCAAACGGTCTAGCGCTGTCAGTCACTTTACAGAGGGGCGTGGACTTCGGCATGGGGGAGAGCCTCGGGCCCGGTGCTCCGAAGGCTCATTAGCATAATGTTTTAACTTTGTTTTTCAGCACAACCGCTGCGCTATACTCTGCAATAAAGGTTTGTGAGAAATGTACAAGTTAAGGGGTTTTAACCTATGTATTAAAATACATAGGTTAAAACCTGGTGACAGAGCCTCTTTAATTGATCTACGTTTCTTGGGAGAAGAAACTGCCACAAAACCTCTACAAAGCAACATACAGAACTGTCTGAAAAGTGCACATTAATTAGGGGGTACGCGGATTTCCATGCATGTCTGTGGACTCTGCTTTTTCTCAGGCTCCAGTGGGACTTTACCAGGTAGAGCTGCCATTGCAGGTTAGGACAAGCACCTCCAGTTGGCAGAAGTGCCTTTTCCTTTGGGATTTTCCAGGCTCCTGGAAGCTCTGTGAGATGAGGCTGAGCCCCCACCACCACTGTGCACTTTCCGACATGCATGCCTTATTGTAGAAGATCTATTAGATGTTTTGATGCTCGCATTTAGGCATCTGCCCATTTCCGAGTGCTCCTGTATAAATTGTCATCCAGCATATGACTTTTGTAAGACGTGTTGAATTCTCTTCCTTCACAGTGGATTTCAGCATACAGGTCCTCAGCTCTGGATCGTGGCCTTTTCAGCAATTCTGCACATTTGCTCTACCTTCTGAGGTAGGTTACTATGTGATGTGACTGGTATTATCATTTCTACCTGGGTCTGTTCAGGCTATGATGGTTATTTTAACACAAAGAAATCTATGAACATGTGCTTGTAGTAATATGCAGTCATTTCAGGACAAAGTTTGGCACAAAATATTCATAACGCTGCATAATTTACAAGGTGCCATGCCTCAGTGTAAGCTAAAAGCCGCACTGAATATTTTATGTCAGCCCTGTCCAACTGTTTAACCTCTATTCACATTCTGAATCTATATTCATTGGGAAGATTTCCCTTACATTTACTATCTGTAGTTCTTGGGAATAAAGGTTTTCCCCTCTACCCATTGAAATCACTGGGCTCTCCATGGTAATGCATGTGCTCCCTCCATGTGGTGGTTGTCCATACCAGCATATGTAGTCTAAACTGTGTAAAGAGCATTTCCATCTGAAATCTAAGGCTACATCAGTAGAGCTATCCTCTGCCGGAACAGCCTGCCAGAGTTCTCAGGACTATCATGGGATCCGGCTGCTCCCCGGCATTTATGCCCGGATTCGGACGGACAAAAACTGTTGCGCTCAGGCTGGAACAGCCTGCCGGAGGGCTCTGCTGCATATGTGTTTTTTTCTTTTACTTAAATAATGCTTTTTTTTTCCCCTTACAGTTGGAAAGAAGTTATCAGCGGTTTACAGCTTTTTATGCTAGTCGGCATAGTGGGAGAAAACTGACTTGGTTATATCAGTTGTCTAAAGGAGAGTTGGTTACCAACTGTTTTAAGAATAGATATACCTTACAGGTGGGTATACCCGTCATGAGAAGGTCTGTTAATTTGGGATCGGTTCTAGTTGTGGAAGTTTGACATTACCTCTGTTTCGATTTTAGGCCTCCACGTTCCAGATGGCGATCCTCCTTCAATATAATACAGAAGATGCCTACACAGTACAGCAGCTGACAGACAGCACGCAGATAAAAATGGTAGAATTGGCTTATAGTCCATGTAAACTTTCCTGATAACTCCTCTGTTCTATGGTGGGGGAACCTGTATAGTGCAGCCTTCCTTAAAGGGGTTGTCTGGGTTCAGAGCTGGACCCGGACATACCCTTAATTTCACCCAGGCAGCCTGCCTGATGTTAGCATCTCGTGCTCCGATGCGCTCCCTTACCCTGCGCTAGATCGCGCAGGGCAAGGGCTCTTTTGTTTACAAATACACACTGCCGGGCGGAAGCAGTGTGTTCAATGACGTCACCGGCTCTGATGGGCCAGCTTTAGTGCTGCCCTAGCTGTTTTACTGGCGATGTCACCGGGTTCACTGCTGGGTGGATGCCTCCGCCTGTCAGAGCCTGGTTCGTCACAGGAACTGGGCAAAATGCCTTTGCCCGGTGTGATTTAGCGCAGGGCAAAGGAGGGCATTGGAGCATGATATGCCCTGATGCTCTAGTCAGGCAGGCTGCCCGGGTGAAATTAAGGGTTCAGCTTTGAACCCGGACAACCCCTTTAAATGGGAATGCACATTTATTTGCTATAATTTATATAGATGATATGTGGTGCTTCATACAGAGTATATCAGGTCACTCCCTATCCCTATCTTAAAGGGGTTGTCTCATCTTGCCTAATGGGGGCATATCGCTAGGATATGCCCCCATTGTCTTCTAGGTGCGGGTCCCACCGTTGGGACCCACACCTATATCGAGAACGGGGCCCCGCAAGGTGGTGGCTGGAGGACTCCGGTCCGGCCACCACCAAGCCGGCTCCCCATAGAAATGAATGGGAGCACACCGCACTTGCGCGGCCACCGCTCCTATTCATTTCTATGAAGCCGACGGAAATAGCCGAGCCAGCGCTCGGCTATCTTCGCCGGCCACATTGAAAATGAATGGAGGCGGCTGCGCATGCGCAGTGCGCCCCCGTTCGCTTTCGGGGCCCCGTTCTCGATATAGGTGCGGGTCCCAGCGGTGGGACCCGCACCTATAACACAATGGGGGCATATCCTAGCGATATGCCCCCATTAGGCAAGATGAGACAACCCCTTTAACTTCAGAAGTTCTGCTGTACTTGTCATGCCAGATATATATATATACAGTCTGCTGAGCAAGTAGACCATTAGGATAACTGTCATTGTAACCTGCATGTCTTATGGAATATTTTGGGGCTTCTTTCACTTCTGTTAGCCTTATCAGAACATTTCCCAGGCTTGTCCAGAATGTTTTTACCTCTTATAAGCAGTGCATTAAAATAAATAAATATATATATATATAAAAAAAAAAAAAAATCGTCCCTCAGCTCTAGTGGTTCCCATGAGTCTCTGCTTACTCCTGTGCAGCTGGTCATGTGCTGTCTACCTATATGACAGCTACAGCAGATCCCAAGCTTCAGCGACCTCGCGCCTTAAATGCAGGCGAGTCCACTTAGGCCAGTGATTGGCTGCAGCAGTCATATGCATGGTGATCGGCTGCAGGGAAGTAAATGAATAAACTGGCAAGTTAGGATGAATGTATGTATTTTTTTTCTTTAACTATTTCCTACCTTGGGAAATAAAAAAAATATTCTCTTTCCTGGACAGCCACTTTAAGCTGTTGGTAGACAGCTCATCGGAAGACCATAAAAAAGCTCTTTGACGCCCAGAGTAATACCAATGACACTTTTCTGCTCAGTTTGACACATTGATAATGATTTCATGTATAAAGCACTTAATGAATATCTCTTTTTTTCAGGACATCTTGGTGCAGGTTCTGCAGATATTATTAAAATCCAAGCTATTGGTGAGTCATTGGGTTTGTGTTCACATTATACATTAGTATGGAATATTGTGTTAACAGGGTTCTGTGAAAATGTCAGGGGAGAAAAATCACGGTATTGTAGAGATAAGAAATACATACATGGCTGCCAGTGGACCTGGGCCCTTGGTGTTTATTGATGCTGTGACTACAGATAGAAGTAGCAGGATAAATCCTGAAGAATATAGAGCTATAACTGCTGCTCCGATTCACTCATACTACAAATGGATAATGACCAAAATCTACCACAACAGCACTTCTACAACTGGAGTATTAAATGGCGACCTCAAGCTGATTAATCCTGCTTTTCACTTACTGAAGATAGTAATCCTTGTGGAGACCGCCAGGCCAGACAGTTCTTCCTTTAAAAGGCGTATAAGGCCCCTTTCACTGGAGTTTTCCGCGCGGGTGCAATGGGTGATGTGAACGCATAGTACCCGCACTGAATCCTGACCCATTCATTTCAATTTTTTCACGCATCAGTTCTGCGTTGCGTGAAAATCGCAGCATGTTCTATATTCTGTGTTTTTCACACAACCCATAGAAGTGAATGGGGCTTCAGTGGAAAACTCATTGCATCCTGAAGCAAGTGCGGATACAATGCGTTTTTCACTGATGGTTGCTAAGAGATGTTGTTTTTCAACCTTCAGTTTTTTTATCACAGGCGTGAAAAACGCATCAAAACGCATTGCACCCGCGCGGAAAAAACTAAACAACTGAACACAATTGCAGAGAAAACTGACTGAACTTGCTTGCAAAATGGTGCGAGTTTTCCTGAACGCATCCGGACCTAATCCGTCACACTCGTGTGAAATGGGCCTTAATCTGGGAGCTGGCAAACAAGCTCTCTAGTGCCATCTATAGAGCGACTACCCCTTACGTCAATGTCCGGCCTTGGAGCATCGCTTGGGATATAAGCCAAAACCAGATGGTCCTTTCCATCCAAACAAGGACATTTACAATAGTCTCCATGTACTATAAGAGGGGTAGACATTTTCTGCACTACACAGAGTAAAATACATGGGAAAATAGGGACAGGTTAATGAAGAATAGACTTTACATTTCCTACTATATAGGCAGTGTTTCCGTCACAAGCGGCTATTGTGCCATGTTTTAATCTGCTTTAACAGCTGAAGCTTTTCAGGCTCGCGTATACTTTATAAAGTGACAGCACGTGTATTGTGGGTGAGCCACCAGTTCTAGGCAATGTATAGCACGTGTATTGTGGGTGAGCCACCAGTTCTAGGCAATGTATAGCATGTGTATTGTGGGTGAGCCACCAGTTCTAGGCAATAGCACGTGTATTGGGAGCCACCAGTTGCAATGTATAGGTGTTGGGTGAGCCACCAGTTCTAGGCAATGTATAGCACGTGTATTGTGGGTGAGCCACCAGTTCTAGGCAATGTATAGCACGTGTATTGTGGGTGAGCCACCAGTTCTAGGCAATGTATAGCACGTGTATTGTGGGTGAGCCACCAGTTTCAGGCAATGTATAGCATATGTATTGTGGGTGAGCCACCAGTTCTAGGCAATGTATAGCACGTGTATTGTGGGTGAGCCACCAGTTCTAGGCAATGTATAGCATGTGTATTGTGGGTGAGCCACCAGTTCTAGGCAATGTATAGCATGTGTATTGTGGGTGAGCCACCAGTTCTAGGCAATGTATAGCATGTGTATTGTGGGTGAGCCACCAGTTCTAGGCAATGGTATAGCACGTGTATTGTGGGTGAGCCACCAGTTCCAGGCAATGTATAGCACGTGTATTGTGGGTGAGCCACCAGTTCCAGGCAATGTATAGCACGTGTATTGTGGGTGAGCCACCAGTTCTAGGCAATGTATAGCACGTGTATTGTGGGTGAGCCACCAGTTCTAGGCAATGTATAGCACGTGTATTGTGGGTGAGCCACCAGTTCTAGGCAATGTATAGCACGTGTATTGTGGGTGAGCCACCAGTTCTAGGCAATGTATAGCATGTGTATTGTGGGTGAGCCACCAGTTCTAGGCAATGTATAGCACGTGTATTGTGGGTGAGCCACCAGTTCTAGGCAATGTATAGCATGTGTATTGTGGGTGAGCCACCAGTTCTAGGCAATGTATAGCATGTGTATTGTGGGTGAGCCACCAGTTCTAGGCAATGTATAGCATGTGTATTGTGGGTGAGCCACCAGTTCCAGGCAATGTATAGCATGTGTATTGTGGGTGAGCCACCAGTTCTAGGCAATGTATAGCACGTGTATTGTGGGTGAGCCACCAGTTCCAGGCAATGTATAGCACGTGTATTGTGGGTGAGCCACTAGTTCTAGGCAATGCATAGCATGTGTATTGTGGGTGAGCCACCAGTTCCAGGCAATGTATATCATGTGTATTGTGGTTGAGCCACCAGTTCCAGGCAATGTATAGCACGTGTATTGTGGTTGAGCCACCAGTTCCAGGCAATGTATAGCACGTGTATTGTGGGTGAGCCACCAGTTCTAGGCAATGTATAGCACGTGTATTGTGGGTGAGCCACCAGTTCTAGGCAATGTATAGCACGTGTATTGTGGGTGAGCCACCAGTTCTAGGCAATGTATAGCACGTGTATTGTGGGTGAGCCACCAGTTCTAGGCAATGTATAGCACGTGTATTGTGGGTGAGCCACCAGTTCTAGGCAATGTATAGCATGTGTATTGTGAGTATGTCACCTGTTCCAGGCATTGTATAGCACGTGTATTGTGCATACAGTTCAGTATATGCAGGGTATATTTGTACTTTGAAGATAATGTGTATTTTTTTTCTATTATACTCCAGGTGTTAGAAGACGAGAACGCAAATGTAGACGAAGTGGAACTGAGGCCAGACATATTAATAAAGCTGTACCTGGGCTATAAGAAGTATGTTCATATAACTTACAACTATCATGTATTTTGGCAGGCTCCAGAATTTTAAATAAATTATCAATTTGTATTTACCATAATGTTTTAGTAAGGCTACTTTCACACTAGCGTTTTTAAATTCCGGTATTGAGTTCCGTCAAAGGGGCTCAATACCGGAAAAAAACGCTTCAGTTTTGTCCCCATTCATTGTCAATGGGGACAAAACTGAACTGAAGACAACGGAATGCTCCTGAAAGCATTCCGTTCCGTCTTCAGACCGGAGAACAAACCGCAGCATGCTGCGGTTTGCTCTCCGGTCCAGGCATCCGCACCAAGACGGATCCGGAATGACCCCCAATGGAAGTCAATGGGGACGGATCCGTTTGGTGTGGACACACCAGTAATCCGGATCTGTCCTCCATTGATTTCCAATGGGGGGCATTCCGGATCCGGCATACATACACACAGACTACATACAAACAAACAGACATACATACAAACATACAGACATACATACATACTCACATACTCCCGGGACGCCGGCAGAACGTCTTCACGCGCCTCCTGCACGCTGCGATGACGTTTCCCCACTGCGCCCAGCAGAGGGCGCTGTGGGGAATCGTCATCACTGCGCGCAGGAGGCGCGTGAAGACGTTCTGCCGGCGTCCCGGGAGTATGTTAGTATGTATGTATGTCTGTATGTTTGTATGTATGTCTGTATGTTTGTTTGTATGTAGTCTGTGTGTTGTTTTAATGTGTGTCATGTGTGGGGCCGGAGCGCTGCTCCGGCTCCACACATGTATAGCGTTAGCACGGATCCGTCGGCACCCTTTAGGTGCCGGATCCGTGCTAACGCTAGTGTGAAAGTAGCCTTAAATGGGTTGTTCACCCCTGGGGAGGCCACTTGGTCAGAGCGCCCCCCCCCCTCCCCCCACCATCGTGGTCAGACCTGTGGAGACAATCACACTTACCTGATCCCCGCTACTTAGCGCTTCCCAGACCACTGCAACTCACACAGGTCTCCCCATGTCAACATCCAGGTTGAGGCTAACCGGATTTTGATGTGGGTAGAGCTGCAGCAACTGAGGGGGAACAAAGGAGATGGAACCCAGTGTCAGGGATCAGGTGAGTATGATTTCTTCTGTAGGTCTGCCTGAGAGGCCCCCAGGGATGAACAACCCCTTTAAAGCAGAGGTCACGCATTGCTGTTCTGCATGATTATCACACTTTTTTGTCTATGTCTCTACTGCATTTCCTCTGTTGCTGCCATACTACCACCATCACGATTCTGGAATGTGCATCGTTCTCGTTACATTTCTTTTTAGAGTCAATGATTTATTTCTTTTCTGTGCTTCTGCAGTAAAAAGCTTAGAGTGAACATTAATGTCCCCATGAAGACTGAGCAGAAGCAGGAGCAGGAAACAACGCACAAAAACATTGAGGAAGATCGCAAACTTCTTATTCAGGTACATGTCCTTTTCTCTCCAGGGTCTGGTAAAGTCCAGCCTGGGTATTGATCTGGTTTCTCCAACCTTTATTTATGGGAGATCTAGGACAAACGGGGCAGGGAAGTTTTATTTTATTACATTTGACATCTAACTTCAATTTGTATCTGTCTTTGTGTAGATAGATTTATATTTATCATTCAACTACATAAAGTTCCATGTCTTAGGGATGTCTTTCAGGATTTAATTATGTGCCCAACATTGTTCTGTTCTTATTTGCTGTAAGAGGAAATAAAGAGCCTCGGTAAATACTCTTTAACCCCTTCACTATCAGCAATGAGTGCAAGTGCTACTAAAATAAAATAGTGGTAAAGTGGTAAATCTGAGTGAAGGGAGGTCTGCTAATCGGCAAAAAAAAGAGTTGTACTTTGCAGAGGTTGTCCAGTCTTAGGTATTGTATAATACCGAGTATACTGTACACTGGAGCATGCCATCAACATATGGGCTGCGACAGGGACTCAGCCTATGACAGTAACCATCAATAGTAGTAAAGCCTACATTTATTTAGAAAGTTACACGATTTTCAATGTGCCCTGTCTATAGGCTGCCATTGTAAGAATCATGAAGATGAGGAAGGTCCTAAAACACCAGCAGCTTCTCGGAGAAGTTTTGACCCAGCTGTCTTCAAGATTCAAGCCACGTGTTCCAGTTATCAAAGTGAGTACGGTTCAATGAACATTTTATTTTCAGCTATGAAAAGGTTTGATGACGTACCAGGGGGGCAGTGGGCATGATTTTGAGGAAGCTAAAAAAATCATAATTCTGTGATCTGTCACCTTGTCCAAGTCACAGTCTGCATTCTTCATATATCTGGCAGAACAGGTTTCAGAAATTCCTGGTGCTGTACTGTTACTGCAGTCTGTGCATGTGTGATGTAGCCTCCAATATATAGATCTGTGTTCCGGGTAACTCCTAAGCAACCACCCGCTCTGCTTTTATTTTTAGAACTGTTAACTGCTCTAGAATAACTGCTGCACAGAAAATAGCTTTCATTTAAAACTTGTACTTTCTTACAATTAAAGGGGTTGTCCAAGTTATGGAAAAAAAATATAGCACTGTAAATCTGATGGGCAGCAATATATAACTAAGTTCAGCAAGTTTTAGGCAAAAAAAATCTCTATTTCCTCATTTCCCTGGTTCTCTTCTGGCCTTTGTTTACATGCAGTAATAACAATCTCTGCCCCTCCCCCCTTCTCTGCAAAGGCAGTGAATACAAGTGCTGTGAGTACATGTCTGCCTGCTGGGATACTCAGCAGCATGTTGTATGTGTAGGACTACAAGTCCCAGCTGTACAATGACACTGCTGATACACACAGGAAATTCTCCCTACCTGTTTTTGTACAATTCCTCTATAGCTCTTTGCCCAGCATTTGTCTCCTCTCACTGCTGCAGCTACTATTTGTTTTAAAGCCTTGAGCCCTCAGTGTGTTCTGGCTGAAGGGGTTAATGTTTTATCTGAAGGAATCCAGGGAGAGAGCAGATAGCAGGAGCCCGGCAAAGAAAGGGGGCGTGGCCAGTGACGTCTCGTGTACAGACTGTTATCTGAACTCTGAGGCTTGTACACGAAACATCACAGACCAGGGAGATAAGCTGACACCACAGGTCATGTGACCCTCAGTCAACTCTGAGAAACCAGCAGCTTTAGAAACACAAAGTATATGGGAAAGTTGTTATACCTGACAAGTTAGAAACATATAAAGAACAAAAAAATAACTCGGACAACCCCTTTAACACATCGAAAGCCCACTTACTTAAACGGGTATTCTGGTTATGTGACGTTGTCTGTATCCACAGAATAGGTAATAACCATTAGATCAGTTGGGGTCCTACCACTGGGACTCCCATCAATCATGAGAATGGGGAGCCCCCATCAGAATGAACAGAGCTGTTGGTCAGGCATGGGCGGAGCCGCCCCATTTCTATCGGAGTAGCAGAGAGCAGCGCTTGGTTATCTCCGGAAGTCCTATAGAAATGAATAGAGCTGCTGCACACAGCCCTAAAGCCTCTTTCACACGAACGTTGTGTTTTGTGGTCCGCAAAAAAAAAAACTATGTCGTCCGTGTGCATTCCTTATTTTGCGGAACGGAACAGCTGGCCCCTAATAGAACAGTACTATTCTTGTCCGTAATACGGACAAGAATAGGACATGCTCTTTTTTTCTTTTTCTTTTTTTTTTTTTTTTGCGGGCTACGGAACGGAGCAACGGTGTGCTGTCCGCATTTTTTGCGGGCCCATAGAAATGAATGGGTCCGCATTTTTCATGTGAAAAATTCGGATCGGAGCCCGCAAAAAATACTATCGTGTGAAAGAGGCCTAACCGGCCACTCCGATCATTTGTGGGGCTGTACAATGTATGTGGTCCCTGTTCTCATGATCGGTGGGGGTCCCAGCAGTAGGACCCACACTGCTCAAATTGTAATCCCCTATCCTAGTCACATAAATGGAATATCCCTTTATAGCAACAAAAAAATACCTTTATGTTAAAAAAACAAATTGTGAAAAAAAGCAAAAATCTTTCCGATAGCATAAAAAGTTTTCGAAATATTCACATTGAAGTGGCATATAAAAATAGTCAAAATGTGTGGTAATAAGGGATTATCTGGCCGTTGTTTTTGTTTTATTTTCCTAAAAAAAAAATCATTATTCACATTATTATTGATGCCTCACTGCTCCAATTTGATGCGTCACGGTTCCCTGAGAGTCTCTGTTTTCAGCTTCCCTTTCAACACACAGGAAATGACCGCTCAGCCAGTCACACTGAGTATACAGATTGAATTGGTGGGGGTTCATGACAGCAATTCCTGCTGGTTTAGTTCAAAAGTATTTATAGTCCAGACCCGTGGGTTTTAAGGAGGATCTGTTACCGTCTGACATGCTTGTTTTTGTCAGTATTCTCCATGAAATAACAATTCTGAAGCATCTATACATAAAATGCAATGTTTTGCTGTTCCTCTGTTATTTCTCTAGTTGGGCGTTACCAGTTGGGCGTCTGTCCCTGCATACTCTGACACTGTCCAGTCAGTGCTTATAGTGTCAGTGTGCAGGGACCTACCCCTTTGATAAGGAGGAATGGTAACACCCAGTTGTGAATTTAATAATAAATGTCTACGAGGAGCCAAATGGCAGGGTGCAGAATTCAAAGAAGGAGGATCCAGAATTCTAGTTTAGCGGGAATGAAAGTAATTGCTGGTCCTCTTTATGGATATTGATTACTACAAAAATGTGACCTGTGGCAGTTAATACCAACCTGTGGTTCCTGAAAGTTCCCCATTTATTATCCCATATTCCCCATTTATTATCTAGTACTTGTCACCTGTTTAAACGCGTGTCCACAGTGCCACCTTGTGGCGATTCAGCTTTACTGCATAGTATTCTTGAGGTTTCTAAGATTCACATGAATCTACAGCACAATGTATTTTTCATCTGTAACTTTTATCTTCTTACATTTTTTTTTCTTTATATTCTCTCTAGAAATGTATTGATATCCTAATAGAAAAAGAGTATCTAGAGCGCGTGGATGGAGAAAAAGACACATACAGTTATCTGGCTTGAATGAAAAGAAAATTTTATACGTATATTTAGAAATTGCCTGATTGGTTAAATGTCATTGTGTGACACTGCAGATAGTTGTGTGATGGAAAGAATGGCGACACAGGAACTTCATAGGAGCTGCTATGCTGCCACCTGGTCCAACACTTTTTAATCACACAGGAAAAGAAAATGGATGCCCAAATGCCAGCTTCGGGACTGCCACAGTTTCAAGCATGTAAATATGAATATATGGACACCAGTGCGCTTTAATTTAAGAACTGAGGGTAGCCTGTACCCAAACAGAACAGATGTTTGCATGCTACCACCTCCTTCCTTTTAAATCAGTACATTTTGGCTGTACGGGCAACAGGTGTCAATGGAGCTAGTCCCTAGTTATATTGGCAGCACAATGAGTATGAATGGACCTAATGTAATCTGCTATGAAATACCATTTGTATAGTGTGTTTAATTTTTTTTTATGTGTGTATGAATAAAACAGATAAAATACAGAAAACCTGTGTGTGTTCTTTCAGTTTTTAAAAAATTAAAGGGGACGAAAAATCTACGGTTTTCAAACCACCAGCACCTGGATCTGAATACTTTTTTAATTGAATGTAATATGGCACGCCTCCTGCCAAAATGTGTCCAACCACCCCTCCTACATCACATTCAAGCCATAACTCTGCCCCCCTTTTCCCTGCTCCCAGAATCAGGGCGGGCTTGGGCACTAGAAGGAGGCGTGCCTGGGCTCCTTCCTGCAAGAGTGACACCCCTCTGGGCACCTTACTGGCTCATTTGCATACCAAATAAACTGGATTTTCAGAAGAATGAAAACATCTATTACTGAAACAAAGGCACATCTGGAAATAAGGTACTAAGTGCTATTAGGCCATGGCTTTACTTCAGTAGCGATTATCCTGGTGACAGATTCCCTTTAATATGCCCAATCTTTTGTTCCCTCTGAAAATGAGCCGTGTCAGCGACTACTTCCCCTTTCCCCCAATGAGAACACATGAATATTCGGCCTTTGGGAGGAATGGCAGATGCCATCTGAGATATATGGTTTACTCTGTCCAACTAAGGCTACTTTCACACTAGCGTTTTAAAATTCCGGTATTGAGTTCCGTCATAGGGGCTCAATACCGGAATAAAACGCTTCAGTTTTGTCCCCATTCATTGTCAATGGGGACAAAACTGAACTGAAGACAACGGAATGCTCCTGAAAGCATTCCGTTCCGTCTTCAGACCGGAGAACAAACCGCAGCATGCTGCGGTTTGCTCTCCGGTCCAGGCATCCGCACCAAGACGGATCCGGAATGACCCCCAATGCAAGTCAATGGGGGTGGATCCGTCTGGTGTGACCATAATGGTAACCGGATCCGCCCTCCATTGACTTTCAATGGAGTCCATTACGGATCCGGCTACACATAGACACATACAGACACAGACACACACATAAACATAAACATACACACACATATAGACATACAAACACACATACATACTTACATGCTCCCCGGCAGGTCTTCGGAGCGTCAGGGACAGGAGGGCTCACACAGGTCACGATTCCCCACAGCGCCCTCTGCTGGGCGCCTGGTGGAATCGTCATGATTCCACCAGGCGCCCAGCAGAGGGCGCTGTGCGGAATCGTGACCTGTGTGAGCCGTCCTGTCCCTCTGACGCTCCGAAGACCTGCCGGGGAGCATGTAAGTATGTATGTGTGTTTGTATGTCTATATGTGTGTGTATGTTTATGTGTATGTATGTACTGTGTGACATGTGTGGGGCCGGAGCGCGGTTCCGGCTCCACACATGTCACTGCGGCAGGCCTGATCCGGCAGCACCCTTCACCTGCCGGATCAGGCCTGCCGCCAGTGTGAAAGTAGCCTAAGCTTTCTGGTTCATAAGGTTGGAGCTGATGTGGAGCTATGATAATATGAATAATACAGATGACTTGTTTGCACAGGTTTATCTACGTTCCTAGCTGTGTGACTAGAAGACGGGCCACCATAGGTGATTGTCCCAGAGTGAAGAGTCTTTGGATATGAGCTCACAACCTCATTCACTTAGTGACCAGATATAATATTAAAGGGGTTATCCCATGTAATGAAGTTTCAATTATTGTGTTGTTTATCCCCCCACATGCAACTTAACAAATACATGTTGTAATCAATTCCTCCTCCTTCCCTCTCGATTTGCATTTCTTCCTTTGAGTTGCTTACATGTGGTTGTCAATGGTTACGGCCACCGCAAGAAATACTGCCGCAGTGGCCGCGCTTGCGCGGTGTCCTCCTCTGTCTTAGTAGGCTGGATGGCCGACTTCAAGGGATAGCGCATATCCGCGCATGCGCAGTCAACCTCCTGCCTCCATTCGTATGTTTCAAGACCGCGCTTGCGCGGTAAAACCCATTCGTCCTCTCAAATCTTCAGCGCATACACAATCTCTTTATATCGTGCGCCTCTGTCACTTCCGTCTCAGACGGGAGCGCGCACGCAGTTACAGGCAGCTGGGGGATTACGTCAGCAGAGCGCTGATTCGCTGTAATTCAATAGGAAGGTCAACGCCCCCTGACTGCAGGTTTTTCAAGAGGAGAGAGCAGCCACGGCGCGCAAAACAGAAGGTGGGATAACCCCTTTAACCCCCTAAACTGTTTTGCCAGAGTCCAGCTCCAGCAGTGGGAAAAGTAGCTAACATGAAGGGGGTCAGGGCTGCTTTTCGATGCTGCTATCTCCTGAATGGTAGCACCTAGAAACATGCAACTGTTTCAGGACAGAGAAAGATATCACTGATAGAAATCGGGATGCTGTGAAGGCAGCTGAAAGTGAAAGTAAAAACTCACCATTATTCCCGACTTGATTTCTAACAGTGATTTCTCCTCTGTTGCTTGGACTGTCTTGTAGCCTGGAGTGTCGGCTTTCAAACAAGACCAATTGCATGTTTCTAGCTGCTACAATTCAGGATATATCGGCATTAGAGATGAGCGAGCATGCTCGAGTGCCATTTTTGCGTATTTGCGTACGCATTTTAAAATTCGTACGCTATTCATATGCATATTTTAATCTATACGCAAATGCTTATGAATAGCGTACAAATTCAATTTGTACGCTATTCGTACGCATTTGCGTATAGATTAAAATATGCGTATGATTAGCATACGAATTTTAAAATGCATACGCAAAAATGGCACTTGAGCATGCTCGGCCGAGCATGCTCGCTCATCTCAAATCAGCATCTAAAGCAGCCCTCCCCCCTCCAGTTATCTACTTTTCACACTGCCGGGGCTGGACTCTGACAAAACAGGTGGTTAAGACAGGCCCCTGGTAAGCAATAAACAGATCCCGAGAATTCCCCCATAGCTGTGGCGATTGATCGTTTTTATTTCTAGCCACTAAGCAGACTATAGTGGCGGCTTTGGAAAAAAAAAAAAAATATCCCTGGATTCTGGACTTCTTGGTCAGACTGTTCTCTTATGGATCGTTCTCACAGATGTCCTCTTTCTATTTAAGATTCTGTCCCTCGGGGGTTTGTGTGACTTCCAGTCTGGGCTTTTCTGCTTGCTTTTCTCTGCATTATGCCTCATTCACTTGGTCAGTAATTTCCATCAGTGATTGTGAGCAAAAACAAGGTGCAGTTCTAAATACAGAACAGGTGCTGATCTTTCTCTTATACCTTATGTCTGTGGAGGGTCCAAATCACTGTGAATGAGGCTTAAGTCAATGACCACGTACCGGAGTATGGAACTTGTCTATTTATCTCTTACCTGCTATGTCTGTCGTCCTGCAAGAGCCCCCCAAAACCACATTTCCCCTAGTACATCACTGGTCTGCCCCAGGAGAACACCTTTAAAAGGGTATTCCAGTTAGATAACGTCATCCCCAATCCACAGATCAACCCCCCCGTTCTAAGTTATCCCTGTGGATAGGAGATGACAATCTAACCAGAATACCCCTTTAAGGCTTAATTTCCACATTCCGGTTTTTATGCATTTTTTTTAAGCCACCCCTTATAAACCTAGCCTAATAGCTCTGTCTGCTCAATATCCCCAGTGACCATTTTACCCATTGCATCAGTTAACTTATTTTGCAACAGCAGTTTTCCTTCTGTGGTTTATATAAAAGCATTAGAATATGAGGGAAGGAGAATCCATTATCACATGCCTTAAGGGGGTTCCAGCATTTCCAGTGTAAGGCCTTGTCCACAGTTCCGGTTTTCACTGATGTGCGCAGTCTGCATTTTCCACAGACAGCACACGTACCCATTGATTTAAGGGGTCCCCCTGAACAGTCTGAAAATGGCAGCACTGATTGGATAGAGTGAGTCTGTGCAGGTACACACCCCCAACTTGTTACCACCCCTCTGTACCCTTACTGTAGACTGCTAGCAATTCATTCATAACTTCTAGTAGAAATAATAAAGGAATGGCACAACATACAGATATAAGAATACAGGGTGGGCCATTTATTTGGATACACCTAAATAAAATGGGAATGGTTGGTGATATTAACTTCCTGTTTGAGGCACATTAGTATATGGGAGGGGGAAAACTTTTTAAGATGGGTGGTGACCATTTTGGATCCAACTTTAGTTTTTTTCAATGGGAAGAGGGTCATGTGACACATCAAACTTATTGAGAATTTCACAGGAAAAACAATGGTGTGCTTGGTTTTAATGTAATTTTATTCTTTCATGAGTTATTCACAAGTTTCTGACCACTTATAAAATGTGTTCAAAGTGCTGCCCATTGTGTTGGATTGTCTATGCAACCCTCTTCTCCCACTCTTCACACACTGATAGCAACACCGCAGAAGAAATGCTAGCACAGGCTTCCAGTATCCATAGTTTCAGGTGTTGCACATCTCGTATCTTCACAGCATAGACAATTGCCTTCAGATGACCCCAAAGATAAAAGTCTAAGGGGGTCAGATTGGGAGACCTTGGGGGCCATTCAATTGGTCCACGACGACCAATCCACTTTCCAGGAAACTGTTCATCTAGGAATTCTCAGACCTGACACCCATAATGTGGTGGTGTACCATCTTGCTGGAAAAACTCAGGGAACGTGCATAAAGAGATATGGGTTGTTGTTGATCCAGGGAGTAATTCTGATTGCCTGATTGGAGTCGGGAAGGAATTTTTTCCCCTAAAGTGAGGAAAATTGGCTTCTACCGCACAGGGGTTTTTTGCCTTCCTCTGGATCAACTTGTAGGAAAACAGGTCGAACTGGATGGACAGATGTCTTTTTTCGGCCTTATAAACTATGTTACTATGTTACTATGTAAGAGGGAAATATATTATCATGTAGCAGTTGAATGGCCCCTAAGGTGTCCCTTAGACTTTTATCTTTGGGGTCATCTGAAGGCAATTGTCTATGCTGTGAAGATACGAGATGTGCAGCACCTGAAACTACGGATACTGGAAGCCTGTGCTAGCATTTCTTCTGCAGTGTTGCTATCAGTGTGTGAAGAGTCCGAGAAGAGGGTTGCATTGACAATCCAACACAATGGGCAGCACTTTGAACACATTTTATAAGTGGTCAGAAACTTGTAAATAAGAATAAGGAAAGAATAAAGTTATGTTAAAACCAAGCACACCATTGTTTTTCTTGTGAAATTCTCAATAAGCTTGATGTGTCACATCATCATTCCCATTGAAAAAACTAAAGTTGGATCCAAAATGGCCAACTTCAAAATGGCCGCCATGGTCACCACCCATCTTGAAAAGTTTCCCCCCTCCCATATACTAATGTGCCACAAACAGGAAGTTAATATCACCAATCATTCCCATTTTATTTAGGTGTATCCATATAAATGGCCCACCCTGTAGATGCCCAGAACTGTTAGCGTCATGCATTCCCCATGTAATATTAAAACTGGCATGTCAGGACCAGTAACATTTGTCCCTCTGTGTTCCAGCAGTCATAACTTTTTATTTTTTCTTCAATTTAGCTATATGAGACCTTGAATTTTGCAAGACAAGTTGTTTATTTAGGAACCATTTTGGGGTACATAGAGTATTAAAGGGTTTTCTGAGATTTTTTTTTTTTACTGATTACCTATCCTCTGCATAGGTCATTGGTAATTCATCAGTTGGGGGTCCAACACCTGGGACCCCCACCGATCAGCTGTTTTGAGAAGACAGAAGCTCTCCGGTGAGCACTGCAGCCTTACCTCTGCTCACCAAGCACAGCGCCATAGATTGTATAGTGGCCCATGCTTGGTATCGCAGCTTATCTGCTCCGAGGCCATGTGAATGATGGACATGGTGTCACTGACCTAAGAAGAGCAGATAGAAGGCTGGGGTGCTCACAGGAAAATACCTTTGCGTGACTACAATGATGTTGCCAAGTTTTAGGTTTTCTTTATACTACAGACTGTCAGCAACCCTACTGTTCCACCCTTTCAGGCTTGCTGAGATCACAGACACCTGAAGTGGGGAGGGCTGCTTTAACTCTTGATATCTGGGGCTGGGTAGCACCTAGAGATATGGACCTGGTCTTGTTTGAAAGCTGATCATCTAAACTTTAAAACAAGACTGTGAGAAATTGAGTTGGGAGTGAAAGCAGCCGAAACTAGCTCCTAAAGATCAGGCCCATCTCTCTAGCACCAGCGTACCCAGATATAAATTTAAAGGCTATGTACACCTTCGGGGGCAGTTTTTCATGCTTTTTACTCATTTTGGGCTAAAATTCATTTTTTTTCAATTGGTCTTTATTAAAACCATTGAGCTGTTTTGTCACAAAGTGGTAACTGTCTAGCTATATGAATGGTACTTTCACTTTATGCCCAGTCATCTAATAAACCTCATCTCTAAATTACTAAATTAACTTGAGGTAAGAGATCAAAAGTTGTCAGCTGAACTGTCTGATGAAACAGAGTGAAAATTCAGAGCTTGCTAACTAGAGAATCTCAAGGCTGCACAAAGATAGGGGTTCAACATTTTTAACAGACCAATAAAAAAATGGTTTTAGCTCAAAATGAGTACAATGCAATTATTAAAAAAAATACCCAACAGGTGTACATAGCCTTTAAAGCAGCCCTCACCCTGCTGCCTGAGCTCTGTATTTTTTGTTCTTAAAATCTGAGCAAAAGTGTTAGGTGCTTAAGTCAAAAAGTTGCTTTTTATTTTGTATCTTTGTATACTAACAGGAAAGCTGCATGTATAGGGCAGGAGTCTGCACAATGTTCAAGGAGCCATCACTTCAAGTGACTGAGTGCTTAATCACTGGTAAATTCAGTTCATTAATAAGAAGACCACGCGCTAAACATACAGGAAATAGAGAAGTTCAAGTATATTTTATTTGAGGTGGGAGATGTACCACAATACATTATTGCCAAAAATTCACTGGTACAAAAAAAGAATAAATTGTTTTTGACATCGCTATAAATTAGTTATACAGTACTCAGTAAATTCAGAACTTCCACTCGCATTTTGTATTCTTTGTAGCTAAAAATTGCGCCAGTATTAGAAATTCCTGAAGAAGATAAGGCATGGGTTGCAAGAAGAGGTAGCTGGTCCATCAGGGGATTTCCATTTCTCTCTCAATACCCACATATTTCAGAGCATCAGCTTGGCTATATCTGCAATGAAAGCACAATTTTTATATTCATAGTTACTTTAGCATTTGTGTAGAACAAACTCTTGCTGGTTTTCAGACTCACTGAGTATTAAAAAAACGTAAAAAGCCTTTTACACCATATAATCATCCCTCATGCCACCAATACATCCTGCTGTTGCTGCCAAGCGCCATATGCAGAATGCCAAAACCACTGGTTGTGAACAGAGGTGTAAAAGCTGCCTCCATGTGACGCGTCAACTGGTCCCACTTCTTATGGGATTTGGAGCAAGCAGTTTGTACGCCACTCATACGAGAATAAGGCTCAGTGCATACTGAGAGTCATAGGTTTAGCAATGCTGGCAACGCCTCCTGGCATATGCTGAATTTACCCGAGGGTTCCATTTACCTGACTGGGGCCAAAAAAACACTATTTTGGCCTTCTGAGGGCTGGTACGTGTCAGCCACTGTATAAGCATATGTCAGGAATTGTCTGGACCTACAGGTTTAGACACAATGAGGGACATTTATGAAGACTGGCGTATAGGTACACCAATCTTGATATCCCTGCACTGGCATGAGATGTACATAAGTTCTTAAGTGGTGGATGCCTCTTAATAAATTAGGTGCATCTGTACTCTGCCGTGTGCCAGAAACAGAAGTCTATGCCAGATACAGGCTGGTGTAGACTTCAGCTATAACTTACACCACTTTCTGGTGAAAGTTGTAAGTAAATGGGATTTATTATATCATGATATCATTATTAAAACATCACACCAACCTGTAATCAAAGAAGAGTTCTTCACCCGTCTGGATGGCTCTTTTAGCAAATATGCCTATTCTATGGTCTCCATTAACCATCATTACTGAAACAAAAAAAAACAAAAAAGGCTGTAAGAAAAGGTGCCATCCTCTTATAGACAACTTCATTAACCCCCATTTGAGATGTTGCTGTGCCTACTACATTACATGCATTACCTTTTGCATAGCAGTTTGGATTCACAGAGTGGTTTGCAAAACGAATTTTGTTGCCTTTGCGAGTCGCATCAACTACAAAATCTAAAATGGAAAAAAAAAAGGCATTGAAGGCAACAGAAAACATGGTCACATTTGCTATGAATTTTAAGCTGTTTTCTTGCATTTGGTAAAGGCTACTAGGATATAACAACTGCATTGTAAGTGTCTAAAAAAAAAACTGTACAGAAATACACTAGGCTTTTTGTAACGGTCTGGGCATTATCAATGGAGTGAAATGGTATATGAAAGGTTGGCACACCTCTGGGCACTAAATCAGATTGGTTTGCATATATGTGTATGTTCATTAGACGCTCACGGAGATCACTTGGCCTTTTATATTTACAACCATGCACGCACTAGATGAAACCATAAGACTCATGTTGGCTAGTGATGATCCCACCATGGCTTCTGATATATATTAACTTTACCTAGAATCTGACCTGGGTAAGGAAAATTTGGGCTACACTGCAACTGGGGTCTTTTGGCCCCTTCCCACAATAGGACATTACCCATACCCCAGCATACATCTGACCGTGCCATTCGCAGCAGCTGTCAGTTCATACATACAGTTGACATCATGCTTCAACTGCTGGGATGGACGATAACTCAAAACTTGGCCGCTGCATTCTCAAAACAAATAACCGGTGGAGGTCCTGGGTGTCGGACCCCCACCGATCAGATACTGGAAAACCCCTTTTAACATCCCTGTCACTACACTATATTAAAAATAATGCAAAAGAAAAGTTACATTTTAAGACTTTTATAAATGCTCCTATCCAGTGAAGAGGAGCGATTTCATAAATGGCTCTTTACAGGTGCATAGTATATATTAGACTTACCATTGTTCAAGTTAAAGAGGAAGCTGCACATGTATTTATCATACACTTTCCCCCTTCGATCTGCTTCATCCTGAGATATGATCTGAAATGAAACATTTAACAATTATTGACCAGCCTAGACACCACCCTATGGAATACTCCAATCTAAAAAAAATTTCTGCCCTAACAAACAGCAGAATCAACATCACAATGCAGCACAGGCATAAAGGAGCCAATACAGATTAGATAAAGGCTGGCGAACCCGGCAGATTCAGCATAACAAGCCGACCATCTAAGGTGTATAGGGGTATTCCAATCCTCCCCAATGGCATTTGTCATGAGAAAGAAGGATCAGACATGTTGGATTTTCACTGGTGCCTTGCAGTGCTGGGGTCCTGGGTTCGAATCCGACCAAGGACAACATCTGTATGGAGTTTGTATGTTCTCCCAATGTTTGCGTGGGTTTCCTCCGGGTATTTCGGTTTCCTCCCACAGTCCAAAGACATACTGATAGGGAGGTTAGATTGCGAGCCCCATTGGGGACAGTTGGATGCTTATGTCTGTAAAGTGCTGCGGAATATAGTAGCTCTATATAAGTGCACAAGATAAATGAACAGGAGGTGTCCTGGCAGTGGCTTACTTACTACATGCATGCCAAGACGAGTGCGCGTGTGCATGGGGATTAAGCGTTAGGAGGGAAAGCAGTTAGTGAATAAGCATTTAGCTCACAGCTGTTGGATGTATGGGCAGCTTAAAGCCTACCTTAACCAGTGCTTGAAAGCTTGTGAACCCTTTCTTATATTTCTGCATACATTTGACCTAAAAACTACATCAGATTTTCATACAACAGTAGATAAAGATAACCAAAGCTAACAAATGATTTAAAACTATCACACTTGTTTATTTGAGAAAAATGATCCAATATCACATGTCTGTGAGCAGCAAACGTATGTGAACCTTTAGGATTAGCAGATACTTTGAAAGAGGAGTCAGGTGTTTTCTTTAAAGAACAGAGATCTATCAAAAATCTGATCTTCACAACACATTTGTGGAAGTGTTTCATGGCACGAACACATGAGATTTTGGAGGACCTCAGGAGAAGGGTTGTTGATGCTCATCAGGCTGGAAAAGGTTACAAAACTATCTTTAAAGAGTTTGGACTCCACCAGGAGGAAATTCAAGACCATTATTATGCCCCATTCACACATCAGTGTTTTGGTCAGTGATTTCCAACAGTGATTGTGAGCCAAAACCAGGTGTGGCTCTAAAGACAGAACAGGTGCAGATCTTTCCCTTATGTCTGTGGAGGCTCCAATCCTGGTTTTGGCTCACACAACCGATGGAAATCACCAACCAAAACACTGACATGTGAATGATGCTTTACCCTTTCCAGGAGTGGTGAACCAACAAGTAATTGAGTTCACTACCAGGAGGACAATGAACAACAATGGTGTGCTTGGAATCATTGCAAGGAGAAAGCCACTGATCTCCAAAAAGAACATTGTTGCTCATCTGTAGTTTGCTAATGATCACCTGGATAAGCAAGAAGGCTATTGGAACTATGTATGGACAGATAAGACCAAAATAGAACTTTTTAGTTTAAATTAGAAGAGTTATGATTGGAGAAAATAAAACACTGCATTCCAGCATAAAATCATCATCCCATCTGTGAGACAAGGTGCTGGTAGTTTCATGGTTTGTGCCTGTTTTGCTTCATCTGGTCCATGACTGCTTGCCCTCACTGATGGAACAATGAATTCTGAATGTCAGGACATCTGTGAGCTGAATCTGAAGAGAACATTGGTCATGCAGCAAGACAAAAACATTAGGCACACAAGTCAATCAACCAAAGAATGGTGAAAGAGGGATAAAGTTTTGGAATGGCCAAGTCATAGTCCCGACCTTAATCTAATAGAAATATTGTAGAAGGACTTGAAGTAGGTAGTTCATGCGAGTAAACCCATCAACATAAAATAATTCTGCTTTGTATGGCAGAATGGGCTAAAAATGCCTCCAAGCCAATGTGCTGGACTAATACACAATCAACAGAAATGTTTAGGTGCAGTTATTGCTGCACAAAAGGGTCACACTAGACCCTGAAAGGTTCACATACTTTAGACACTCACAAAAATGTAATATGGGATCATTTCTCTCAATAAGTTACCAAGTCTAATATTGTTTGACTCGTTTGATTTATCTTTATCTTTTTTTAGGACTTGATTTAGGTCAAATTTATGCAGAAATATAGAACATTTTGAAGGACTTGTAAGCACCACTGTAATTTTTTGTTTTCAATGGTATAGGGGGAAATAAAGAAGAGTGCCTGTTTCTACACTTATTTCTCTGCCCCTGCTCTAGTCTCTAAATTGAGAAGTTCATATACAGGCAGAGAGAGATGAGATGCAGCTGCAGCATCTAGTGAGTGGTTAAAGGGGTTAATACTTAAAGGGGTATTCCCATCTCACAAATGCAGTTTGTATAGTTAGATATTGCCATACCAATATTATTACTAATAGAATATATTTATATAAAATGTACCGTTTAGAAGATTTGCCTATTTGTATATCCATTGTCCCATACACATCAGTCAGGCCGTTGCCCCTGGTTACGACCACCACGGCCATGTAGTAGTGGTGGCCGGCTTGCTCCTTTTCAAACCTGCTCTGAGGTAACTGCTGTATTGTGAACGTACATTGTATGATCATGCGGAGGCACATCTTAGGGTACTTTCTCATCTGTGTTTTGGACGCTACCAGTCCAAAACGCAATAGTCAGGATCCGTTCAAAACGCAGACTTTATAATCGGATCCTGCTCCATAGAGATGAATTGATATTGGAATAGGATCCGTTTCTCTGCGTTTTGGAAGCGCAGACAAAAATACTACAACCCTAAGATGTGTCTCCGCATGCTCATGCAATGTGCGTTCACAATACAGCAGTTACTTCAGAGCGGGTTTGAACAAGAGCAAGCCGGCCACCACTACTACATGGCCACAGTGGTCGTAACCAGGGGCAACGGCCTGACTGATGTGTGTGGACAATGGATATACAAATAGGCAAATTTTCTAAACGGTACATTTTATATAAATACATTCTATTAGTAATAATATTGGTATGGCTATATCTAACTATACAAACTACATGTGTGAGATGGGAATACCCCTTTAAATATTACTTTATAATAAATATATTCTCAAATACCTTTCATTATTTATATTGGCTCGTTTTGTCTAGGGAGCAATGATTAGGAGAAAAAATGGCCGCCGTCCTGTTCGTATACACAAAACCTGTCAAAACCTAATGACACAGGAGGACAAGTTACTTCACAACACTGAGGTAAAGGGCTGCCTCATCCTCCTCCCTGCTCTACATGTCAGGGGTTATGATCCTGAATACAGTTTAATATGATATTTGGCTGAATCTTTGTGGGAATGGAGTTAGAGGAGGCATGAAGTACGGAGAGGATGGACAGGACAGACTGTGGTAATGGAGACTGCACACTAGTGCTGCTGCTCATCAGTCATCTGCTCATGAACTCAATTCCTAGAGATTCATCTGAAGATCTTATCACCTGTATTCAGGATCATAATTCCTGACAAGCAGAGCAGAGAGGAGGATGAAGCAGCTCTTTACCTCAGTGTTGTGAAGTAACTTGTCCTGCTGTGTGATTAAGACAGGTTTTGTGTGTACTAATAGGACGGTGGACATTTTATTTGTCCTAATGATTGCTCCCCAGACAAAAATGAGTCATTATAACTAATGAAAGGTATTGGGGAATATATTTATAATGAAGTAATATTTAAAGAAGAACTCCCGCAGAAATTGTTATTCTCTGACCTGTTAGAAAGGTGCATGATATAATCTGTAGTGAATGTCATTTTCTTATCAGTGACTGTTTCTGTGAGTAAAAACCTCTCTTCTTATTGTAGCTGGGTCATGTGACCAACTCCCTGACCTCCAACTGACCCAGGACAGAAAGCCAGTAACTGCTCTATACATTCCTATGGAAGCCTCAGTTTCAGTCTCATAGGAATACATAGAGAATTAGACTTCCTGTCCACACATAAGTCTATGTGTGAGTTGGTGGGTCTAATTGCTGGTCACATGACACAGATAAGAAACTTCAGGATGATAGAAATCAAAAATTCAGACACTGGTAATAAAATGACATTCACTACAGATTACATCATGTACATTTCTAGCAGGACATGGAATAAAAATCTTTTCTTCTTTAAGTATTTTCATTTTCTTAATTCCCGGAGAACCCCTTTAATTTTATCTCACCCCAGAGGTGGATAATACTTCAATTAATAATTCAGTTCTGGGGGTGAGATAAATCACTTTGAAGCTTTAGCCACGTCTCACTTCTCTGACTTCGGTCTGCCGAAGCGTTCTGCTGTTTCCCGGCCGGGAGATGGTCAGGACAGTGTCTCATCTCTCCTTAGAAATGGCGAGATGAGACAACCCCTTTAAGACTTATTCGTGAGCCATTCTCAACATACCTCTCCACAGTACTCTGAGATAAACTCATTCTTCTGTACAGGATCTTTGATGAAGATTCCCCATCCAGCCACATCAGAGGGTGCCAAAAGCAAATGCTAAGGAAACAGAATACGTTAAGTTGCTTAGGTTGAACTGTTGAACAGGTAAGTAAAATTGCAATGCAAGAAATTATCCCAATGAATTCACAGTTGTTGATGCAAAATATGACATTGCAATTCACAGTATCAACCTCACTGCGGCAAAGCAGTTCACAGCCGCAAGACAGACATTCAAGTGCGTGAACATAGCAAGCATAAGCCGCAAAAGAAGAAAAATAAAAAAAACAAAAATAAAAATCACAAAACTGCACCTACTGCAAGGCACTCATTCAATGGGAACTCCCTTTCTTTCTAAGCCACAAAGAAATGGAAAACATGAGGAGTAGAGGATTAATGAGACCTGCTTTCACATGGCTACGGCTCATGATTGTTGTGGGAGGAATGCAGTTTGAAATGGCCAGCTCACGCTCTGCACCGTTCCTGATGTCAAGGCAGCCATACCGCCCACTCACGTGCATCTATTCCAAAGACTCAAGAGGCCTTACCTAGTAATTCTGCCTCTTTGCCAATATTGGACCATATCAGTCTGCAGAATCAAGTGTTATTGGAAAGGAGGGGGCAAACAAAGACAGGGTATTTGTTACATTCCTCTCACCCAAGAGAAAGGCAACATTACTTATATGTGACAAATGTCAATAATTCAATGTACGGTCTCCAAGGGTACAGTATAACCAATAATAGCATGGAGGAGCCCCTAAAACAAACCACACTCTCGGATGGAACCGCTTCTGACACGCTGGAGGAAAATAAGGTAGCTCTTGACTAACATGTTAAACTGTCACAGATGAAGACTGAGGGCAGAAAAAGACCTCATGATCCCTCTGATCGGCCCCTACATTTTTATGAAATATGTAAAAATATTACCTCACGTGAAGAGCCATGCCACATGGGCATATTGATCACCATAACATCAGCACTTTCTTTGTACTGTATATATCTACTGTAATTTGGTCTAAAGCCATCAATGCTGTGTCACGTGCACTGGTCCTCACATCTGATACTACACCAAGTCTTCATTCACGTTACATTTGGGGAAAGCTAAATATGTTGATAGGGTTACAATGGCCAAAGGCCAAAAGAGCCTGGCTGGTATATTTAAAAAAACATAAGTATGCTATGCTATACAATGAGATCCAGTTTAAAAAAGCATGCGTGTAACACAGAGAGGTTTATAAAGACTGATAATTCTAAAGTTGGTCATCTCCAATGCAAAAGCACAATAGGCGCCAAAATTATCAAGAGGAGCACGCCACTTGATAATCCCTACCCATCTCGACTGGTCCATGCGCTAGAATCTGAATGCTATGACAGCAAGTAGCTTGTATAAACTGGTAATAGTCACTTGGGTCCCTCCAACCCAAAAATGGTGAGCGTGGCACAGAAGGGGCAAAAAATCTCAAATTTCTGTGCAAAAACGTGACTTTGTAGCACCACAACTCATCCCATGTTTTTTTAAATTAAGGGTGACAGATGCCACAGTATGGCACCCATCGGAGGCATTCGTTTAACATATACATCCTAGCGTATACCTTAACTGGATGCCATAACATGATGTAAACAAGTCACAGACGTTCGTTGCAGGCCTCTTGTTGTAATTTCCACCAGTTATCTGAGGTAAATAATGCTATATGTGTTAGGCAAAAAGGCCCTGCATCCTTCTGCCAAGCCACCCCCCCTTTTCTTTTTAAGTGCTGTGAGCACAGGAAGAATCTCAAATATTTGCACAAGTGATGGTTGCGTAAAATTTTGCTACTTCTAGTGTACAACTTTAGTAAATGTGGTAATGTGTAGGACAACTATTTAAAGATTCTGGGACACAAGTCATAATTTCTGCTTCAAGGCAACACAAACCCTAACATGACACTGTACTACCCTCTTCCTCACTTATGCTGTTGCCAAAAGCGCCCTTCTCATGAGAAACTGCATATTTTGCCTGTATTCAACTGACATGGGCAAGCGGGAGGAGCAGAGTCAGCATCAGCCATGTTGTTATGCTTAACCATTTATCGCCTCTAGTTGAAGAAGCTGTCCCTTCTGGACATTTAAGACATATCTACAGGACAGGCCATAAATGTCCGAAAGAAGTGGGTCCCAGAGGTGGGAACTGCACCTATCTCAAGAATGGGACCCCATCACATGCCATCTGGAATGGAGAGAAGGCATGAACGGTTCTCTCCATTTTGAGATGTCCAAAAACAGCCGAATAAGGGGTCTTATTTTTGTAACAACCCCTTTAATACTGACTGGTTGAGGACAGGCTGATACTGCTCCCCTCTCATGTCCTTTTCAGTTGGATACAGGCACCGGCTTTCATTACAGAGAAACTTTTTCTTGCCGTCAGGGATCAAGTTGCTGAGAGCTGCACTTCAATACCCTAAATGAGTAAGAAACATTAGGCAAGTGACCCTGACCTTTTTGGATCCTCGCTGAATGCTGCAATTCTTGCACGACACATTTTTGCTGTCCCAGTGATCAGCAGCACCGCAGGTGAGACACAAGTCTGGGTCACACTCCCGCACAGCGAGGTAACATGGGCATTGCTTGGTGTTACACTGTGCTTTACAACGACATCCTGGGAACCTGTTTTGGCCTTTATATAAGAAGAGAGACAGTGTCACTTGTAGACAGCAACTCCTAAAAGCACATCTTCAAACTTTGCTTTTAACCTTTAACTTACACTCAGAGCTGCACTGACAGAACTTCTCGCAGAAATTCTGTGCAATCACACAGGGGCAAGAGCCATCGCAGGGCTGGCGAGGGTGGTCACAAGGCTGATAATTGTAAACGTGATTAGAGGAACCATCTGCAAAAACAATTAAACTGTAAAGATACAATGTCATGTGAAGAATAAATCATTTTCATCTTTGAATTAAAACATTTCTATAAAAGAGGGTGGTGCTGGCCTAAATTTACGCAGTACACTTTCTTCCACAATTCACTCATTTTCCAGTGAACAAGTACAGTATATAACTGGCTGAAAGGCGCATCTTTCGGTGAATAAGGGCAGCAGGGCATCAAAAAGAAGGATGCCATGTATAAGATTGCCTATACTAATAAAATAGTTCAGGGAACGTTCACAAATGTGTTGGGGGCTCAGTTCGGAGCCTTCATTGCAGATTCTGCCAAAAAGAGAGGACAAAAAAAGAGGACAAAAAAGTCCTGCATGCAAAAAAACCCAACTGAACAGATGAACAGACCTCATTATAGTCAATGAGATCTGGGTGGCTCCGCTGGTTTCAGTAATGTGCCGTTATTACTGTTCCTCTGCAGAACAACAGAAATAAGTAGGGGTGATGTGAATATGGCCTGATAGCAATTTCCTGATAATAATCTGGCAGAACCTTTAACCGGTCCGGGGTACAAATGTTAGCAGGTGGAAGACACCATTCTCTCACACTATAAGGATATAAATAACAAAAACTAAACCAAAGGCTCAAATAAAACAGACATACCTTTTTTCAACTGGATCTTTCTGCAGTGAGCGGCCCACAACCTGCAAGAATGAACAATTCTGTATTAAATTATAAATAAGAAAGTTAAAAAAAATTATAAATGGGATGTAAGGCACCGACACGGAGAACCAAAAAGGTGTCACTTAATTTACCTTTGCTCCAATTGGATAAGTTATCTAATATTTTTTAGAGTGAAACAAATCATTACCATTGAACACATTAAACAATTTTAAAGGCTTTATTTGGTCTTTATTAAAAATTTTAAGCCATTTTTTGAGATACAGGGGTTAAGATCAGTCTATTTACTTCTTGATGTGAAGGTTTATCTCTGATCTCCTCATCTCACAAACACTATTCTTAGCAGTTAGATAAGAGTTTAGCTATAATGAGTGTTTATGAGGTCAGGAGATCAGAGGTAAGTCTTCTGATAAGGGATACTCTGCAAACAGACCAATTTTTAACCCCTGTATTTCAAAAACGGTTGAAAATTTTAATAACTATGAAGTTAAATCATTTTTAGCCCAAAAGGAGTAAAATGCAATCATAAAAAAAACGATGTGTCCCTACACAGTCTGACACTGACTAATTAGTGTTAGCATTGTCAGACTGTATGTACATACATAGAGAAATAATGCCCAGTTGTCAATGTATTCATACACTTCCAGGAGGAATGACAGAGGAAGAGCAGAATGCAGAGTTTTAAGAAGAGTCACTCCAGCAGTATTCTTTGAATGGAACACAAGTGCTTCCAAAAACAGACATTTCAGGACTCCCCACAACGTCCTCCAAGAATTTGGATTGGTAAACTTAATAATAAACAGAAATCTTTTACATCTATTGGGCTGTTCACATCTCGTTTTTGCTGTACGTCAAGCGAATACATTTGTAAACAGAAAAAAACGTATAGAATTGTAAGGCTTGACGTACCCATAGACTGTCACTCTGTACGTTTCTGTACAGAACAGGACAGAATAATGTAGCATACCACACTTTTTTTACATGGCAGGAAATGGGAGACATTAAACATATCTGCGTTTATCTAGATACTTCCTTTGAACACCAAATCTAAAAAAAAGAAAGCTTTTAACAACAATGTATGTTTTTTGTTAAAACATTTTTAAATGTATGTATGTATATCCAGCAAACATATACATTAGTTTCTTACTGTATTCCTAAAATTATCTGCTTGGCGTACACAAAAATGAGATGTGAACAGGCCCTGAAGGAAATGTAAGCTAATACGTTACATCTCATTGGTAGCTACAAAAAAGCCTATAAATCTTCAGCAGAATAAAACAAAATTAGGACCTGTGTTTCCGTTTCTTCTTCCTTGGCGGTGTATCTACATCCTCAGCAAGAACTGGAGCAATAATATTAGATTCCTTTACCCTGAACTCATACACCTGTAATACAGTCAGTCAGTTTACAAAGCAAGCTGAAAATGACATTACCAAATACTTTAAGATTGATAGTTACCATAGTCAATATTGATTACCTCTCCTAATCTCTGGGAGACCTTCATGGTGCCATCTATAAGGGTCTTTTTAAATGGGCCCGTAACAAACTTTCAGCGGCCGCATAAAAAATGTGATTGGTTGACTAATCAGCATATGCGATCAGCCGAGAGTTTGCAAAGGACAATGTTCGTGAACAGGCCCTTAAACAGATAGATCACCAACCTTCTGAGAGACATCTGCCAACACGGAATTGCTGTACCAAGTTAAAGGCCTGTAGAATTACCTGTCGACACGTCTTTGAACCAATCAACCTTGCAATTGCACAGAAGTTGTCATAGTAGGTGCCAATGAGAACTCTAAACAGTGAGGCTTCTGCTCCACTCCATTCGACATTTTCTGGGGCCTCGATATTTGGCTTTATTTTGACCGGTGTTTGGCAACGAGAGTTTGCTTCTGTAGATTAACAGAGAGATGAATTCAATTTGATACCAGGACATAGTGAGCAACTCAAAATCTTAACTTAAAAGGGGTATTTCTCATCTTACATATTGAAGGCACAAATGTCTGATAGTTAAGAGTCCCACTTCTGAAAGTTACAAATGTCTCCAGAAAGGAGGTCCCCCACCCTGCCTGGTGCCATGACCACACATACAGAACTTTCTCTGGGGCACCGTGTTCCATACTTGAATTAAGTGGTGGCCAAGCATGCGCGCTCCCGCTCCATTCTACTCTACTGGACTGCCAGAGACAAGAGTGAGTCAAGTCAATTACCAGAGGAGCTTGAGGTCTCATCTTTCTTTTCTTCTTCTTCTTTATCATTGCTCTCTCCACTGGTTTCGGTTCCAGCCTCCCTGTCACTATCTGTGTCTTTTGCTTCCGAAACATTAACTGTTGGCGTGCTGGGTCTGCTGGTGCTATTAGGTAGTCTACCTCTTCGGCGACCGCCAGGACGCTTGGGTGGTGTTTTTATCCTCTCTGCTGTTAATGCAGCAGCAAATTCTCTTGCTCCCTCCTGAAAGAAAAATATGAATTTTTGACTGCAGGGAAATGTTCAGTAAATGGCAATCTATGTTCGGAAATTCAGGAGTTCAATAAATGGCTTTAGATGAACATTAGAACAACAACAGCTAACAAAATCATCTTACCAAAAGTTGGTAACAGTTGGGTCCACAAGGTTTCCCGTCGTTTGCACCTTCGTTGTTTTTTCTTTTGTACGTATTGGGAGTGGCATGAAAAGCTTTACATAAAACACAAAAATAAAACATGAAGTTAAATGAAAAAAAAAAACACAGTGTACACTTATAAAGCATGTGTAGTTCTAGATAAATCACTAACAAAAAAAAAAACAGATGGTTGTACACCACTGTTAAAGAGGTATTCCGGTTTTGATGATTACACTTATTAATTTAGAGAACAAGATGTTGAACAGTTTTCTAATATATATATATTTGAAACTTTGCTTGTATTGAGGAGCAGAAAAAACACAGCATTACTACGTGTAACAGTATCTAATCAGGTCTGCCAATGTGTGTGTAGAAACAGATGTGCGTGTGCGGTTTTGTTTTTTTTACACTAACAAGACATCCAATAGAGACAGGCGGCCATTTTAAATCACCACCTACAGACAGGCAGCCATGTAAAGTAATATAGCTATTGTAAAACCAAAATAAAAATCATTCCACCACTAGTCCCATTTACATATCATACGAATGCATCACGTGTGCCGACACAGCGTGTGCATCATATAACATTGCTGCTTACTGAATGTCAGGAGTTATATGAGATGAAGGGTGTCACATGACTGACGCCATGTTTCACTTAGGATATTGATACATTTATGGGCTATACCACTTTACTGCATATAGGGGTCAACCAACTCATTTAAAGAAGAACTCCCGCAAAAATTTTTATTCTCTGACCTGTTAGAAAGGTGCATGATATAATCTGTAGTGATTGTCATCTTCTTATCAGTGACTGTTTCTGTGAGTAAAAACCTCTCTTCTTATTGTAGCTGGGTCATGTGACCAACTCCCTGACCTCCAACTGACCCAGGACAGAAAGCCAGTAACTGCTCTATTCATTCCTATGGGAGCCTCACTTTCAGTCTCATAGGAATACATAGAGAATTAGACTTCCTGTCCACACACAAGTCTGTGTGAGTTGGTGGGTCTAATTGCTGGTCACATGACACAGATAAGAAACTTCAGGATGATATAAGTCAAAAATTCAGACACTGGTAAGAAAATGACATTCACTACAGATTACATCATGTACATTTCTAGCAGGACATGGAATAAAATTTTTGTCGGGAGTTCTTCTTTAAGAAAGGTTTGTATGCAGAATTTTAAATACATATATTAGAAAATTTACTTCCTATTATATAAATAAATAGATTTAAAAAATGAAATACCCCTTTAAATAGGTCTAACCGGCCACATAGAAACCAGGAGGGAGTCTAGTTTTCCAGCAGCCATGACCATGTGTACAGCTATCAGGCTGAAGCTGCCTGATAACTTCCTTTAAAAAGGACTTGCCACCACTTCCAACAGAAGCTGGACGCACCTCTGGGTATAAAGGCAGTTTTCACAGAAAGTACATATAACCACATGAAGGGTGTACAATTTTAATTGTATGGAATGCAGAGCCATTGTCACTTCTCTCATGTAGCAGCTCTCCGGACCCAGGAAGAATACATAATACATACCAGGCTATGGCTGATTGAACATGGTGCTTTGCTGTCAGATGCATTCACTTATACTGACAAATATAAAGCCATCTTTCGTTTACAAACAATACATAGGCTGGATATGAACTTACGATGTAAAAAGCAGTCATACTTGAAACATCGCCTACAGAACAAGGTGTGAAATGAATGTAGGCTCTGCTCCCTTTGCACAGATTTAGCATTTGGTCCATCGATATTTGGAGTACATTCTGGAGGTAGAGCTCCTGGCAACTGTTGCTCTGTTAATTCTTTGTATCTGACAGGAATAAGAGACACAATGTGAAATTCAACATTTAAAGGCAATGTCTTAGTAATTTTGCCACAAATTAAAATGTTGTACTTATTTACACTACATATGGTTAGTTTCACACTTGCGTCTAGATTCAAGTATTCGGTTCCAGCATAAGAACAAAATACCGGAATCACCAGATCCAGCATATGTCGGACACCGCTGTTGCCTATTCACTATTATAGGGTCCATTGGGTTCAGCATGAGTACCAGAATTTCACTGGACAAAATACCACTTTCATCCTTTATTTTCTGCTGGGATCTGCAGCGGAGGCTCCTGGCAGAACTCGTGCCGCAGATATGCAGGTGGCGCTAGACTTGTCAGTGTCTTTTAGTATTTTATATCAGGTAGTGGGATATCTGTGAATTTGATATGGACTGTACTTTTTCCCCAGAAACATCGATTTTGACCAACCTATGTGGAAAATATACATTACCTAAATCTGATAAACCCTATTATAAAACGTATAAAGTCTTACTTTTCTTTTAATTCCTCGGTTGTTCCCTTATCAGGAAACATGGACGATATTGCTTCAAAGATTTTATCTGAAGGAAATTTCCGTGGCAGACGAGCCACTTTGTCTGCAAGGAAATAAAGATGATATTTTAATCAGGACATTTTGGGCGATTAATAAGATAAGTCACAAACATTATACTCACCATCTATACTGTCATCATGATCCTTTTCTTTGTCCTCGTGTTCATCATCCTGATTGTCCTCTCCGTCATCATCATCTTCATAATCGCTGTACTGACTGAGTGCATTCACCAGCTCTACAAATATTTCATCATTGATAAAACCACACTCTGAAAGAATAAAAACCCCAGATTGATAATATAAGTATCCTGTCCAAAGATATAAAACTTCTGAAAAATATGGTCACTCCCAAAAAGTATATTTGATGTTTCAATGTGAAGGATCTTTTCTGGTACTGAAGATTTTATCTCCTTACCAATAGAGTAGCTCTCACAATACAATCATTGACACACAAAAGTAACGCAAGTGCTTAAAGGGGTTTGCCCATCTCAGACATTGCCATCAATGTCAGACAGGAGCAGGTCCCAGAATTGGGACCTGGAACTATCTCCAGAATGGGTTCCTCGAAGTGAAGGCACCCTCCATGCACAGATATGGGAGTTACAAAAACAGCTCATAGCGGTGAATGGAGAGGTTGCCGTACACGTGCAGTGCGCTCTCCATTTACCACTACGAAACTTTCCAAAGCTCACCGGAGGACGCTTGCATGGCTCCTACAGCAGTGAAAGGAGGGTGATCGCACTTGTACAGTGCTCTCTCCACTTCGGAGGACCCGTTTCAGAGTAGGTGGTACCCACGCTTATCTGGCATTGATGGCATATCCTAGCAAAATCCCATTAACCACCTAACTGTTTTGCCCGATTCCAGCTCAGGCAATGTGAAAAGTAGCTAACTGGAGGGCTGGTTAGATGGTGATATCTCCTCAATGGTAGCAGCTAGAAACATGCAACTGGTCTTGTCTGAAAGCTGACAGTCCAGGGTTTCATAAAAGACCAATTTCATTTCATTTTCAGCTGCATTCACAGTATCCCGGTTTCTATCAGTGATATCTTTCTCTGTCCTGAACATATTCATGTATTGTCTGAAAGCTTGGAATGTCTTTCAAACAAGATCAGTCACATGTTTCTAGCTGCTACCATTCAGGAGGTAGCAGCATTTAAAGCAGCCCGGCTACTTTTCCCACTGCTGGAGCTCCACTCTGGCAAAACATTTAGGAGGTTAATGTCTGAGATGGGAATACCTTTTTAAAGATCAGGGGAGCTGGAAACAATTGCCAAATGACATGGGAAAATTAAAGGGACCATTTTTGTGAAAGATTGTTGTATGAAGACCTGTGTAAATGGGCGACTGATCATCCGACAAACAAGCAAAGTGTTTGTTCGTGAGGCAATCTGTTGTTTATGTGGCACATAAAACATCATCTGTCAGCAGCACAGTGCTCTATATTAACAAAGTTGTGCTGCCAACAGTCAAATCAGTCTGTATGGGGATGAATGACCACAGTAGCGATCTTACATCCCCATACAAAAGAGATGATTGCTACATTGCAGTGAACAGGAATGAACTGATTTGCTCTAGAACATCGTACTGTGTATTGTCAACCCATGTACATGTGCCTTATCACACCTCTGATGCCACATTCTGACCAACTGACTTTAATGACAATCCAATAACTATAAATACCCATTAAAATGTCACTTGTTTTCACAGTACCATAGACTATAAGCTGTGTGACAGATCAGGGCATGCTTCTGTGGTATCAATATAGTCTGTGGAAAACTACTGATGTGCGAATATACACATTAAAGTCAGAGGGTTCATGTGCTGCCCATGGAGGCCACACATCCGTGAGTCACAGACGTGTTAAAGAGGCCTTAGGGTCTATTCACACGTTCGGGATTCTGGCTCCGCATCAGTTCCGCATTTTTGTGGGAACATGTGCATGTCCTATTTTTGTCCACAATCGGGTCAAGAATGGGCATCTCTATCTAGGAACGGCCATGTACGGTCCGCAAAATGCGGACCACAAAACACTTACGGATGTCTGAATGGACCCTAAGTCTGAGCATTCAGATTTAATTCCCCCCAATCACAAGTATCATACGTTGAACCACTAAGGGTATGACCACAAAAAGTCAGGTTTCTGCATGCAGTTTTGGAAGCCAAAATCAAGAGTGGATCATAAAAGGGGAGGACGTATAAACTCCAGATATGTCTTCTCTTTTTTGAATTCACTCCAGGTTTTGCTTTCTAAATCTGCATGCAGAAACGTGACCGTGTGGCCGAACCCTTACTTTCAAACAAATTACAATTGCTGGCATTATGCCCGATTATGGCATAAGGCTTTTCTAATATTGCATTAATCATTTCCATCCACACCCATATAGAGCTCTCCCCATTACATAGAATAAAAAGTGGGTGAGCAATACGCTGACACGCTATATTAGTTGAAAACCTCATGTCACTAGCCCTTTCCTGATGTCGCTAGCCCTTTCCTGATGGTGCGCCCATTTCTATAAAAAAGACCCCGTGCTTTGCTTTACATTGCTGTTTTCCCACCGGCTCTGCCAGGCTCATGGTCATTACAGAATCAGAGGTTTGTATGGCTGCCAAGAGATTTGGCTGGAAACACAACGCGTCCTCTAACAGCTGTAAACTAGCAATTACCAGCCAGACAAACAAAAGATTTCAATCAAGGACATAAATATCGCAGATATCCAAAAATGGACCTGTCCCCTAGCAAAGGAGAGGAACACACAATGGGCCTCATGTAGAAAAACTAGTGCCGACAAGACGTGGAGCCGTTGCCCATAGAAACCAATTAGACTCCACTTTCTTTTTTATGATAGTTTTTTAAAAAACTAACGGATCCAATTTTTCTATGCAACGGCTCTGCTTTGTCTGCATTAAGCGCTACATCAAGCCCACCGCGACTAGACCCCTTACCTTCACCGTATTACACATCCACAAAATAAAATGGACAGAAAATCCACAGACATGATCTGCAACCACACACGTTAATCAGCAGTCTTATTTGCTAATGATCCTACCCCTGTCTCCATGAACCTTTCCATCATAGTTCTTAATTAGTTCTTCAATAAATGTCCCATCCTGATCCAGTACCTCATCTCCCATGTAAGGAATGTTATGCAGCACCGTTTCATCTTCTACCTGAAAAAGAGGTCATAAGATTACACAACTAAGCATTCATGGGGATGTCCCACAAAAATAATCTACATTTTCAAACCAGCAGCTGGATCTGAATTCTTTTGCAATTGTATGTAATAAAAAATTTTGTAGAGCGACTGAGTTATTCAATAAACTGTATCTGTATAGCGCCACCTGCTGTTTGTTCTTTTCCTTATTTCTCTGTCCTACTCGCTGAGGTGGACGTACATGCTCAGTTCTATTCTGCCACCAGCTGTATCTGTGGTTAGAAGCTATGACAGTTACAGTGAGAGCTGCAGCAGAAAGGACATGCCCCTGAACTGTGATACCCATGTTTGTACCCATGCCAATGTTTTTATAGTGTGGGGAGATCTAGAATAGAAGCGGATACTATTTTCCAGCACGAATCATGACAGACATAGATAATTCATATGCAACTTACCATAAAATTTTGCTGGAGGGGAGACCATGAATACATGATAGGTACAGAGGCTACAGCGTTAAGTGTTTTAAGAGGGATGACTTGTTTTGGAAAATCAAAATCACTAGTCACAGAGCACTAAAATATTAAAAGACAACATAAAATTAAAAAAATATTAAAGAGCATAAAATCACAGCTGAAACAGTTTCATGTATCCTACAAAAGCTTTATACCACGATTCTTAAAACAGATATATCACCATATTACAGCATTCGGTTTAAAGGGGTTCTCCAGGAATTAAGAAAATTAAAATACGTAAATATTACTTATAAATATATTTCCAAACCCGTTTTATTAGTCATAATGGCTTGTTTTGACTGGGGAGCAATCATTAGGAGAAATAAAATGGCTGCCGTCCTATTAGTACACACATAACCTGTCCTAATCACACAGGACGACAAGTTACTTCACAACACTGAGGTAAAGAGCTGCCACATCCTCCTCTCTGCTTGTCAAGGATTATGATCCCGAGTACAGTTTAATATGATCTTCAACTGAATCTCTGTAGGAAAGGAACTCATGAGGAGACATGAAGTACAGAGAGGAGGCTGAGGATGTGACTGTGTCCTGCTGAGTGATTAGGACAGGTTTTGTGGGTACTAATAGCACGGCAGCCATTTTATTTCTTCTAATGATCGCTCCACAGATAAAACGAGCCATTATAACTAATGAAAGAAATTTGGGAATATATTTATAATAAGTAATATTTAAGTTTTTGCTTTTTTTCCCCATTTTCTTAATTCCCAGAGAACCCCTTAAAGTGCAACATATTATAGGCACCATTAGCCTAAGGGTCTATTCACATGACCCTATCTGTTTTGCTGCACAGACTTAGAAGCACATGAAAGCTCTCTCGTGTGCTTCCAGGTAGGTGCCGCAAAAGATAGGATATGTCCTATCTTTGGCCATAACATGCGGATTGCTGACCAATTGAAGTCATTTAGCTAATAGAGCCTTAAGGCTCGTTCACATCTCCAGTAACCTAATCGTCCTGGGCATTGTCAGATTCTTTCATTCACCGCCAGATCACAATAAATGCTGGGTTTCGTGTGGATAAATACTGCTGTATGAACCGTTTTTGGCGGCTGACAGCCAACATTTATGCTGAAACAGTCTGGAAGAGCTGGAAGAGCCTGACGTATTTCGAAAGGCAACTGTGAACGTACCCTACCAAAGAATACAACAGGCTCACCAGTGATGATGGCTGCCATGTTCAATAGCAGTATACCTATCTTCACAACTGAGCTAACCAATTCATCTGATCAAACAACATGTCTATCAATACAATTGTTAATACCTCATAATCATTTATTACTATTGCTTTCCACAAGATCTCAGTAAAGGTGCATTTACACCAACAGATTATCTGAGATTTTCTGACCAATCATTGGTCAGATGGCCGTTTACACACACCAACTATTGGTCTGATTGGACAGAAAATGGTCAGATAATCTTACTCTGAAGTATGTAATCATTTTTCACAAACATAACATCTAGGGATGAGTGAATTTAGTTCGGATGCTTCACCCAAAGTCGATTCGCATAAAACTTCGTTTGAATACTGTACGGAGCGAACGCAGAATGTATTGGCTCCGATGAGCTTAAGTTATTACTTCACAAAGTCTCATGAGACTCATCGGAGCCAATACATTCTAATACTGTACGGCATGCTTGCTCAGTACAGTATTTAAACTAAATTTTATGTGAATTGACTTTGGATGAAGCATCCAAAGTAGATTTGTTCACCCCTAGTTGTTCATATTATAAAAAAAAAAAAGCTTATAAGCTTATCAGCTTACAACTAGCTAGTAACGTATAAATTCACTATAGGTTCTTAAAGGGGTTTTCCGGGTATAATGAATTTTTTTTAGTATAGGGTATAATCATGATGAAGTCTCATCATAATAATAGTGTGAAAACTGCAGAATTTTAGGCTTTTTTTTTTTTTTTTAAATATAGATTGTGACGTGGAAACAAAACAAAAATAAAAAAATAAACAATAGGCAATATCTGATGACACGCCCTTTAAAGGTTAATTTAGACAATCCAATGGGATAATAAAAGGATGGGGGGGGGGGGTTTGAATGATTGTTAATATTACCGTTTGTCCCTATTCAGTTTCCAAAGTGTAAGCAATGCAGTAACGCAGGCAATATGGACAATCACAATACATTAGCAAGTAGCTTGTGTTAAAGGGGTTCTCCCATCACAGTCAATGCTAGGATATGCCCCCATTGTCTTATAGGTGTGGGTCCCCACTGGGACCCGCACCTATATCGAGAACGGAGGCCCAAAAGAGAAGGAGGGCGCACTGCGCATGCGCAGCCGCCCTCCATTCATTTCTATGGGGCCGCCTAAAATACCAGAGCGCTGGCTCAGCTATTTCCGTCAGCTCCATAGAAATGAATGGGAGCGGTGGTCGCACTTGCGCGGTGCGCTTCCATTTATTTCTATGAGCACAGCGGGGAGCTGCGCCTGGTGGTGGCCGGACCCCGGGTCCTCCAGGCACAGAGCTCCCCGCTTCGTTCTCGATATAGGTGTGGGTCCCACATTGTCTGAGATGGGACAACCCCTTTAACTTTCTCTACATAATAAATCCTATTTGCTGGAATGAGAGAACCCCTTTAAGGCTTATACAGGGATCTGGTCTTTGCTGCAGGGGAGCCACCGGGCTGGTACCTCTTAGAATATTACTGGTATAGTTGGCACACATAGGTCAAAGACTGCAGCGTAAAGCATGAGAGGTACAGGCAAAGCACACAAGAAGCAGACACCAGGACACATGGAACAGCAGCAATATGAACCTCCATTGAACACAATGGCCCAAACCCACAAGAAGCCGGTGCCTGAGCGCTTGGAACAATGGCGACAAGTGAACCGTCATTTTAACAGTCTGCAGCACATCCCCGGTTTCCAGAAGGTGATATGCTGCCCAATGAGCATTTCTATGCTTCCAATAATCCAGCATTTGCTGGTTTGTCAGAGAACGAGAGTTCTCATGAACTGCAGTATAAAACTCCATACACTATTCCAGTTTATTGAGAGGGGCTTATTCAGAGTCCTCTGATGAATTCTGCCTTTCAGATTATATTACTAGTACTACACAACTTTACTATACAAGGCACAGTTTGTAAAGTATAAGTATAATTAAAAAAAAAAAAGTTCTGAAACCCTAAAAAGGGTAGCATTCTGCCAAAAACCAGCTTTCTGGATTAGTAATATCCCATTCTGAGAATTCAGCCAATAGAAGGGGGTCAGGGGCCAGTTTGTATCCAATCATTTCACTTGAGAACTTAGTGATCCAAAATGAAAAAGGCGTTAATATTGGAGATCCGGTACTTTACGACCCAGCCTTATTGACTACAGCAGGGAGCGGCATCTCGGCACTCCAGCTCTTCTGAAACTAACTCCCAGAATGCTCCATTCACTTCTATGGGAGTTATAAGAGCAGCCCAAGCCGGTATGTATGCTGGGAGTTGTAGTTTCAGAGCAGCTGAAGTGCGGAAGGTTTCTGACCACTGAACTACAGTAATACAGAAATTGTACACCCGCTGCTGTCTCATCAGGAATTCTTTTATTTATATTCCCTCCCGGTACAAAGGCGTAGAGGGGGCTCCTGAACGTTCACACACAACGGAAAGTCCCCTCTATGCACTCCACGGCCAGAGGGACTATAAAGAGAGGAATTACTGATGTGGTCAGCAGAACGTGGATTGTTCATGGGTTACTGGAGTTAACAGGGATGGTCAGAGGTGACAGAGTCCATTTAAAGGAAATGTGTCACCAAAATGTTTATCTGCCAGTTAAAACCAGATAGTAACAAGTCTCTTTTTTTCTAATTTGTTTTTATTTTCCGATTGTAGATTTATTCAGTTTCCTGAACATGGTTATGAGGGCGGCCATCTTGCCGGAGCTGTTCTTAACAGTATTACAAAGCATTAAGAAAATTGCTTTACAGCAGCCCCATGGTCCATAGACAGAATGATCAGGAGGGGACCCTATTGACCTCCATAGGAGAGTTTTCTGGGAATCCTCTGTGCAGAGGTCATTGTACAAGGAAAGAATAGATAAGATCTGACAATCACCTAGTGTGAATGGTGGATCCTGTCTTATCTATACACAGAGGTGATATCATAACAGGCAGGATCAGTATGACAGATAAGCAGGTAACTGCAGTAAAGTGATCTGTACAGACCAAGAAGTGGAGCCAATTAGGCTTAGTGGCCAGTGTGAAAAACAGGATTTTATGTTTTTTTTTTTTTGTTTAAATGTAGATGTTAACATGGAATATTAAAATTAAGCATCAAAAATTCTTTAAAAACGGGATTTAGAAGGGTTTTCCAAGATTTTAATTCTGATTACCTATACTCTGAATTAGGTCATCAGTATCTGATCGGTGGGGGTCCGACAACAGGGACTCCCACAAAACAGCCGTTTAAGGAGGAACTGGGGCTCCAGCTGCCTTCTCACAGCACCACACATTGTATAGCACCTGTGCTTGTTATCACACTCAGCCCCATTCACTTCAATTCGCCTAGGCCATGTGACCAATGAACATGTCCACTGTGAGGATAGATCATCAGTATTAGGCCCCTTTCACACGAGCGTGTTTTCCCGCACTGGTGCAATGCGTGACGGGAACACATAGCACCCGCACTGAATCCTGACCCATTCATTTCAATGGATCTGTGTACATGAGCGTTTTTTTCACGCATCAGTTCTGCGTTGCGTGAAAAACCGCAGCATGTGCTATATTGTGCGTTTTTCACGTAGCCCTGGCCCCATAGAAGTGAATGGGTCTGCGTGAAAAATGCATTGCATCCTGAAGCAAGTGCGGATGCAATGCGTTTTTCACTGATGGTTGCTAAGAGATGTGGTTTGTAAACCTTCAGTTTTTTATCACGCTTGTGAAAAACGCATCAAAACGCATTGCACCCGCGCGGAAAAAACTGAACGCAATCGCAGACAAAACTGACTGAACCTGCTTGCAAAATGGTGCGAGTTTTCCTGAAGGCACCCTGAACGCATCCAGACCTTATCCGTCACTCTCGTGTGAAAGGGGCCTTAAAATCTTGTAAAACCCCTTTAAGCAATAGGTCATTTTCTGATGACACATTTCCTTTAAGCTGAAAACAAGGAAAAGAAACCATGGACAATTATACAGTGGACATATTTATTCATACCTCTCTAGTCCCTCGCAGAGAGCTGACTGAGGTCATTATGTGGACAGGCTGGATCCTTCGCTGCTTCCATTCTTGGTTTAAAATTTCAGTTCGTTCTACAATTTTTTGACGGTTTGAATTAAACATGCCCTGAAAAAGAGATAAAAAGCTGGTAATGTGATAAATATCACTAAAAATGTAGGACTCACAGCGCTGGGGTTGTCAAAATGTGGCAGTGCAGGCAATTCTCTGCGAGTAGGAAACCTCAGCAGAAGTTCTCTCTTCTGGCCAGATGTTGTCATCATACCAGTACCAGTGGAGGTGGAGGAAAGACTCTCAAACCAGACTGTCTATAGTAATGAAAGTAAAGCTGGCCAATGGCCATACACATCAGGTAAACGTCATCTGAAAAAAACGGATCCTTTATTTTGAGCATCCATTGTGCTCATTTTACATCCTTTTTATCAGTTCTGTCAGAGATCCTTTATTTTTGACTGCAGAAAAATTCCTTTCTCCCGTCTAAAATAACTGATCTCTGACGGAACTGACAAAAAAAGATGCAAAATTAGCACAATGGATGCTCAAAATAAATGATCCGTTTTTTTTTTTCCTTTTTTTAATTATTTCTTTCTTCTTCTGAGGGATCAGAAGAATGGAAAACTAAACAGTGATGTGAACCCAGCCTTAGGTGGCATCCAACCACTGCAGAGATCAAGAGGATCCTAATCACTGTCCTCATATGGACAGCAGATATGCATGTGTTGTCACTCTCCATAGATCTGAATGGGAGGGTTTGCACAGATTTTAATATTCCATATGTTTCAAGTTGAGCCACATAACCAAGTGCAGGCCTAGGAGTACAACTCCAGCTGGATCTACAGACGTCTGTGGATATTCCATGCCAGACCTAATTTGTCAAGAAGGATCTAGCAGGATTATACCCGTGGACCAGATATTCTAATGGATTATAAGGGCCATTTTTAATATTAAAAAGGATGGAAAATGCCCTGATTCTCATGTAGGCAGAGTTAGAAATCAACAGCAGTTTTCATTCCGCCAATCTGTAATGATAGACAACCATAGTGGCTTTAGCAGTAGGTGAAGTAATAATATTCTCCCATGAAACTTCATACAAGCAAAATCCCTCATCTAGACTATCCCAGGCTTATCTATGTACCTTTACTTCATCCGCTCGTCTGAAACGCTTAAGCTGCCGCAGACGCATATACTCGGATTTCACCCGCTTCCTCCAGCAAACCGGTCCTTTCTCAGATTTTTTGCCCGTCTGGCCCATGATTATCCTGTGGAGATAACATCTTGATTTCTAATTCTGTCAGTACATTTAAACACTCCACCGTATTTAATTAAAATGTATTGACATCATAGCCGGGGGGTGATAAGGTACAGTTGTATGTACAAAATATCATGAAAACATTACAAATTAAACAAGGAGGTGCCATCTTCAGTTCATGAAAACGGTTCAGACAACGTAATATAAAAGTCAGTAACACGGAAAGAGGTAATATATTCTAACCAAGGTGAGAAATGCAAACGAAGGCTGAAATGAAGTGTAAAGCCTCCAGCTTGTTCTAGTAGACTGCAGCTATAAGTTACTATCCATTATCCACACCATTAAAGGGGTTGTCCCACAGGAAGCATTTCTCTGCGACCCACAGGATATGAGATAATCAGATTACAAAGGGTCCGACCATTGGTGCCTCCAGCAGTCCCGAGAATCAGGGCCCCCATCGTCACTATGTCAGTCCAACAGTTCATTCACTTCTATGAGACTGATGTCTACATCAGCCCCATAGACATGAAAGAAGCAGTGGACCAACAAGCGCACTACCAGGCCATTCTGAGAAGGACTCAGGGGCCCAGTGGTTGGACCCTCCACAATCTGCTAATCATCACCTGATCTGTGGATAGGTAAAAAATGCTTCTTGTGGGACAACCCTTTTATTAGTGTGGATAACTTAGGGGCTTTTGTCTCATACCATGACAGCTCCCTTGGTGAAAGCACCAGAAACACAAACGTAAAGGGGTTGTGCAGTATCCTATAAAATGTCATTTAATTCTGTAAACCTCGTCTAGTCTCCTAAAGAGCCTAAAAGTGCACCTGTCACCTTTACCTGAGCCTTCACTTCAATCTCCATGCTCCCGCTGCGCTCTATTGTTTACAACCCTAACTTCCAGCTTGTGGTCGTAGATGAGCTGCAGCCACAACACTACCCATAATGCTGTGTGCTGTAAGATCAGCCAGAAATGTCAACGCAAACTACATCCTTCCCTGAGCTCCATCCTCCATCTTCTTGCCATTTCCACCCACCCAGCTTCGATATGACAAGCAGTGGACTCGTCCTACCCTACTTGTGGATTCAGAACATTGACCAGCCCATTCCAACATCACATGGTTCTGACATCATGACCATTTGGGCGGGGATTCTGACAGAAGGTAACATGGGAGGCCTGGTTGTGATGTCTGAGGAAAACCAGTCTCCACAGAGGGTGCAGTCACATGACCATTCTCCCGATCTCCAGAGTGAGACAGAAAAAGTAGTGCAAGTCCATTAATAAGTTGCAGGGCCTGGCAGGGGAAGCACAGGGAAAGGGAAAAATGTATACTCGGATAACCCCTTTAACAGGAGATAAGTATAGAGTAAGATATGAGGTACACTGGTTCACCTGAAAGCTTGTATAAACTAGAGCTCATGTACACGGCCATATTCCGGTACAGAGCTGTAAATTCGGCTGCTTCCTCGAATTTTACAAAGAAATTTGTTTTGTTACACGAATCGCATTCCATTGTATGTAGCCAGTGTTAATCGCGCTGCCCCCATCATCGAACCCCTTAGATGCCACGTTCATTGCCAATCGCAGCATCCAACATTAAAATTGAGACCTTTCAGGGGTTAATCAGGGTATTAAAAAAAAAAAAAAAAAAAACACATAGCCACATTATCCATTTGCTTGCGGAGAGACAACCGCGCCCATATTGACTGAAGACTGTGCGGTGACGTCAGAAGTCACAGCATGCGAGATTTTGTGCAGTTTCTTGGCCATGGCGGCCTCACGAGCAGATGGATGAGGCATTTTTTTTTTTTTTTTACAGCCTTTTCAGGAAAAATAGATTAGTTACCATGAAGCATGATGAAATTCTGCTTTGTGCCAAATCAAATTTTCCCTGAAATTCGTATCGAAGTCAATTCGTTTAACTTCGATTCGCTCATCTCTAGTCATGAGTATGTGATCGATGGGGGTCTGACACCCTCACCAATCAGCTGTTTGAGAAGGCACCGGCGCTCGCAGTAGAACAGCGGCCTTCTCACAGCTTTCCCTAGGCCAGCGACGAAACTTTCATCGGCCTAGGCGCAGCTCAGACCCATTGAAGCTAGGTTGTTGGACCCCTGATCCACTGATCAGACTCTGATGACCAAATCTTGGAAAAACCCTCTCAAAGGGTTGTGTCACTTAAGAAAATTTATCACGTAGAAAAAGTGAATACAAGGCACTAATACAAGGTTACGACCACCAAGTAATCCAACTGTGCTTGTACACTGTAGGAAAAAGCTCTGGCCTCTGGTGACAGGGACTCTGGGGGCTCAAAGAGGCACGCATGTCCCTGTGACCCCTGGAAACAAACAGTGTATAATGTGATGGAAAAATGAATCAAGCCGGCAAAGGAGTTTTCCAAGATATTTTTACTAATGAAACCTGGGACCCCCATCGATCAGCTGTTTGAGAAGGAACGACACTTGCAGTAGCAGCACGGCTACGTCATGTTCATTGGTCACATGGTATAGGAGCAGCTCTGTCCCACTGAAACTAATACATTCTCAAATGTTCAGCGCTGAGCACTGAGAAGGCAGCAGCGCTACTTGAATTGTTTTTGTTTTTTTTATATGTATTTTCTATCTGTATGCAGTGCATTATACCTTGCAGCAGAACGCTGATAGAAAGCCTATTAGGCTACATGCACACGACATTTTTAAAAAAAAAGTCCGTTAAAAACAGAAACACTGTCAGTTTTTCATGGTCATTTTGCATCAGTGTGCGCATCCATTTTCTGGCCGCGTGTCCAGTTTTAATGTCCGTTTTGCATCAGTTTTTCATGGATGAATTGGATTGGCAGTTATTTTTTGCCCCCAACTATAATCATGACCCCCATGATGCCCATAATGTCCTCCATAGTGCCCTTAACTAAAATAATGTCCCCCACGGTGTAAATTTTTTTTATAGTGCCCCAGCTAAAATAATGTCCCCCGTAGTGTAGGAATATTTTTAATGTCCCCAGCTTCAATAATGCCCCCAATGTAGGCCCCCATGTTAAATAATGTCCCCCATAGTGTAGTATTTATTTTGTTTTAATGTCCCCAGGTTTAATAATGTCCTATGTAGGCCCCCATCTTAAATAATTTCCCCCATGGTTTAAATAAATGCTCCCACAGCTGCTTTTTGATGATTTAAAAACAAAAAAAAACAAAAAACATCCAATTGCTCGCACTGCAGCAGTCTCTTCTCTCTTCAGTGAACAGGACCTGCTGAAGGACCTGCGATGTGCGCGATGACGTCACTGCGCGCCGCCACGTGGTTACATCACCGTGCATATCACAGGTCCATCGGCAGGGCCTGCTCAATGAAGAAAGAAGACACTGCCGCAGCGCGAGCAAGTGGATGAGGTGAGTTTTTTTGGGTTTTTTAACCCCTAAAATGGCCATATAAGTAAAGTGTACCCGTTTTTAACGGCCGTTAGACAGGAGCTCTCCTGTCAATCGACCGTTTGAAACGGTCCCATTGATTTCAATGGGGCCATCTGGCCGTGGAAACAGCCAAAAAAAGGGACATGTCCTATTTTTGGACGGACGCTATTCAATGGCCGTTAAAAGAACGACCATGTGAATAGCCCCATAGACTTTGATTGATGCTAAAAATGGTGTCGTGCATGAGCCCTTAGGGCCTAATAGACTTCTGGAGCTTCCACAGCTCACAAAGCACAGCACTGTACATGGTATAGCAGTTGTGCTTGGCATTGCAGCTCAGATCCATTCACTTGACTGAGCAGCACATAGGCCATGTGACTAGGGTTGTCACGATACCAAAATTTTGATTCAATTTTGATACCATAAAAAAGTATTGTGATACTCAATACCGTTCGATACCCTGGAAAAAGAGATATTTTTTAATATTTTAATAGATCTGGCTTTTTCAGACGCAAGGATACCGAATAGGTTTACTTTTTTATTGTTTATATATTTTTATATGTAAAATGAGGAAAGGGGTGATTAAAAGTTAATATTTTGTTGTTGTTTTTTAAAACTTTTTATTTAATAACTATTAGCCACCTTAGCCGATGGCGGTACACCATGTTTTCTAAAAGATACTAGGCTGTGCAGTAGTGAGGCCTAGTATTGGAAAACAGCAAATTCCAGTATTGTATCGATCAGAGTGCAAAAGTATTGATTGGGTATTGAAAGTTTGATACCTGGTGCAACCCTACATGTGACTAACGAATATGACATCACTAGCCTAGGAGGAGACTGGGGAACCACAGCCTTTTCAAACAGCTGATCAAAGGAGGTCCACCAATCACATATTAGTGACCTGTTTGAGGATAGGCCATCAATATCAAAATTTAGGACAACCCCTTTAAAGTCTCATCTAACAAGGAAAAAAAATTTTTAAAATAGACTTACTAATCCTATAGATGGTGGAAACCTGGGCCATGGACACCTTTAGAGCAAATTTTTTGATACGATTGCATTACACTCATTTTGGACTAAGAATTTTTTTTTTTCAATTCGTGTTTATTAAAAATTGTAGAAGTTTTGTGATACACGTGGTTAAAAATGAGCCTATTTGCACACTGTCCCTCCTGAGTTCCACTAGCTGATGGGTCATGTGAAGCCTTATCTCTGATCTCCTTCCTCACAAACACTCAGTTTGATAGGTGTTTAGCTATGAGAGAGAATCAGAGAGGCTTCACATGAGCCGTTTTAATACAAAAACTGAAAAAATTTTAATAAAGACCAACAGCAAAATAATTTTTAGCCCAAATTTAGTAAAACACACTGAACTGGTGTTTTATGGGAAATCAATAAAAAAACAAAACTAAACCAACTAAAAAACATTAAACATAAATTACGTGTGAAAGAGGCCTACTGCAGATTCACATTTCTCTATGGCTATAAATACTTGATAACAGCAGATCTTGCTGCAAAATTCCCAAAAACACACAGATAAGATGGTAAAACTAAAATACTGCGTTTCTCACATGCTTGTCCTTGAAATTCCATAAAATCGAGAGTGTCTCCAAGTATATTTCTTGTTTTCCCATTTTAGAAACTAGTATATGTGATTGTGAGGCTACTTTCACACTTGCGGTAGCCTTTTCTGGCAGACTGTTCCGGCTGGAGAACAGCCCTGCCGGATCCGTGCTACCACAGGTCCACCATGCTGCCGGAAGTCTGCACTATCATGGGGGCTCATACAAGACTCACTGTTTAGCAGGTGTAATTACAAATATGCCATCCCATTCACTTCAATGGGACAGCTCCCTCCTATTCAAGTGAGCACTTTTGATGGAGATCAGAATGGACACTCTGGGTTGCATCATAACAGACCCATAGACAACAAGCTGTGATGAACTGTGCTTTCTGACATCTCTTTATCATAATTTTTACTACAGTAGCTCATTTGCAAGAATGGACCAAACAGAACTTTCTATATAAATGTTAGCTTTGTGCCATATACCACAGGACACCTTCAGAGGTCTTGTGGAGTCCACAGGTGAACGCTGTTTTGGCAGTAGAAGACAATACATAGGCAGGTGGTTTCAATGTTATGGCTAATTGAATACACAGTGGTGCATGACACCACTTCAGAATTGTATCCTAAAGTCCTAAAAGTAGATAAAAATATCCAAATCAAACACTTCAAAAATGTTACTTTTTAGAAAATGATCCAATATCACATGTCTATGAATGGCACAAGTAAGTCTTTGGGATTAGCAGATGAGTTGAAGGTGACAATCTGGTGAGAGTGGTGCCCGTTTTACTTCAAGAACAGAGATCTATCAAAGTCTGATCTTTACAACACGTCTGTGGAAGTGAATCACAGCACAAAGGCCACTTTCACACGAGCGAGTTGTACACTCCGGACTCGGAGCGCGAGTATAAGACAACTCCAGTCCTGAACTTCTAGCACTACTGGGGTTGCATAACATTATATTGATCTATGATGCTATGTAACCCTTAGGGTACTTCGCGTTTACAAATTCCGGTATTGAGCTCCGTCATAGGGGCTCAATACCGGAATAAAACGCTTCAGTTTTGTCACCATTCATTGTCAATGGGGACAAAACTGAACTGAAGAGAACGGAATGCTCCTAAATGCATTCCGTTCAGTTCTCTTCAGTCTCCAGACCGGAAAGCAAACCACAACGTGCTGCGGTTTGCTCTCCGGTCTGGGCATCCGCACCAAGACGGATCCGGAATGACCCCCAATGCAAGTCAATGGGGACGGATCCGTTTGGTGTGACACACTAGTAAACGGATCCGTCCTCCATTGACTTTCAATGGAGTTCATGACGGATCCGTCACCTTGCACTTTTCCCCACAGCTCCCTCCAGCAGGGGGTGCTGTGGGGAACCTTTCCTTCCATTGTGTGTGCCGTCCTCCTGTGGTGTCCAAAGCTGCTGGGACAGGTAAGAGACAGTGAGACAGTGTCTGACTCATCTGAGCCCACACATTCTAATACTGTACGGAGATGGCTCTCCTTACAGTATTATTCCAAAGTTTTGAACAAAGCGACTTTGGATGAAGCATCCTAAGTTTGTTTCGCTCAACACTAATGGCAGCCACTGACTTCCCAGGAACTCACCCCAGCCACACACACAATTATCCCTATGCTTTAAAGGGGTTTTCCGAGTTATATATATCGATGACCTATCCTCAGGATAGGTCATCAATATCAGATCGGCGGGAAACCCCTTTAAGACCCTGTGAGAAATGCGTATTACAACTGTTTGTCATTTTGTCATTGAAGGACCTTAAAGGGGTTCTCCGGCAATTAGGAAAATGAAAATACTTAAATATTACTTTATTATAAATATATTCCCATATACCTTTTATTAGTTATAATGGCTCGTTTTGTCTGGGGAGCAATCATTAGGAGAAACAAAATGGCCGCCGTCCTATTAGTACACACAAAACCTGTCCTAATCACACAGGAGGTCATTACTTCACAACACTGAGGTAAAGAGCTGCCTCATCCTCCTCTATGATCCTTACAGTTTAATATGATCTTCAGCTAAATCTCTGTAGGAATGAAGTTCATGAGCAGATGTGCCTGATGAGCAGCAGCTCTTGTATGCAGTCTCCATTACCACAGTCTGTCCTGTCGGACTCCATTCCTATAGAGATTCAGTTAAATTTCTTATCATCTGTATTCAGGATCATAATCCCTGACAAGCAGAGAGGAGGATCATGAGGGAGTTCTTTACCTCAGTGTTGTGAAGTAACTTCTCCTCCTGTGTGATTAGGACAGGTTCTGTGTGTACTAATAGGACGGCGGTGGGGCACTCTGGCTGTGTGGAACAATTATTAGGGTTGTCACGATACCAGAATTTTGAGTTCGATACCGATACGTACAAAAGTATCACGATACTCGATACTGATACGATACCTCGCCAAAATAAAGAAGAACCTATTAATGCCACCCTGGCCCTTATCTGTGCGCCCCTCCCCCCCCCCCCCTTGCTTTTGACCCTGCTCTGTGCACCACCCTGGCCCTTTCAATGCAGCCCCTGGCTCTTATCTGCGCCCCTTTGGCTGTGCCTACCTGGCCCCTGTCTGCACCCCTGGGATCTGACCCTTGTCTTTGTACGCCTCTTCCTGGTCTGCGCCCCTGGGCCCTTATCTGTGCCCCACTCCCTCTTTGTCTGTGCCTCTCTGGTTGTCGTCTCTGCTGCCCCCTGTGTGCGCCATCCTGGCCCTTATCTGTGCACCCCTCACCCCCCCCCCCTTTCCCCCCAGGACCTTGCTTGTGACCCTGCCCCTTACCCCTTATCTGTGCGCCACCGGCCCTTTTCAGTGTAGCCCCTAGCCTTATCTTGGTCCCCAGGCCTTGTTTGCACAGGTGTACTGTGACATCACTGTGCTTATTATCCCTGTACAGTGACATGACTGTGTTTATTATCCCTGTACGGTGACATCACTGTGTGTATTATCTCAGTACTGTGACATCGCTGTGTGTATTATCCCTGTACTGTGACATCACTGTGTGTATTATCTTTGTACAGTGACATCGCTGTGTTTATTATCCCTGTACAGTGACATCGCTGTGTTTATTATCCCTGTACAGTGACATCGCTGTGTGTATTAACCCTGTACTGTGACATCACTGTGTGTATTATCTTTGTACAGTGACATCGCTGTGTTTATTATCCCTGTACAGTGACATCACTGTGTTTATTATGTCTGTACTGTGACATCACTGTGTTTATTATCCCTGTACAGTGACATCACTGTGTTTATTATCCCTGTACAGTGACATCGCTGTGTTTATTATCCCTGTACTGTGACATCGCTGTGTTTATTATCCCTGTACTGTGACATCACTGTGTTTATTATGTCTGTACTGTGACATCACTGTGTTTATTATCTCTGTACTGTGACATCACTGTGTTTATTATCCCTGTACAGTGACATCGCTGTGTGTATTATCCCACTGCAGGAAGAGGTAAGTGGTCTGTGTTTGTGTGTTTGTTTTCTATTTTTCAGGGTCGTGAATGCAGAGGACTACGTCGGATTCGGTGGACTACGTCGGACCAGCTTTTTTTTTTTTTTTAATAAAATGGTCAAACAGGGGTCTGGGAGAGTGTTTATTTCAATAAAATGTTTTATACTTGTGTGTGTGTATTTTTTTTTACAATACTACAGTTTTAGTAATTACGGCTATCTACAGACGGCCCTGATTACTAATACTGGGCTTAGTGCTTGCCGGTATGGCAGGCCAGCACTAACCCCAACATCTATTACCTCGGCACCCACCGCCACCAGGGGTGCCGGGAAGAGCCGGGTACCCGCAGGACCGGACCTTCTAAATTGAGGGTCTGGCTCTGGGGCGGCTGCAGGCTGGTACCATTAGGCTGGGAAGGGCCAATAACCGTGTCCCTTCCCACCCTGGTAGTGCCAGGCTGCCGCTGCTGGTTGTATCTGGCTGGTGAAGGAAAAAAGGGGGGGACCCCATGCCTTTTTTTTTTTTTAAATAATGAAATTACGCTGCGTCAGGTCATAGTGCGCGCCAGGGAAGACTGTGGAGCGCGGAACCAGTGAGGACAGCGGCGGCCAGAACAGGTAAGTATGATTTTTTTTTTTAAGTGGCTGGGACCTGGGTGGGCTGATCTGAGTGGGGTGCGGGGGCCCTGGCAGCGCGGCAGGCCGATATTAGAACATGGGGCAACGCATTAAAGTGATGCGCGCGCCATGTTCTAAGTATCGGACCGCAAGAAAACTCGGTATCGAGCTCTCCATTTTCCTCACCCTAGTACCCCTCTGGCATTAATACAAACATTCTTGCGCCCTGGCATTTCAGCGCCTACTGGGGCCTGGGCCAAACTATATGGCAATACTATAGGGGAAATTTCAGAAACCGATGGTTCCATCAACTGGGCTAAGGCTCAAGACCTCCTAGCAGGAAGAGACTTATCTTTCTTCTACTTAGAGGACTTTCGAAGAGACATTAAGAATATTACCTTACCACACTCTCTTAACAGAACCCTGACCTGGGCAGAAAAGGCCCTAAGTGCTCCACGAGAACCAAAAAAGTCCCTTTCCATCCTATACAAACACTTCTTGTCCTCTATGTCTCAACATCTTTACTTTCTGAGCGAATGGGAAAAGGAACTAAACATCCCTTTTACTGAACCCGAGAAAGCCTCTATACTAGCCCATTCGCACGGCTTCAACAGATGTATCAAAATACAAGAGAACTCGTACAAACTGTTGACGAGATGGTATAAGACCCCAGTATTTTTACATCGAATAAACAACTTGATACCTGTTGGAGATGTGGGATAGAGAAAGGCTCCCTATCACATATTTGGTGGTTCTGCCCACGTATAACTCCCTTTTGGTCAGATATCACTAATACAATCCACCAGGTATGCAAGGTAAAAGTGTCCTTGGACCCTAAGTTGGTGCTACTATGGTGCCCTAATGACAGCCTAAAACCGTCTAAACAGAACCTACCAACCATGCTTATTACTGCAGCCAGACTCCTCATCCCGCTCCTCTGGAAAAGTGACTCTCCCCCTACATTAACATCATGGCAGGATAAAGTAGACCAGCTATATCGGTTCGAAGAATTAGCCCACTGGGAAACACATACTAGATCGAGATTTCTAAAAACCTGGGGCCCTTGGAAGTCATTTAGGAACTTTACCTAGATCCCCACCCGGATAAGGTCTTCTCACATCTCTCCTTGGTAGGTACACCCCATACAAACAGAATTGGCTAAACAAATAAAACCTATACTCGGCGACTACCTACTGTCATATTTCAACACTTCCTTCTATATGACATTATTTGCCCCCCCCCACCCTACCCTCTCCCCTTTTTTACTGCATTGCTCGACGCCCCCCATCATCACTTCCCTTAGCCTTACCTATTCCCAGCTTGCCTCACCCTACAAAACCCCACCTTCCCTTTTTCTGCTTTATAGCCACTTAGCTATTAGGCAACTGATCACAACTGTTTATTTGAACTGTATTCATCTGACATAACTACCTACTGTATTCATTCTCTATTATGGCCTAAATGTATTGTTACATGTTATGTACCAACTGTTTCTTAAATAAAGAGAATTAGTAATAGGACGGCAGCCATTTTATTTCTACTAATGATTGCTCCCCAGACAAAACGAGCCATTATAATTAATGAAAGGTATTTGGGAATATGTTTCTAATAAAGTAATATTTGTGTATTTTCATTTTCTAAATTCCTGGAGAACCCCTTTATGTGAGCAGTTCATGGGAGGGAACCCACCATCATAACAAAACTGAAGCTGTCTTGTATGTAGGAATGGGCTAAAATTCCTCCAGGCTGATGTGCAGGAACAATCGTTGCAGTTATTGCTGTACAAGGCGGTCACAGTAGATGCTGAAAGCAAAGGTTCACATACTTTTTCCATTCACAGACATATGATGCTAGACTAATATTAGACTACGTTTAGACTCATTTGTTTGATTTGGTTATCTTTATCTACTTTTAGGACTTACGCGACAATCGGATGTAGTTTTAGGCAAAATTTATGAAGAAACGGACAGTTCTGTGGGGGTTCACAAACTTTCATGCACAACTGTTTATAAAAACATGTATACATAAACTCAAAGCCAATAAAGCAGCAGGTAAAGGGATTCTGCGCTGCCCGGGTAACGACAAGCCAAGTACATGTAACTGTATCCGGCCGGATTACTCATGTAACATACTTGTATCACAGACGTCTTCATACTGGAGAGAAATACGAGTCCTGCAGTACTTTGATTATTTTAAGAATCTTTCACAGTTTATTACAGTGAATAAAATCACACAAACTTTCATGATGGATCCCAATGCTGCTAATAACCATGCTGGGAAACCGCACCCTTGGGTGGGGCAGGGTTCATACAATAGGAGCATACATACACCCAATGATTACTTCTAGAATGTAACCTAATGTATCACATTGTTTATTACTGACTACTGATCATCTATAGTCAGCTCACAATACAAATTATCAGTGCTATTAAAGGGGTTTTCCAGGAGAACATTATTGATGATATGTCCTCAGGATAAGACGTCAATATCCGACTGGTGGAGGTCTGACCCCCCCCCCCCCCCCCCCCCCTCACCAGATACCAAGCCCATCACCAGACATTCTGTGGCAGCTATGCTTGGTATTACAACCCAGACCCATTCATTTGGGACTGAGCTGCACATACGACATGTGACGTCACATTGCCTAGGAAGAGGCCCTGGCACTCACAAGAGCTTCCTGGTCTTTAAACAGTTGATCGGCAGGGGTGCTGGGAGTTGGACCCTCACCAATCAGATATTTATGACCTATCCTCAGGAAAGGTCATCAATATTTTACTCCTAGAAAACCCATTTAAAGAGGACCTTTCACCTCTCCTTACTAGCTTCATGTATTCCCCATGTAATAACAAGTCTGGAACATCTATTCTTATGTCTCTATGTTGTACCATTCCTTTATTATTTCTACTAGAAGTTATGAATGAATTGCTAGCAGTCTGCAGTAAGGGTACAGAGGGGTGGTAACCATTTGGGGGGGTGTACCTGCACAGACTGACTCTATCCAATCAGTGCTGCCATGTTCAGGTACACCCTCCCAACTGGTTACCTCCCCTCTGTACCCTTACTGCAGACTGCTAGCAATTCACTTGTAATAACTTCTAGTAGAAATAAAAAAATGGCACAACACAGGAGTGGTGAAAGGTCCTCTTTAAGGGCTCATGCACACGACCATAGCCTGTTTTGTGGTCTGAAAATTGCAGATCAGGAAAACACGGATGCACATTTATTTGGGACTGAGCTGCACATGGGACATGTGACGTCATGTTGCCTAGGAAGAGACCCTGGCACTCACCAGAGCACCCTGGTTTTCAAACAGCTGATCAGCAAGGGTGTTGGGAGTTGGACCCTGACCGATCAGATATTAAAGACCTTTCCTGAGGATAGGTCATCAATATTTTACTCCCAGAAAACCCCTGCTGGCTCGGCTATTTCCGTCAGCTCCATAGAAATGAATGGGAGCAGGGGCCACGTGTGCGCGGTACGCTCCCATCCATTTCTATGAAGAGCCGGCTTGGTGGTGGCCAGACCGGAGTCCTCCAGCCACCACCTTGCGGGAATCCGTTCTGGATATAGATGCGGGTCCCAGCGGTGGGACAATGGGGTCATATCCTAGCGATATGTCCCCTTTGTGCATGATGACACAAACCCTTTAAGGGCTTATGCACATGACCATAGCCGGTTTTGTGGTCCGCAATATGGACAAGAACAGGACATATTCTATTCTTCTTGAGGGGCTGTGGAGCGGACATATGGATGAGGAGAGCACACTGTTATGTTTATGTGCATGAGACCTAAACAAGAGGCCCTTGGGATACAGATATATCTAAATACAATTCTAGTGGCCCAGTATTCCTGGCAGCACTGACGTCTGTCGGTGCATTTAGGCGCTGGGTTAGGTACTGGGTTATGCTAGTAATCGTCTTTATCATCATTTTATTACCAGTGCAGGTATGACACTAGGCCAGTTGGTGATCATTTATGATCTGAATCTTCCCTTGTGTCTCCTCAATGGTATCTGCCTCTCTAGACACAAAGGACAGACTTCATGCGCCATAAAAACATGCATCTGTCAGCAGTTCTCATTCCCATAAGTAACACTGTTAATTGAGAAGAGGCATGATAGTCTCATGATATATTGCTCAACCACTTCCCTGTAGACGACATTTAATAAAATATGCAACAACCTAAAAAGCATTCCCCGACCACAGAGTACGACGCCTCATGTTCGCTCAGGAAGGTTGTGAGAGGATTTTATTTCCGAGCAGAGAGCCAATTTACAAAAATATATGACTACAAAATACCAAAAAAAAATAATAATAAAAAAAAAAAAAATCACCAAACTTTTGCCTGAAGAGAATTGCAGAGAAAGGGAAAAAGGAACTTCAAGAACCGCCTATCAGGTTTATATCATGATGACTGTATGTGGAAACTAGTCAAATGAAAAGCCATGTGCTCTAGATTTGAAACGAGTTGGACTTTCCCCACATAGTTCTGTAGCGCAGTGGAGCAGCTCAGCATAGGCCACAATTCAGGTGGGCACAAGCCTCAGAAGCTTAGACTCAGATCCTTCCTTCACCAGTGGCCTCAATGAAGAAGAAGCACCAATTATTCACCTAACGAGCAGCAACACTTCACAAAATCAGATCCATAGAGGAACTGGGGCGTTACTGCTCACTGAGGGAATAAGTGACTGGACCTCCTTGGGAAGGCTAGCACTGCTGTCATATGGTCAGTTAAACCCATTTCATACTGCCTGGTCTGACAAGATATATTAATTGGTCAGGCAGATATGACTGGACAGAGTCAGAACAAAGGTGAAGACTCCACCTCTGGATAAATGATGTGGTGGTTGTGCCTGATGGCAAACTACAGCCAATTAGCATATAGAACGCCAATATGAATGGGTGACGGATATTGGGAATCGGAGGTCGTATCAGGAGGTAAAAAAAAAAAAAGAATGTTCAGCAGGCGGTGGGATTTATACGTGGTATGCAGATTACAGGTCCTCATTAAGAGGCAGCCCTGGAGAAGGTAGCAATACCCGAGTTATAAGATAAATGCTTTATTTTCCTCCTGGCCGTCAAATGTGCCAGGTGTTGAGGTCAGCCTATAGACACAGGGTGCCCTCCAATCACTTTATGCACTGTTATATTTTCAGAACGCCCTAAGAAGTAAATGGCACATGGCGCAAGTGCGGTCAGCTATTTCCGGAACACCCATGGAGGTGATTGGAGGGTGGTCACACTTGCACCATTTTTCACTTTGGAGGTGCTATTCTAGGGATAGGTGCAGGTCCCAGAGGTGACATCTGACATTGGAGGCACATCCTATCAATATGCCATCAGTGTGTGATTTTTTTAATAAGCACTCATTTTAGAGAGAGTGATCCATTCTGTCAAGGGCCATCATGTCTGATCACCTAAAAGTGGCCATACACATTAGATAAACGTCGGCCAAACCAGTAGATTTCAGCAGGACCAGTCATCCATTGGCAGACCGCCCATGACATCAAGAAGGGTCAGCCATCTTGGTTTTCAGCATGCCTGATAATCCATTGCCAGGTGTAGTAGTGGTTTATTCCCCTCTTCCTATTCAGAACACATGTATAATCTGCTGAGCCAAGTGTGCATTGGGGCGGAGGGTGTCAACAGCTATCGAAGGTACAAACCCTGCAAGGGCGGTGAAATGACTATAACTATAACTATAAAAATAACTAAACTAACTAACATCAGCGTAGATTTGGTGCTGAATTTAAAAGCTTGTTTTAAAAATCCATCATGTGAACATATCCTTAGGGTCCTACCCATCACTGGTCTCCACTTACACTGCTCCCCGAGAATGGAGGCCAGGAGCTTCTCGCCCAGGAGAAAATATTCACTTGGCCCAATCCTTCTCTCAACCGACATCATCTGTCATGGAAGAGTTGGAAGCTCACCATACAAATTAGACAGTCTACCACAACAATGTGCTAATGTGTATGGTGGTCTACACAGAGTCTCCAATACAGGTATGAGCAGAGCCTTAGTTCCGATTCACAAGACTGGTCAGCCCAGGAAACATGGTCCAAGTGTCAGCCCAGGAGATGTTGCAGACCCTAGTCGTGTGAATCAGCTCAAAGACCTAATTCACACATCCGCGATTCTGAGCCAAAACCAGGTGTGGGTCAAACACGCAGAGAACACGTAAAAATCTTATCTGTGTAGACGCTAACCTTGGGTTTGGTTAACAATCACTGACGATAATCACGGATCAAACAATGACAAGTGAATACGGTCTTAGGCTGAGACCACCTGACGTGTAACAAAAATTCTAAAGGGTCGCACAAATATTTTAGACCCAAACAGACACAAAGTTTCCCATGACAAAGGCCACACAATATCAACCTAAGCAACAAAAGATTCTCTATTTGGAGTGACGATGCTGTCCTTTGGATTTTGTGTTTGGCGCCGACGTGTAGGCATCCACATTCAGGTGTGAGGAGTGGCATTACACACAACACTGACGTCTGTGACAGCACCGCCTCGCAGTCAGGAGGACAACATCTGTACTGAAATGTCACAGCAGCTTACCATGAGCACACACAAAAATCACCAGCTAGACCAAGCAGATTGTCCTATCAACGCCGCCTGAAGGTGACCACAAGTGTCGGATGAGAAACTGTCACTTGTATACCGTAATAGGATACAAGAACTACTGCTGAGCAACAGGAATACAAACTAGGGCACTTCTCAATGTCCCTCAGTCAGCAGTGACTTATTTCCAGCAGGTAATAAAGATGTACTAACGCTGTCCTCACTGTCCCTGCACACACCTAGCTCTTCATGGACTGCTGAACTGCACACACCTAGCTCTTCATGGACGGCTGATCTGCACACACCTAGCTCTTCAGGGACGGCTGACCTGCACACACCTAGCTCTTCATGGACGGCTGACCTGCACACACCTAGCTCTTCATGGACGGCTGACCTGCACACACCTAGCTCTTCATGGACGGCTGACCTGCACACACCTAGCTCTTCATGGACTGCTGACCTGCACACACCTAGCTCTTCATGGACTGCTGACCTGCACACACCTAGCTCTTCATGGACTGCTGACCTGCACACACCTAGATCTTCATGGACTGCTGACCTGCACACACCTAGCTCTTCATGGACTGCTGACCTGCACACACCTAGCTCTTCATGGACTGCTGACCTGCACACACCTAGCTCTTCATGGACTGCTGACCTGCACACACCTAGCTCTTCATGGACTGCTGACCTGCACACACCTAGCTCTTCATGGACTGCTGACCTGCACACACCTAGCTCTTCATGGACTGCTGACCTGCACACACCTAGCTCTTCATGGACTGCTGACCTGCACACACCTAGATCTTCATGGACTGCTGACCTGCACACACCTAGATCTTCATGGACTGCTGACCTGCACACACCTAGATCTTCAGGGACGGCTGACCTGCACACACCTAGATCTTCATGGACTGCTGACCTACACACACACAGCTCTTCATGGACTACCATGGCTGTCCCGGCACACACCTAGATAGATCTTCATGGATCTTCTCACTGTAAGCAGTAGCTAAGGCAACGTTAATCAGACATATGTTAGGAAGACTCCTAGCACTGCTCTGCCCATTCATGACAGTCACACTATGAAACTTTCCGCACAGGTACCGCTGCGCCACACTAACAGTGAGAAGTTCCCCACAGTGTAGCCACAGTACCGGAGCAGCACCTGTCCCGCTACTGACCCTGCACCTACATCCTCCCAGCACACTGTGTGGCTCTCCCTGAGCCGGGAGCCCCTCCTCCTCACTAGCTGGGGGCGGCCCCTTTGTCCTCGCCTGCACTCACCCAGGGCCCATAGTATAGCCCACTCCAGCCAGCACACGGGACAAGCGGGAATTACCGTATAGTGCCTGTCTCCTCTGCCGTTCCTCCTCTTCCGCCGGTTCTCCTCCTTCCCCCCAACAATTAAGTGACAAGCAAGCTCACTCAGCAGCACCGGTTCCAGGCGCCAAACTAACCTCCCCGGTCCACCTTTCCCCGCCCACCCTGTCCCCGAATACAACCACGCCCACACCGGCGCCTAACCACGCTCTCCTGATTGGTCGTTGAAGCGGCGCTCTAAGCAAGAAGAGCCAATGAGGGAGCAGAGAGGGAAACGAAGCCGGCGCCAGCAGTTCCCCCCTCATCCAGTCGCGCTCTCCGGATCCTTTGTTCTGCTTTTCCTGTGGCGGGGGCGCGCGCTACTTTCTTCCTGGCTCACCTCAGTGCCCGGTTGTCTTACGTTTATATACCTGTCAGTGAAGTTACTTACAGTTTGTGGCTCTTATGAGTTTCGGCAGTGTGGCTTCCAGCAATTTACCGCTCCAGTATGGACTAACACTTATATATTCTGTCAGACCGGCTCGGCGTGTCATGTATTAGTTTGTTTTATTTACTAGAACGAAAGACGTTTTCAGTCAGTGACTGTTTCCCGCGGTCCCGCCATTGGCGGGAGGAAGGAAGTGGGCGGTTAAAGTTTGAATTTCTGTCCTGACCGTTGACCGCGTTAACGTTTACTGTACCAATAGTGAAGTAGGCGGGCTCGTCTGGGGACACGTGACTGCACAGGCTGATTGCCGGCGGCGGCTGGTGCTTTGGGACTTTGCGGGGCTTCCCACGTGAACGTTTGGCGGTTACCTGCGGGAGATTGTAGTGTGTACATCCTGCACTGCCGTGCGTATAGTCCTGGCCAGAAATGCTTGTAAAGCTCAAGGGAAGTTATCAAAATGTGCGGTTACCCTTAGCAACTAGCTTTCTGCGAATTTTACTGGTGGGGAAGAATGAAAGATGCACATCTTTAGACTGCTTCAGCGTAGTGCACTGACTATGAACCAACCAACTTCAGAGAAGCACTAAGAGGGATTGCATGTGCAGCGTGTGTAGCGGCTAATGTTTTCATCCTAGGCCACACCTTTAACTTCACTCAAAAGATAACTATATCCAGTTCCCATAATGCCCCCACATAGTAATTATTCCCAGATACACTCACAAAAAGTTAGGGATATTTGGCTTTCAGGTGAGATTTATGGAAAATGTTAACACTACAGTGATATCATGAAATTAGGGCATTTAAGTATAAACATGCAATGGTGATTTTATCGCAAACAATTTATTGAAAAACAAGTCAACGACGGTGGTGGGTATACCCTTACAAAAAATTACAATGTCTCAATAACTTGTCGTGTGGCCTTGAGCATTAATTAAAGCTTGACAACGACGTCTCATGCTGTTGGCAAGTCGACTTATTGTCTGCTGAGGCAATGCATCCCACTCTTAATGAAGGGCAGCCCTCAGGTCATTGAGGTTCTGGGGTACAGAGTTACGAGCCTCTACACGGTGACTCAGCTGATCCCATAGGTTTTCAATGAGATTCAGGTCTGGAAAAAGTGCAGGCCACTCCATTTGAGGTACCCCAGTCTCCAGCAGCCGTTCCCTAATGATGTGACCTGGAGCATTGTCATCCATAAAGATAAAATTAGGCCTGTGTTGGTCATGCAGAGGCACAATGATTGGATTAACCATTCAAAAAGTGTAGGGCAGTTCAGTATTGACTAGACACACCTGCCCACACTAACACCACCATCACTGGTGACAACAGTAGCTGATGCATAGTGCTCTCCTTGATGTCTCCAACATCTTTGGCGGCCGTCATTTCTGCTCAGCATGAATCGACTTTTATCAGTGTGAGGCACACTGGTCTCTCGTCCAGAATAGATGCTGTCTGACCCATGTAAGATGATGACACCTGTGGTCAGGTACCCTTGCAAGTCGTCTAGCACGCAGACCACACTGATGTAAACAGTTTCAAATGGTCTGACGTGACACTTGGGTGCCTCTCGCCTCCCTTAAATGTGCCTGCAGTTGTGTGGTATTCATCAGCTGGGTCCCAGGGCATTGTTGACAATGAAGTGGTAATCAGTGTGGGCCATGACCAAAGGACGTCCACTTGTATGCCTTTCTGTGACTCTTCCAGTCTCTCTGTATCTCTGATGCAACCTGCTGATGACACTCTAAGCTCTGGCCACCTCCTTCTGAGAACATCCTGTATGAAGCGTCGCAATGGCGAGGTACCGTTGATCAATTGTTAAGTGTCGTCTTGGTCTCATGTCAAAATGTGAACCACGTGATGAAGGACTGTTTAAATACCAACTCTAATTGAACCAGGAAATGTATTGGGTGATTTATATATCAAACACTTGTTGTGAATTTTGCCATTAAGCTCTTTGTTAGAGAACAGCAAGTTGTGCAAAATGTACTGAAATACTGAACAGTTGGACGTATACATTCAAGTTTAGAGAATGTGACTCAATGCATTTTACTGCAGGTTTGTGGGAGCCCAGCGTCAGAATAGAAGGGAGTATGAAGATAAAACTTACATATTCAGATTCAGCATCACTTACACTATACACCGCTTACTCTAGTTCAGGGGGTGTTTCAGAGATGACAGGTTCCCTTTAAGTTCACCGGTAAAGGTTAGAGTGCATTTTAGGATTATCCTGAAATTTCACCCACAAGCCAAATATCCGTAACCTTTTGTGAGTAGTGTATATGCTGCCTGTCAGAATCAATATGCTCTGTAATGCATAAGTATTACATTGTATAGTACAAGTGATTCATGGTAGGATTCAAGTCACTACATGGGACATTAAGGGCGTCTGTCAGCAGATTTGTATCTATGAAACTGGCTGACCTGTTGCATGTGCACTTGGCAGCTGAAGACATCTGTGTTGGTCCCATGTTCATATGTGCCTGCATTGCTGAGAAAAATGACATTTTAATGTATGCAAATGAGCCTCTGGGACCATCAAGGGAATTGTTACTCCTTAGAGTCTCTACTGCCGCACCCTCTGCATTTTGACAAGGCCAGGCAGGTATGATGACATTTTCACTGCCTAGCCCTGTCAGTCCAAGTGTAGAGAGTGCAACAGTGGCAGAAAAAGGTGAGTCTCTAGTTGTAATGACCAAGGCCCAGCCTGCCTGCCAGTTGTAATGGTGAGTACTTGCTAGGTACAGTAGGATAACTGTTTACTGTATCTATGCTAGGTTGGGTTCACACTGCTTTTTGGCCCTCCTCAGGGCATTCAGATGTATACTGCAAAGGGTACATTGACTTTAACAGGTCGAGTGCATTCTGTTCTGGCTTTTTGTCAGAAAAAAATGGTGCGGTAGGCTGCACTGTTCTGTTTTCAGATATTCAGATGTATACCCCACACACACACAACGTAAAGCCCTGTGAAGTGCTAAAAAGCAGTATGTATATAGAGATACATACGCTATGTACACTCACCGGCCACTTTATTAGGTACACCATGCTAGTAACGGGTTGGACCCCCTTTTGCCTTCAGAACTGCCTCAATTCTTCGTGGCATAGATTCAACAAGGTGCTGGAAGCATTCCTCAGAGATTTTGGTCCATATTGACATGATGGCATCACACAGTTGCCGCAGATTTGTCGGCTGCACATCCATGATGCGAATCTCCCGTTCCACCACATCCCAAAGATGCTCTATTGGATTGAGATCTGGTGACTGTGGAGGCCATTTGAGTACAGTGAACTCATTGTCATGTTCAAGAAACCAGTCTGAGATGATTCCAGCTTTATGACATGGCGCATTATCCTGCTGAAAGTAGCCATCAGATGTTGGGTACATTGTGGTCATAAAGGGATGGACATGGTCAGCAACAATACTCAGGTAGGCTGTGGCGTTGCAACGATGCTCAATTGGTACCAAGGGGCCCAAAGAGTGCCAAGAAAATATTCCCCACACCATGACACCACCACCACCAGCTTGAACCATTGATACAAGGCAGGATGGATCCATGCTTTCATGTTGTTGACGCCAAATTCTGACCCTACCATCCGAATGTCGCAGCAGAAATCGAGACTCATCAGACCAGGCAAAGTTTTTCCAATCTTCTACTGTCCAATTTCGATGAGCTTGTGCAAATTGTAGCCTCAGTTTCCTGTTCTTAGCTGAAAGGAGTGGCACCCGGTGTGGTCTTCTGCTGCTGTAGCCCATCTGCCTCAAAGTTCGACGTACTGTGCGTTCAGAGATGCTCTTCTGCCTACCTTGGTTGTAACGGGTGGCAATTTGAGTCACTGTTGCCTTTCTATCAGCTCGAACCAGTCTGCCCATTCTCCTCTGACCTCTGGCATCAACAAGGCATTTCCGCCCACAGAACTGCCGCTCACTGGATGTTTTTTCTTTTTCGGACCATTCTCTGTAAACCCTAGAGATGGTTGTGCGTGAAAATCCCAGTAGATCAGCAGTTTCTGAAATACTCAGACCAGCCCTTCTGGCACCAACAACCATGCCACGTTCAAAGGCACTCAAATCACCTTTCTTCCCCATACTGATGCTCGGTTTGAACTGCAGGAGATTGTCTTGACCATGTCTACATGCCTAAATGCACTGAGTTGCCGCCATGTGATTGGCTGATTAGAAATTAAGTGTTAACGAGCAGTTGGACAGGTGTACCTAATAAAGTGGCCGGTGAGTGTATATAGTATGCCGGAAAACTGACCTGTTCCCTTCACTCTCCCAGTTTGCATTCAGATAGGGTTACTTAAAAAAAATACTTTAAAAAAATAGCTGGAAATAACCAGTTGCATTACCTTATTCTGCCCTCCACATCTATGGAGCAATTTTTTTTTTTTTTTATTTTGAAAAGCTGTGCTTTTAAAAAAAAATATTTTTTAAAACATTTTAACCCCTTAAGGACCAGTGACGTACATGTATGCAGACACTGGCATCGGTAAAAACACAGATGCCGGTGTACTAACTCCTTGTTTGCTGTGGTCAAAACTGACCACAGCATGCAGGGGGTTTGCAGAAGGTAGGGGTGCCCTCCGCTCCTCCATCGCGTCCCTGCACTGCAGTGATGGGGACCTGATGGCCTTCTATGGAAGCCTGTGAGATCCAGGCTCTTGGCTGGGTCTCACAGGCAGGCTGTCAGCACAGAAGCTGAAAGCCAATGCATTACAATACACAATGTATTGTAATGCATTGGAGAGGGGATCAGACCCCCAGAAGTTGAAGTCCCAGAGTGGGACAAAAATAAAAAAGTGAAAAAAGTGTTTTTCATAATAAATAAAAATAAAGTTTCACGTAAAAAAAAAAGTCCCCCCCCCCCCCCCCAAAAAAAAAAAAAATCACAAAATTGTAAAAAGACAGACATATTTGGTATCGCCACATCCGTAACAACAGGCTCTATAAAAATATCTTATAACCTAACCCCTCAGATGACCACCATAAAATAAAAACACCAAGCGATCAAAAAGGTGTATACCCCCTAAAATAGTACCAATCAAACCGTCATCTCATCCCGCAAAAAATTATACCCTACCTAAGACAGTCGCCCAAAAAAAAAAAATATGGCTCTATTATTGTGTAAAACTTTTTTTAAAAAGTAGACAGGTATTTCCACATCTGTAACGACCTTCTGTATAAAAATATTACATGACCTAACCCCTCAGGTGAACATCGTAAAAAAAAAAACAATAAAAACTGTGCCAAAAAAGCCATTTTTTGTCACATTACAGCACAAAAAGTGTAATAACAAGCGATCAAGTCATATGCACCCCAAAATAGTACCAATCAAACCATCATCTCATCCTGCAAAAAATAAGCCCCATAAGACAGTCGCCCAAAAAATTTTTTAAAAAAAACTATGGCTTTCAGAATATGGAGACACTAAAAAATCTTTTCAACAATGCTTTATTATGTAAAACTGATACAAAGAAACAAAAAAGTAGTCATATTTAGTATTGTCGCGTTCATAACAACCTGCTCTATAAAAATAGCACATGATCTGTCGTGTCAGATGAACAGTGTAAAAAAAAATAAAAACTGTGCCAAAACAGCTATTTTTCCCATCGTCTATGACAGCACCAGGAGAGACGGAGCCTCCCAGGACAGGAAACCCACAGGTATAAAAAAGGAGGAGCCTCTCCTTTCCTCAGTAGTTTCCTGTCCTAGGAAGTGGAACTCCTACAGGTATTGCCATGATGGGAAGTAGTTTCTTCCTGGCATTCTTTGAATCAGCTGGTTGGGGTGTGCGCCGGGTGAGTTTCCCCCTCCACACACCCAGAAGAGGATGACCCATACTGGCCGCCCAAGTCCATAAGCCCGTCTGTCCGTCTATAGAGTAAGGCGCTGCAATAAGAGGTACCTCGGTCCTTGGAGCCTGCTTGGAGCAGCTGGTGAGCGCTCGCTCCTCCTGTGAGACAGGAAGCACATGGGGGAAGTGCGTGCGCTCCAATTTCCGGTAGAGGATCACAGTAAGCAGCGCGCACGTGTAGCCAAGCAAGTACGCAGCGTGGGAAAGGGGGCGGGCAGAACCTGGAGGGAGTAACTGCGCCTCCAGGATATTTTTTTTCTGGCACTGCGTGGCCTCACTAGGCCAGGATAAGGAAGGGGGCGGAGCCAGAAGCAGAACATCGGCATCTGACATCATAAAAGTGCGCCTCTGGACACAGGGAGGTGGGAAGTTTGGATTTAAAGAAAGCCAGCTGAGAGCCTAGGATTCTTGTCGGGAGAGTCCGAATCCAGGCAGAAAAAAGGTCATGGAGAATCCAGGTGACCAGAAGGAACCGTCTACCCCTGCTCCAATGGTATGGATGGAGGGTATGTATGGCATTATGTACTGATGTTATACTTACTTCAGTCAGTATATTGTTTTTCAGGATAAACCTAAAAAGGCATCCTCAAAAACAAGACATAAAGAATGTGGATTGTGTAAAGTGAAGTTATCGGCAACCTATACTAAACCTCTTTGTCGTCAATGTATTGAGACCATCATTGCGGAGAAATCTCCCTCCATGATGAGGTGTATGAAGAAGTTCATAAGGGAAGAAGTAGGGAACGCGTTAAAGCCTAAGAAGACTCAGCTTAGAGCCCATGATAAATCTCCGGCAGTGTACGATGATATTTCTAGCTCTGATGAAGAAGGTTTTCTTTTGGAAAGTGGCAAATTAACCCTTACACTCCCAGCGCCGTACATGTACGGCACTGGGGCGATGCGGGCACTTACTTGCAGCTACTTACCGCCATCGGCGGCGTCTTCCTGGGCGTCTAGATGCCGTGATCACACGTGATCACGGCATCTAGTTTCGTCTGAACCCGGAAGCGTTCGCTTCCGGGTGGTGTACAGACACCCCGTGTGGCCAATCGGGGTGTCTGTACACCGTATGAAAACTGTAATCCTCGCTGGTGAGGATTACAGTTTCAAAGTGCAATTCTTATTCTGGCCACTAGATGGCAGGCCAGGATAAGAAATGAGCAATTCATGGATTTCTGAGTCTAGAAAATCCCTGATTGCTCATAAAGAAAAAAAAAAGCCACAATATATAAGCCCATATATGAGCTTTCAAATAGTAAAAAAAAATTTTAAAAAAATGTTAAAAAATATATAAAAAATAAAAAAGATATAAAAGTTCAAATCACCCCCCTTTCCGTATAATTAAAAAATAAATACCTAAATAACAATAAATATAGACATCATGGGTATCACCGTGACCGAAAACGCCCGTACTTTTAAAATATAAAAAAAAAATTCCAATACGGCGAATTGTGTGGCGGAAAAAAGCGTCCAAATGGCGATTTGCCATTTTTTGACGCTTTTTTTTTCTAAAAAAAATTAAATAAAAAGTGATCAAAAAGTCATACACACCCCAGAATGATATGAATAAAAACTTCAGATCGTCCCGTAAAAAATGAGCCCCCATACAGCTCTGTACACATAAATACCAAAAAGTTATAGGGGTCAAGATTTGACAAGGAAAAAAAAAAAGGGGGCAACTTTCTAATTATTTTATCACTATGAAAACGCAGGAAAAACTATACATATTAGGTATTGCCGGATTCGTACTGACCAGTAGAATGAAAGTAACGGATCAGTTTTAATGCACATCGAACGCTGTAAATAAGAAACCCGTAGAACTGTAGCAGAATAGCGTTTTCTTTGCAATTTCACCCGGTTTGGAATTTTTTTCCTGCTTCCCACTACACCATATGCAATATTAAATGGTGGCGTTAGAAAGTACAACTTGTCCCGCAAAAAACAAGCCCTCATACAGCTATGTGAACAGAAAAATAAAAGAGTTATGGCTGTTTGAAGGCAGGGAGCGCAAAACGAAAATGCATGACCGAAAAAACCTCCGGGAGTGAAAGGGTTAAATTCAGATTCATCATCTGACGATGAAAGAGGTGGTAAACCCTTCTTTCCTATTCAGGACATTGATCAACTCTTAAAAGCTAAAAGAGCCACCATGAACATTGAGGATCCGAAAGAAACCCTTTCTGTTCATGATGCTATGTTTAAGGGACTAGAGGGAAAAAATATTTATTTGGGTCTGCTTTGGACGATATTTCAGAGAAAGCTGGCGATATAAAAGAGAGGTTTCCCTACTAGCTACCGCAGACAATTTAATTTACTTTCGTCAGAACAGAAGGTTTCCTGGTAAGGATAAAAGCCCCAATAAAAGAAATAGCAGGTGGAAATTTTCTTCATCCAAGTCCAGAGGTTTCCTGTTTAAGGGCCAGGGCTCCAGAGCTAAGAAAGATCCACAATGACGCCAGGGTGGGAGGAAGATTAACAAACTTCCTCCCTTCCTGGGCCACAATTTCCAACAGCAGTTGGATTTTAGACGCTCTGAAAGAAGGGTTCAGACTACAATTTTTGACCTCCCTGCCAGAAAGATTCTTTGTATCAGAGATAGGGGTGAAAAGACGGGATATTAGAAAGAGAAGTAGAGACCTTGATAGAAAAGGGCACTCGTATCCCATGTCCTCCGGGAGAGGAAGGATCAGGCTTCTACTGAAATCTATTTCTCGTAAAGAAACCAAATGGGGACTACAGAACTATTATACATTTGAGAAATCTGAACAAATATTTGAAGTACCGAAATTTCGAGATGGAGACGTTAAAGTCAATGGTGGATCTTCTGTACAAGAACTGCTTTATGGTGGTGCTCGACATAAAGGATGCCTATTATCATCTTCCAATTTATCAGGGCCATCAGAAGTTCCTCAGAGTTGCCCTTCAGATGAGAGGCAGAATAAGACAGTTCCAGGTACTTTGGAATTTCCCTTTGGAATTTCGATGGCACCTTGTATTTTCACCAAGTTGATTGCAGAGATAGCAGCCCATATTAGAGAAAGAGACATTCTGTTCATTCCGTACCTGGACGATTTTTTAATAGTAGCTTCATCAAAACAGAGTTGTCTTTCGCAGGTAAACCAGGTTATGGAGATCCTGGAGTCGTTGGGTTGGATCGTGAACAGAGAGAAATCCAGAATGATCCCCCAACAGATACAGAAGTTCCTGGGCATACTGTTGGACTCAAGGTCCCAGAAATCCTTTTTGACTCTGGACAAAATCGAGAAAGTCAGGTCAGTCACTCGGGATCTAATCCTGCATCCTTGGGTCCCAGTCAGGAAGGCAATGTCAGACCTGGGTACCTTGACATCCTGCATTCCTGCGGTTCTATGGGTTCAGGCTCATTCCAAGTGCCTTCAGTCCTGGTCCAGGAATCTAGATGTCAAGATCCTCATTTCCAGGGAGACCTGCCAGTCTCTAGTTTGGTGGTTAGAAAAGGGAAATTTATATCAGGGAGTCCAGTGGAAGGTAGTAGACCCTATAATAGTCACTACCGATGCCAGCCCTTATGGTTTGGCAGCTCATGTTCAGGGTTCCTGGGGCAGATCAGACTGGGGGACTTCTTCAAATGTGAAAGAGCTGTCGGCGGTTCAGAAGGTCCCTTGTCTTCAGAACCGGCATTTAAAAATATTATCTGTGGTGGCCTATCTGAATCATCAGTGGCGTACCAGGTCCACAGAACTGCAGAATATTTCCAGTCAGATCTTCTCCCTCATAGAGGGAAAGGTGTTGTCCCTATCTGCCATCCATATCAGAGGGGTGGACAACTGGAAGGCGGATTTTTTGAGTCGGCACAGGCTGGACCAGAGGGAATGGTGTCCAAATCAGGAAGTCTTTGCCAAGATAGCAGATCTCTGGGGACAACCAGACAAAGATCTTTTTGCCATTAGGGCCAACAGGAAGGTGGAAAGCTTCTTTTCCCTATGTCCAGAGGAATATCCCACAGCTGTGGATGCGTTTCTCCAACCCTGGAACAGGGGTCTTCTGTACACTTTCCCACCCCTGCAATTAATTCCCAGCGTGTTAAAGAAAATAAGGGAGGACAGATCTTCAATAATTTTAATAGCTCCATTTTGGCCCCGTCGGGCATGGTTCACCTGGTTGAGACCACTGTCTATCAGGGACCCATGGATTCTCCCGGAGATACCAGATCTTCTATATCAGGGTCCAGTGGTCCATCCTCAGGTCCAGGGTCTACACTTGACGGCCTGGCGTTTGAAAGGTCACTTCTGAGACAGAAGGGGTTGTCTGAGTCGGTAGTGTCCGCTCTTCTAAACAGCAGGAAGAAGGTGACTAGGGACATATATGCTAGACTTTGGTCAGTGTTCTTCAGGTTCCTAGGGGTCTCTCCTTCTTCCTTTCCCCTCTGCATTCCAGATGTGTTGGATTTCCTGCAGAAAGGGTTGGATAGAGGTTTGGCATTAAGCACCTTAAAGGTCCAGATTTTGGCCCTAGGTGTTTTGTTCGATACAAGTTTGCCATCTCATTCTCTAGTCGCTAGATTTTGTAGGGCAGTTTACAGGAGTAGACCAGTGTCGATCCCTAAGGTTCTTCCCTGGGATCTAGGTCTGGTTCTATAGGCTTTAGCCAGTGCTCCCTTTGAACCCCTATCTGACATCTCTTTTAAGATTTTGACATTGAAATGTGTCTTTTTAGTAGCCGTTACTTCTGCCAGAAGGGTAGGTGAAATGCAGGCGCTCTCCATTAGCCCCCCCCATACATGCGTATTCAGGAGGATAGGATTTCTTTTCGTCCTGACCCGGCCTTCCTCCCCAAGGTAGTTACGGATTTTCATAACTCAGAAAGTGATCCTCCCTTCTTTCTGTAATAACCTCAAAGATCCAAAAGAGGTTGAATTTAATCATCTTGATGTCAGGAGTTTTGGCCTATCTAGAGGCTACTAAAGAATGGAGGAAATCTTCCTCTTTATTTGTCCAATTTACTGGAGCAAATAGGCTAAAATCAGCCAGTAAGAGTATCTTGGCTAGATGAATAAGGCAGGCTATCTGTTTAGCTTCTGACATATCCTTTGGGCATAAAGTTCTCCAGGCTGTGGTCCCACCCTAATTCTTCTCTCTGGGATCTCTCCTGGTGCTGTCATGGACAATGGGAAAAATGATAATTACACTCACTGGTAATTTGATTTTCCAGAAGTCCATGACAGCACCCATATAATTCCCACCCTTTGTTGGTTCGGTGTTGGTGATGGTTCTTGGTTGCGGTCACAGGGTGTGCAGCAAAAAAAACTGATTAAACGTGGCAGGAAGATAATACAGTTCTTCGGTCAAATCAGGCAACTTCATCAAGAAGATGGAAATACGGAGGGCTTCTCGTCTCTGAAAACCACTGAGGAAAGGAGAGGCTCCTCCTTTTTTATACCTGTGGTTTTCCTGTCCTGGGAGGCGGACCCTCTCTCCTGGTGCTGTCATGGACTTCTGGAAAATCAAATTACCGATGAGTGTAATTATCTTTTTTTTTTTTTTTTTTTTTTTTTTAACCTTGCCTCACAAAAAGTGTAATATAGAGCAATAAAAAATCATTTGTACCCTAAAATAGTACCAACAAAACTGCCACCTTATCCCGTAGTTTACAAAATGGGGTCACTTTTTTGGAGTTTCTACTCTACTGGTGCATAGGGGGTCTTCAAATGTGACATGTCAACTTAAATTATCAAAGTGAAATCTGCCCTCCAAAAACCATATGACGCTCCTTTCCTTCTACGCCATGCCGTGTGCCCATACAGCAGCTTACGATCAGAAATGGTGTGTTTCTGCGAACTGGAGAATCGGGGTAATAAATATTGAGTTTGGCTGTTAGGCCCCATTCAGATGGGCGTATTATTACGGGTCCGCAATAATGCGGACCCGCAATAATATGGGGGCCGGCGGGCACCCCATTCAAAATGCATGCGGACAAGTATAGGAAATGCTTCATATGAGCCGCGGCACCGAGCTAGCTCCATGCGGCGGCTCCCCGCTCCATAGAGGTGAATGGGGCCACATCTATTCCGCAATATTGGGGCCTTAACCCTTGCTTTGTTACCAGAAAAAAAAATTGATTAAAATGGAAAATCTGTCAAAAAAGTGAAATTCTGAAATTTCATCTACATTTTTCCTTTAATTCTTGTGGAACAACTAAAAGGTTAACAAAGTTTATAAAATCAGTTTTGAATACCTTGAGGGGTGTATTTTCTAAAATAGGGCCATTTATTTATTTTTATTATACGCACTTATATACCGCTACTTTATTCCGTAGCGCTTTACAGACATAAACATCAGGCTGTCCTCAATGGGGCTCACAATCTAAGTTCTCTATCAGTATATCTTTGGAGTGTGGGAGGAAACCGGAGTACCCAGAGAAAACCCATGCAAACATGGGGAGAACATACAAACTCCATGCAGATGTTGCCCTTGGTCGGATTTTTAGATCACCATATTCTGACCCCCGTAACTTTTTTTTTATAACTACTTGGTTGTGTGGGGGCTCATTTTTTGTGGGACAATCTGTATTTTTTTTATTGATACCCTTTTGGAGTGTGTGTGACTTTTTGATCACATTTTATTATATTTATTTTGGGTAAGAGAAGTAATGAAAAAATGTCAGTGGCCATTTTGGCCGTGGGTCTCTGCTATGTGAAACAGCGGAAACCCTCCTGCCATGACGCCCCTTGCACGTGCGAGTGGGCGCCATGTTTGCCCATCACTCCAGCGTCGCACATGTGCGGTGCTAGTAGCGAAGGTGTTAAAGTTTATTTTGGGAGTAATAGGGTGAAAAAACGTCAAATGCTGCATTTTTCTATCCTATGTTGACCAGTAAAAATAAAAAGACATTAGACACTGCTGCTAGAGTATGCATTTTAGTCCCAAATTTGAATTGTTGTCCAATTTTGTAATATAATCAGTTTTCTGCAAATGATTGAAGGATGTATTCATCCCAGACACATTAAAAATATACATTTTTAATGTATTTGGGGATGAAAGTCAAATATTGCATGGCATCAGTTTTTTTTAGGAGCACAAGACCTCATTAACGCACCAAGAAGGAGTTGTTGAAATTGCATGAAACTTTCTGTATTTTTAAAGGGGTTCTCCAGGAATTAAGAAAATGAAAATACTTATATTACTTCATTATGAATATATTCCCAAATACCTTTCATTAGTTATAATGGCTCATTTTTTCTGGGGAGCAATCATTAGTAGAAACAAAATGGCCTTTTGTCCTATTAGTCCACACAAAACCTCTCCTAATGACAGGGGGACAAGTTACTTCACAACACTGAGGTAAAGAGCTGCCTCATCCTCCTCTCTGTTCTGCTTGTCAGGGATTATGATCCTGAATACAGATGATCTTTTGCTGAATCACAGTAGGAATTGAGTTCATGAGCAGATGTGGCTAATAAGCAGCAGTACTGGTATGCAGTCTCCATTACCACAGTCTGTCCTGTCCATCCTCTCTGTGCTTAAGGTCTCCTCATGAATGCCATACCTACAGAGATTCATCTGAAGTTCTTAACATCTGTATTCAGGATCGTAATCCCTGACAAGCAGAGAGGAGGATGAGGGAGCTCTTTACCTCAGTGTTGTGAAGTAACTTGTCCTCCTGTATGATTAGGACAGGTTTTGTGTGTACTAATAGGACAGCGGCCATTTTGTTTCTCCTGATGATTGCTCCCTAGACAAAACGGCCATTATAACTAATGAAAGGTATTGGGGAATATATTTATAATAAAGAAATATTTACGTATTTTCATTTTCTTAATTCCCGGAGAACCCCTTTAATGTAATTATGATATATGTAAGTGATTAAAATACAGGATTGAAAAGATAAGTTTATTGGGGAAAATGTACAATTGAAAGGAGGCTCTAGTACCCTGTTGGGCCACCTCTACCCTGGATACAACCTAAGATCCAGTTGAACATGGAGGCATACAGGTTCCGTATGGTATCCTGAGGCTGTTGCAGCAAATCTGGTGACCAGGCAGGCCAATCACGTTGAGACATTCCTGGGAAACCTTTGCTTTTTTATTATGCAGAAAAATGCTGTTTTTCAAGCCCTGCCAACACAAGGGGCTGCAGGTTCTCCTGCACGTATCGCTAAGCTGTTAGTGTCCCTCATATCCCTAACTAGGGTGACTGACTGTAGCATGTGATGGAGCCTCAGATCATCACACCAGTAGTTGGGGGTGTATGTTGGCAGATCAAATGATCCTCTCTATTGGTGGAACCTGTTCGCCTTGTGTGCCTTTCCTTTCTTAACCACTGCTCCCAGCAGCTAGATTAGAAAAGCCTAGATAGCGGGAAATTCTTCTGCATCTCTCTGTACAATGTTGTGTGTGTGTCTCTCTCTCTCTCTCTTTCAAAGTCTGTCAGTTGTAAAGAATGAGTGCGTCATAGAGGCATGTCTACCAGTCAATGATCTCTCACCAAAAGGTACACTACCCAAAAGTAGCACCTGAGAGCGTTGTTATAGGGCAGCAGGTAAACCCTTTTTCACCCTCTTATGGCAGGACCTAGTGCCTAATCAGACCACACCTGTAACCATTTAGGCTACTTTCACACTAGCGTTTTTAAATTCCGGTATTGAGTTCCGTCATAGGGGCTCAATACCGGAAAAAAACGCTTCAGTTTTGTCCCCATTCATTGTCAATGGGGACAAAACTGAACTGAAGACAATGGAATGCTCCTGAAAGCATTCCGTTCCATCTTCAGACCGGAGAACAAACTGCAGCATGCTGCGGTTTGCTCTCCGGTCCAGGCATCCGCACCAAGACGGATCCGGAATCACCCCCAATGCAAGTCAATGGGGACGAATCCGTTTGGTGTGGACACACCAGTAATCTGGATCTGTCCTCCATTGATTTGCAATGGGGGGTCATTCCGGATCTGGATACATACATACAGACATACACACATACATACTCACATACTCCAGGGACGCCGGCAGCATGTCTTCACGAGCCTCCTGCGCGCAGCTATGACGTTTCCCCACTGCGCCCAGCAGAGGGCGCTGTGGGTAATCGTCATCACTGCGCGCAGGAGGCGCGTGAAGACGTTCTGCCGGCGTCCCTGGAGTATGTGAGTATGTATGTGTGTATGTCTTTATGTCTTGTTCCAATGTGTGTGGTACATGTGTGGGGCCGGAGCGCTGCTCCGGCTCCACACATGTATCAGCGGCAGTACGGATCCGTCGGCACCCTTTAGGTGCCGGATCCGTGCTGCCGCTAGTGTGAAAGTAGCCTTACTGCTGCAATCTGACATTTTTATCTGTGTGCGTTATTTATTTTGTCAGTGTAAATGATTGTGGTGTATGTGAGATTTGTGCACTTTGATGTTATTTTTACATTATTTTTGTATGTAAAAATGAGAGGTGAGAAGATAAGCTCAAAAAGTGTCAAAGATCTATTGTGACTTTTTTGAAGCCAGAATGCAGTGCTTTGATAAATGACCCAATTGTACTGTAAGTTGTGAACAGGAAACATAAGTAACACAACAGTGAGTTGTTTGCTCACATTAGTTATGTAAGAGTGGTTTGATTCGGCTTGAATATCTCATTACTACTGGACAGAAACAGCAGGAATAACCTTTAGCAGCAAGCAAACTGCACCATGCAAGGGAAGGAAAGGTGTGTCAGTGCTTGACTGCAACAAAGCATGGGAGCACCTCTCTGCCAATACTGCAGTCTGCCAGCATAGTCGCTTGTTCAGAGACTCAATCATTAGTAAATGCATTGTAAAGTAGATCTATTTTTTCTTACCCCATTACTTGGTATAGAGCCAGGATATTCTGCAGTGCTGTCCAGAGCTTGTCACCATTCACATAAGTCATTCCCTATACTTAGCTAAAGTAGGCTTAACACAAGCAGTCTAGCAAATTCTAAAAAAAAACCTTCACTGTGTGGGACAGCAAGGTGATGAAAAGAGGAGAAATTGTTTCTGACATTTTAGGTTCATTTTCTTTCTTTTTTTTTTTTTTTTTGTCTGAAGACACAGCCTTGGGCCTCATGCATGTGGCCATATAGATTAATTGCTATAGGAACATACTGCAAACCTCATCGGTTTTGTAAGTATATTATGGCATATGACAGGTTCAGGGATGTTCTTCCCTTGCAGGAGCAGCATACAGTAGCATGCATAGTGCCTTTGGGTGTATAAATCTGGATTTCATGTACACGTCTGTGCTATGCATACACCTGCAAAATCTACCATGTGCATCACATATAAACCTCTGAAGTATGCAGCTGTCTGCCCTATGTTACCCATAGGTTTCCTCGTTAAAACATATAACACATGGTATAAGTTTCTTTGCAGAGGATGCCTCTACTGAAAGTGTAAGGCTACTTTCACATATGCGTTTTGGTTTATGGTTTTGAGATCTGGCAGAGGATCTCAAAACCTGACCAAAACGGCTCCGTTTTGATTACACATTAGTATGCAATCGTTCTGTTAGGATTCAGTTGTGTGAAATCGAACAAACCAAATCCGTCTCTAAATACATTGAAAGTCAATAGGTGACGGATCCAGTTTTTTAGTATCCTAAAAAACTGATCCGTCATCATTGACTAAGGCTACATGCACACAACCGTGCCATGTTTTGCGGTCCACCAATTGCGGATCCTGCCGTGTGCGTTCCGCAATTTGCGAAACAGGCCACCTATTACAGAAATGCCTATTCTTGTCCGCAAAACGGACAAGTATAGGACCTGTTCTAATTTTTTTTTTTTTTTTTGCAGGGCCACGGAACGGAGCAACGGATGCGGACAGCTCACGGAGTGCTGTCCGCATCTTTTGCGGTCCCATTGAAGTGAATGGGGCAGCATCCGAGACGCAAAATATTCGGCTCGGATGTGAACACAAACAACAGTCGTGTGCATGAGGCCTAACGTTGTTTTTAGCAACAAATCCGGTTTGTTCCATTTTGATGACCGGACACAAAACTGCAGCTTGCAGCGGTCTTGTGTCCAGTCCCAAAACAGAATGCTGAATGAACCGAAGGCATCTTCATGCATCCTGATCTCTTTCTATTCAGAATGCCTGTAGCCAAAACAGAAGTGTTTTGGCCTGGTTTTAAGATCCTCTGCCAGATCTCAAAACCGGAATGCCAAAAATGCATATATGACAATAGCCTAAGTTGTCTGCAGTTCTCAGTACAGCATAAAAGTTTGAGGCACATAATTACTACTATTCTTACAGATGGTGTAAACTTCTTGGTTTTCCAAGATTTTTATACTGATGACCTTTCCTCTGTGCTCCTAGGCCACACGACACATGAACACATCACTTGGCCTACAAAAAGCAGAGAGAAGGCCGTGGAGCACAGAGGAAAGGTCATCAGTATAAAAATCTTGGAAAACCAAGACTACGGTGCTGTGCTTGGTGAGCTTCAAGAAAAACAGCTGATCGGTGGGGTCTTGGGTGTTGGACCCCCACCGATAAGATACTGGTGAACTATCAAGAGAATAGGTCATCAATATAAAAATCTCGGAAAGCCCTTTTAAACAGGTTGTCTAGCCTCTTCCCACAAATAGACGTAACTGTACTTCCAGAAGCAGCCTTTAAACATTGTGCTTGCTCGGAAACTGAGCACCATTGCCGCAGGGTTCCTGTTTTTCTTTTTAAACAAGAGACACATAGGCAATGTCTGAAATCGTCAGTAATGACAATCGCGGACATCTAACCCCTCAGATGCCATGGTCATTTGTAACCAAGGCATCTGAGAAGCTTTTCCTCTGGAACGCTGCACTCCTGGGGCCCTAACAGCTCCCCCACAGTGGTCGAGGAAGCCATTCCTTGTGGTAGCCTGGATCCTTAGGAAGGCTGTGACAGGGCTCCATCAGAACGTATTGATTCTCCTATAGACTGCAATTTTAATTCATTGCCGTCAATGGGAGAAGCAATCAGAAGATCTCCCCTAGGAGGACTTAAAGAGGACCTTTCACCACTCCTGATATGCCTGTTTTATTAGCTTTGTGCATTCCCCATGTAATAACAATTCTGGAACATCTATTCTTATGGCTCTATGTTGTACTATTCCTTTATTATTAATGCTAGAAGTTATAATTGAATTGCTATTTGTCTTCAGTAAGGGTACAGAGGGGTGGTAACCAGTTGGGGGTGTACCGGAACAGACTGACTCTATCCAATCAGTGCTGCCATGTTCATGTGTGCAGGTACACACCCCAACTTGTTACATTCCCTCTGTTCCCTTACTGAAGGCTAATAGCAATTCATTCATAACTTCTAGTGCAAATAATAAAGGAATGGTACAACATAGAGACATAAGAATAGATGCTCCAGAATTGTTATTACATGGGGAATGCATGAAGCTATTAAAACAGACATGTCAGGAGCGGTGAAAGGTCCTCTTTAAAAGGGTATCCTCAGAATAGGTCCTCAGTATCTTATTAGTGGGGGTCTGACACATGGGACCCCTGCCAATCAGCTGTTTGAGAAGGCAGTGACACTCCTGTGAGCACTGCTGCATTCTCCGCTCTCACCAAGCACAGCGCCGTACACTATATATCAGCTGTGCTTGGTATCGCTCTCAGCCACATTCACTTCTATGGGGCTGAGCTATGCCTAGGCCATGTGACCGATGAGCGTGGCCTAGGAAAACCTGGAGAATGCCACTGCACTCAGTAAGTGTCATGGCTTTCTCAAACAGCTGATCCAGAGGATAGGTCATCACCAAGTCTCAGAAAATCCTTTTTAAAAGTAAAAAAAAAAATCACTCCCCTTTCCCCATATTAAAATAATAATAAATATAAAGATGATAGGCATCCCCCATGTCCCAAAATGCCAATACTATTAAAAACGGATTTATCCCATACAGTGAGCATCAGAAGAAAAATGGCTGATTCACTGTTTTTTTCGTCCCTACCGAATAAAAATGGAATCAATAAAAACTACCGTACACCCCGCAAAAAATAAGACCCCACACGCTCTTTAGACATAAATATAAAAAAAGTTATGGGGGTCAGAATATGGCAAAACAAAGAAAAAAATCATTATTTCTAAAGTTTTTTTTTTTGTTTTTTTTTTTTAAGCATTTAAAACATAACAAAGACTATACAAATGTGCATTCGATGCAGATGTACTGACCCAGAGAATGACAGTAACAGGTCAATTTCACTGCATAGGGAATGCTATAAAAACAAAACCCACAAAACTGTGATGGAATTGCGTTTTTATCCAATTCCACCCCATTTGGATTTTCTTTCCAGCTTACCACTACATTGTATGATGCCATTAGAAAGTACAACTTGTCCCACAAAAAAAGGGTGCATAGGACTATGTGAATGGGGAAGAAAAAGTTATAACTTGTGAAGGTTGGAAATAAAAATAAATAAAATAAATGGAAAATGGCTGCAGTGTGAAAGAGCTAGACCTGTGCCACATTTACCACAGTGACTGCATGGTAAATTTGCTGCATGTCTATACACATTTGACTATGGCCCCTTTTGCAGGTGATTGTCAGGAAGGAAGCTTTACATCCTGACAAGCGCCTGCTAATCAGTGGAGGAGACAGCCACATTTATATGCAGCAATCTCCTCCACAGTATAGGGAGGAGCGATCATTAATGCCATTGCTTGTCCCCATACAGACTCGCTGCCTGCCGGCAGCAGATGCTGTGTACAGTGCTTTGAAAAGGAATACATTTTAGGATTGCAGATTTTATGTGATAGACCAACACAAAGTAGCAAGTATGTGTGAAAAGAAAATCATACCTGCACGCACACCTCTTCCCACTTGTCAATACTTTGTAGGACTACCTTTCAATGCCGGTGCAAGTCTTTTGGGGTATTGTCTCTACCAGCTTTGCACATCTGGAGGCTGAAATTTTTGCTCATTTTTCTTTGCAAAATAGTTGAAGATCAGTCAGGTTGGATGGAGAGCGTCTGTGAGCAGCAATTTCCAGATTCTCAATGGAATTTAGGTCTGAACTTTCACTGGGCCATTCTAACACATGAATATACTTTGAGCTAAAGCATTTCATTTTAACTGGCTGTATGTTTAGGGTTGTTGTCCTTCTGGAAGGTAAACCTCCACCCCAAGTCTTTTGCGGCCTCTAAGAAGTTTTCCTCCAGGATTGCCCTGTATTTAGCCACCCATCTTCCTATCAACTCTGGCTTGTCCCTGCTGAAAAAAAGCATGGTGTTTTCCAGGACATGTGCAATGTAAGTTTTTAGCCATACATAGCGTTTTGCATTTAGGCCAAAAAGTTCAATTTTTGTGTTAACTGACTAGAGCACCTTCTTCCATGTGTTTCCTCTATCCCCTACATGGCTTGTGACAATCTGCATATGGGACTTATTATGGTTTGCTTTCAAAAATGGCTTTCTTCTTCCCACTCTCCCTTAAAGGTCAGATTTGTGGAGTACACGACTAATAGTTGTCCTGGTGACAAATTATCCCACCTGAGCTGTGGATCTCTGTGGCTCCTCCAGAGTGACCTTGGGCCTCTTGGCTGCCTCTATAATTAGTGCTCTCCTTGCTTAGGCTGTCAGTTTAAGTTGATGGCCATATCTTGGTAGGTGTGCAGCTGTGCCATACTCCATCCATTTTCAGATGATTGATTGAGATGTTGAAAGCTTGGGATTTTTTTTCTTTAATAAGCGCTTGGGATATTTTTTTTATAACATTATCCTGCTTTACACTTCTCCACAACTTTATCTCTGACCTGTCTGGCATGTTCCTTGATTTTCATGATGCTGTTTGTTCACTAATGTTCTCTAAAAAAAAAAAAAACCCTGATGCCTTCATAGAACAGCTGTAGTTATACTGAGAATAAATTACACATAGGTGGACTCTGTTTACAAATTAAGTGAATTCTGAACACAATTGGTCAAACTGGATTTTATTTTAGGGTATCGGAGTACGGGGGGCTGAATACGAATGCACATGACACTTTTCAGATTATTTATTAAAAATTTGGAAAATCATGTATAATTTTCTTTTTGCTTCAAACATACTTGCTACTTTGTGTTGGTCTATCACATAAAATCCCAATAAAATACGAATAAGTTTGTGGGTGTTATGTGAAAAAGTTTAAAGGGGTATGAATACTTTTTCAAGGCATTGTACACAGCAAGATCTGCTGCAAGCAAATGACGATTTTTGTGACTGCATGAATGATGCGATTACCAGATGAACGAGTGGTTCGCTCGTTCATCGGGTAATCGGCAATGCTTTTACACCAACAAATAGTCGCTAACATCATCTGGCCGAGAATCGGTCCATGTAAAGGGTCATTTAACAGCTGTTAATTGGCTTAGATTGAGAAGGTGCTGTTGATTACCTGCTGAACAAGTGAAACGTTTGCTCATCAGATGATCATTGCCGTGGTCACCTAAGTTATCTTTTATGGGCAGCAGATTGTGTTAGCTAATTTATGAAGGGTGAGTCAGATTTACCAGAATAAATGCACCAGAATTCTGGATTAAAGGGTTCTCTGTTCAGAAATACTGTGAATATGGGCCCAGTCTGCTTACTTTGGATTTCAGGGGCACAGGTGATTGAATTCCAAAGTCCATTTGCCAAAGCTTTGGGAAGAGCCCATCTGTGCTTCTTGAATAGACTGGCATCCACATATTTGCCAGAGCTGAATATTTAAAACAGGTGTGCAGATGGGTGAGGAACCAAATGGCAACACACCTTACTAGACCTTCAGGAGGGACCTTTGGCAAAATAAACACACAAGTGACCTAAATAATGTGCTGTGTTCCTAATATTAAAGCCAACCAGAAGGCCAGTCTAAAGTAGAGCTGTGTGCTCAAAAGTGTTTGTACAAATGCACATGAAATAAAATGGGTGGCCTTCCCCGAAGTGGTTTTTAGATGCCCATCAGGTCACTACAGAGGCGCTTTGCATCTCATGCTTTCAAACGGACACAGCTTAACTACTTTGGGCAGGAGGCCCATGTCACCTACAGGTAATTGTTCAACCAACCTGCATATACCTAAGTATAAGGCTAGTTTCACACAAGCAAGTTCAATGCGTTGAACTCGCAACATGTGTCTGAGAGAGCTCTTGACCTCATTGTACCGGTCGTAAATAATCCTGTTCACTCTTCATTGAGTGTTTTTTTTTTTTTTTTTTTTAAATAACATTTACTTACATATGAAGGCCCCGCTTACCCCCCAGTGTTTATAGTGCAGGCACAGCTCTCCCTGCTCTGTTCTCCTTGTAGATCAGTATATCAGACAATGAGGGCATATCCTAGCGATATGCCCCCATTGTATATGATTGGAATACCCCTTTAACCAAAAATTATGATGGAAAACATCCTAATAGAAAATAAAGTTTGAATGGTTTCCATCTTTGGTGCAACAGGAAGGAAAGTTGAACAGAATTCTATAATATGAGCTGAGTTAATCTGGCAGACATTTAAAAAGTGTAGCTTTTGTTAGACATCATCTATGTACATAGTTAATACGGTTGAAGAAGGACATAAGTCCATCAAGTTCAACCTAGGCATAGGTAGGGATGTGAATTTTAGAAAAAGGGGAGGTAGACCCAGATTTCTACACATTTTAAGAAGCATTAATGTCATTTACTTTTAAGAATTCATATAAGTTTTTTTTTAAACTGCCCACTGTTCCTTCTGTGACTGTGTCCTGAGGTAGACTATTCCACGGATTCATAGTTCTTACAGTAAAGAATCCTTGACGCCTCTGGGGAACTTTTTTTTTCTCCAGACGGAGGCAGTGCCCCCTTTTTTGAGGGGATTTTAGGAACAGCTTTTCATCATATTTGTATAGCCTATTTACATTACTCACAAAAAGTTGGGGATATTTGGCTTGTGGGTGCACTTTCAGGATGAGCCTAAAATGCACTCTAACCTTTACAGGTAAACTTAATGTGACCTTCTCTAAACTTTTGAATGCACACGTCCAACTGTTCATTGTTTCAGTACTTTTTGCACAACTTGCTGTTCTCTAACAGGAAGCTTAATGGCAAAATTCACAACAGGTGTTTGATCCGTGAATTGCCCAATAAATTTCCTGGTTCAATTAGAATTGGTATTTAAACAGTCCTCCTCATCATGCTGTTCACATTTTGACATCATGAGACCAAGACGACACCTTACAATTGATCAACAGTACCTTGCCATTGCAAGGCTTCAAGCAGGGTGTTCTCAGACAGAAGTGACCACTGAGCTTAGAGTGTCATCAGCAGGTGGCAACAGAGAGACTGGAGTCAGAAAGGCATAGAAGTGGACATCCTTTGGCCACATCCCACACTGATGACCGCTTCATTGTGAACAATGCCCTGCGGTACTGAATGATGAATGGCACGCAAGTCTAGGACCAACACAGGCCTAATTTCATTTTCATGGACAATAATGCTCCAGCTCATCGAGGTCGCATCATTAGGGAACTGCTGCTGGAGACTGAAGTACCTGAAATGAAGTGGTCTGCACTTTCTCAGACCTGAATGCAGTTTAAAACCTATGGGATCAGCTGAGTTGCCGTGTAGAGGCTTATAACTCTGTACCCCAGAACCTCAATGACCTGAGGGCCATCCTTCAAGAAGAGTGGGATGCCATGCCTCAGCAGACAATAAGTCAACTTGTGAACAGCATGAGATAATGTTGTCAAGCTGTAATTGATGCTCAAGCCCACATGACAAGTTATTGAAACATTGACATTTTTTGTGGGTTATACTCACCAGTGTGGTTGGCTTTTGTTTGAGATGAGGAAATCACCATTGCATGCTTCTACTTAAATGCCCGACTTTCATGAAATAATATCACTGTAGCTCGAGAGCATCCTTTCTATGGACTGGTGCCCAGAACTGAACTACATATTCCAGAAGATGCCGCACTAAAGCTTTTTAAAATATTACATCCCTGTCCTGCAAGTCCATGCCTCACTTAATACATGACAATACCCTGCTAGACTTAAAAGCAGCTGATTGATATTGTGCTGTTATTTAATCTATGATCTACAATCCTTCTCTACAAGTGACTTCCCCAGTGTTATATCCACTAGGACATATGATGCATGGAGATTATTACTTTACATTTATCCACATTGAACCTCATTTGCCAAGTTGATGCCCAATCACTGAGTGTCCAAGTCAGCTTGTATTTTATGGACATCTTCCATAGACTGTACAGTATTACAAAGCTTAGTGTCATCTGCAAAAATAGAAATGGTGCTATTAATCCTGTCCTCAATATCATTAATAAATAAATTAATAAAGGGCCCAACACTGAACCTTGGGGTACACCACTTATACCCAGGACCATTCTGAATAGGTATTATTGACCACAACTTTCTGGACACGGTCCTTCAGCCAGTTTTCAATCCAATTACAAACTATACTTTCTAAGCCTATAGACATTATTTTACCTAGTAACTGTATTTAATAACTCTTGGGTGTAATCCATCTAGACCCGGAGCCTTGTTCACATTTACCTTATTTAACTTAGTTTGGACCATATCTACAGTTAGCCAGTTGAGTATATTACTGGATATACAAACAGCCCTGGCACCACCAATATCAGTTCCTTTGTCTTCTTTTGTATATACGGAGCAAAAAACCCCCAAAACTTTAGTAATTTTTATCTTCATTGACCCCCCCTGTTTCCGTTATTTAGGGGACCTACAGTACCTGCTCAGACCATGTTTTTTTTAGCATTTATATATTTAAATATTTTGGGGGGATTTGGTTGCTCTATTTTGCCACCTGCTGTTCATTTTGTATTTTTGCATATTTTATCATCTTTTTACAGATTTTATTAAGCCCTTTGTAAACTTCAAAGAATACAGCTGACCCCCTTTTTACATGTTCTTTTTTGTCATCTATTGCCCTTTTTACAGTAACTGTTACCTAAACAAGAATAAACTTTGCAGTGTAAAGCGTAAAGGATTTAAAGCTCTCCTGTTTATCATTAGTATTATTATGTGACAGTAGCTGCTCCCAGTCTATGCCCTGAAATGCTGCCCTCAGCCCGGGGAAATTGGCCTTTTTAAAATTCTGTGTTTTTGCTCTCCCAGCCAGAGTTTTTTCCAAAATGGAAAAACAAGCCTCAGGAAACAGGAAATGTAAACTATTGTGTTTGCTCCAGTGACCAGCATGGAAGAAGGAATATTTTAGTATTTTTATATGGGTAGTCACATAAAAAATGAAAACAGAATTATTAAGTTGATTTCAACACTATGGACGCTATGTTTTCAATAAAAAAAAAATCCTTCCATTTTGCTTCTGCTGAATGTAAGTCCTTTATCTAGGTGCTATTGGACCTGAATCTGATATAAATCCGTCAGAGGTCTGCTTCTGCTCAACTTTCTCTCAGTGTCAAGGCTCATGCATTCAACCGTGGTTTTGGTCTGTATCCGATCTTATCATTTTATGGCCAAGTAGAATAGGACATTTGTCAAGGAGTGAAAAAAATGGCAGCAGGCTCTCAACTGGCATCCATGTTTTGCAGCTCCGTGATTTGTGGACTGCAAAAACAGCTATGGCCGTGTCCATGAGCCTATAGATATAGTAACAGGGTTGTACACAATATTTGTGTGGAGGGGCAGAAGAATCCAAGGGGCAGCTCACACATGGTGTAGATAGAGTGAGAAGCGCACACAAGTTTGCAGGGAGAAGAAAGCAGCATCCTGGACCCACAGACCCACCATGTATCTTGACCAGGAATATGTCCACATAAGAATAGTGTGAAACTAGGAACAGCTTGTAAACTGCATTGTAGGAGGTCTGAAAATGATTGAATATTACACAAGAAAACTTAGTGTAACTTTTTTTTCTTTACTTTAGCCTTTAAATATGCCATTATTTTATTTTACATACCTTTTTAATATTTTATCCGTTTATTTTTCTCTGTCATTACACAATATTCAGTCAACTGCTAAGTTTATAATAATATAGTTCTTTACATGTGACTTTATATTACTGAATAAGACTGATTTTTTATTTTTTTTTCCCAGAATTTTAACCTATGAAATAAATCCAATTCTGTAACAGCTCTACAATGCTGCCACCTGCTGATAAGATATTTAATCTACAAATGAGCAGTAAGATCTAATGCAATGTTGACATTTCTATAAACTTTAATATATTAAGTCATAGAATACCTAATTTAGATTAAATTACACAACCAGTAAAATGACAAAATTAGACTTCTTAACAGTGCTGGAATTGCAAAGAGCATTAAAGTAGCAGGGTTACAAAGTGTCCAGAAACCTAGAAACAGTCATGTTTTCTGCATATCGTTGCCATAGAAATCATCTCGCAGTCCGACACTACTGTCATAAGGCATAAAATATATAGAAAGAACAGTTCCAGTCAAGTATGTTATTGTTTTGCATTTGCAGGAAAAACTCACAAATCACCATATTCATTTTCACCAGTTGAATCCTTATGCCCGTTGTGATGGAAAGGAGATTATGGAATTATGGAACCATCATTAAAGTTTACATGTTATTTTATGTTTTAGTTAGATTCCATTAACATTTTTAAATGTTATTTTATAATGCTAAATTGGGGAAAAGCTGTGACTACCTGTCAACTGAAGCCAGAGGCGGACTGGGAACTTAAAGTGGCCCTGAAAAAAAAAATCTAAAAGTAGCCTCATGCTACAAGAAGATGGGGCAATACAAGTAGGCGGGGCGCACAATACTGTAGTGCAGCACAAAATACTGCCCCAGCAGAACCAAGTACCACAGTGCAGGGGCAGATTGGCCATAGACCCTACAGGGGGCCACTGAAGCCCTGCTATCTGCCTCTGACTGGGTAGATAATGAGCACTTTAGCGGTAATTAACGCTGTGAGAATCAGGTGCTCATGTAAACAGCCAGCGGCCGTACATGTCCTCCTGAATTCAGCTGATGTGGCCCACACCTCACCTCCTAAGCCCCCTGCTCCATAGACAACTGGAGGAGGAGGAGGACAGAAGATGGTAGCTATTGATGGCCTTTTGGGGCAGTATATTGTGCTATGCTGTTTTATTTGGTTCTGCTGGGATGGTATTTTGCACTATGGTATTGTTGACCCTTGATATTTGTGTTGCCCTACCTTCTGTGAATTTGGACCTGCCTACAAAATAGGGCCACTTTTGGTTTTTTCCCAGGGCCACTTTAAGTTCCCAAAATACTGTCGTATTCAACTGTATCACATTAATTAATGCTGAGATCATCAGATCATTATGTACCTGGCCAGCGGCCAATGTAAGTCCTCCTTTGGCTCAAAAACTGCATGTGCGATTCCAGCCTCAGAGATGACAGTGGCCGTGAGGCTAGCTCAAGCTGAATAAATAGTTATTCATTTTATGGCTACACGGCGATTGAATAAAATGCGCTTGTTATTAAAATTGTCGGGCACAGTGTTGTAGTGGAAATCATATTTGGATTCACATCACCATCATCAGTATAAATGCAGATTGAGGTTTCACAAAAGGTCTCCATGGCAACACTGAACCTGACAAAAAGTAAAATGTGCAACTTTAAGTGATTATATCTTAGCTAAAAAGTAACCCCTTTCCGCAAATGGACGTAACGGAACATTCATTTTTGTGATGTGTTAACACAAATGGACCTGCGGGTACATCCATGAGATGCCACAAGAGCTGTGCCCACGCCATCTACAGTGGGAGCCAGCTGTAATACACCGCTGGGCTCCTGCTGCGACCACAGTCATTGGAGATAACCGATCCCAGCTGTTTAACCGCTTAATTGCCATAACTGAGGATTTATAGGGTAAATGACAAGGCCACTAGCCCCAAGTGACTTGATCACAGGGTGCCAATAGTTGCTATGGCCCCCCATGATTGTTATCTTACTACTACTATTGGGCCCTCAATGATGCTTGTCTGTATTTCTGAACAGGTTTAAAGGGGTTTTCCAGGTTCCGGAACCTGATGACCTGACCTCAGAATAGCTCATTAATATCTGATCGTTGGGGTTTCACACCCTGCATCACTACCGAGCAGCTGTTCACTACACCCTCCAGCTCTGGAACTAGCTATTGAAAAGAACAGGAAGCACAGCTCCATTCAAAGTGTAGTGGCCATGCTGGGTTACTGCAGTTCAGTTACTACTGAAGTGAATGGGAGCTTAGCTGCAGCAACCCGGAACAGCCACTACACTTGGAGCGGAGCTGTGCGTCCTGTTCCAATGGAGGATGCTAAGAACAGCTGAACGGAGGGGAAGGGTCATTGATATCTGCGCCTGGAAAACCCCCTTTAAGGGCTCATGCACACGAACGTGTGCTGGCCGTGCCTGTGCTGCGGGCCGCATACGGCGGGTCCGCAATAAACGGGCACCGGCCGTGTGCAGCCCGCATCACGGATCGCGGACCCATTCACTTCAATGGGTCCGCGATCCGGGAGATGCGGAGCGGAGGCACGGATCGGAACACCACGGAAGCACTGCGGTGTGCTTCCGTGGTGTTTCTGGCCGTGCCTCCGCACCACAAAAAAGTAGCGCAAGCACTACTTTTTTGCGGTGCGGACCCTCGGATGCGGATCGCGGACCCCATTCAAGTGAATGGGTCCACAACCCGCATGCGGTGGCCTCACGGTCAGTGCCCGTGCTTTGCGGACCGCAGCACGGGCACGGCCGGCACACGTTCGTGTGCATGAGGCCTAATACTCAGCAATACATATGCATAGCAAAGTAGTATACTACTGGTTGAGAGCCCTAGTGGTGAAGCACCCTAGTCAAATAAAAATGTAAAAATTAATAAAATGTTTATTAAAAAAAACTTTTTCCAATGAAAATGAATTATGTCAAAAGATTAATAAATAAACTATATATAATTGGTATTGCCGCTTCCATAACAACTTGATCTATTAAATTGTCCCATTATTTAAAGGAAGTCTGTTAGTTGGTTTTTGCATATGAACCTAACCACAACCGATTTCTAAAACACATAAAACAGGACCTCTTGTCAGGCAATCTGTTGTGGAGAAAACCATCTGTGTCCAGATATGGATGGTCCTTGTGCAGTACAGCTCTCCTTGGCGCCAGAAGAAGAGGCTATACCGGCCATGCGCCAGAATTCTGAAACCTGGTGCTTGGGCGAGATTACGGAGCCAGTCACGAGCAGGATTCAGAATTCTGACCCTATCACAATGGTAAAGGAGTTGACTGTCTTTGGGTGCTCCAAAGGGTTCTGTCCTGTCCTCGGTGCACCAAACTGCTAATTTGCATATTTGAGGGATCAAAATGTCATATGTACTTTAAAAATGAAACCAGTACGAACAACAACTTGTAATAAAAAAAAACGAGGCTTCACAGAGCTCCATTAATAAACAAAATTATGGGTGTTAGAATATGGTGCCACAAAAACAAATGATTTTTTTTTTACAAAAACATAAAAAATTCTAGATTTGGTTTTGCCGTAACCATACTGACCGGCAGTAAAAATGGCCCATTAATGATAAACTATACTCATTCTCACTGATCCCCGGCTGTTGGCAATCTCATTCCTCGCTGCTCTTTACTTCTTGGTCCTGGCTTGGCACGTCAGCAATGTCAGGTAAGGCCCACTCAGCCAGTTTTTGGTCATAGCGGTGACCTGCCTCAATCAGTGAGACTTTCCTACTCTTTTCAGCATGTCTGGCACGGACTGATCCAGAATGGGAACGGCAATGGTGGCAGATCAGTGAGGATGAGTATGGTTCAGCTTTTTTTTCTTTTTTTTTTAGCCCTTTGGGGCCTTTTATTTTTCTTTTATTGATTTCCACAGAAAACCCTTAAAGGGAGTCTGTCACCGCCTATGCCCCTATAAAGCGCTTACATACTCAAATAGCATACCTAATCATAAATCTACTGGTACCTTTGTCTTTTTCTTCAGACTTTTATAAGCTGCAAAAACCCTTTTTAATCCATATGTAAATGAGCACTTCACGGCCGTGGAGCCCGGGCTCCTGTGCTTTTTTTTCTGCTATCACAGCCACTGCCTCCGCCCGCCCTCCTCTTCACTTCTTTCCTGGTGAGATCCCGTGCCTGTCCAGGCTCGCTCCGGGCCGGTGCATGCGCAGTAGCTACAGTGATGCTGTGCCCACAATGGGCATCGCTGTGCGCATGTGCCGGCTCGGCGCAAGACTGGACAGGCTTGGGATCTCACCAGGAAAGAAGGAGGACTCGAGTGAAGAGGAGGGCGGGCGGAGGCAGTGGCTGTGATAGCAGAAAAAAAAGCACCGGAGCCCGGGCTCAGCGGCCGTGAACGCCTCCTCCGGGCACTTCCAAGTGCTCATTTACATATGGATTAAAAAGTGTTTTTGCAGCTTATAAAAGTCTGAAGAAAAAGACAAAGGTACCAGTAGATTTATGATTAGGTGTGCTATTTGAGTATGTAAGCGCTTTATAGGGGCATAGGAGGTGACAGACTCCCTTTAATGGATTGAATAAGTATGGGAATAAGGTTAAAGGGAACCTGTCATCTCTGAAACACCCCCTGAACTAGAGTAAGCGTTGTATAGTGTAAGTGATGCTGAATCCGAATATGTAAGTTTTATCTTCATACTCCCTTCCATTCTGTCGCTGTGCTCACACAAACCTGCAGTAAAATGCACTACATCAGCCACTACATTTTTTTGTATGTCAGGAGATATATGCTGATCAGGCATTAAACCAACTGGCTAATATTTTTTTTTTAAATGAATCTGATGCGTTGAAATATTGACTCCATAAAATCTCTAAGTGTCCTGTGGTATCCGGTACCGAGACAGTAGTAGCAGACCCTTTAAGTCCTGTAAGTTGTGAGATGAGGCCTCCATGAATCAGACTTGTTTTTCCAGCACATGAAAGGGGTATACCTGGTCTACAACAATATTTAGGTAGTTGGTAAGTGTCAAAGTAAAATCCACATGAATGCAAGGACCCAAGATTTCCCAGCAGATCATTGTTCACTTCCATTGCTCTGTGGTCCAGTTCTGATACTCATGTGCCCACTGTAAGCATTTTCTGCCATGGACAGGGGTCAGCATGGGCACTCTGGCCAGTCCGTGTGTTTTGACTTTTCTACCATAGCCAGCTTTTTCAAAAATTTTTCCTACAGCAGGTCTTATGTGAGATTGAATCACATGGTCTAGCTTTCACTGTGTCTCCACAGATCAGTGGACCTTGGTTGCCCATGATACTGTCGCTGTTTCACTTGTCATCTTTCCTTAGACCACTTTTGATAGGTATTAACCACTGTCTACCGGAAACATTCCACAGGACCTGGCATTTGGACATTCCCAGTTTGGCCCTTATCAGAGTCACTGAAATCCTTATACTTGGCCATTTTTCCTGCTTCTGAGACATCAGCTTCAAGAAGTGACTGTCACTTGCTGCCTAATATATCCCACTCCATGACAGTTGCCATTGTAAAGAAATAATCAGTATTATTCACGTCACCTGACAGTAGTTTTAATGCTATGACTGATCGCTGTATGTAAAGTATCTATCTACATATACACTCACCGGCCACTTTATTAGGTACACCTGTCCAACTGCTCGTTAACACTTAATTTCTAATCAGCCAATCACATGGCGGCAACTCAGTGCATTTAGGCATGTAGACATGGTCAAGACAATCTCCTGCAGTTCAAACCGAGCATCAGTATGGGGAAGAAAGGTGATTTGAGTGCCTTTGAACGTGGCATGGTTGTTGGTGGTGCCAGAAGGGCTGGTCTGAGTATTTCAGAAACTGCTGATCTACTGGGATTTTCACGCACAACCATCTCTAGGGTTTACAGAGAATGGTCCGAAAAAGAAAAAACATCCAGTGAGCGCAGTTCTGTGGGCGGAAATGCCTTGTTGATGCCAGAGGTCAGAGGAGAATGGGCAGACTGGTTCGAGCTGATAGAAAGGCAACAGTGACTCAAATTGCCACCGTTACAACCAAGGTAGGCAGAAGAGCATCTCTGAACGCACAGTATGTCGAACTTTGAGGCAGATGGGCTACAGCAGCAGAAGACCACACCGGGTGCCATTCCTTTCAGCTAAGAACAGGAAACTGAGGCTACAATTTGCACAAGCTCATCGAAATTGGACAGTAGAAGATTGGAAAAACGTTGCCTGGTCTGATGAGTCTCGATTTCTGCTGCGACATTCGGATGGTAGGGTCAGAATTTGGCGTCAACAACATGAAAGCATGGATCCATCCTGCCTTGTATCAACGGTTCAAGCTGGTGGTGTGGTGTCATGGTGTGGGGAATATTTTCTTGGCACTCTTTGGGCCCCTTGGTACCAATTGAGCATCGTTGCAACGCCACAGCCTACCTGAGTATTGTTGCTGACCATGTCCATCCCTTTATGACCACAATGTACCCAACATCTGATGGCTACTTTCAGCAGGATAATGCGCCATGTCATAAAGCTGGAATCATCTCAGACTGGTTTCTTGAACATGACAATGAGTTCACTGTACTCAAATGGCCTCCACAGTCACCAGATCTCAATCCAATAGAGCATCTTTGGGATGTGGTGGAACGGGAGATTCGCATCATGGATGTGCAGCCGACAAATCTGCGGCAACTGTGTGATGCCATCATGTCAATATGGACCAAAATCTCTGAGGAATACTTCCAGCACCTTGTTGAATCTATGCCACGAAGAATTGAGGCAGTTCTGAAGGCAAAAGGGGGTCCAACCCGTTACTAGCATGGTGTACCTAATAAAGTGGCCGGTGAGTGTATATGTTTCTAGGGCATGCTATAGACTTCACATAGAGCAAAATGCACTATCCTTTAAAGGGGTTCTCAGAGTTATATATATTGATGACCTATCTTCAGGATAGGTCATCAATATCAGATCGACGGGGGTCTGACACCTGGCACCCCCGCCGATCAGCTGTTTGAGGAGGCGGCGCGCGCCGTATCAGCGCTGCCTCCTCTTCACTGTTTGCATCCTGGCCGTAACAGGGGTAGTGGTGAGTAGGTGTAATTACACCTAACTGCCCCATTCATTTCAATGGGAAGGATCGCTCCCATACAAGTCTATGGAAGCGATTCTTCCCATAGAAATGAATGGGGCGGTGAGGTGTAATTACACCTACTCACCACTACCCCTGTTACGGACAGCATGTGAACAGTGAAGAGGAGGCAGCACTGATACGGCGCGCGCCGCCTCCTCAAACAGCTGATCGGCGGGGGTGCCGGGTGTCGGACCCCCGCCGATCTGATATTGATGACCTATCCTGAGGATAGGTCATGAATATATATAACTCGGAGAACCCCTTTAAAGGGTTTTTTCAAGTTTTTAATACTGATGACCTACCCTCTGAACAGGTCATCAGTATCTGATGGGTGGAGGTCCAACACCCGAAACCCCGCCGATCAGCTATTTGAGAAGGCACCAGGGCTCCTGTGAGTGCCGCGGCCTTAGCCATGCTCATCAAGCACAGCACTGTGCATTGTATAGCAGCTGTGCTTGGTATCACGTTCAGCCCCATTCACTTTAATGTGGATGAGCTGTGCCAAGGCCATGTGACTGATGAACGTGTCGTCACATGGCCTAGGAGAAGCTGTGAGAAGGCTGCGGCGCTACTGCGAGTGCCGCTGTCTTCTCAAACAGCTGATCGTCGGGGTTCCCGGGTGTTGGACCCCACAATCACATACTGATGACCTATCCAGAGGATAGGTCATCAGTATAAAAATCCTGGAAAACCCTTATAACCCTTTTCAGACCAGTGTACATTTACGGCACTGGTTGGGTCTTTAAAGATGACCACAAGCGCAACGGGTGCCATAGCCACTGGATGCTTGCTGTTGAACAGCAAACACTTAGGGCTAATGTCTGCGATTAACGATAGCGCGGATCGCATTTTGCCCCTTAGATGCTGTGATCAAAACCCAAGAGCCTGAGCTTCCTCTAGCAGTAATTGGGGGAGCCATTCATTCCCTGCTGCAAGCTCCGTCATCCTGAATGAACCAAGGCTGCTGCAGCTTTGTTCCTATTAGGACCATAGCGAAATTCACATAGACTTCAATGCTAAAGCAGTGGAGACTATGACATGCGATCTGATATTGCACGTTCAGGTTCCTAGGGGAACTTTTAAAAAGTGTTTAAAACATTTCTTAAAATATTTTTTTTTTAAAATTCCAGTCAATTCCTTTTCTCCAAGATAAAGGAACATCATAGACATTACCACATTTCAAAATTCCTGTGCTATTAAAATTCCACCTCATTTTGATTTTTTTTCTCAGCTTCCAACTATATTGTATGTATTAGTAAATGGTGCTATTAGAAAGTGCACCTTATCCCCCAAAAAAACAAGCCCTCATGTGATTATGTGACTGAAAAAATAAAAAAGTGATGGCTTAGAAGGGCAGGGATTAAAAAAACAAAACACCTCTGGACCCTTAAAGGCTGTTTGCACCTTTAGGGCAATTCTTTTTATTATTATTATTATTGCATTGTACTCATTGTGAGCTAAAAAAATTCTTCTTTCAACTGGTCTTTATAAAAAATATGGAGCCCCTTTTTCTGCACATAGCTGAGATGCTCTAGTAGCAGCCTCTGGATTGTCTGTCTTTTCAGTCAGTTGGGGAGCTGACGGGCTCCTCATCTCTGCTCTCTTACATTATAGACACTCATTCTAGTCTTATCTTACTGATAAGCATGTGGCTTCAATAAGTGTTTATGGCCTCTTAGTAGTTTAAAGATAAGGTTTATTAAATGACCAGCACAAAGTGAAAGTACCAGTCACACAGTTAGAAAAACAGTGAGGCCTTATTCACACGTCAGTGTTCGGTCAGTGATTTCCATCAGTGATTTTGAGCCAAAACCAGGTGCGGCTCTAAACACGGAACAGGTGCAGATCTTTCCCTTATACCTTATGTCTGTGGAGGCTTCAATCCTGGTTTTGACTCACAATCACTGAAGAAAATCACTGACCAAAACACTGACGTGCGAATAAGGCCTTAACCTTTTGTGACAGAATGTCTCAATATTTTTAATAAAGGCTAACTGAAATATGATTTTTAGCCAAAAATGAGTAAAATGCAATCGTAAACAAAAATTGCCTCTGATGGTGTACTTGGCCTTTAAGGCTCCTTGGCACCATCAGTGCTGTGTCAAAGTTGTACTAAATGTTTGAGAAAACTGCAAGCAGAAGACACAGCTGCGTAATGGTGGTTTTCGCAAGAATTTCCTACAAGAATAAGTACAGATTATGATTGTAGGAAAAGCTACATAGTTTAGTTTCCTGAATTTCCATACAGTGGTGGTGCAGCATAACACACCCTAATAGTCCACAAACATACATATGTATCTTACAAACCAATGCCGCAAAATATGAATTCTGTCAAATTGTTTGAACTTTTTGAGGTTCAGATAAAAATTCTTTCTTTTTTGCAGGATTGAAATTAATTGAAATGAATACAGACTTGCAGAACAAAAACTGAGGTCTTCAAAGCATAACACTCATCACACAAAAATGATGAAACAAATGAAGAAAGCCATTCCCAAGCTGCCATCTGAGTATGATCATTTATTAACATGAGTCAGTTTGTTTTTAGAGATGAGCGAGTAGTGTTCGATCGAGCTGGTATTCGATCGAATACTACGATATTCGGCGTGCTCGATTTCTTTCGAGTATAACGGCGATGGCGCACTTAGAATTCGTTTCCCCTCCCACCTTCCCTGGCGCTCTTTTTCCACCAATCACCATGCAGGGGGGGTATGACAGGCACGCTGAGCACGCTGGCAGCGCGAAAACGGCGTCTACATGCATTGGCTGGAAAAACCATGTGACCTCGAATATTAAAAACTCAGCTCTTCCTGCTCGTTCGCATATGCTGCGTGAACTTAGTCAGGGACAGAGGCTGGAGAAGGGAGAGACAGGTTTTAGCTGTTGGACAGGCAGGAGCGTGATTAAAAGCCCTTATCAGGGCTACTATAGTGCAGTACAGTGATAGCTTTACTACAATATACACTCTGCAGAGAACGGCTGCCGTATTCAGGGATAGCTGCTGGAGTAGGGACAGAGAGAGGCATTAGTGGTGTATTAGGTGCTCTGCTACATACCAAACTATATTTGGCACTATTGCTGTGTACCTTGAAATATAAAATATATAGGCCTTATAATTGGCAACTGTACTGTGCGTTCTCTTGCAAAGTAATTTCTCAAACCTGGTGTTCATACACACCGTCTGATCACTTAGTACACGGCTGTGTACCTTGAAATATACAATATATAGGCCTTTCAATTGGCAACTGTACTGTGCGTTCTCTTGCAAAGTAATTTCTCAAACCTGGTGTTCATACACACCGTCTGATCACTTAGTACACGGCTGTGTACCTTGAAATATACAATATATAGGCCTTTCAATTGGCAACTGTACTGTGTGTTCTCTTGCAAAGTAATTTCTCAAACCTGGTGTTCATACACACCGTCTGATCACTTAGTACACGGCTGTGTACCTTGAAATATACAATATATAGGCCTTTCAATTGGCAACTGTACTGTGCGTTCTCTTGCAAAGTAATTTCTCAAACCTGGTGTTCATACACACCGTCTGATCACTTAGTACACGGCTGTGTACCTTGAAATATACAATATATAGGCCTTATAATTGGCAACTGTACTGTGCGTTCTCTTGCAAAGTAATTTCTCAAACCTGGTGTTCATACACACCGTCTGATCACTTAGTACACGGCTGTGTACCTTGAAATATACAATATATAGGCCTTATAATTGGCAACTGTACTGTGCGTTCTCTTGCAAAGTAATTTCTCATACCTGGTGTTCATACACACCGTCTGATCACTTAGTACACGGCTGTGTACCTTGAAATATACAATATATAGGCCTTATAATTGGCAACTGTACTGTGCGTTCTCTTGCAAAGTAATTTCTCAAACCTGGTGTTCATACACACCGTCTGATCACTTAGTACACGGCTGTGTACCTTGAAATATACAATATATAGGCCTTATAATTGGCAACTGTACTGTGCGTTCTCTTGCAAAGTAATTTCTCATACCTGGTGTTCATACACACCGTCTGATCACTTAGTACACGGCTGTGTACCTTGAAATATTCAATATATAGGCCTTTCAATTGGCAACTGTACTGTGCGTTCTCTTGAAAAATAATTTCTCAAACCTGGTGTTCATACACACCGTCTGATCACTTAGTACACGGCTGTGTACCTTGAAATATACAATATATAGGCCTTATAATTGGCAACTGTACTGTGCGTTCTCTTGCAAAGTAATTTCTTATACCTGGTGTTCATACACACCGTCTGATCACTTAGTACACGGCTGTGTACCTTGAAATATACAATATATAGGCCTTATAATTGCCAACTGTACTGTGCGTTCTCTTGCAAAGTAATTTCTCAAACCTGGTGTTCATACACACCGTCTGATCACTTAGTACATGGCTGTGTACCTTGAAATATACAATATATAGGCCTTATAATTGCCAACTGTACTGTGCGTTCTCTTGCAAAGTAATTTCTCAAACCTGGTGTTCATACACACCGTCTGATCACTTAGTACATGGCTGTGTACCTTGAAATATACAATATATAGGCCTTATAATTGGCAACTGTACTGTGCGTTCTCTTGCAAAGTAATTTCTCATACCTGGTGTTCATACACACCGTCTGATCACTTAGTACACGGCTGTGTACCTTGAAATATACAATATATAGGCCTTTCAATTGGCAACTGTACTGTGCGTTCTCTTGAAAAATAATTTCTCAAACCTGGTGTTCATACACACCGTCTGATCACTTAGTACACGGCTGTGTACCTTGAAATATACAATATATAGGCCTTATAATTGCCAACTGTACTGTGCGTTCTCTTGCAAAGTAATTTCTCATACCTGGTGTTCATACACACCGTCTGATCACTTAGTACACGGCTGTGTACCTTGAAATATACAATATATAGGCCTTATAATTGCCAACTGTACTGTGCGTTCTCTTGCAAAGTAATTTCTCATACCTGGTGTTCATACACACCGTCTGATCACTTAGTACACGGCTGTGTACCTTGAAATATACAATATATAGGCCTTATAATTGGCAACTGTACTGTGCGTTCTCTTGCAAAGTAATTTCTCATACCTGGTGTTCATACACACCGTCTGATCACTTAGTACACGGCTGTGTACCTTGAAATATACAATATATAGGCCTTATAATTGGCAACTGTACTGTGCGTTCTCTTGCAAAGTAATTTCTCAAACCTGGTGTTCATACACACCGTCTGATCACTTAGTACACGGCTGTGTACCTTGAAATATACAATATATAGGCCTTTCAATTGGCAACTGTACTGTGCGTTCTCTTGCAAAGTAATTTCACGGCTGTGAAGGCAAAATATTGTAACCAAAAAAAAATAAAATGCGGCGGGGGGCTAGCGGAATAGGACGTGGACGAGGACGGGGGCGCGGAAATGCTGTTGGGGGCCTTGTTGAAGCCAGTGGGGATACAATGCGTGCTGGTGAGGGTCAGCCAGGATCCCGCTCATCCAGAATCCCTGCCTTTATGGGACAGTTAAGCAGGGGGCGGGTTACACCGCTGTTGAGGCCTGAGCAGGTTGAACAGGTGGTGCAATGGATAGCCGATAGCGCTTCCACTCAGTTGTCCACCAGCCAGTCATCCACACAGTCTCACTCTGACCCTCCTTCCTCCACACCTGGCCAACAGAGTCATCCCACCATTGACCCCTCCCAGGAGCTCTTTTCGGGTCCTTTTCAGATGTGCCGGAAGAATCCCAGGAGCTAGCAGAGGAATTTGTTTGTAGTGATGCCCAAACACTTGAGTTTTCGCCATCTCCTGCTGATGTGGACCCTGAGCCAGCATCTGTTATCATGAGCGATGATGATGATGAGACGCAGTTGCCATCAAGGGAGGCTGTTGGAATGTCCAGTGGGCAGGAGGAGGAGCAGAGTGAGGAAGTTGAGGTGGTGGATGACGAAATGACCGACCCCACTTGGCCAGGGGTGATGTCCAGCGAGGAAAGTAGTGGAGAGGTGGTGGTCTGCGCAGCACCGAAAAAGGCAGCAAGAGGCAGAGGGATGTCCACAGGCAGAGGGATGTCCACAGGCAGAGGGATGTCCAGAGGCAGAGGACAGTCCAGACAGAGAAGTGAGGCCACAGCCAGCAGGGCCGAAGCTGTTCCCGGCAGCGGGCAGTCGCGCGAAGCTCCCCCATCGAGGCCTCGTACTTCTGTGGTGTGGAGATTTTTTAATGTTTGTGCGGATGACAAACTGAGCGCGGTTTGCACACTCTGCCACTCAAAACTGAGTAGGGGCTCTGAGAAGAGCAATCTGACCACCTCAGGCATGCGGCGTCACTTGGAAGTCAAGCACTGGGCTGAGTGGGAGAGAGCAAACGCAATACAACCTGCGCCCGGTCTTGCTGCCACTGCCTCTTCCCCTGTGTTGTGTGCTGCCACTGCGGTCCAGACCTCCAGCCAGGACACCTCCACATCTGCCTCTGCCTCGGCTACTTTGGGGCCTTCTCCTTCAGCCTCCCCTTCCCCCGCCTCTTCGCCTGCACCTTCACACTCCTCGTCCCAACAACTGTCCATTCTCGCAGGCGTTCGACCGCAGGCGGAAGTACGCCTCGAGTCACCCCCAAGCCCAAGCCTTAAACTGCCACATCTCCAAACTGCTGGCCCTGGAGATGTTGCCGTTTAGGCTTGTGGAGACGCAGGCCTTCCGCGACCTGAACTGGCGGCTGCCGCACCTCGCTATTCCGTCCCCAGCCGCCACTACTTTTCCCGGAGTGCCGTCCCCGCCCTGCACCAGCACGTGTCGCGTAACATCAGGCGGGCCCTGAGGTACGCAGTCAGCGCAAAGGTCCACTTGACCACCGACTCGTGGACAAGCGCTTGCGGCCAGGGACGATACATCTCTTTGACGGCACACTGGGTGAATGTAGTGGAAGCGGGGACGGGGTCGCAAACAGAGACGGCCTACCTACCACCCCCACCCAAGATTGCCAGCATGGGTTCTGATAAACCCCCCTCCTCCTCCTCCTCCTCCTCTGCCTTAACATCGCCCTCAGCCGCTAGCTGGAAGCGTTGCAGCACTGGCGCGGGGAGACGTCAGCAGGTGGTGCTTAAGCTCATCAGCTTGGGCGACAGGAAGCACAGCGCCCCAGAGGTGAGGGACGCCATATTGCAGCAGACGGAGATGTGGCTGTCGCCGCTGCAGCTAGGACCAGGCATGGTCGTGTGCGATAACGGCCGTAACCTGGTGGCGGCTCTGGAGCTTGCCGAACTCGATCACGTACCATGCCTGGCCCACGTTTTTAATCTGGTAGTCCAAAAATTTCTAAAGACTTACCCCAACCTGGCAGAACTACTGGTGAAAGTGCGGCGCTTGTGCGCTCACTTTCGAAAGTCAACTGTAGCTGCTGCTAGCTTAAAAAAACTCCAGCAACGCCTCCATTTGCCTGAACATCGGCTGTTGTGCGACCTGCCGACTCGCTGGAATTCCACCTATTCCATGTTGGCCAGGGTGTGTGAGCAGCAGAGAGCATTGATGGAGTACCAGATTATGAATCCACGCGTGCCTCCAACTCAGCTCCCTCAGTTTGCCAACCACGAGTGGCCATGGATGGCAGACATATGCGATGTACTGCGTATCTTTGAGGAGTCCACCAAGAAGGTCAGCAGCGAGGACGCTATAGTGAGCGTAACCATCCCGCTCCTATGCGTCCTTAAAGAATCCCTCATCGCAATAAGGGAGAACGCATTGCACGCAGAGGAGACGGGGGTAGGAGGAGACGCAACGGAGCTACACAGTCAGACCACACTTTTGTCTGCTTCACGGTGGCAGTTGCAGGAGGAGGAGGAGGAGGTGGCTGTGGAAGAGGAGGAGGATGCTGGCGGCGAGGGTAGCAGTCAGGCTGTGTGCGTCCCATTGGTTCAGCGCGGATGGGGCGGAGAGGAGGCGGAAGAGGAAGAGGAGGAAATGGCAAGTGATCCTTCTGGTGGGGGCAGTGAGGTCATGCCTATTCAGAGTCTGGCACACATGGCTGACTTCATGCTGGGCTGCTTTTCCCGGGACACACGTGTTGTCCGGATAGTGGAGAACAAACTGTACTGGGTCTTCGCAATCCTGGACCCCCGGTATAAAGATAACGTCTCCTCTTTTATTCCGGTAGAGGAGAGGACGAATCGATTGCTGGAATACCAGAGGGAAATCGTGCAGAACATGATGGAGATTTTCCCACCCACCATCGCTGGCGGCAGAGAGGAGAGGGTCTCCCAGAGTCCCACAACATCTATCAGGCCCACAGCCACCAGGGGAACACTCTCCAAGGTGTGGGACACGTTCATGGCACCCCCTCGTGCAACTTCCATCACTGCGGGGCCCGCTATCAGCAGGAGGGACAAGTATCGGCGGATGTTGCGGGAGTACCTGGCAGACCGTAACCCTGTCCTCCCCGATCCCTCGGCGTCCTACACTTACTGGGTCTCCAAGTTGGACACGTGGCTGGAACTGTCCCTGTACGCCTTGGAGGTGCTTGCCTGCCCTGCCGCCAGCGTGCTATCAGAAAAGGTGTTCAGCGCAGCCGGGGGCATTATAACCGATAAGCCCAGCCGCCTGTCAACCGACAGTGCCAACAGGCTGACGCTAATCAAAATGAACAGCAAGTGGATTGACCCGGACTTTGCTTCTCCAACAGTGGAAAGCAGCCAAAAGTGAAGTGCCATCTGTATGAAGTGCCATTTCCTCCTCCACCTCCTCCTCCTCCTCCTTAACCGCCGTAGAATTGCTCCGTAAATAAGAAAAATTTATATATTTATGGCTCACCTCTTGGGCCTCCACAAAATGTTTAAGAGGTCTCACCTCTTGGGCCTCCACAAAATGTTTAATAGGTCTCACCTCTTGGGCCTCCACAAAATGTTTAACAGGTCTCACCTCTTGGGCCTCCACAAAATGTTAACAGGTCTCACCTCTTGGGCCTCTCACCTCTTGGGCCCACAAAATGTTTAACAGGTCTCACCTCTTGGGCCTCCACATAATTTTTAACAGGTCTCACCTCTTGGGCCTGCACAAAATGTTTAAGAGGTCTCACCTCTTGGGCCTCCACATAATTTTTAACAGGTCTCACCTCTTGGGCCTGCACAAAATGTTTAAGAGGTCTCACCTCTTGGGCCTCCACAAAATGTTTAACAGGTCTCACCTCTTGGGCCTCCACATAATTTTTAACACGTCTCACCTCTTGGGCCTCCACATAATTTTTAACAGGTCTCACCTCTTGGGCCTGCACAAAATGTTTAAGAGGTCTCACCTCTTGGGCCTCCACATAATTTTTAAGAGGTCTCACCTCTTGGGCCTGCACAAAATGTTTAAGAGGTCTCACCTCTTGGGCCTCCACATAATTTTTAACAGGTCTCACCTCTTGGGCCTCCACATAATTTTTAAGAGGTCTCACCTCTTGGGCCTCCACAAAATGTTTAACAGGTCTCACCTCTTGGGCCTCCACATAATTTTTAACACGTCTCACCTCTTGGGCCTCCACATAATTTTTAATACGTCTCACCTCTTGGGCCTCCACAAAATGTTTAAGAGGTCTCACCTCTTGGGCCTCCACATAATTTTTAAGAGGTCTCACCTCTTGGGCCTCCACATAATTTTTAAGAGGTCTCACCTCTTGGCCTCCACATAATTTTTTAACACGTCTCACCTCTTGGGCCTCCACATAATTTTTAATACGTCTCACCTCTTGGGCCTCCACAAAATGTTTAACAGGTCTCACCTCTTGGGCCTCCACATAATTTTTAAGAGGTCTTACCTCTTGGGCCTCCACGTAATTTTTAACACGTCTCACCTCTTGGGCCTCCACATAATTTTTAACATGTCTCACCTCTTGGGCCTCCACATAATTTTTAACACGTCTCACCTCTTGGGCCTCCACAAAATGTTTAACAGGTCTCACCTCTTGGGCCTCCACAAATGTTTAACAGTCTCACCTCTTGGGCCTCCACATAATTTTTAACACGTCTCACCTCTTGGGCCTCCACATAATTTTTAACACGTCTCACCTCTTGGGCCTCCACATAATTTTTAATACGTCTCACCTCTTGGGCCTCCACAAAATGTTTAAGAGGTCTCACCTCTTGGGCCTCCACAAAATGTTTAAGAGGTCTCACCTCTTGGGCCTCCACAAAATGTTTAAGAGGTCTCACCTCTTGGGCCTCCACAAAATGTTTAAGAGGTCTCACCTCTTGGGCCTCCACAAAATTTTATCAAGGTCTCACCTCTTGGGCCTCCACAAAATTTTATCAAGGTCTCACCTCTTGGGCCTCCACAAAATTTTTAACAGGTCTCACCTCTTGGGCCTCCACAAAATTTTATCAAGGTCTCACCTCTTGGGCCTCCACAAAATTTTATCAAGGTCTCACCTCTTGGGCCTCCACAAAATTTTTAACAGGTCTCACCTCTTGGGCCTCCACAAAATTTTATCAAGGTCTCACCTCTTGGGCCTCCACAAATTTTTATCAAGGTCTCACCTCTTGGGCCTCCACAAAATTTTTAACAGGTCTCACCTCTTGGGCCTCCACATAATTTTATCAAGGTCTCACCTCTTGGGCCTCCACAAAATTTTTAACAGGTCTCACCTCTTGGGCCTCCACAAAATTTTATCAAGGTCTCACCTCTTGGGCCTCCACAAAATTTTTAACAGGTCTCACCTCTTGGGCCTCCACAAAATTTTATCAAGGTCTCACCTCTTGGGCCTCCACAAAATTTTATCAAGGTCTCACCTCTTGGGCCTCCACAAAATTTTCCATGAGCCTCTGGCCAGCCCACGGCCTCTTCCTGCCTTTTGCGGTCCTACGCATCCCTCAACATCCCCACTGCTTTACCTGCTAGACATGACACTGGGCCAGGTCGGGTCACTGACATCTCAAGCGCCAACAATTTGGGCATTTTAAGGCTTCTGCATGTGTTTGAGTTGTTTTTACATTTTAAAGAAGACATGTCTGACCACATCTCACACACACACACACAATGACAATTAGGGGTGGGGTCTATTTGCTTTCCCCTTTGCCTATGCCATCTGTGGTTGTCATAGGCAACGTGATTTTAAGGGGTGCAGAATTTTATCTTCTTTTTTGTCTAGTTTGGCTTGGGGTCCATGGCAATGTAGAGGAAAGAAGGTTTCCTTGTATGGTCTCACTTTACAGAGAGGTTACATTGTCTTTGGAGTGTATTGTTGAGAGGCTGTGATAGTGGCGTAATAGTGCGACTTGGGCGCGTTATATGCACCCAGACATGCTTCCCCTGCTGTCCCAGTTGCATTCCAGCAGTGTTGGCATCCTTTTCTGAGGTTTCAGGGTGGACTTGGTGACCTCCAAGTGGTCGAATTGAGATTTCCAAGTGGCGAGCTTTTTTTTCCCATAGACTATAATGGGATTCGATAGTCGGTCGAATAGTCGAATTTCGCGGTCTATTCGAATCGAATTTCGAACTTTCGAATATTTCACTACTCGCTCATCTCTATTTGTTTTGTATTATACATTAAAGTGGATGTCTCACTTCAGCAACCGGAAGTTAATACAAGCCACTTACTAATGTATTATTATTATCCACATTGCTTCCTTTGCTGGCTGGATTCATTTTTCCATCACTTTATACACTGCTCGTTTCCATGGTTATGACCACCCTGCAATCCATCATTGGTGGTCATGCTTGCATACTGTAGGAAAAAGTGCCGGCCTCTCTGGTGACGGTACCATGGCAGTGCACATAGGCTGGTGCTTTTTCCTATAGTTTGCAAACACAACCACCACTGATTTATTATGTAGAAAAAGTTAATACAAGGCACTTACTAATGTATTGTGATTTTCCATATTGCCTCCTTTCCTGGCTGGATTCACTTTTCCATCACATTATACAGGGTGGGCCATTTATATGGATGCACCTAAATAAAATGGGAATGTGTGGCGATATTAACTTCCTGTTTGTGGCACATTAGTATATGGGAGGAGGGAAACTTTTCAAGATGGGTGGTGACCATGGCGGCCATTTTGAAGTTGGACATTTTGGATCCAACCTTAGTTTTTTCAATGGGAAGAGGGTCATGTGACACATCAAACTTATTGAGAATTACACAAGAAAAACAATGGTGTGCTTGGTTTTAACGTAACTTTATTCTTTCATGAGTTATTTACAAGTTTCTGACCACTTATAAAATGTGTTCAAAATAGGGTTGGGCGATTTACCGGTATTCACGGTATACCACGGTATTAAGAAACGGCGATATGGCGATATCGCCGTTTCTTAATTACCGCAGTATTTTTAGTGACGTCATAGGGGCAATCGCACTTGAGTGCTTACTGCCTCTAAAACGTCCGGGGAACAGCCGGCACAGTGGAGAAGGAGAGAGTCCCTCCCCACTGTGATCTGGCTGCCGCTGCCACCAATGAGAGGTGAGGAGAGGCGAGGCTGTGGCCACTGATCCACCAATGAATTTATCTCTTAATACAAGTATAGGCTGAAGTATAGGCAATAACAGACGGTGGGGATCCCGTGAACCGCGGTAAATTAACCCCTCAGGTGTGGTATGTGATATGGCCGGCACCCAGATTCAATGACTGGGATCCTGCCGAACCGCGCCAATTAAACCTCAGGTACCGCACCTAAGGGGTTAATTGCCGCGGTTCGCGGGATCACCGCCGTCTGTTATTGCCTATACTTTTATTAAGAGAGAATTAAATTCATTCGTGGCATAGTGCACCCCCCCCGACCCCCCAGTATAGTAACCATTGGTGGCGCAGTGCGCCCCCCAATACCCCAGTATAATAAACATTGGTGGCAGTGGCCACAGTGTCCCCTACCCCCTTTCATTGGTGGTGCAGTGGTAGCTTCTGATCGGAACCCCAGCAGTTGGGGTTCCGATCGGTTACCATGGTAACCAGGACGCTACTGAATTCCTGGCTGCCATGGTAAGCTTTCTGCTGCCCTGTGTACAAAGCCCAGGGCAGCAGGGAGAGTGTAAGGCCCCTTTCACACGAGTGGGAGACTCGCATGTCTCCCGCAACGCATCTACAGGGCTGGACTCGGCACGGACAGGGATCGCATATAATGCTATGCGATCCCTGTCAGTGCGGAGTCCAGCCCTGTAGATCCGTTGCGGGAGACATGCGAGTCTCCCGCTCGTGTGAAAGGGGCCTAAGTCCTATGCACCCTAATAGAGCTCTATTAGGTTGAATAGAACATGGGATTAAAAGATCCCAGGATCTAGCCCCAGGGGGCTAATAGTTATTAAATAAAAAGTAAAAAAAAAAAAAAAAAAACACCAAAATATTAAAAAATTGCCCCCTTTCCCAATTTTACATATAAAAATATATAAACAATAAAAAAACAACATATTACATATCGCCATGTCCAAAAAAGTACAAGCTATTAAAGTATTAAAAAATATGTCCTATGCGGGGAACACTGTAACAGAAAAAAATTGTTTTATTTTTCTTTCCCGTGGTATCGAGTATCGTAATACTTTTTTTTATGGGACCGAAATTGAATAAAAATTTTGATATTGTGACATCCCTAGTCACGTGGACATAACGTCATCTCAGGTCCATTAGGTCACAAAGAAAGGGCATCTAACGGGAGCGCCGAAGCTATCTCCAGGACTCCCATAGCGACTGAATGGAGCAGCAGGGGGCATGCACGACCGGCCGCACCATCAGATTCAGGGGAACGGTGACCGTTCTTGGTGGGGCATTATAACGTATGGGGCAACAAGCAAACACGAGTACGTGTTTTGAGTGTTTTTTTTATTCTAAATAAACATTTATCGCGATATATATCGTTATCGCAATAAATTTCTTAATATCGTTATCGTGGGAATATTTTTGATATCGCCCAACCCTAGCTCAAAGTGCTGCCCATTGTGTTGGATTGTCAATGCAACCCTCTTCTCCCACTCTTCACACACTGATAGCAACACCACAGAAGAAATGCTAGCACAGACTTCCAGTATCTGTAGTTTCAGGTGCTGCACATCTCGTATCTTCACAGCATAGACAATTGCCTTCAGATGACCCCCAAAATAAAAGTCTAAGGGGGTCAGATCGGGAGACCTTGGGGGCCATTCAACTGCTACATGATGATGTGTTTCCCTCTTTATGCACTGAAGCTGGCACGTTCCCTGAGTTTTTCCAGCAAGATGGTGCACCACCACATTATGGGTGTCAGGTCCGAGCATTCCTAGATGAACAGTTTCCTAGAAAGTGGATTGGTCATCGTGGACCAGTTGAATGGCCCCCAAGGTCTCCCGATCTGACCCCCTTAGACTTTTATCTTTGGGGTCATCTGAAGGCAATTGTCTATGCTGTGAAGATACGAGATGTGCAGCACCTGAAACTACGGATACTGGAAGCCTGTGCTAGCATTTCTTCTGTGGTGTTGCTATCAGTGTGTGAAGAGTGGGAGAAGAGGGCTGCATAGACAATCCAACACAATGGGCAGCACTTTGAACACAAGTGGTCAGAAACTTGTAAATAAGAATAAGGAAAGAATAAAGTTACGTTAAAACCAAGCACACCATTGTTTTCTTGTGAAATTCTCAATAAGTTTGTGTCACATGACCCTCTTCCCATTGAAAAAACTAAAGTTAGATTCAAAATGGCCGCCATGGTCACCACCCATCTTGAAAAGTTTCCCCCTCCCATATACTAATGTGCCACAAACAGGAAGTTAATATCACCAACCATTCCCATTTTATTTAGGTGTATCCATATAAATGGCCCACCCTGTACACTGCTCGTTTCCATGGTTACGACCAACTCTGCAATCCAGCAGCAGTGGCTGTGCCTGCACACAGCAGGAATTATAGAAAATAGAACCTGCAAACCTACAAAACCAACTAATAACCCCATAAAAATAATACCATACAGAGTGTTTATTATGACAGAAAAGCAATTAACATACAGGTGAAAAAACATAGGGCTAGATGTTAAAATCCAATTTTACTACTACAAACATACAGCAAGCCAGATGGACAACCAGACCACTAATAATAATAATAATAATCACTAGCAGCGATAGCCCTATGCCAAAAATGTACCACATATGTATAAATATAACATTGTCACAGATAAATCCCACAAATATATGCACAATAGCAAAGTACTGCTGAACAAACGTAAAGAAGAACTCCCGCAAAAAATTTTATTCCATGTCCTGCTAGAAATGTACATGATGTAATCTGTAGTGAATGTCATTTTCTTACCAGTGTCTGTATTTTTGACTTATATAATCCTGAAGTTTCTTATCTGTGTCATGTGACCAGGAATTAGACCCACCAACTCACACAGCACCTTATGTCTAGACAGGAAGTCTAATTCTCTATGCATTCCTATGGGAGCCTCACTTTCAGTCGAATAGGAATGAATAGAGCAGTAACTGGTTTCCTGTCCTGGGTCAGTTGGAGGTCAGGGAGTTGGTCACATGACCCAGCTACAATTAGAAGAGAGGGGATAACTCAGAATTACAGTCACTGATGAGAAGATGACATTCACTACAGATTATATCATGCACCTTTCTAACAGGTCAGAGAATAAAAAAATTTGCGAGAGTTCTTCTTTAATTGTACGCATCAAAAAAGATTTATAGGAACTAATGTGCCCAATAAAGACCACACTAAAATGCTGCTTGCTGCGTTTTGGTGTCCGCATGAAGAAACTGATCCAAACGGATTCTCTGACACAATAGAAAACAGATCCGTCCCCCATTGACTTTCAATGGTGTTCATGACGGATCCGTCTTGGCTATTTAAAAGATAATACAACCGGATCCGTTCAGAACGGATGCAGGCAGTTGTTTTATCATGACGGAACCATGACGGATCCAGCAAAAACACTGGTGTGAAAGTAGCCTAATCTAATATCTCACAAGGGGTCATGAAAGAAGCACATATACCACGTCCCCAAATTCTAGATAAAAGCAATATAAATAGTGTCTATGGGGAACCAGTGCAAGTAAGTAAAAAAAAAAAAAATTACCCATATTGCAGACTCTGACTCAGTATACTGTACCGTTTATAGAAAATATAGGAGTACAGTACTAGCTGAGGCTTGTTTCCCTTTATTTGGGCTGTGTCAAATGACACATTCAGGGTCCTTACAGAAACAAATTTTGCTCTGGCATTTTTTTTTATTACCAGTAAATAAGCACTTTTGGCATTGTGCATTCTGTTGAAGTTTTTGTTGTGTTTTTGGCATTTTTTGCTCATAGTGTGTTTGTCTACTAGTTTTTTGTTCACTGTGTTTTCTCTATAGATAAGTTGTTGCTAAAACACCTGAAAAAAACACCAAGAACTACTGAATGCTGTATTTTTTAAAAGAATCAAGACACAAGACACTACTTAATTGACAAAAAAACACCAGGAGCAAATATGTGTCCCATGGGTCATAATTACCTTAGACTTTCAGCTAACATCAGGAGGTAGCATTTTATTGTAAAAAAATGCATACAAAATGCCACTAAAACACAAAAGTGAAGAAAAGTGGTGTGAAAGCACCCTATGGTACAGTTGTCTGGAAACAATGGTGCTGCTGTAATCCATTCCTTATGATATGAGCTTTCAAGTAATGCACCAGATTTAGCTTCATGTCTCTGATATTGTAATTGTCATTTCTTTATGAATAATAATCATATTAAAGCTTCATTCACACGATCGTATGTGTTTTGCAGTCCGCAAATTGCGGATCCGCCAAAAAAAAAAAAACGGATGACGTTCCATATGGCATTCGTTTTTTTTGGGCGGATTCAGCAAAACGGACAAGAATAGAACATGTTCTATCTTTTTTTGTGGATTGGAAATACGGACAAACGGAATGCACACGGAGTACCTTCCGTTTTTTTTGCGGACTCATTGAAATGAATGGTTCCGCATACAGTCTGCAAAAAAAAAACGGAACGGACACTGAAACAAAATACGGTCGTGTGAATTAAGCCTTAAGGGGTTATCCCATGATTAATGTAAACCAGGGGTACTTAACTGGCAGACCGCGGTTGCCAGCTGTCCGGACCCCTGCATGCACGCTCTCACAGGGTGCCAGGGAGTCCAGAAGCAATGAGTGCTTCCATCAATGCAGATGGAAGCGCTCATTGCTGGAGCGCAGGGAGCTGATGTCACTCACCGCTCAGATCCCCGCGCTCCTCTCCTCCTTCAGGCCGGCTGCGCTGTGAATGGTGAAGCAGGAAGACTTCTCCTGCTCCACCATTTAGTCTGCACAGATCGCGCTGCCGGCAGATGTGGGCAGTGCCTGCAGACTGGAAATCGGCATAAGCTCCGCCTACATAGTGCTGCAGCGCGATCTGTGCCTGCAGTGAAGACAGGACTATGAGTTTCAGGAATGGGACAAGGTGAGTAGGTGCTTTGTTTTTCGTTTTTTTTTGTTTTTAATACAGAGGACTTTATAACTATGGAGTAGGCACAGAGGGCTTTATAACTATGAAGGGGCACAGAGGACTTTAGTACTATGGAGGGGGCACAGAGGGCATTACTACTATGGAGAGGGCACAGAGGGCATTTTTACTATGGAGGGGGCACAATGGGCATTTTTACAGAGCGCATTACTGCTATGGAGGGGGCACAGAGGGCATTACTAATGTGAAGGAGGCACAATGGACATTTTTACTCTGGAGGGGGCACAATGGGCATTTTTATTCTGGAGGGGGCACAATGGAAATTTCTACTCTGGAGGGGGCACAGAGGGCATTACTGCTATGGAGGGGGCACAGAGGGCATTACTAATGTGAAGGAGGCACAATGGGCATTTTTACCCAAAATGGGAATTTCTACTCTGGAGGGGGCACAGTGGGCATTGCAAAAGTGAAAGGGGCACAATGGGCATTGATAATGTGAAGGAGGCACAGAGGGCATTATTCCTCTGAAGGGGGCACTGTGCACAGAGGGCATTACTACTATTAAGGCTACACGCCACTGGTGTTGTCCCTCATATATTTTTTTGTTTTGCAGCTCGGACCTTCATCCTACAGCAGACTCAGGTAGGTGGACCTTTACCAAAAGTACTTGAGTACCCCTGATGTAAACAGTGTCTTTCTAACCAACATAGGACCAGCCCTGTACCTCACATGGATCCAGAAATCTCCCCATTCATTGCACCAATTGCTCCGCTAGATTTTTTTCAAGCTGGCAGCTTAGCGGGTGTGTCCTTTCTCAGGAAGCATGTCTTTCTGCTGCAGCAGGTAGCAATTGAAGGATGCAACTGAGCATGTACGTCCACCTTAGTGAGCTGGACAGAGAACCTTGAAAAAGAGCAAACAGCAGGTGGCGCTACACAGATATATCTCAGTGAATAACTCATTGGCTATACTAAATTATTAAATACATGCAATGCAATGCAAAATTATTCAGATCCACCTGCTGGTTTGAAAAATGTGGAATATTTTTCGTGGGACAACCCCTTTAATAGTAATAATGTGTGTGACATCTTCCCGTCTTCTTTCCTCCTCTCCGGGCTGTGGATTCCTTGTTGAGCTGGTGTCTGCATGTGACCTCTGCAGTTGTATACATTGCATTGTTTAGCTAGTAGATGGAAATATTCTTCATAAACTCCCTCAATCTCGCACTAAAAATAACATTTTCAGTGCAGTTTCTGAAATAAAGCTAAACCATTTATGGAATCTATGGAAATAATTTATGAAGGTCACTCAGATGTCTTGCAGACCTGTTGACCTTGCAAGAATGTAGTAGACGACAACATCTTTTTCAGAATTACTTGATAAATGTAAGTAGATGCCTAGGTAATGAGAAATAACTATGTATAAAAAAGAATTAGAATAAAGTACTTTTCCCATTCTCTGCTGTCAGCACAGTGCCAATTCATCTCTGAAATGATCATGTCTGACAGTCTAGTTGCTAGGGATACGCTGCTTTACAACTGCTGTCTTTTCAGCGGAGTTGTCAGGTAGTATGTCTCTAGTCAGTCTAAGATTTCTGGTCTTCAGGTCAAGCCAGAATTTCAGGGTAATATATCAAGATTACACAATCAATCTCCCCAGCATCATCTAATAAGCGATTACATATATTGAAATGAAAATTAGATAGTATCACGAGGTGGCCAAGTGGGCCCTTTTTATATGTCCAGATGTAAAAGTCCCCACGCAAGTAGATGAGCGCCTGTGTAGATAGTATACGCACTGGATGACATCACTATGTCTTCACGTGACAAGGGGAATAAAAGGACGGTGTGTGCGTGCGTACAATGATGCGTACGTACGCACTGGATAACATCGCTATAATGCCGATCACATGACCGGAGAAAATGCGTTCCAGGAACTGCGTTCCACCTGTGTGCCAAATGCAGGAGGTGTAGATAACGACGCTGGATGATAGTTAGGATCTAACATATTAGCAAAAATGATATCATTGTACGTACACACCGTCCTTTTACTCCCCTTGGTATATATCTTCCGGTCACGTGATAGACATCATTGTGATGTCATCCAGTGCGTGCGTACGCATCATTGAACGTACGTACACGCCGTACGAACGTACGTACACACTCCTTCATTTCCCCCTCGGTGAGTATTTAAACTCATAGTTATCCTCAATACACAGGCGCTCATCTACTTGCGTGGGGACTTTTACATCTGGACATGTGAGAGGCCCACTTGGCCACCTCGTGATACTATCTAATTTTCATTTCAATATATGTAATAGCTTATTAGATGATGTTGGGGAGATTGATTGTGTAATCTTGATATATTACCCTGACATTATCTTATTTACTTGTGTACATCGGCAGCCTCATATTACATTTCTAGGAACCCATTGCTATTTGTGAGGCATTATATAAGTCTGTATGCCTGTATCTATACTTTGCTTTGGCTTCCTATATGTTTTTTCTGCCTCACATGGATGCATCTATGTATTGTCCCTTACTGCATAGTCTACTTAGATACATAAATGACTTACATAAAATATCTGTTTAGTCCGTTAATATATCCCCTGAGGAACCTGTCTATTTTCAGGGGAACCTGGTATTATTCACTAACAGCTTTGGAAATTATGGTGATCATCATTGTTGTGTTATTATTTGTATAGTCTTAGGGCTAAATTAGGTTTTAATAGGACTAGGTACGTGGACAGGGGGCACCTACCACTGAGGTGTCTCCCTGGGCTGAGCCGATACCAGGGACAGCCCAGGGTCAGATTCACACTACCCACTTCCCTACCTATCTGGCCCATTTATTTGTTAATGAGCTGTGTATTGGTGTCCACAATTTTAAAGGTTTATTAAAAGCTAAGTTTTAGGTTTATGCTTATGATTTTGGATTTATATACTTCGCATAACCTTTTGAGTATCTCTAGTTTTATATTTTTCTTGTTCTTCTTTACACTGAAGATAGTGCTTAATGACATTGGCTGTTTATTTGGGGTTATTGTCGTGCTGCAGAAAGAATTTGGAGACAATCTGTAACTATTTGCACATATTAGAGCAACACAATTACTGATGTAGAAAAATATTAGCAATGTACTAAGGTCAAGAGAAATAAATCGTGCACCTTAGGCTACTTTCACACTAGCCTTAGAGTTTTCCGGTATTGAGTTCCATCATAGGGGCTCAATATCGGAAAAAAAACGATTCAGTTTTGTCCCCATTCATTGTCAATGGGGACAAAACTGAACTGAAGAGAACGGAGCGCTCCAAAATACATTCCATTCAGTTTAGGTGCGTCCGCAGGCCGGAGAGCAAACCGCTACATGTTGTAGTTTGCTTTCCATCCTGGGGATCCGGAGCAAAACGAATCCGTCATGACCCACAATGCAGGTCAATGGGGACGGATCCGTTCTGTCTAACACAATAGAAAACGGATCCGTCCTCCATTGACTTTCAATGGAGTTACTGACTGATCCGTCCCGGCAATGTTAAAGATAATACAACTGGATCTGTTCATAACGGATGCAGATGGTTGTATTATCAGTAACGGAAGCGTTATTACTGAACCCTGCAGGATCCAGCAATAACACCAGTGTGAAAGTAGCCTTACTGCTCAAAGTTAGCTGGATGATCCAGGCAAAATTTGTCTCCTATGCACAGCTCTAAGGCCGCATTCAGACAGCAAAAATGCGGACCTGCAATACTATGGGTGCTGCCCGGCGTGTGTCCTGCAATTTGTGGAACACATGCCGGGTGCCCCGTTCAAAATGCCTATTGTCCGCTGTTGCGGACAAGAATAGGACATGTTCTTGCGGAGCCCATGAAAAATTAGGAATCCATCCTACAAAGATATGATGTTTGTGCATCCATTTCTGGTGGAGGAGAGTATGATTCTGCATAGAAGACAGATTTTGTGTGGATCATGTGAACCTTTCGCCTTCTATGGTCGTGGTTAAGTGACTGATTAGCTGCAGATTTGCCGTCGCAGATTTATGTGTGCCAATTCCGCAGGGTTGTACAGTATATTGTGGATTTGAAATCAATTTATACAGCGGATTTCTCTTGTGGATTTCTTTATCCTTCCAATGGCGAGGGTGAAATCTGCTAGCTTTTCCACCTCAAAAAATGAACATAATACATTCGGTTTTGTTGCTATTTTTATGCAGTTTTTGCAGCGGAAACGCAGCAAAAACTGCAATGGAATTTTCCTCTGGATTTTCCTTTACGTGTATCCCCGGCCTATGGGTTTCCTGCTCAATTGTGCCTTGTAAAAGAACTCCATAAGCTAGTTTCACATCTATGTTTAACTGATCACCACTGAGTTCACCAGATCCGGCCTTCACCTCCAGAAAACATTGATTACAATGGAATCCGTTCGGTTTCTGGCATAAGTAGCGGGTTTTGGCAGGACAAATCAATCATTTGTCTAAATTTTTTATACATAGGTTTTTTTTATCTAGTATGTAGATGGCGCATACAAGCTCTATGGTTGTGCATATCTACCTCCGTAGACCAGAAGGCAAAACTTTAACTTAAATTAATTTAATTGCCCAATAGCATATAAAATTAAATGAGTGCAGTGTACATTTGTTGTATCATATGTTATTGGACTGCTTCCTAATCTATTAGAATTTTATCTTTCTGTAGGATCTGTACTTACTATAGTACACCTATCTCTTTTGTTTCTTTTAAGGGTATGTTCACATGCAGCAGATGTTTTTTCCAACTGTTCCGTGAATGGGGCTTACGGACATCCATGCACGTTACAGAAACATTCCCATTCAGATGTATGGATAGGATTTTTGTCACAGTAATTTCTGCAACAGATCAGCTGTCATATCCATCTGGCATCATGCTGATCTCAGAGTTTACCGAAGTTTATTGTAATTTTCTTAATAGAATTATTATTATTTGTATTTATCTGAAAGCTGCAATAATTCCATGGTGCTGTACATCAAGAGGGGGTTACACAAACATAATATAAAAAATACAAATACTATAAACCTGAAACTATTAACAGACTGGTACAGATGGACAGAGCTTACAATCTACAAGTTAAGAACACAGTGGTGAGGGTAAAGAATAGAATATCATGTGTAGCAAGAATAGCTTGGTACTGTGTTAACCAGAAAAATCTATGTGATCTAAAATAATTATAGCAGTGATACCTTTATTAGCTAACAAAAACAAATTCTGTGTCTTTTTCACAACGCTTCATAGAATATTAAATGCTACCTTTCACTGTTTAAAGTGTGTGTTAAGTGTGATTCCGTTTACTGGAGCCCCCTTTAAATCCTTTCAAGGACGGCTTGCAGTGAAGCATGTTAGGGGTTAATGAGCTTGCCTCTTTTGCAGCACGACACAAGAGGAATGTCAAAAGGATTAACGACTATGAGCTGAAATAGTCCTATTCTTCTCTATTTTTAGTTCACAGGGTAACAAATAGGATGCATCTCTCCGTTTCAAGGTCTTCACTTGACGATAATGAATCGGTGTGCTGGCGAGCCCTGGGATTCCAGCATCAAACCATGTAGATCAATGCAATTCAAAGGACCAATGGCATGCTTTGTATTTGCATTTCCCGTGGTGCCTCTCTCCAGCCTTTCGTCTCTCCGAGTAGGAAAAACATTCCCAATTTCTCTGTTTTCTTCAGAAAGAAGACATAATAAAATGCGCACCCAGACTTACTTCAGTGGGATGTCATTATAGGCGTGTCATGTGTAAGACCTCTCCATAAGTTACAAGTCCTCGCAGGAGAGGAGCATATATATAGCGGAGGTTCAGCAGTACTTTCGGCTGGTCTTGATGCAGTGGTTACAATTAATTGATTACAGACAGTTACAGATTTCTTTGTTCTCATACCCCCTCCCCCTGCTGCACTTGACTGGCCTTTTGCTTTTTTGCCTAACAAAAATATAATTGTAGAAAATGACATCTAGCTGGACTGTATGGATAGATTTGCGTGTGCCTTAAGGTATCTTTTATTGTGTTAGGGAGCACAGGACAACTGACCCTCACAAGGACTTGAACCTGCATGAAAAGGATGTTTTTTTAAAGTATATCTGCATTAGGGATGATCAAATGGATTTGTCTCATTTGGAGGAGCTCTTCACCTGTAAGGGGTTGTCCCCACAAGTGAAGAAGCGCCCATCTGCCTGTTGATTGACAGGACTGGACATGTAGCTCGGTCCTGACATTCTGGGCCATGCACCACTGCTGCGAGTAGCGGCACAGGAACCGAAGGTCAAATTCTGCTCCAGGAGCAGCAACTGCACTCGAACCGCAACCCAAACGTGTAGAGGTGCATGTGCAGTCACTGCTCCTGAGGCCAGATTTAACATATAACTATGTACAGGGTGGGCCATTTATATGGATACACCTAAGTAAAATGGGAATGGTTGGCGATATTAACTTCCTGTTTGTGGCACATTAGTATATGGGAGGGGGGGGACTTTTCAAGATGGGTGATGACCATGGCGGCCATTTTGAAGTTGGCCATTTTGGATCCAACTTTAGTTTTTTAAATGGGAAGAGGGTCATGTGACACATCAAACTTATTGAGAATTTCACAAGAAAAAAAATGGTGTGCTTGATTTTAATGTAATTTTTTTCTTTCATGGAGTTATTTACAAGTTTCTGACCACTTATAAAATGTGTTTAAAGTGCTGCCCAATGGATTGTCAATGCAACCCTCTTCTCCCACTCTTCACACACTGATAGCAACACCGTAGAAGAAATGCTAGCACAGGCTTCCAGTATCCGTAGTTTCAGGTGCTGCACATCTCGTATCTTCACAGCATAGACAATTGCCTTCAGATGACCCCAAAGATAAAAGTCTAAGGGGGTCAGATCGGGAGACCTTGGGGGCCATTCAACTGGCCCACGACGACCAATCCACTTTCCAGGAAACTGTTCATCTAGGAATGCTCGGACCTGACACTCATAATGTGGTGGTGCACCATCTTGCTGGAAAAACTCAGGGAACGTGCCAGCATCATCATGTAGCAGTTGAATGGCCCCCCAAGTTCTCCCAATCTGACCCCCTTAGACTTTTATCTTTGGGGTCATCTGAAGGCGATTGTCTATGCTGTGAAGATACGAGATGTGCAGCACCTGAAACTATGGATACTGGAAGCCTGTGCTAGCATTTCTTCTGCGGTGTTGCTATTAGTGTGTGAAGAGTGGGAGAAGAGGGTTGCATTGACAATCCAACACAATGGGCAGCACTTTGAACACATTTTACAAGTGGTCAGAAACTTGTAAATAACTCATGAAAGAATAAAGTTATGTTAAAACCAAGCACACCATTGTTTTTCTTGTGAAATTCTCAATAAGTTTGATGTGTCACATGACCCTCATCCCATTGAAAAAACTAAAGTTGGATCCAAAATGGCGGCCATGGTCACCACCCATCTTGAAAAGTTTCCCCCCTCCCATATACTAATGTGCCACAAACAGGAAGTTAATATCACCAACCATTCCCATTTTATTTAGGAGTGTCCATATAAATGGCCCACCCCGTATGCATTCAGTTTATCCATGTACCTTCAAGCAGTGGCGTACCGCCCATAAAGGCAGACCACGCCACTGCTATGGGGCCTGCGGCACAGGGGGGCCCGGAGCGCAATGGGAGGCCCCGCCCCCTACTCTGCATCATTAAGATGCGTCCTGTCCCTGCGCTCCGGGCCTCTCCTGGCCCGCTCACCTCTGCTCACCACCACAACCTGGAAGTTCCTGTGCGCTCCCAGCTGGCCCCGCCTCCTCCCGCTTGCCAAAAGGGGGGAAAGAAGAAGACCAAGGCCCAGCCCCCTCCAGAGTGGCGTCAGGACAAGGGACAAGTAACTAAGTTTTTATGTGTTTGTATGTATGTATGTGTGTATATATGTGTGTGTGTATGTATGTGTGTGTGTATATGTGTGTATGTATGTGTGGGTATATGCATACACTGTGCCAGACAATGTACATTATACCTGTATATTGTACAGCGTGGCGCAGAGGTTATATTGTCCGGCATGGTGTAACCGCCATGCATTTGTTGTACAGTATATATTATAATCCCTGTACCATGCTATACATGTACAGTATGTACCATAGTATATGTATACATTATATGCTGTATGTATACAGTATAATGTCATGCGTATATTGTGCATAGTATGTGTATATATGCTGTATAATATGTATGTACACCATATGTATGTGTATGTATGTGTGTATATCCGTATTGCACGTTTACATGCTATGTAATATATTACCATGTATAATATACTAGTATTATGTATATGCTTATTGTGTACCGTATATACCACATGTATAGTATACAGTATAATCCGTACACCATGTAAGTATACACCATGCTGTATAATATACAGTATAATCCGTACACCATGCTGTATAATATACGTATAATCCGTACACCATGCTATATAATATACAGTATAATCCGTACACCATGCTGTATAATATACAGTATAATCCGTACACCATGCTGTATAATATACAGTATAATCCGTACACCATGCTGTATAATATACAGTATAATCCGTACACCATGCTGTATAATATACAGTATATCCGTACACCCGTATAAGCTCGTACCTAATATACAGTATACTCCGTACACCATGCTGTATAGTATACTGTATACTCCGTACACCATGCTGTATAGTATACTCCGTACACCATGCTGTATAATATACAGTATAATCCGTACACCATGCTGTATAATATACAGTATAATCCCTACACCATGCTGTATAGTATACAGTATAATCCATACACCATGCTGTATAGTACACAGTATAATCCGTACTCCATGCTGTATAGTACACAGTATAATCCGTACACCATGCTGTATAGTATACAGTATAATCCGTACAACATGCTGTATAGTATACAGTATAATCCGTACTCCATGCTGTATAATACACAGTATAATCCGTACACCATGCTGTATAATACACAGTATAATCCCTACACCATGCTGTATAATACACAGTATAATCCATACACCATGCTGTATAGTATACAGTATAATCCGTACACATGCTGTATAATATACAGTATAATCCGTACACCATGCTGTATAATATACAGTATAATCTGTACACCATGCTGTATAATATACAGTATAATCCGTACACCATGCTGTATAATATACAGTATAATCCGTACAGCATGCTGTATAATATACAGTATAATCCGTACACCATGCTGTATAGTATACTGTATAATCCGTACACCATGCTGTATAGTATACTCCGTACACCATGCTGTATAGTATACTCCGTACACCATGCTGTATAGTATACTCCGTACACCATGCTGTATAGTATACTCCGTACACCATGCTGTATAGTATACTCCGTACACCATGCTGTATAGTATACTCCGTACACCATGCTGTATAATATACAGTATAATCCGTACACCATGCTGTATAATATACAGTATAATCCCTACACCATGCTGTATAGTATACAGTATAATCCGTACTGCATGCTGTATAGTACACAGTATAATCTGTACACCATGCTGTATAGTATACAGTATAATCCGTACACCATGCTGTATAATATACAGTATAATCCGTACACCATGCTGTATAATATACAGTATAATCCATACACCATGCTGTATAATATGCAGTATAATCAGGGCCCAAGACCGCCCGCAGAGGGAGATGAGCGCTTCCATTGTGGAAGCGCTCATCTCCATAGTCATCTGTATCGCCATCCTCAGGACGGCGATACAGATGCCTGTATTGTACTGGGGCAGGGGAGGGAGAGGCGTCTCCCCTGCCCGTTCCTCTGATAGGCTGCAGGCAATGGGCCTGCAGCCTATCAGAGGCCGGCTCAGGCGGCGCGATGACGTCATCGCGCCGCCTGAGCCGTACAGCGCGGGACACAGGCCGGAAGAGGCCTGCATCGCATCGCTGCCAGCACCATGGAGGTAAGTATAAGTGTTAATTTTTTTTTTTTTTTTTTATTGTAGCAGTCACCGACCAGAGCTCAATTGGGGGCACTGGGGGCATTTTTACTGGCACATGGGGGCACTGTGGGCATTTTTTCTGGCACATGGGGGCACTGGGGGCATTTTTACTGGCACATGGGGGCACTGGGGGCATTTTTACTGGTACTGGGGGCATTTTTACTGGCAAATGGGGGCACTGGGGGCATTTTTACTGGCACATGGGGGCATTTTTACTGGCACATGGGGGCATTTTTACTGGCACATGGGGGCACTGGGGCATTTTTACTGGCACATGGGGGCATTTTACTGGCACATGGGGGCACTGGGGGCATTTTACTGGCACATGGGGGCACTGGGGGCATTTTACTGGCACATGGGGGCATTTTTACTGGCACATGGGGGCACTGTGGGCATTTTTACTGGCACATGGGGGCACTGTGGGCATTTTACTGGCACATGGGGGCACTGTGGGAATTTTTACTGGCACATGGGGGCACTGGGGGCATTTTTACTGGCACATGGGGGCATTTTTTCTGGCACATGGGGGCACTGGGGGCATTTTTACTGGCACATGGGGGCACTGGGGGCATTTTTACTGGTACTGGGGCATTTTTACTGGCAAATGGGGCACTGGGGGCATTTTTACTGGCACATGGGGGCATTTTTACTGGCACATGGGGGCATTTTTACTGGCACATGGGGGCACTGGGGGCATTTTTACTGGCACATGGGGGCATTTTTACTGGCACATGGGGGCACTGGGGGCATTTTACTGGCACATGGGGGCACTGGGGGCATTTTACTGGCACATGGGGGCATTTTTACTGGCACATGGGGGCACTGTGGGCATTTTTACTGGCACATGGGGGCACTGTGGGCATTTTACTGGCACATGGGGGCACTGGGGGGCATTTTTACTGGCACATGGGGGCATTTTTACTGGCACATGGGGGCACTGGGGGCATTTTTACTGGCACATGGGGGCACTGAGGGCATTTTACTGGCACGGGGCATTTTTACTGGCACATGGGGGCACTGGGGGCATTTTTACTGGCACAAGGGGGCACTGGGGCATTTTTACTGGCACTGGGGGCACTTCTTACTGGCACATGGGGGGCACTGGGGGCATTTCTTTATGGCATGGGAGCACTAGGGGCATTTTTACTGGCACTGGGGGCACTTCTTACTGGCACATGGGGGCACTGGGGCATTTCTTACTGGCACATGGGGGCACTGGGGCATTTTTACTGGCACATGGGGGCACTGGGGGCATTTTTACTGGTACTGGGGGCATTTTTACTGGCACATGGGGGCACATGGGGGCATTTTTACTGGCACATGGGGGCATTTTTACTGGCACATGGGGGCACTGGGGGCATTTTTACTGGCACATGGGGGCACTGAGGGCATTTTACTGGCACATGGGGGCATTTTTACTGGCACTGGGGGCATTTTTACTGGCACAAGGGGGCACTGGGGCATTTTTACTGGCACTGGGGGCACTTCTTACTGGCACATGGGGGCACTGGGGGCATTTCTTTATGGCATGGGAGCACTAGGGGCATTTTTCTGGCACATGGGGGCACTGGGGCATTTCTTACTGGCACATGGGGGCACTGGGGGCATTTCTTACTGGCACATGGGGGCACTGGGGGCATTTCTTACTGGCACATGATTTTGAGGGGGAATCAATGGGGGAACTTCTGGCGCATTATTGGGGCATTTCTTACTGGCACATAATTTGGGGGCATCTATGGGTGGGGAGCACTTCTTACTGGCACATTGGAAGCATTATTACTTCTGGGGCACAGTGGGGACATTAGTACTGTGGGGGGCACTATTACTGTGGGGGGCACCCTGGCACAGTATCAGCGCAGTTATTTCTGGGGGACGGTATGTTCACACTATTACGGGACAGTATTTGCTGGGCGCAGTTATTTTAGGACTCTGTGTGCCAATAATTATTGAAGGGCACTATCTGTGTGGTACTAGTGGCACAGTACTGGGGTGGTAGGATGATTTGTCCAGAAGATGGGAGGATGATGGAAAAGTAGTAAACTAAGATTTTTTTTCTGTCAAACTGCAGAGATAAGAAATGGCTGAAAAATGGCGTCTGGTCTGAAAGGAGAAGATGAGGAAAGAGAAGATCTACATCCGAGGAGACGTCACTGGATGTAAGAGGTATGAGGTGCTGTATTATACTGGATGTAAGAGGTATGGGGCGCTGTATTATACTGGATGTAAGAGGTATGGGGCGCTGTATTATACTGGATGTAAGAGGTATGGGGCGCTGTATTATACTGGATGTAAGAGGTATGGGGCGCTGTATTATACTGGATGTAAGAGGTATGGGGCGCTGTATTATACTGGATGTAAGAGGTATGGGGCGCTGTATTATACTGGATGTAAGAGGTATGGGGCGCTGTATTATACTGGATGTAAGAGGTATGGGGCACTGTATTATACTGGATGTAAGAGGTATGGGGCGCTGTATTAGGCGGGGGGGCCCAAGCTGAACTCTTGCACCAGGGCCCATGAGCCTTTAGCTACGCCCCTGCAGCCCAGCCAATAGAGAGCTGGGAGTCTGGGACACGCCATAGGCTGTGGGCAACCTTGACCCCCCCTCCAGTGAGGTGTAGGGGGTGTGTCATTGGGGGGGGCGTGTCATCAGAGGCCGTGTCATCAGGGGTGTGAGGTGTCATTGGGGGGGGGCCCCCAGACATAACTTCGCTTAGGGCCCCAGAAATACCAAGACCGCCCCTGAGTATAATCCATACACCATGCTGTATAATATACAGTATAGTCCATCCTTGTGGCTGCCCCCATTCAGTATAACGTCTCCAGTATATAAATCAGTAGCTCATGTATACATTTCTTTATTGGCAAATGGGGGTGTGGCATGGGAGGAGCCAGGGCAGCATGTGGGATGGGCCGGGGTAGTGGGCGGTGTTAGGGGCCCATTCAGATTCTTGCTATGGGGCCCAATGATTTCTATGTACGCCCCTGCCTTCATGGTTATTGCAATATATACGTGGCCATTCTGCAAATAACTTACATCGGTGGAGTGATAAGATATTAACCATTTCAGCTAACCGAGCCTTGGTAGTTTTAATGTGAGTTTTTAGTTGATATACTGTTGGCCACCCATATATTTAAAGGTAACTAAACTTTTGTTGAAAATACTAAAGGACAGAGGCATTACACCTCCTGCTTTCATCAGCCATGCGTCACTTTTCAAGCATGGGGAGTACATATCCCATATACTTTTTATGGATCAGTGCTCAGCACACTTGAAAAGCTAAGCAGCGATGATGAAAGCTGAAGGAGCAGAGCACTCTGAGCAGCACTGTTGCCCTTCATTGTTTTCAACAACAGTATAGTTAACCCCTTAAGGACCCTGCCATTTTTCACCTTAAGGACCTGGCCATTTTTAGCAAATCTGACATGTCTCACTTTATGTGGTGATAACTTTAGAACGCTTTTACTTATCCAGGCCATTCTGAGATTGTTTTCTCGTCACATATTGTACTTCATGACAGTGGTAAATTTGAGTCAAAATATTTCATTCTTATTTATAAAAAAATACCAAATTTACCAAAAATTTTGAAAAATTTGCAAATTTCCAAATGTCAATTTCTCTACTTTTAAAATACATAGTAATGCCTCCAAAAATAGTTATGACTTTACATTCCCCATGTGTCTACTTCAGGTTTGGATCACTTTGAAAATTACATTTTATTTTTTTGGGACGTTAGAAGGCTTAGAAATTTAGAAGCAAATCTTGAAATTTTTCACAAAATTTCCAAAACCCACTTTTTAAGGACCAGTTCAGGTTTGAAGTCACTTTGTGAGGCTTCCATCATAGAAACCACCCAAAAATGACCCCATTTTAGAAACTACACCCCTCAAGGTATTCAAAACTGATTTTACAAACGTTTTTAACCCTTTAGGTGTTCCACAAGAATTAAAGGAAAATGTAGCCAAAATTTCCGAATTTCACTTTTTTGACAGATTTTCCATATGAATCATTTTATTCTGAGAATAAAGCAAGGGTTACCTCCCAAACAAAACTCAGTAATTATTACCCTGATTCTGTAGTTTACAGAAATGCCCCATTTTGTCATCGTAAACTGCTGTACAGGCACACGGCAGGGCGCAAAAGGAAAGGGACACCAGGGCAGAATTCACTGGAAAAAGTTTAAGTTGCCATGTCACATTTGATGCACCCCTAGAGTAGGAAACTCCAAAAAAACTGACCCCATTTTGGAAACTACGGGATAAGTTGGCAGTTTTGTTAGTGCTATTTTAGGGTACATATGATTTTTGGTAGCTCTATATTACACTTTTTGTGAGGCAAGGTAACAAAATCTAGCAGTTTTGGCATTGTTTTTATTTTTTGTTATTTACAACATTCATCTGACAGGTTAGATCGCGTTATATTTTTATAGAGCAGGTCGTTATGGACGCGGCAATATCTAATATGTATACTTTTTTTTATTTATTTAAGTTTTACACAATATTTTTGAAGCACAAAAAAAAAATCACATTTTAGTGTCTCCATAGTCAGAGAGCTGTAGTTTTTTTATTTTTTGGGCGATTGTCTCAGGTAGGGGCTCATTTTTTGCGGGATGAGATGACGATTAGATTGGTACTATTTTTGGGGCATACGCTTTTTTGATCGCTTGGTATTACAATTTTTGTGATGAAATGTGACAAAAAAATAGCTTTTTTTAGACAGTTTTTATTTTTTACAGTGTTCACCTGAGGGGAGAGATCATGCTATATTTTTGTAGAGCAGGTTTTTACGGACGTGGCGATACCTAACATGTATACTTATTTTTATTTTTTAAGTTTTACACAATAATATCATTTTTGAAACAAAAAAAATCATGTTTTAGGGTCACCATAGTCAGAGAGCTGTAGGTTTTTTATTTTTTGGGCGATTGTCTCGAGTAGGGGCTCATTTTTTGAGGGATGATATGACGGTTAGATTGGTACTATTATTGGGGGCATACACTTTTTTGATCGCATGGTATTACATTTTTTGTGATGAAATGTGACAAAAAATGACTTTTTTTAGACAGTTTTTATTTTTTATGGTGTTGACCGGGCGGGCTGGATCATGTGATATTTTAATAAAGCAGGTTTTTACGGACGTGGCGATACCTAATATGTATATTTTTTATTTTTTTTTCTATTTTTATGTGTTTCTTTATGGGGAAGGGGCTTTTTTTTTTTTTTAAACTTTATTATTATTTTTTTTGTTAAAACACTGTTATTTAACTTTTTTTTTTTACATTTCACTTATGTCCCAGTAAGGGACTTTAACATTTCAGGGTCTGATCCCTGATTGAATGCAGCACAATACATCTGTATTGTGCTGCATTCAACTGTGAGACGCTGACCGTTGCCTAGGAGACCCAGCGCTGTGGCTGGGTCTCCTGGGCTTCCGTAGATGGGAGTCCCGATGCCTCTGGGCAAGGCATCGGGGCTTCCATCTCAGCCATCGGGCCCCCCCCATGCCTCACGGGGACCCGATGGCTTTAAAAGCTGCCGCAATTACCTTGTATGCCGCGGTCAGTGTGGCCGCGGCATACAAGGGGTTAATCCGCCGGCATCGGTGTAATCGGTGTTAGTATCAGCCGGGCCCCTGCTGTAGATTGCGGAAGCGGGGCAGCAGCAGCACGTTAACCCTAGGACGAGAATGCTCGTCCTAGGGCGTTAAGTAACGCCATATTAGGACGAGCATTCTCGTCCTAGGTCGGCAACGTGTTAAAGGGGTTCTCCAAGTTATATTTATTGATATCCTATCTTCAGGATAGGTCACCAATATCAGATCGGCGGAGGTCCGCACCCAGCACCCCTGCCGATCAGCTGTTTGAAGAGGAGGCGCACGCTGTGCCAGCGCTTCCTCCTCTTCATTGTTTACCTGCTCGCCATAACATCCGCAGTGGTGAGCAGATGTAATTACAACTAACCGTCCCATTCATTCCAATGGGACTGCTCGCTCCTATACAAGTGTATGGGAACACGCCGTCTCATTGGAATGAATGGGACGGTTAAGTGTAATTACACCTGCTCACCTCCTCGGGATATGTCATCAATAAATATAATTTGGACAACCTATTTAAGGCCCTTTAAACACTGCTAGATAAAGCAGATGATTTTCGGGAAGGAAATGTTCCTTCCCGGCAAGCCCTACTCATCAGTGAAGGAGATGGCTGCATTTACTTTTCGTGGGACAACCCCTTTAATAGGAGGAACTCCCCCTGCAACATCAGTTCCTCTTTCCTATCCTACTGGATAGGAAGCACTGTGGAGAGCTACCTTCAGGCTGCAGGTCCTCAGGCCTTTACATGATGGGAGGTTACCTGGTGCGGCATAAGACTCCTCTAGGAGCATCTTGTGGAAGTCGTAGCTGCAAGACGTAGGCATCATGTACTTAGATGCTGGAAGTAACATGCATTGCGCAACTTCTGGGTTTTGGCAACGCGCAAATGCCAGCGAGGTCTTCTTGGTTAAAAAGCTTGTGTTAATGGCTATAATGCGCTGTTGTGGAAGGAACCTAGCCAGCCTGCTTTGATTTATGGAAGCATCTCTCTCCCTGTCACTATGGAGGAGGAGAGCATTCAGGACTCCCTGAGGGCCATGACAGCAGATCGATAGTACCTGGAAGAGGTAAGGTGGTTTATACCTCATTTAATTTCTTTCCTTGGGGTGTCTGAAATAACTTATCTCTGTTTAAAGTTCCAAGGAGGGTCCCAGAAAGGCTTCTACGAAGTGCAAAGGGAGAGAATGTGGAGTATGTAAGAAGAAACTTGCTCCAACGTGGCCTAAAGCTTTATGTCAGTGTTGTGTGAACAAAGTGGTAGAAGAGGAATTCCCGTCCCTTCCGCAAAGTATTAAGGATATTGTAAGGGATCGCTCTCTCAGGGGTCGGCAATGACAGACTTCTCATCAAACAGGGAGTTTTCAAGCTCAAACGGAGCTTTATTTGTCACACAGCATATCAGATTTCCAAATTTGGCATCACTCGGCACCATGAAGTCGCAGCCTTACCTCACAATGTGTTACATCAACACAAACACTTGCCCAGCTAGGCACTCACTATACAGAGGTCTCCATACCTCACCTCTAAGATGCAGCTCACACTGTGGTATAAAGCTTCAGTCCGACAATGCCTTCTGGCTGTCGACCTGTGCAACCCACCAGTCCTCATGGTCGAAGCAGCGAAATACCTTGGTATGGTCCAGCAGTCCTCCTGATTCTGACCGTGCAACACCTCTCTTCTTTAGGCGTCATTGGGTCCCCCCAAAACTCAGGCTTCCTCAACCATGTGGCCCTCCCCCAGCCTTTCTGGCTAGGACCACACAGGCCCTCTGCAGGTCTGTTCTATGGGGCCTACTCCTTCTCTCACTCTGTGGATTGCTTTATCCCCAAGTGATTATCGCATCTGGCCTCACCTCAGGCCAGGTAAACACCTGTGTGGACTAGGGGTGTGAACTGAGATATACACCCCCACCATACATCTACCGTGCACTTCACCACAATATGATTAAGTCTGAAGTATCCAGTTCTATAACAGCCTTCAGGAAAAAACTCCCTTCTGGCAGGATAGCCTCTACTAGCACTTTGTTTGACTCTGTGTCCTCAGATGAGGAAGAACAGGGAGAAATTTTAGAGGAGAATTCTAGTTTGTCCTCGTATGAACAATGAACAATTATTTTCCCCATAAGATACGGATACTCTACTTTAGGCTATTAGAGCCACAATGAATTTAAATGAATCCAGGGAGCAAAAATCCATTTAGGATATTATGTTTGGTGACCTTGGTCATAAGAAGTCTACAGTGTTCCCGTTAATGAGAATATTAAGCATGTGATGCAGAAGGAATGGAAAAAAATGGATAAGAAATTCTTTATCCCCAACATTGTTATCCCTTTGATGAGAGTGAATCATCATGCTGGATTTGGGCACCTAAAAAAATCAGCCCTACCCTTTGAGGACTTGGGTGCTTTAAAAGACCTTATAGATCATAGGACTAAGTTTTATTTAAAGAAGATCAGGAAAGCATCTACTCAAGCCAAACATAGCCACTATATCTACTGCTAGATCCTTAAAATTATGATTACAGGAATTGGAGGCACATATTCAGGAAAAAACTTCAAGAGATCAGTTATTGTCAGTTTTCCCTACTATTTTTAAATCAGTAGATTTCTCTTAGGCTACTTTCACACTAGCGGCACCCGCCGGAACAGCCTGCCGGATCCGTGCTGCCACTAGTGTACGTGTGTGGCTGGAACTATGTTTCGTCCCCATTCACTATAATAGGGGTGAGCGGCAGTTATGGCCACAGCATGGCAAACATGCAGAGAGGCGGCCGGACTTGTGCACCTACTATGAATGGTGATCCTATATGGTGTATACAGAGGTTTTAGGCTACTTTCATGTCTGCATTTCTACACATTTATAATGGCAAGTGTGAAAACTGGATGATTTTTTAAAAATATAGATAATAGCATGCAAAATTAAAAAGAACGTCACCAAAAATTCTTAAAATGTGTTGAAACAATAGCTCAATTTTTGTGGTAGCCCCGTGTATAGGAAAGCTCAGTCTGCTGCTGTTTCCTATATAGAAAAATGTTCTCTCTCAACGATCAGCTTCTGTCCCAGCAAAAACACTCATCCTCCTCAGAGACCCTTGAGCCTTTGACCCTCTCTCTGGCTCAGAGGCCAGCATACAACATGGCTTTACCACACTGCATCACTTGACTCAGCTCCCTAAAATATCAACCACCCAGAGAGCTAATTTAGACACATAAGATATGTGGCTCAGCCAGCTAACCGCTAATTATTAACGCCTTCATTATACTGCAAACGTAGGCCTAGTTCACACTTTAGTGTTTTGGTCAGTGATTGTAAGCCAAAACTAGTTGGAGTCAAATAAAGACCCTTATATCTGAAATTGGCGTCACTCCTGGTTATGGCTCACATCGGGCGAATCATTGATCAAAACACAGTGTGAACTAGTTCTTTGTCAGGAATGTTTTCCTCTCTGCTTTCAAGAATCATAACTTTTTTGTTTTTCAGTCAGCTAAGCTGAATCAGAGCTTGTTTTTTGGAGTTCAAGTTGTATTATTTATGGCATTTTATTTATTAATGTTCCATATAATATATTGCAAAACTAAAAAAAAAAAATTGTCTGGAGTGGAAAAAACACAATTCCACCATTGTTTTTTGGGTTTCATTTTTCATCGTTCACTGTGTGACAAAAATGACATAATTTTTCTGTGAGTTAGTACAATTACAGCAATACCAAAGTTTTTTGTTGTTTTACTACATTTACATAATTAAAATCTACTTATTTAAAAAGAAGAAGAAAATAGCCTTTTCTTGCTATGTTTTCACATTCAGCTTCCATAACCCTACAAGGCATTGTGTGTGTTGTGTGTGGTTTAACAGTGAACTGTCTGGTGACAGATTACCTTTAAGAATTGCATATAAAAAAAGCGTAATGTGTAGGATTGTTTTTTTTCCCCAAAGAACGTTCTACCTTGAACTGCATATGTTTTTATAATATAATAAAGTACAGCTCTGCCTTTCAGGTTGTCCTTGAAATATGCCCACAACTTTGTATTGTTATCTCCCACCTACACAGTTATGTATAGAAGAACCAAACCTACTACTCACAGTTACATATCCTGCAAAACACTGATACCTTCTGAAGTTATAGGGGCAGAATTTTGAATAAAAAAGGAGTAATAATTGGTATGTGTTGTGCTTATGTGTGTGGAAGTCTTTTAAAACATTCCTTAGCTTATTATTGTGGATGCGCTGCTTGTAACTGAATATAAGGGCTCATGCACACGGCCGTTGCTTGGCCGTGCCCATATTGCAGCCCACAAACAGCTGGTCCACAATATGCAGGCACGGGCCGTGTGCGCCCCGCAACATGGATGGGGACTAGAGATGAGCGAGCATTTCACATGGGACCCGAGCGTTACAGTGCTCGTAACGAGCACTGCTCGCTCATCTCTAATGGGGACCCATTCACTTGAAGGAAGGTCCGGTGCGTAACAGAGGAACGGGACCCCACTTAAGCACTATGGAGTGATTCTGCAAGGTTTCTGTCCATGCCTCTGCACTGCAAAAAAGTAGTGCTTGCACTACTTTTTTGCGGTGCAGACGGACCACGGACCCATTCAAGTTGAACGGGTCTGGATCCGTCTGCGGAATCTGCACGGATGTTGCCCATGCATTGGGGACCGGAGCAATGCTCGTAATGGCCAATCAATGGCCGTGTCCATGAGCCCTAAGGCCTGGTTTACACTTAAGTGATTTGGTCAGTGATTTGAGAGCCAAAACCAAGTGTAGGCCAAAAACAAAGAAAAAGTGAAAATCCTTCCATCAGACCTTATCTCTCTACTGCCTCCGCTCCTCGTTTTGGCTCACAATCACTGATGCAAAACACTGAATAAAGGTCCCTTTACACGGGACAATGTACAAGCAGATTGTCGGGAAGGAATGATGAAATCAGCTGATCGCTAGCGGAGGAGACTGCTGCATTTCCATGCCGCAATCTCCTTCTGAGTATGGGGACGTGCGATTGCTAATCGTTGTTTCCCGGCAGCAGATCATGTTTACACACTGCAATCTGCCGCCGGGAAACAAGGATTTTTTGTGTTTACACAAACCATCCAATTATGTGGTCCTGTGGTTTAAATGGATTCCACACTAATTTAAATATACAGTATGTTGTATAGTCAGCACTTCAAGTGCTAACACCACAGGGTGAGCCAAAAGTAGGAATGCAATACTGATCAGGTCATAGTATTTTTATTTTATATTATTATTTCTATTACTGAGATACAGTGGAACCAAATTGTTCACCAACACCACCATCTTCATATCATTCGGTCAGTTGAAGCCAGTCTGAAGTTGTCAGGCTATGTGAACAGGCATAATTGTGTGTGCTGGGCAGATGAAAATGCTTGTGACTATCACAACTGAACTAACTAGCCAGGAGGCGGCCTCTACATAACTTCAGCACTTCCACCGCCAGTCTAAATCTACGTCAGCTTCCTTGCTAGCGTAGATTTCGACTATTTTTTTACGCCTAAAACAGGCGTAGAAAATGATAAATGAGCCGGCCTGCCCCCTTCCTTGCCCATTAACTGGTGCATAGCACTTAGTAAATGACCCCCATGGTGTCTAAAGCAAACCAGACTGAAGAAAGGAGGGCTGCTTCAGCTGCTCATATCTTTGGATTGGTAGCCACTAGAGTTGAGCGAACGTGCTCGTAACGAGCACTGTAGTGCTCGGATCCCCTGACTGTAGGTCAATGGTGGCGGATCCGTTTGGTATGACACACGGCGTACGGCCGGGCGGTAGGACGCTTTCAGTGACCCCTTGCGTACGGGGTCTGCCCCTTGTCTGCGGCGCATGCGCTATATAGAGAAAAGCGCCAGCAAACTGAACAGCCGGGATCGCGCAGGAACTAATCGCGCACCGTGCATGCGCGAGACTTGCGCGATCTCCGGCCCAACGGCAAACCTGTCATTCAACAACAAGAGGGGAGTGGTTTGCTTGACTTGAAGCAAGGAGGCCGCTGCCCCCTTGACTTCAAGCTGACGCAAGACAGCGAGCTCAACAGGATTAAAAGATGGATTTTTTACAGTTAGAGGAATCACTTCTCCATATGAAGATATTCATCAGCATCACACTGGTCCCTAAATTAAGGTACTGCTGACAGTTTATTTACTCTATAGGAGGTGACAGGTTCCCTTTAAAAAGAAAACAAAACACCTTGGGCAACCCTTTTAACATGCATAGCATTAAATGGGTTTTTAGTGAGTTTTTTGCACTTGCTTTCTTTGGTGCATTTTTCTTTGGTAAAAAAAAGGGTCTGAAGGTCTATGGAAAATTTGAAATGCAGGACACACAAGGGTTTTCTTTTCTACTGCAGTTTTGTTAATTAGGTGGTATTTTTGTCTTTCTGCCTTCTTTCGAAAACATAGCATGCTGCAGTTCCGGTGTTTTTTTTCCAGTCGTCTTTACATCACTTCCACCGTAATTAAAAAAAAGGCAGAAAAATGCAGTTCAGATATTTAGAAAAAAAAACCACTGTTTAAAAAACGCAGGTGCGCTAAAAAATCCACAAGAATATTCTGGCGTTTTGACTGACAAAGAAAACACGAGTGCAAAATTTATGTGTGCAAGGACTCCAAAACATTTTCCTTGCTTGTATCTTTAGTACACAGCCTAGTTTTGTAGTTTGGGCACTCTCTGCATTTCAAAAGTCATAACTGTTCAATTTTTATGCCGACATAGTATATAGCCATATGGAGGTTTGTCTTTTGCATGAGTTGTGTTTGGTAAATATGATGTACTGTATAACTTTTATAAAATTTTTTGGAGGGTTGGGTAAAAAAATAAATAAATTCCACCAGTTTTTTGTCTTTTTTTCTTACAGCGTTTACTGTACAGCATAAGGGCTCATGCACACAACTGTTGGTTGTTTTGTGGTCCACAAATTACGAATCCGCAAAACAAGAATACCAGCTGTGTGCACTCCACATTCTGCAGAACAGAACGGCCGGCACCTAATAGAATCCTATCCAATCCTTGTCTGCAATGCGGACAAGAATAGGACATGTTCTATAATTTTTCAGACGGCACGGAACAGAAAAACAGCAATGTTGATATTTTTAAACATTTTTTTTCACCATGCAAGATAAATATTGCAATAATTTTTTGTGAGGATCATTACAGATGTGGCAATACCAATTATTTATTTATTTATTTTTCTACCATAAAAAAAGAACGGGGCCTTCTTGAAAAAAAAGGCAAATCTTTAAAGAAACCTTGTAAATTTGATCCACTGATTGCTCATTTTCATTGAGTTTTGAAGTTAAAACCCTAACCTCTGCAGTGTCCTTGGTGTATATATATATATATGTAAAATGGCCCCAGTTGTGCGCCCATATATAACGCCCCCACCTCATTAACCTGAACGCATGGGGACACTCATTCCTTGAACCCTCACTATTCACTGGATGCAGCAGAGCCAGACATTCCCAGCACTGTGATGTCACATTTATTTTAACTCCTAAAAGGACCTTGTAGCCATTTTTAACCACCTTTAGACAGGTGCACACCATTAAAAACAGGCCCATTGATTTCAATAGGGTCTGTCTGGCTGTGAAAATGGCCAAAGATAGGACATGTCCTATTTTTCACGGTCACTAAAATTGTCCATGAGAATAGCCCTATAGAGTTTAATTGGCTCTGAAAACGGATGTGTGACAGCCGCTACAAAAATGGCATGTGAATGTAGCCTTACTCATCCCCAGCAGTGAAAGTGGGTTTCCCAGCTGTATAATACGACTGACATTTCCAAGTAATGCTCCTGAGCCTGCATCGTCACTGAGCCGTAACAGTACAGCGGCTCACACTTACTAGCTGCAGTGTACTATTATGGCACCGGGCAGGAAGGGGTTACATCAGTATGCATCTAGAATTATTTTTCATCTTTGTTGAAATGATAACATCCTCATAGATCCCCTCCATCTGTCTACTATGAAGTAAGCTGTATCACATGTAAGAAATGGTGTGGTATATATATCGGACAATTCATGTACTTCTCCAGGAAATCAGGTTGATGGAGGCGACCAGGTCATAATCATTTCAGCAACAGCAATCAAAAAGTGTTGGCAGAAATGTAGAAGGTTGTTAATGTAACACTGATTCTCATTTGTGCTTCTGTCGAAAACCACGTAAATCAATCCAAATAAAGGTGTGGTAACACAAAACATAGAGTATGGTGCGTAGCAGTATATAATGTTTGGTGCATGCACAGAGTAAATTTGTTGGCTCGTCAGTAACAATGGTGTGTCTAGTTCTAGCAGCTTACTGCACAGCCCAAATATACTTTTTGAAAAAATATATTGTGGCAATGTATATACTGACAATGTTTTATGGTGGCTGAACTATTCTGCAGTCCATACAAATTTTTATTGGAAGATGTTTAATGGGGTTAAAAATGGCATCATTGATTGGTTGACATCTGACTGATGGAATCCCCACTAATGTCTAATTTCTTGCCAAATCATTGGCAAAAAACAGGTATTCCGGTTTTGCAATTTTTAGCATCAACTGACAGGGAACTAATAGTGAGTGTTAGAGATGAGCGTAGCGTATTTGCGTACGCATTTTAAAATTCCTACGCTATTCATACGCATATTTTAATCTATACGCAAATGCGTACGAATGACGTATGAATAGCGTACAAATTCAATTTGTACGCTATTCGTACGCATTTGCGTATAGATTAAAATATGCGTATGAATAGCATAGGAATTTTAAAATGCGTACGCAAATACGCAAAAATGGCACTCATCTCTAGTGAGTGTGTATTTGTAATTGTGTTTTCTTGCACTCAATCGCTGGTAACATGACATTTTCTGATGTATTGGTTCCCTGATGTGATGACATCACATTGACATCTGAGGAGTGGAAAGACTTGAAAGACTCTGTCCTGTAGACACATCATCGTCAGTGAACTTGCTTCTCAGGGCGATGTTCTCCTCATTTGTCTGGATCCTGTCCTGTAGACATATTGTAAGCAATTGTTTCGAGTCTTAAGGTGGGGGTTTTCAAGCAGGGCTTCAAGCAAGTTTGGATCTGTGATATTTGAGCTGGGAGGAGAAGAAGAGGCAGAGACCTGATGCTACAGACACTCCCTGTGAGTCTTGCACCAGGATGTAAGCACAGGGTATGGGTCAAAGATTGCAATTACCTTGGAGCAGTCAAAATGCACTCAGAACTTCATCACCTGACTTATATAATGTAGTAAAGTTGAATAATGGTGTTTGTGTTTCTGGAAAACCTATTTAACTGTTGATCTCATCCCCCTCCCACTATTTGGCAAATATACAGTAAGGTCACAGATAAATCATAACTTCAATACAAATGTAGGTAAAAAGTCACTCAACAGTTGTGTGATTGTCTTTCACTATTCCAAGAAAAGCCAAAATTGCAGTTGAATGCAAAGCAGTCATTACAAAGGTTTGCAATGTGCACAAATAGAGTAGGAACCCATATCTACACTCACCATCTAGTCCGGATCTTATTGTAAATGCTTTGTGCCACACAAATGCTGAAAAATGTTGACTGTTATGAAACTCAATTTTACACTATCCTCACAGGGGGAGTTATATGAAAGAGCTTCTCATCTGACATGCTTTAGTGGCCTAGTAGTGGACAGAAAGGATCCCAGGAATGTGCCATTCAGTTAAAGGGGTTGTCTCACCTTGGACATTGGGGCATATCACTAGGATATGTCCCACCTCTGGGACTTGCACCTATCCTCAGAACAGAGCTTGCAAAGTCACGGAGGGTGCACAGCGCATGTTTGGCCGCTCTCCATTTTTATGGGAGTGCCGAAAATAGGCGAACACTGGCTCGACTATTTCCATGCACCCCATAGAAGTGAACGGAGCGGGTGGTGCGCTTCCCATTTGTGTCAATGGGATTTCCGAAAATAGCCGAGTGCACCACTGTCACTTTGCAGGCTCTGTTCTAAGGATAGGTGCAGGTCCTAGAGCTATGTCCCCAATGTCCAAGATGGGACAACCCCTTTAAGTGAAATTTTAAAGGTCAGAGTTTTATTACTGTGGCAACTGCACAGGTCCACCTTCGCCACATAAAATTCAAAATTATGAGAAATGGAACTCAGAATCTGACTACACAGGAACTCAATTAGAAACTGGCAGCTTGTACTCCTATTCTGACCACCAGCCATCATAGTTTGAAATGTTATGGGGCAAAGCTCAGCACAAGTGAACACATACCGCACGCAATGGTATTTGTCTGGCTGAATCATGGCATATTTCCAGATTGCAGCCGGATCTCCACTGGACCCCATAATAGTCAAAGGCGCCGACGGGCTGTTTTCTGCCGGAACAGCCTGTCAGAACTACTTGGCAGTGTGAAACAGGCTTAAAGCTTCCATTTCGCTTCAGTTTTTAACAAGAAGCTACAATATGATCTAAGAATAACCTAATACATATTCATGGTGCTCCCTCACTTTATCTGTAACGATGTATCTATAACTGCATAGAATAAAATTGTTACATTATTAATAACACTGTAAAAAAAAAGTTCAGAAGATCATTCATATGATGTACAGACAATGAGACAAAATGCAGGTACTTACAAAGAAAGCCAAGTTATCACGTCATGTACCTTACATACAATTCTCTATGGTAGAGGTATTACAGAGGTAGGATGGCGTTTCACCAGATACAATCATTTCATGTAAACGAATAGTCCATTGTGAGGGCACATAATAATGCAGTTCTCATATCTTTAATTTAAATGTACAGTCTATCATTCCAGCTGTTGAGTCCCATAATAGTGGCATCTGTAAAGAGTCTTTTTTTTTTTTTCAGCATATGAAACACGTCATTAGGACTCCTTGCATATAAATATGACCACCTAATGGCTGAGTAAGCAAATGCGAAGTGTAACGTTGGATCAGTGTAAATACCATGCTCACAGTGTGTATTCTGTGATGGTGTGACTGGCTTTAATATTCATTCTTGCACAAGGAAGTTAACAAGAGCTGTCCGTGGAGAGAGAATCACTCTTTTAATAGTCCGGCCTTGAAGATAGTTTGTTCCAAGCTCACTCTGCATAACAAGGTCTTGCACCTTCTCAGCATCTTGGGATACTGTGAATGGTACACTGACTGAGCCACAGTTTTTGTTATTGATCTGCAAAACAGATGACAGGATATGTATATATCGTATGTATAAATGTATACCGAACACAGGGTATTGTATGTCAAATGCAGGTCAGGTGCCTTCTATCATCCAGGAGGACTTTTATCCTTACCAGTACTGAAACTTCTACTGTGTCAGGTTGACTAAGGTATTCTGGGTCAAGTGTGGGCCAGGTCTGCAAGAGGACATCTTTGCTCCAGTTATATTGCGTGCACAGTTTATGAGTCACATGTCCCATGCCTATAAGAAATAAAGACTAATTAGATATTGGGGGAAATTTATCAAGGATGTACACCAGCTTTCTGGTATACAACAGTCAAAAATGCTGTATTTGTAACTTTTTTCTATCTCGTGCCACACATGCAAGACAGATTTACTATCATTTACACCACAAATTCAGGGGCAGACTGGCCATAGACCCTACAGGGTAATTTCCCACTGGGCCAGTGCCCAGGGGGCTGCCCAGGCCCTCCTCATAGCCAGAGGTTGGGTACATAGCGATATGATGCTCTTAGCATTAGTTAAAGGGGTTTCCGCGATTTTTATACTGATGACTTATCCTCAGGATAGGTCATCAGTATCTGATTGGTGAGGGTCAGACATCCGGACCACCACAGATCAGATACCGATGACTAGAAATGAGAGAAATTTTGAAAAATTCGATTCAGCAACTTCACTGAAGTTAGTCAAGAAATTTGATTTGTTTTGAATTAATTTGCCACAAAACGCTATAAATCAGGTATACCCAGGCCACTCTGCAAGCGGGTTGCGGCCTTGTTACAGTGAAGAACCGCACAGCCAATTAGCCTGCAGCTGTCTTTTATTTAATAATGAAGACCACACTGTACAGTCTGTCTTCATTGTTAATTGCCGCGCGGCACCTTTAAACAGGGACTGTTGCTGGTATGGGGTTTGGCTGGCTAGGTGTGTGTGTGTGTGGGGGGGGCAATATGCAAATTATTGCTGTTCTGGCCTGCAATCTCTTGCAGGTTATTTAACAGTAAACATAGAATATTTATCAGCTCTGGCATAACCACTTTTCCAACCCCAGCGCTCTCCTGCCCTACATATGGGAGCCCTTCTTCTGCTATCTGCATTTTCTCCTTTTCCACATCATCTAATAATGATGAGAATATGTCATCAGGAACATCCAGCTCCTCCTCTCTCTTGACTGATGATTTGGAGCAAGTGAAGCCAGTAAAAGCTGAGGTTGATCATCATTAAGACCTGGCCCCCCTAAGGGGTGCTGACTGGATGGTATTGGTTGGCACGCTGGCACTGGAATAATAAAGGTTTCCATCTTATTGGTATAGAATTACATGCCTAAGTTTACTGCTGATCTAGAAAAAGGTAAATGTAGGAATAAAGAAATAAAACTGACGAAGTAGCACTTTCCCTAGCGCATGAGCGCTTGCCACGTCTCTCTGCTCAGTTCACAGGATAATGGTGGAGACCATGCGGGATGAGGGTTTTATAGGGCTGTGACATCACAGGGGATGGCCATCTACAGATTGGCTGGCTGCACGGCATTATGGGTGATCTTGCGTTCCTGGGCTTCTTACTTTCACTTTGTAAGACGTGCAGCCGCAATTTTAGTATAAAACTGATTCATTAACACTAAGATCGAGGAAATTCAGATTACTTGCACATCTAAGTTTTCATAAACTTCAGAATGAATTCTGCTTTAAATACTTCTCCTTGCTCAACACTACTGATGATCTATCCTGAGGATAGGTCATCAGTTTAAAAATCTCAAAAAACCCTGTTAATGCTAGGAGCATCTGCTACTTATGCACCTGGTTAGCACAAGAAAGTGCCCTCCTGCATTCAACTGTATTTGTGTCCTTAGGACAGTGATAGAGTTGAATGGTGCAGTGGGGGTGGCAGTTTTTGTGCTGCATTGTGTATTTGGTTCTGCTGGGGCAGTTTTTGTGCGCTGCACTATAGTGTTTCTAGCCATACCTGCTTATGTAGGCTGTACCTACTTTCAGTTTGGACCTGCCTACATAATGGGGACACTTAGGGGGTTATTTACTAACCAGAAATACGTCTAAATTAGGAGCCTCTACATAACTCTGGCAGATCCACGGCCAGCGCAGGAGCTTATTAAGACCGGCAGTTAAAATGCCGGTTTTAATAAATGACTCCCTTGATTTTTTTTTTGGAAGTCCACTTTGAGTTCCTAGTCTACCTGGATAAATTATAACTCCAGTTTATACCAGCTCATAGTATAGGTTTTCTAGTGCCAAATATACATCAAATTTGGTGCAGGAAACCATGGTCCTAATTAATTCTGCCCCATTGTGTATAATGATAAAGGTGTCTAGGAACACGCACACTTAAACTCTGGCTTAAAAAACATTAGTAAATTCATGCACTGTGAAAATAAACTACAGAGACATACATCAGAAAAAATAATCTATAATCCAAATTTTATTTGAGGTGTGGAAATGACAAGGGGGGAGAGGGTTACTCTTTTTGGGCAAGTGAACAATCTACTCCCCAGCAGTATTCCACTGAAATTGCAACCATTCGTCTCTCATTACTAAACTAAATTTAGTTGCTGGGCCTGAGAAAACCCCCAAGATCATGGAACAGTTTCAGATATCATACTACAATTTATATTATACTACAAAACACAAATGGTTCATGAATATGTACATTAATGGATTTCCAGGATTTACCTTTCCATAACTCGGACGCCAAATGTGGGGCCATGGGTGAAATCATAATGATGAGGCTTGCTAAAGCATCTTCAAACTCTCTGCTGTGCTGAAGAACTCGTGCAGATGATTGCTTAGAGAACAGACATAGAGGTGTATGATTAGCCACGTGCCTTGTAGACCACTTTGTTTTCAAACCTTTCCACAATTATTTGCTTCAAAAACATATGGACCCTTTAAATAAAATGATGATGACGACAAATTTCTGTACCACATACTTACAGCTAAACATCGCCTCTGAAACATAGAACAATCAATAAATACAAGACCATGACTATATTAGCAGTACTCTATGGGTGCGGTGATTATTGGAACTGTGGTGAAGATGCCATGAGTATGGTGACCACTCTGAGATAAACAGTGTATAGGCCAACGCCACCCAGGTTACTTACTCTTTATATAGACTGCAAAACCAAGGCTGGCTGCACATCACATACAAAAGTGTAGTACACTATGCTTCTCCATCCTGTAGAATCCAGTAAAAAAAAAAAAAAAAAAACAACGTACACCTTAACATATACAATGGAACTCTATGGTGACAGATATCACTGTATGGAATCCGTCACAGGCATCCATTTAACCTACGTTTTTTGTATAAGTTAAATGTAAGACAAAAACGTGATGTAAACCCAGGCTAAAGCACTTAGGTCCACATCTGCACATAACGAACATCCCATTGGAATGGGGCCGAAGTGATGTCATCGGGCATACTGAGCTATGGGCGGAAGGGAAGTAATTGTCCACGCACTGCATATACATAATGGCCCTGATTTATAATGCCTTCACTCCAGAATTCTGGCTTCAAAAAGTCACATAATGGAGCTTTTGTAACTTTTTTGGCTCACTTGCACAAAGATTTGGCAACTTTTTGCATTTTTACTTTTTGCATTTTTTTCAAATATGGGTTGGAAAGTAGGTGTGGCTAGCTATGAGTTTCACTCCAGATTTATTACTGAGACTTTTTCAAAAATTCGCAAACAAATCACAGTCTCAGTCTAGTAAAAGGGAGGAGTAGGAAAACTGGAGTACCTTTTCTAGACAAAAGTGTAAGGTTTAAGGATGAGACAAATTTATCAAACAAAAGGCGACATTTGATACATGTGGCATAAAGTACTCCAAACATAGACTCAAGCTAAACTGACTTCAAATATTCCCCTCATGATATGTCCCCCCCCAAAAAAAAAAATGTAAGCGGACAATCCATTACAGCAAGCAGGGGTGACCATCCGTAAAACGCAATTTCCCATCCTTGGAGAAGGTCCACCTCTCCACCGCCCTAATACAAAATAATCTAGTATAAGTACTCAGAATGAAACAGGACACACTAAAGGAGGCAATATAAGATATTGAAATAAATGCTGAATAAGGTCGGGTTCACACTAGCGTTAAAATCCTCTAGAAGGCTGTTCCCACAGAGTTTATCATATCCGGCATAGTCGGAAAGGGCCTGAGCACCAACAGGTCCAATTGACTATAATGGGACTTGGAGGGGATCCAGCCTGTTTCCAGCATTAGTTCTGGGATTTGGCTGGACAAAAAGAAGTGCTTGCAGCACTAATGCCAGAAACAGTCCAGATCTCCATCCTGTCCCATCATGGTCAATGGGTTTCGGTGGGGGTAAGGCAGTGGGAAACTAGCCTAACATTATACTGCCATCTTATTATGAAAGATATACTACAATACAAATGTACTAACAGTATACACCAAACATAAGGGATTGGGAGGTCCTAATATTGACATTGGAAGGGAAATATTGTACACTACTACACTAGCCAGAAAAAGGGAGAAATATTACTATACTACTACCCTGAAAGAAAGGGTTCCAATAATTTAAAAACCCTAAATAAAAAATATGAAAAAGGACCCCTCTCCCCCGATACTATGTTGGTCAATCAGATAAAACAGTTCAAGCTGAGCTGTTCATTAGGTCCCTTTGGATGTACTGTCTGCATTCTATAAGTCCACTGAGTATCCTTCCGAAAAGTAATTAAAGTTTGGTGGAAAATACAAATCAACTTTGGCTTGATGGTGCCTGAGATTGTTCAGGAAATGATTTCCTTAACGGTTAGAACACACCATGCTGTGAAACGATCTAATACATAATGTGTGATATGGACCTGCTGAAATGAGATAAGCGCCACCTAATCATCAGCTGTATGTACAATATGTGCCAGGAACTCAAGTGTCAAACTGAATCCATGGTTTCTAATAAAAAGGCTTCATCACTAACATCCTGTTCAGATCCATAAGAAAGCAGAGGCTGCATACAAATTAGACATCCCACAGCCGATGCTGACTCTCTATTTAGCAGAATAATATTGAAGCTTAAAGTGATATGGTCTTGTTACAGATGATGGGACTAATGTTGACCCCTTGTGAGCCGACTTGCAATATGCCCTTGATGAGGGGATATCATTGATGACATCATAGTGTGCAGTATACAATGTTGATGGATGCCTGCCTGGTTTTTATCTAGAAATAGCACCATCTGCCCACAAAGTGCAGCTCAGGCCTGTTCATTGCAAGAGAACTGAACACTAGCAGGCCGATTCCCTTGGCAGTAAGTGATCATGGAGACTGAGTAGGGCCCTTTCTATCAGCATATAACTGCACTAATTATCTGATGGTAAGAGGGCGGAAAGCATCCAAATCTTCAGGGAGGGCAGATAATTTACGATGAACAGAGAGTATAGATAGCGAGCCTGAAGTGCAACAGGGGATGAATCACACAGGCTGTGTATCTGTGTAGTTAGGAAGGTGAGCACCCAGAACAGACTCTGCAGGGGAAGGGAGAGGGAAATCTCAGACTACTCAGCATCAGTGTTGTTAGGTCCACAGTCCCTGTCCACCTCATTCCTGTTGTACCCTTCGGGCGCTGACATACTCAACGTGCCATCTGATGCCCTGGCCTCCAGAATTATCTGCAAGCTGCCGCCTCCATGCTGTTGCCCAGTGTTCAAGGCTCTCTCTCACTAGGTCATGCGCATGCTCACCTATAGCCTCTTAAAGGGCCAGCGCGCACGCTTGCTAATCCTTCCCCAGCCAATGGTTAGAGTTCCCTGGGTATTTAAGACACTCTCTTCAGGCTGAGCTTCAAGGTTCCTTGTGACCAGCAAAGATGTTTGGAAGACATTGCGTTTCAGTGATTCTCTTGCATTAGTCCTGTATTATCCAGCCTGTGTTTCCACCTGTGTTTCTGCTGTGTACCCATCATGCCAATGTACTCTTGACCTCACAGATCAATTTAAGTTCCAGTCCATGTTTAAGTTATCCTAGTCTGTCTGACCTGTCTATGCTCTACTTTTGGTTCCTGACTGCCTTGTTCCTGTATCCAACACAACACTGTTCAGTGTTGCAAGTATCTGCAGTTTCAGTAATACAGACTGTTCAGACTGCTTCTGTGATTGTGGTGTAATTTCCCTACATCCCAGCTATCCAGCCAAGTTTCCTACAGTCAAGTTCTGCCACAAAAACCCATAATCAGTATAAGTGACTGTTTAGACCATGGATCAGATACCTCCAGTACTCCAGCTGTTCTAAAACTACAACTCCCAGAATCCTCCTTTCACTTCTATGGCTGAGTAAGTATGCATACTGGGAGTTGTAGCTGCACACCGGCTGGTTTACCATCACCCCTGGTTTAGACTACTAACTTAATTTTTATTTTTTGTAAATAACAGATAACAAAGTAATTTAAAATACATGTACAAATCTCTACATATCCAACTTTCATTTTATGTACATATAAGTGTGTCTCTTCGTCAAAGGGACGACCCAGAAAGGGCTACCACACCAACCCAACGAGAACTTAGTGAAGTTTTTATGATTTAGAAAAAAATTACTTGATTGGTTGCTTGAGCCTCGAGCCGCTGGCGGGGAACCCACGCGTCCGCAACAGCAAACCCCTTTCCTGTCTGCGCGGACGCGGGGGTCCCCCACCAGCAGCACGCCCACAGCACTTCTTCCCTCTTCCCAATTACCCCTCTTAATACATTTCCCCAATCATTATCTCTGTCTCGTTGTTATGGTAGTGGGCCCCCCACTGGGCCCTACCCTTTTAAATTACAATTGTACAGAACGTACAGAAACACATGGGTACTTAATCCATCCTTTATTCCCTCCCATCCCCCACCCTCCCTGTAACAGTCAGGCACATACAAAAAAAAAAAAAGAAAAAAAAAAAAAAAAAAAAAACCCAATAAATTTTCTCCTCTTCCCCCTCACCCCCCCCCATCTCCCCTCCTCTCCCCCCCTCTTATATCATTTCCACAATTCTAAGCCAGGCATTATATGCTGGGGGAGTCGGGGAGCCCCATTGTCTAACTATAACCAGCTTCGCCCATAATAACATACCTAATAATTTGACTTTAGTTTTTTTAGGAAGAGTGATCCCAGTATCCTCTCCCAGTATAATCATTCGAGGAGATATTCTAGTGCTTGATCCAATCCTATTTGCTATTTCCTTTAGTACTTTTTCCCAAAACTTTTGAATTTCCACGCACTCCCACAGTAGATGCAGATGATCAGCTTCCTCCATGCTGCATTTAAAACATTTTGAGGAGATTTTTTTCCCAATTTTAAATAGGAAGGCTGGTGTGTAGTAGACCCTATGAATGATGTTAAATTGGATCATCCTGTGGTTTGGGTTACCTGAGCTTAATTTTACATTTGAGAATATCTTCTCCCATTCCCTATCATTTATGGGACCTAGATCCTTCTCCCACTTTAAGCAACATTTTAATTTTCCAGGTTTCCTACTGTCCAGCCTAATAGCAGCATATAATTTAGACATTAAGCTTTTAATATTACTACCTTCCTTAATAATTTTAACTGCACCAGTAATCTGTGTAGAAACCTGTTTGTATCCAGACTTCTGCCACGCCGAGGCGATTTGGCCATATTCTAACCAAAATTCGTCTGTTAATCCATATTTAGATTTAAACCTTTCCCATTTCATCATTTCTCCATCCACTAGGATATCTTCTACTTTTCTTACTCCCATTTTCACCAATCTTTCAATTCTTCCCATCTGTCTAAATTCTGGAAGGTTATCATTATCCCATAAAGGGCTAAAACCTAACGGGGATTTTATCCCCATATACTTTTTTAGTTTCTCCCAGCATTTATTTATATTCCCAACCAAGGGGGCAGATTTCCAGGCTTCTGTCCTCAGTTTCCCAGCTTCAAGAATTTCAATTAGGGATAGGAACTTTCCTTCATAGCTTTCCAGAAGGGTTTTCAAAAAGGGTGATTCTTTACTAACTTAATTTTTGGTGCATCATGTGGTGCTTGCACCAGAGTCCCTGACCCTAGTGGGTCAACTTTCAACTACAACAGTACTATCCTAAAAGACAGAAGTATGTTTGCTCCCCTGCAGCAGAGTCTAGACCTCTGTACAGGGGTTAAAGGGTGACTATCAGGCAAGCACTGGAATAATGCCCTTAAGCTTAAGCCCAAAGGCAAACCAGTTACTTGACACAGTGGGTTCACACTCACTGGTCCGTAACAAGTGTCTGACAGCAAAAGAAAGATGATATCTCTGAAATTACTTCAGGAATGAAGCTGTGTTAGTATGTAAGATGTAGTGAAAGGCAGCAGTATCCAGAATCTACAGAACTCACCTACAACATGTATTACTAAGAGAGATATGGCCATATGAGAAATGTCTGAAAGTACAGTGTTTCCCCGAAAATAAGACAGTGTCTTATTTTTTTTTTCTCCAAAAAAAGTGTTAGTGCTTATTTTTGGGATAGGTCTTATTTTCAGGGAAACACGGTTTAAAGCGTGCCCCCATCAGACCCCCGATCAGCATGCCCCCATCAGCCCACTGTGTCCCCTTCAGACCTCAGATCAGCGTGCCCCCATCAGACCTCAGACCAGCCCACCCAGCCCCATAACAATAAAATAAAAAACTCCTCTTACCTGTCCTGCGCCGCAGCTCCGCTCCGGGTGCTCCTCTGGCTTCTGAGGCTGGCGCTGCACTGTCACCTGACTGCGTGCAGCGTCAGGTAATAGTGCGCGCACTACGTCCTGGCGCTGTACGCGGTCAGGACAGTGCAGCGCCGGCCCTGGAAGCCTGTGGAGCGCTGGACCCGGAGTGGAGCCGCGGCGCAGGACAGGTAAGAGGAGTTTTTTATTTTATTACTATGGGGCAGGGTGGGCTGATCTGAGGTCTGATAGGGTGCCGGCAGCGAAAATATACAAGTGAGCGCTTCCATGATGGAAGCGCTCACTTGTATTCATTTTATAACACGCACCGCAATTTTCCCCCTACTTTTTTGGGGAAAAAAGTGCGTCTTATAAAGCGAAAAATACCGTAACGTAGATAGGGCTTATTTTTGGAGTAGGGCTTATATTTTAAGCCTACTCCAAAAACAAGGCAAAATAGCACTAGGGCTTATTTTAGGGATAGGTCTTATTTTCGGGGAAACACGGTAGGAGCAGGTTGCAAAACATCAGGCATCTAGTGTGTTGTCAAGGGGTTTACAAACATATTGTTTGTCAGAATATGCAAGTGAAGAAGACATCACTGGTAAACAGGGTCCACACCAAAGTCACAACCAGGAGAGTGACAACAACCCTCATGCATACTATAATGGTAGGAGATTTACAGAACTAGTTGGTATACATAGGGTGACACTACTGACATTAACCACTTTCTACTTAGCACCATACTATTACGTCACTTATGTAGGGAGTAAATGCTCAATGAGTTATGCGTAACGAGTGTAATATATAGCCAGGCTCCTGCTGCAATGGGCAAGATCGGAGCTAGTGCCAATCCCAACTGTTTAACCCCTTATATGCCAAGGGTAAAGGTGACCGCAGCATCCAGATGGTTTCGGTTGTTGCAGCACTGCCAATACAGAATATTGTATTTTACCAGCGATCAAAGATTTGAATGGTCAAGTCCCATACTGCTGACCTTAGGGGTGTTGCAAATGTGACATGGCATCCAAGATGCCAAAATCTGTCCTTCAAAAGCCAAATGGCACTCTTTCCCTTCTGAACCCTGCCATTTGCCCAAACAGCATTTTACAACCACACATGGGATATTGCACATTTTTGGGTGTTTTTTTTTCTTTTATCCCTTGTGAAAAAAAATGAAAAAGCAGCATACTATTTGAAAAATGTAATTTTTCTTTTTTATTCCCCAGTCTATTAAAAATGAGTTCCTTGAGGGGTGCAGTTTCCAAGAAGTTTTTGGTGGTTTGTTTCTAATGTTTTGGCACGTCATGCAGCCATCTCTATTTAACCAATAGCAAAGTTGCTCAGATCTATGGGCTATGTCCACACATGACTGAAATGCGGCAGGTTCACCATCGAGGATTTTAGTGCAGCAAATCATAAAGCCTTACACCAGCTCATTTCTCCTGCTTCCAACACATCAACTTCAAGAACTGATTGCTCACTTCCTGACCAATTTATACATGTATACAAAAATGGTTTTGTAGCATTTTGCATTTTTACACCACTCACTTCAGTCTGGAAACATGATGAGTTGGTGTGGTTAGCTATGTTAATTAGTTTCACTCCAGATTTATACTTAGGCTACTTTCACACTAGCGTTTTTAAATTCCGGTATTGAGTTCCGTCAAAGGGGCTCAATACCGGAAAAAAACGCTTCAGTTTTGTCCCCATTCATTGTCAATGGGGACAAAACTGAACTGAAGACAACGGAATGCTCCTGAAAGCATTCCGTTCCGTCTTCAGACCGGAGAACAAACCGCAGCATGCTGCGGTTTGCTCTCCGGTCCAGGCATCCGCACCAAGACGGATCCGGAATGACCCCCAATGGAAGTCAATGGGGACGGATCCGTTTGGTGTGGACACACCAGTAATCCGGATCTGTCCTCCATTGATTTCCAATGGGGGGGCATTCCGGATCCGGCATACATACACACAGACTACATACAAACAAACATACAGACATACATACAAACATACAGACATACATACATACTCACATACTCCCGGGACGCCGGCAGAACGTCTTCACGCGCCTCCTGCACGCTGCGATGACGTTTCCCCACTGCGCCCAGCAGAGGGCGCTGTGGGGAATCGTCATCACTGCGCGCAGGAGGCGCGTGAAGACGTTCTGCCGGCGTCCCGGGAGTATGTGAGTATGTATGTCTGTATGTGAGTATGTATGTCTGTATGTTTGTATGTAGTCTGTGTGTTGTTTTAATGTGTGTCATGTGTGGGGCCGGAGCGCTGCTCCGGCTCCACACATGTATAGCGTTAGCACGGATCCGTCGGCACCCTTTAGGTGCCGGATCCGTGCTAACGCTAGTGTGAAAGTAGCCTTAGACTTTTCAAAAAGTCACAAAAATTGTTGCAATCTCACTCCTGTAGGGGGAGGCACAGAAGGTAGAGTACTATCTCAAGAAAGAAGTGTCAGGTTTAAACATGCTCCAAATTTATTAAATGTCATGCATCATTTAATACATTTGGCACAAGTTACGACAATGCAAACAACTGCAAAATAAAAAAAAATCCTCATTATAGATCTCCCCATAATTTATTTGGATATATTTTTTTGTTAGGTTAGACTGAGCTGCCGTTATGTGTTCCTTGAAATGCTATTGTCCTTCCCTAGTTACACTCTACATATATCTAATACTTTATATTGGCTGAAAAAAAAAATTATGTATATTTTAGTTACACACACAAGAGGGCGCTATCATCACAAATAGACAAGGAAAAGACTAGACAAACATTTTCTAATGAAAAAAGAGAGTTTTCATTCAAAATAATCAGCAATGTCAACTGAAATTACATTAAAACACTGGTTGTCTTACAAACGCAACTCCTATGTTTATGTCTAATTAGGGTATATGATTTGCATACGGGGGTTCCTCTGGCCTACATGGTCCATCCGTGCATTAGGCTAATTGCAGAGTAGCGTCAGAGATCTAGCAGGCTGTTCAGCGGTTTTCTTCTGGCCGATTCTCGTCATATTTGCCAGAATGCAGCCAGATCTCCACCGGTCCCTATTATAGTGAATGGGGCCAAACAGAGCCTTACAAAACTCTGGCAATGCCGGAGTGCACAGAGGTCCCTGCCGGAACAGCCTTCTGGATCTCTGATGCGAGTCTGCATCTAGCCTTAAATACAGTAGTTGACTGCACTGCAGGGGAATGGAATGGACATGACAACTGATTTCTTGGGGTTGGAAAGGTCTAACCCACGATGATCAGCTGGTTGCCTGCCGTTTTTCTTTTTTTTTTTTTAAGTTACCTTCCCAAGAAAATATAATAATAATAATTATGTCATAATATATTAGATTTAGGCCTCATACACACGGCCATAGCCGTTTTTGCGGTCTGCAAAAGAAGGTTGCCAGCCGTGTGCATTTAGCATTTTGCATATCGCTGTCATCCTGCCCCCCGCAAAACAGACAAGAACAGGACATGTTCTAATTTTTTTGCAGGGTTGTGGAATGGACGTGCGGATGCGAACAGCACACGATGTGCTGACCGCATCTTTTGCGGTCCCACTGAAATAAATAAGTCCACATCCGATGCGGACTAAGGACATCAGGTCTTAACTGGAAAGTGTGGGCTGATAACACATCCTCTGCACCATTCAGCTCCCTTTCCGTTCCTAAAATCACTTGAGAATCTTGCGAATGACAGTACACATGTACAGTTCAAAGCATTAAATTGAATTTGACATCACAATTTTGGAGTATTATCTGCAGTATTACCGGCAGACCACAGACATGTAACCCTGAGATGCAGTGGTCAATCGTGGCCACGGCATCTGAGGCGGCTTACCCCAGGAGCATGGCGATCGGGAGGTATTCATTTCTTGGGTTAGCCTCGGTCTCTCTGAAGGATCTGAAGCTATCACAAGAGTAGTTCCAATGGAGGTCTGCAAGTGGCAGGGCTCCTTAGGAACATAGTGCTAATCCAATTCGCCGCAATGGTAATTCATTTCAGTCTATAGATCATGCGATCTAACATTCGCTTGTTAAGGTTCCCTAAGGGGACCTAAAGTATGTAAAACTTTTTTGAAAGTATAAAAATATAAAAAATCAAATACCCCCTTTCCCATAATAAAAATAAAACAAAAGCCATATGTACCGTATCCTGTTTTTATCCCGTACGGTGAACACTGTAAAAGGAAAAAAAAAATCAAAATGGCCGTTTTTTCATTGCTTCACCTTCAAAGGCATACACACTCCAAAATGGTAACACTGAAAACCACAGATCGCCCCGCAAAAAATGAGTCTATACATACATATGTAGACGTAAAAATAAAAAAGTTATGGCTAGGGATTAGTGAATCGACTTCGGATAAAACATCCGAAGTAGATTCGCATACAACTTTGTTCTAATACTGTACGGAGCGGAAGCTCCATACAGTATTAGAATGTATTGGCTCTGATGAGACAAAGTTCTTGCGAGACTTTGCGTAATAACTTCATAAATTCATTTTTACTGTAAACTCGGGTTCGGTTCCAAGGTACATCGAAGCTCTGTACAGTATTAGAACAAAGAAAGTTTTATGCAAATCGACTTTGGACGTTTCATCCAAAGTCGATTCGCTCATCCCTAGTTATAGGGGCAGAATATGGTGATTTTTTTTCTTTTTAGAAGTATTAAAACACAAGAAAAACTATACAAATGTGGTATTGCTGTAATTGTACAGACCTAGAGAATGAAGGGAACAGGTCAGTTTTACCACATAAGGAACACAGTTTAAACAAAATCAATAAAACTATGGCAGAATTGTGTTTTCTTTCTTTTTCACCCTATTTGGATTTTTTTCAGCTTCCTACTACAACGTATACAATATTAATGCTTCCAATAGAGATGGAATGGAAAAATAAAACAGTTATGGCTCAGAGAAGGCAGGAAGTAAAAAGGAAAATGTAAAAACAGAAAATCCCAGGGTCCAGAAAGGGTTAAAGGATGCCTGTAACATTGAACATGGTGTTCGAGCTGCAGGCAGCATGTTATAAACCAGGAAGGGCTGAGCAGATTGATGTATAGTTTTGTGGAAAAATATTCAGTAAAACTTTTCATTTATAAATTCCTGCTTATTCTAGGCTTTTAAGTCAAGGAGGCGGTCCTATCAGTGATTGACAGCCTTCCCTCCATGACTGTGTATACAGATAGCTGTCAATCACTGATAGACTCGCCTCCTTGACTTCAAAGCCAAGAATGAGCAGGAATTTAAATGTATAAATGACAAGTTTTACTGAATCTTTTCCCATAAAACTATATATGAATCTGCTCAGCTTCTCCTGCTCTATATAACATGCTGCCTTCAGGTGATACACCATATTAAATGTGACAGGTTCACTTTGAAAACACACTGCACTGTCAGATTTTGTATGATTTTTGACATACTGGTGGAAGACATACACTACTCACAAAAAGTTAGGGATATTTGGCTTTCGAGTGAAATTTATGGAAAATGTAAAAAGTTTACACTACAGTGATATTATATCATGAAAGTAGGGCATTTAAGTAGAAGCATGCAATGGTGATTTCCTCATCTCTAACAATTTATTAAAACAAAAGTCAACACCAATCTCCAGAAGCCGCTCTGCAATGATGTTAGGTGACATCTTGGTCTCATGATGTGGAAATGTGAACAGTATGATGAGGAGGGCTGTTTAAATACCAATTCTAATTGAACCAGGACATTTATTGGGCGATTCATGGATCAAACACCTGTTGTGAATTTTGCCATTAAACTCCTCGTCAGAGAACATCAAGTTGTGCAAAAAGTAGAGAAACATTGAACAATTGGACACATGCATTCAAAAGTTTAGATAAGGTCACATTACATAGAAACATAGAAGATTGACGGCAGAAAAAGACCACCTGGTCCATCTAGTCTGCCCTTTTATTATCCTTTTATTGTTATCTTAGGATAGATACATGTTTATCCCAGGCATGTTTAAATTCAGTTACTGTGGATTTATCAACCACCTCTGCTGGAAGTTTGTTCCAAGCTTCTACTACTCTTTCAGTGAAATAATATTTTCTAATGTTGTTCTTCATTTTTCCCCCAACTAACCTCAGATTACGTTCACCTGTAAAGTTTAGAAATTTCTCCTACAAGCCAGATATTCCTTACCTTTTGAGTAGTGTATATCTGCACTGTGTATTCTGTATCTTTACTGTCTCTCATTCCCCATCAGACATCCTCATCTCTCACTTAGCAGCTGTATTTCCTGGTCAGGCGGTTTCATAGTGGCAAGGACTCATCCACACTCACACCTATAGTCCCAAATGATTGGCTGTGCCAGAGGGTGGGCTGTCTGCAAGGCATTATGGGGAGGCCCAATGGGCCACTTGCTAATGATCTTTCTTCTCTGCCTTCTGATCTCTAAAACTACGGCCACCATTTCAGTGATTTGTGCAATATGTTGAAATCCATAACTTTTGGGAAATTTGTATTAAATTCGCTGTTTAATAGATGTCTGTTCTTTTATGTTTTTTTATGGATCATCACCTACCACCCCCATTGTGAAGAATATGGAATGCAGACAAAATCATCATCTACAAGTTAAAAAAAACAAACAGAAATAGTGGTTGAGGATGCACAACAGAAGCAAAACCCTTCTCATGATTTGCTGTTATCAGCTTTCAAGTCTTCAACAAGAACTTTTAAAATGAGCCAAATTACAACTGAACGTTGTGAATAACCTTTTCTGTTCATTAGAGCACTTGCACTACAACAAATGATATCAGTATGGCAGGACGCAGGCAGAAACAGACACTGTATATTTTATTCCATGAATCCAGACAAACTAGTGCATGGAAGTGACCGAAGAGACTATCTATAAGAATGGGAGTAAAGGTCGTAGACATATAAAATAGCTGTTAGGTAAACACTTATTTCACCAACAACTATCACCCCTGACTTTTCTCTGTGAAGTAGGCATGGTTATTGGGAACAGGAAGACAAAGTCCTGCCAAACACTATTATTCCTTGCACAATAAATGATGAAGTGCGTTTAAAGGGGTTTTCCGAGGCTTAAATACTGATGCAACGCTACTCCGAGCTCCGCTGCCTTCTCAAACAGCTGATCGACAGGGGTCCTGGGTGTCAGACCCCCACAATCAGATACTGATTGCCCAGTTGTCATTATTTCTCTGACATTGGGGGACAGTCTGAAGGTCTCAATACATAGAATAAATGCTGATCAGTTAAAGACAATGGTTAAAATTTTAAAGCTATTTTTAATAGAACAAAAAACAACTACAATACTTGCTGTGGGCCATCTTCTGAGTCTCTGTTACTAGGGACAGATCTTGCCACAGGCAGTGGATTGTAACTCAGGTAGAAGTGACACCCTGGTGGCCATGACTTTACAGCTTTTTTTCAGGTGGACACAGGCATATTTTTTAAATGAAGTGATGTAGATATTTGATAGTTACACCATTCTCTATTAAATGAAACTGTGTGAACTTACAGTGACTCTTTATGAACAGTTAAAGCTACTGTAGCCTAAACTTTGTATTTCTCATAAATGAGAACACATTAGAGCCTATGGAGTTGCACCTTTTCACAGTGTGCCACTTTATGACCTGGCAGATACGTTCTATAAATAGCTTAGAATTAAAAAATGATTTGACAGGAATATAATCCAGATCATAAGCATCTTGAATTCTCCTCCACAGATATTAATGAGTGAGTATAATTAGTAAATGTTTTTTTCCTGATGAAAGCACATTTTCAAAGACAGGTCAGGGGTAATGTCGCTAATTGGCTTTTTCAGACACTAAGTAGACAGCGTGGACAGTGGATAAAACAAATGACTGATGTATTAAATGTCTGCTGTTGAAATAAACTGTTGAATGTTTCAGCAATTAAAAAATGTATTCATTTTAAAACCAAGGGAACAGCAGAAGAAAAGAAGTTATCTCTGTTATTCACTCATCAAAGTGTCCATAGTCACCTATATGCAAGGACCGCCATTCAAGTGAACTAATATGTCTTCCCAAAAGTTTAATGGTGTGGCTCTTAAAAAATGAGACTAGAAAAGTGGTTCTACTTTTTTTTTTCTGGCAAAAAGTTCAACCCCCAGTACCTTGGAAAAGTAAATGATTCTCCATATCCCCATAAGTTAATATCCGTATCCCCCGACTAACTCCACAGTGCTGTTTTACTTCTTTATATGGCCCTGTCTTACCAGGCCCTCTTTTTTTCTCCACTACATGCCACCACTCACCTTTCATACTTAGAGACAGCATTTATTATCCCTAGGTACTACCATTATCCTCCTATATACTCTGTTCCGGGTGCCCTCCTCTCTCTCTAACACACCATTTTTCCAGAGGGGGCCTTTAAAGGGCCTTATTCTAGGTCATCACCTTTTTGCAATGGTCTAGTCTAAGCACTGCATGTGTGTGCTGTGCAGTGAAGAACATGAGCTTGGATCTCGCATGACAGCCTGGCTCGTGCTCTAACAGCACGTATTGGAAGAAGTGTCGATACTGGCCACTTAACCCCTGGTTAATGGTTATCTCTGCATTTAAGTGTTTTCAGAGGGAGGGGGCTCACTCTGTCAGGCATCAGCACTGCCACTAATAAGGTTGTGGGATGCCGCTGTCTGTACATGGCAGCTGGGGGCCTAGTGAAAGTCCCTGGTGAATGCCTATTAGGCTGTGGAGGGCTCTTTCGCACTTTGCGTCTTTCAGGAATGCATGCATTGTACTGATTTATCATGCTGTGCGCCTCTGCATGACCTTATTGCTACAGAATCATACTGACATAAAGCTGTTACTATGGTTCTGTAGCAGTAAGGTCATGCAGAGGCCCACAGCATTATAAATCAGTACAATGCCATGCGTTCCTGATAGACAAGCAGTGTCTAGAACGGAGGATCACACTCACGCACGGAGCGTGATTTCTGGACTGCACGTTTTCATGTAAAAAAGCCCTAATAGAATACCTGTCAGTTTCTTACCAATGGCATAAGTGATACAGTGTATTATGGATGTGATCGGAGGATCGCATGTCAAAGTCCCCTAGTGGGACTAATAAGTGGTAAAAATAAGAATGAGAAAAGTTTTAGTAAAAAAGAAATTGCAAAAATAACAACCAGCACTATACAATTATCATGTCATTTATCCCGCACGGTGGGGGGAAAAAAACTGTGGAGGAATGGCTGTTTATTTGTTATTCGTCATCAAAAAGAAAGAATAAAAAAAAGCAATCAAAATGTTGTATGTACCCCCAAATTATACAAATGAAAACTACAAGCCCTCATGCAACTCTTTAGAAAGAAAAATAAAAAAGGTATGGGTCTTGGGATGAGGTGATGAAAAACAGGATTTTTGTAAAACTTACCGTAAAATCCCTTTCTTGTGGCTTCATTGGGGGACACAGCACCAGTGGGATATAGGCAGCTGCCACTAGGAGGCGACACTAGACAATCAAAAAGAGAGCTCCGCCTGGCAGCCTATATCCCTCCTACGGACACCAGGCTAGCTCAGTTTAGTTAATAAGCAGTAGGAGCCAAACGGAAAGATACAAACCAGTCTGAACCCGGGGACGAGAACTCAATGAACAGCAAACAAGCCCGGGAAACAGAACAACCCAGAAAAAAACAGGGTGGGAGCTGTGTCCCCCAATGAAGTCACAAGAAAGGGATTTTACGGTAAGTTTTACAAAAATCCTGTTTTCTTGTGCCTATCATTGGGGGACACAGCACCAGTGGGACGTACAAAAGCAGTCCCAGAGGGTGGGGAAAAAGAACAATTCCCAGGTGGCCAGCCTAACGTATGGCGGCCTGCAGAACCCTGCGGCCCAGACTGGCATCAGAAGAAGCCAGGATGTGGACCTGGTAAAACTTGGTAAAGGTATGCACCGAGGCCCAGGTGGCGGCTTTGCAAACCTGGGACACTGATGCATGATGGCGAACCGCCCAGGAAGCTCCCACGGCCCTGGTGGAATGGGCAGTGACCCGGAAGGGGGGGGAACCTGTCCCGAGAGCGATAGGCCTCAGAGATGGCGGCCGTAATCCAACGCGCAATGGTCACCTTAGAAGCGGCAAGACCCTTGCGGGGACCCTCAGGGATGACGAACAAGGAATCCGACCGACGGAAGGGAGCTGTGAGGGACAAATAGACCCGGATAGCTCGGACAAGGTCCAGACAGTGAAGAGAGCGTTCCCTAGGATGGGAAGGAGCAGGACAAAGAGAGGGAAGAACTATATCCTCATTGATGTGGAATGCCGAAACAACCTTCGGAAGGAAGGAAGGGAGAGGGCGCAAAACCACCTTATCCTTGTGCAAGACAAGATAGGGGGAGCGACAGGAAAGAGCGGCTAACTCAGATACTCGGCGGATGGATGTAACCGCCACCAGAAAAGCGACCTTCCAAGAGAGAAGACGCAGGGAAACCTCCCGCAAGGGCTCAAAGGGGGACCCTGGAGCACATCGAGCACCAAGTTAAGATCCCAGGGCTCGATGGGGGGGCGGAAGGGGGGATTCAGACGAAGAACACCTTGCAAAAAGGTCTTCACCTGGGAGCGCAGAGCCAAAGCCCTCTGAAAAAGCACGGACAGGGCGGAGACCTGAGACCGAAGGGTAGAATGGCTGAGACCATGGTCAAGGCCGGACTGTAAAAAAGAGAGGATCTTAGGTGTGGAGCAAACGAGAGGATGCACACGACGTTGCTCGCACCAAGAAAAAAAGGATTTCCAAACCCGATGGTAAATACGAGCCGACTGAGGCTTGCGGGCCCTAAGCATAGTCTGGATGACAGACTCAGACAGACCCCGAAATCTCAGCACCGCGGCCTCAACAGCCAAGCCGTCAAATTGAGCTGAGGTAAAGTGGGGTGGAAGATCGGCCCTTGAGAAAGGAGGTCTGGCCGCAGGGGAAGACGCCAAGGGGCGTCGGCCAGGAGGTGGATCACGTCTGCGTACCAGGACCGGCGAGGCCAATCCGGAGCGATAAGGATGGCGGGAATGCCGAGAGCCTTCAGCCGTTTGAGGACCCGCGGAAGAAGAGGGAGCGGGGGAAACAGGTAAATCAGGGAGAACTGATCCCAAGGGGTCACCAGGGCGTCCACCGCGAACGCGCGAGGATCCCGAGCCCGAGCCACGTAAGTGGGGAGCTTGTGATTGAGCCTGGACGCGAACAGATCCACGTCGGGGAAGCCCCACCGACGGCAAACCTGACGAAACACCTGTGGATGGAGAAACCACTCTCCGTGGTCCAGGGACTCGCGACTGAGATAATCCGCCGCCCAATTGTCTACGCCTGGAATGTGGACAGCAGAGAGAGCCGGGACGAACTGTTCCGCCCAGCAGAGAATCCGAGCGGCCTCCGCCATCACGGAGCGGCTCCTGGTGCCCCCCTGGCGGTTCAGATAGGCAACGGCGGTGGCGTTGTCCGTCTGAACCCGAACAGGGCGACCCCGGAGGAAATCGGTCCAACGAGTCAAGGCAAGGAATATCGCCCGAAGCTCCAATATATTGATGGGAAGGCGCGACTCCGGCAAGGTCCACGTGCCCTGAGCCGTCAGGACACCGAAAATCGCACCCCACCCGGTCAGGCTGGCATCGGTGGTGACGACCAGCCACTGGAGGGGGAGGAAGGAGCGGCCCTGAAGAAGAGCTGGAGATGTCAGCCACCAAAGCAACTCCCTGCGGACCGCCGGGGAGAGGACGATCTTCCTGTCCAGGGAGAGTGGAGACTTGTCCCACTGGCCCAGAATCGCTCCCTGGAGGGGACGAGAGTGGAACTGAGCAAATGTGGCGGCCTCGAACGAGGAGACCATCTTGCCCAGCACCCGCAAGCAGAAGCGGAGCGAACAGGGGGAGCCCGAGCGGAGCTTGGAGACAGCCGAGCGTAGGGAAGAGATCTTGTCGCGAGGCAGGAGAACCCGAGCCGTCTCGGTGTTGAACAACATCCCAGAACTCCATTGAGCGAGAGGGGAGCAGGGACGACTTCCGGAAGTTGATCACCCAGCCGAAACTGGAAAGCAGATCGAGCGTGATCTGAAGGCTGGACTGAGCATCCTGCAAGGAGCGGCCCTTTACTAAAAGGTCGTCCAGGTACGGGATGACCACCACTCCTCTGGCACGAAGGAGAGCCATGAGGGGGGCAAGGGTTTTGGTAAAAACCCGGGGCGCTGTTGAAAGACCGAAGGGCAAGGCGACAAATTGGAAATGTAGAGAACCGATGGCGAAACGAAGAAAGCGCTGATGACTCAGCGCGATGGGCACATGGAGATACGCGTCGCGTATGTCGATGGAAGCGAGAAACTCGCCCTGGTCCAGGGACGCGACCACCGACCGCAATGATTCCATGCGGAAGTGGCGGAGGCGGACATAGCAGTTGAGGTGCTTCAGATCCAGGATGGGCCGAACAGAGCCGTCTTTTTTGGGGACGGTGAACAGGTTCGAGTAGAAGCCCTGAAAGCGCTCGGAGGGGGGGACTGGAACTACAACCCCTTGAGCAAGGAGGTGGTGAACAGCCCTGCAGAAGAGCGGGGGATCCGAGACAGGAAAAAACGAGGAGGCGGAAAGGACGCAAACTCGATTTTGTATCCGGAAGACACCACCTCCCGTACCCACGCGTCGGTGACGTGGGCGAGCCATACCTCCTTGAAGGAGAGCAGACGACCCCCCACCCGAGGGGAAGACTCGAGTGGGGGAAAGCCTTCAGGAAGAAGACTTGGGGGCAGGGCCCTTGGAAGGGCGGGAGCGCGGCTGCCAGGACGGCCGGGGCTTAAAGGAGGGCTTCCCGGAAGAGGCGGCTGAGGGAGCACCTCTCGAGGACTGCTGACGAGCAGGGGCTTGGAAGGAGCGAAAGCGACTGGAACGCTTCAGAGGCTGGGAGCGCCTGGGCCGGTTCTGTGGCAACAAAGAACTCTTGCCACCGGTGGCGTCAGAAATAATCTTGTCCAACCGCTCCCCAAAAAGCCTGTTTCCTGAAAAGGGAAGACAAGTAAGAGCCTTCTTGGAGGCGGCGTCAGCCGACCACGATTTCAGCCAAACAGAGCGACGAATGGCAACGGAGTTGGCCACAGCCCGAGCAGACAGGCGAGCCGCTTCCTGGGAAGCATCACACAGATACTTAGAGGCATGAAGAATCTGTGAGGCTAGGGACAGCAGATCCTCACGAGGGACCTCCGAGGAGATGTCACGGACCAGTTGCTTGGCCCAAGCGGAGCAGGCCTTACTGACCCAAGACGCCGCAAAGGAAGGGCGAAGGGCAGAACCCGCAGCAATGAAAACGGACTTGGAGAACGTGTCAATCTTCTTGTCCACAGGATCCGTCAGGGACGCACCGTCCGCTAAGGGGAGGGTGGTAGATTTAGACAGCCGGGAGACAGGGGGGTCCACAGTAGGTGGGACCGTCCAGGCGGAGACTAAATCCGCAGCAAACGGAAAAAGAGCTTCTGTCCGCTTAGAGGAGGGAATGCGCCGGTCGGGGTGCTTCCATTCCTTGTCCAAGAGATTCTCAAAGTCCTTATGACTAGGGAATACCAGCGGTTGCCGCTTATGGCGACTAAACGAAACTTCGCCTCTGGCCGCAGAGGGAGATTCGTCCCGGATATGGAGTGTGTCCCGCACTGCACGGACCAAGGCTTGCACCGCAGAGGCCAGATGGTCCTCCCTGTCAGACCCTGAGGCAGAGTCACAGGAGTCCCCCGAGGCGTCAGAGAGGTGTTGCTGAGAACCGCCCGCAGTGGACATTTCCGGGGAAAGGTCAGAGGAACACCGGGAAGGTGACCGAGAAGGGGAACGCCGACGCCTCTTGGAGGACCGTCCCCTGGAAGGGGAGTCAGGAGACACCTGAGGAGGGGTCGCAGAGGGGGGCGCCTGGGACGGCAACCGGTCAATGGCGTGGATCATGACCTGAGACAACTTAGAGAGGTCACCGATCGCCTGGGTCAGGGACCTAGCCCACTCGGGTGGGGCCGCAACCGAGCCAGAAGGAGCGGGAGCCTCAGTGGGAAGGGTACCAAGGGTAAGGCAAGGCACACATAGGGAGCCAGACTGACCGCTAGGGAATTTTTGACTACAGCGAGCGCACGCAAAGTGCGTCGCCACAGCCACCGGAGCATGCTGCCTTGGGGGGTCGTCCCGGGGACCAGACATGGTGAAGGGCCCAACGGACAAGCAATAGCCTGGGGAAAGAGGAGTATCACCCACTGGGTGCCTACCAGACCCTGGAGCAGCAGTGCAAGCACTGGAGAAAAACGCTGCAGACCACTGGAGGAGCTGTATACCACTGGAGCTGTGCCGTGCGGACCCCTGGAAGGCAGAGTAGACCGGCTGAAAACAGTCTCTGGAGCAGATCCACCGCAGGATGGAGACTGAAGGAAGGCCCACCCACAAAAAGGAGGGGGCTTAAGAGGAGAAGGAGCCCGCCGGCGGGAACAGGAGAGGGCCGGCAGAACAGCGGGCGGGCGCGCCGCCCAGCGTGACGTCACTGGGAGGCGCCCGCCCACATGCGGCCTAGCAAGGGGAAAAGCCGCGGCCTCAATTAGGGAAGCGCCCGGCCGAAAGTGCGGCGCGGCGCGCCGCCGGAAGAACAGCGCGTCTGCCCCGCACAGAAGGAGGAGCCAGAGAGTCCCCGGAACCAGGGCAGCCCGGAGAACACGCGGGAGGCCACGGAAGGAACCGGGGCCCAGAGGAAGACCGGAGCACCGCAGCCACCGGAGGAAAAGGCCATGCATGTGGGCCAGCAGAAGACCGGCCGGGAGGTCCCCAGAGGCAGCTATACAGGGCGCAGGGGGAGGAAGGGGAACATACTCACCGCTCCGACGGCTTCAGGTGCGCGCAGGGTCACCCCTTCAGTGACCTCGCACCGGAGTGGGGCACTGGCATCCAGCTGCAGGGAGCAGCTACAATGGGGGGACGGGTGACCGGCGCAGGGAGAATATGAACATATTCTCCAGGCACCCTCAGGGGGGACTACGTCTGATGTGGCTTTCCACGCCGACGGCCCCCCTGATAACCTGAAAGAAAAAAGAAAGAAATAAAACTAAAATAAAAAATCAGAGGTGCAAAGCACCAGTGTCTACCTCCTACGGACACTAGACTAAAAACTGAGCTAGCCTGGTGTCCGTAGGAGGGATATAGGCTGCCAGGCGGAGCTCTCTTTTTGATTGTCTAGTGTCGCCTCCTAGTGGCAGCTGCCTATATCCCACTGGTGCTGTGTCCCCCAATGATAGGCACAAGAAAATCAGGATTTTCCTTGTAGAAAACTAGTAAAACTTAAAAAAAAAATACATGTTTTTGGTATTGCTGTAATCATATTGACCCAGAGAATAATTTCTCTGCATGTCATTTTTTGATCAATAAAAACTGATCACCAAAAACTGATGCTGTAGTTATTATTGTTCTTCAGTGTGGTTAGAACGGTGATACCCAACTGGATGCCCATCCTTGGCACTCATGTACCTGAATTGTATCCACCAGGGGAAGGCACGTTTATATGGTGGACCTGTCTTCCCCAGGATTGTGATCAGGCATCTGCACTCCTGTATGGTATGTGCTCCTCTGTTATGGAGGGCACTGAGGTATCTAAAAAGTTACGTGTGTCTACCACTGACTTAATATAATGTGTGGCCCACATTTGAGGCCCTTACAATATTTCAGGTTGACTACCACTGAAGAACGTTAGAAGAGCTGTACACAAGGTGCACAGGAAACAGGAAAAAACATAAAGGACAAAACCACGTGCTTTAAAGGGACACTACCATCAATGTTTTATCACATATTAACAGTCTCTATATGAATATTCTATGTATTTTTTTTTTTTAATAAAAAAAGGTGGACGTTTTTCTGGATATAATTTTTTTAAATCACTCCATGCATTCTACTTCCTGTCCTTGCTCTTAACTTCCTCCTTGCACAGGAAGCAGCCTCACTTGACTTTTTCAGTCAGACCATTCACTTCTACCAGAGAGAACCCCGCTGTATTGGATCAATTAAGAACATCACGCATTACACTAAGCAATGCAATGCTCTTCTATGAGCATCTTTATCTAGGTCTATCAACTATTATACTAGCAGATGCCATCTTTCCCTTGCAGCAGAAGTAAAATAGCAGTGGGATCCCTATCTATATTAGGAGTGTTATCTATCTGTGCAGCAGGACAACATTTGGTATTGTACTGCCAAAATGAATTTCTAAGAATTCTTAGAAATATAATGTTTTCTATGAATATTGAGTTTAAAAAATTACCCCTTTGTGATGGATATGTCCCTTTAAAGTATCGTCCTGCTTACTCCCATTCAATAGACCTAGTACTGCAGAGCTTTTCATGTCATTTATTGTTCATAACATTTTTATTCTATAAAACTATTCATTTGTCTGTATTGTTCCTTCAAACCCAAGCACACAATACATGAGAGTTAATGGCAATCTATACAAACCTGACTAAAAGCCTCCAAACTCTTTTTTCCTGCTTTAATACAAAGAACCCTTTCCTGAGAGAGAAAACATTGGCAGAGAGTAATATATTTTTCTCATGTATCCGTAGACCAGTGTACAATATTACTCTAACCGCTCTTTGCTTGAACACAAAGCAGAAGCAAACAATCTGTTCCTCTGGTGTAAGCTTGGCCAGAAGAAGAGGACTCCTCCCCGTCATATTATTACTGATCACAGGTCAGAGTCGCACATTTGTGCAGGAGGGAGGACTGGAGGCAGCAGATGCACTTACCGAGAGTATGTTGCTTAGACTCATTAGCTGGGAAATAGCTGCATTGAAAACGAAATCCTCAGTGAAGTAGCTGGTTACCTAGGTAACACAAACAAAAAATGTCTTTTTAGAATAAGTCATATTTGTGAAAGTTAACAGTGACTGACTAATTCCTGCACACAGGTGAACAATTTCATCCTTGTGTTTGCGTGGGTTTCCTGCAGGCGTTCTCATCGCCTCCCAAAAAGGCAATCACTGGCCCAAATAAATAAAGGCGCCCCTTTATAATAAATGCAATGTCAGGGGTGATGATGATCTCATAGAGGCCCAGGAGATAGTGTCCACCAGGGATGACTAGTGAATTTCTTTCAGTAACAAAACAGCAGCTCTACAAGGTAAATAATAATTTTGAATGGGGCTCTCATCAAGACAAATCTACATCAGTGTTTTGGTCAGTGATTTCCATCAGTGATTGTGAGCCAAAACCAGAACTGGAGCCTCCACAGAGATAAGGTATGAGGGAAAGATCTGCACCTCTTCTGTGTTTAGAGCCGCTCCTGGTTTTGGCTCAAAATCACTGATGGAAATCACTGACCGAACACTGACGTGTAAATGAGGCATTACATGCTTGTCAGTCAGATGAATGGGCAACCATGTCATCCCATGGTTAAGAGGTGGTTCACCAGGGTAAGCGCCACTCTTTGTTAGCAGTTCTCCACTCTGGTTAAGGCCTCATGCAAACCGCAGACCCACAAAATACGGATACTGACCGTGTGCACACTTTATTTTTCATAGTTCCAATACTAGAAATGCCTATTCTTGTCCGCAAAACAGACAAGAATGGGACATGTTCTATAATGTGCAGGATGGACACATGGATGTGGACAGCATGTGTGCTGTACGCATTTTTTGCAGTCCCTTAGAAGTGAACGGGTTTGCGAGCCATCCGCAAAAATGCAGATCGGATTAGGGTTGGGCAATATACCGGTGTTGGCAGGATACCGCGGTAGTAAGAAACAGCGATATGGCGATATCACTGTTTCCTAATAACCGCGGTATTTTGTGACGTCATGGAAGCAGTCATATGCGTTGACCACTTCAAAATCTGCGTACGCGGCCGCCCGCCCCTGCCGTAACATACCAATTGCTGCCCGCCGCGGCCTCCCAGGTTCCTCCTCGCTGCCTCCCATCATGCAGTCTCCGCCCACCGACGTCTGACTTCGGAATCAGTTGATGCCCGGGCAAGGCCGCTGAGGATGAACAGCGCAGGACAGGAGCGAGAGGCGGGGAAGTCTCTGAAGTCCCACTCCGTCCGACCCCCACAGAATTCACTTCGCCTGTGCTGATAGAGACCCTATATGCTAAAACTACAGCTGCCGGCTGGGCCCGGCTCTGATTAAAGGTGTAATGTTTCTGTCTATATGACCCCAATTGTATTGTCACGAGTGCGCGGTGCGGCCCTGTCCGAATATGGCCTGCTCAGTCCTTCCTGCCTGCCTGCAACTAGCTGCACATAGAAATAGCAGCCAGCTGGCAGGGAATTGAGCCATCATGAGTCCCTCCCTCCCCCATGACATGACCAACAAGAAGTAATGACAGGTGACCATAAGACATTGGGGGGGGGGGGGGAAGGGGGGGGGAGTGCAGCACCTTGAGGCTGCTGCCCCCACTTTAATGTCTCCTGTTGTGGCTGCTGCTCCTCCATACAGTATAACATCTCCTTGTGGCTCCATACAGTATAATGTCTCCTTGTAGCCACCATACAGTATAACGTCTCCTTGTGGCTGCCCCCATACAGTATAACATCTCCTTGTGGCCGCCCCCATACAGTATAACATCTTCTTGTGGCATCCATACAGTATAACTTCTCCTTGTGGCCGCCCCTATACAGTATAACGTCTCCTTGTGGCCGCCCCATACAGTATAACGTCTCCTTGTGCCCCCATACAGTATAACATCTCCTTGTGGCCCCATACAGTATACTGTCTCCTTGTGGCCCCCTATACAGTATAATGTCTCCTTGTGGCTTCCCCCATACAGTATAACGTCTCCTTGTGGCCGCCCCCATACAATATAACGTCTCCTTGTGGCCGCCCCCATACAATATAATGTCACCTTGTAGCTGCCCCCATACAGTATAACATCTCCTTGTGGCCGCCCCCATACAGTATAACATCTCCTTGTGGCATCCATACAGTATAACTTCTCCTTGTGGCCGCCCCTATACAGTATAACGTCTCCTTGTGGCCGCCCCATACAGTATAACGTCTCCTTGTGGCTTCCCCCATACAGTATAACATCTCCTTGTGGCCCCATACAGTATGTCTCCTTGTGGCCCCATACAGTATAACATCTCCTTGTGGCCCCATACAGTATAATGTCTCCTTGTGGCTTCCCCCATACAGTATAACGTCTCCTTGTGGCCGCGCCCATACAGTATAACGTCTCCTTGTGCCCCCATACAGTATAACATCTCCTTGTGGCCCCATACAGTATAATGTCTCCTTGTGGCTTCCCCCATACAGTATAACGTCTCCTTGTGGCCGCCCCCATACAATATAACGTCTCCTTGTAGCTGCCCCCATACAGTATAACGTCTCCTTGTGGCCGCCCCCATACAGTATAATGTCTCCTTGTGCCCCCATACAGTATAATGTCTCCTTGTGGCTGCCCCCATACAGTATAATGTCTCCTTGTGGCCCCCGTACAGTATAACGTCTCCTTGTGGTTGCCCCCATACAGTATAACGTCTCCTTGTGGTTGCCCCCATACAGTATAACATCTCCTTGTGGCCGCCCCCATACAGTATAACATCTTCTTGTGGCCGCCCCCATACAGTATAACGTCTCCTTGTGCCCCCATACAGTATAATGTCTCCTTGTGGCTGCCCCCATACAGTATAACGTCTCCTTGTGGCTGCCCCTATACAGTATAATGTCTCCCTGTGGCCCCCATACAGTATAATGTCTCCTTGTGGCCCCATACAGTATAACGTCTCCTTGTGGCCGCCCCCATACAGTATAATGTCTCCTTGGGGCTGCCCCCATACAGTATAACGTCCCCCTGTGGCTGCCCCCATACAGTATAATGTCTCCTTGTGGCTGCCCCCATACAGTATAATGTCACCTTGTGGCCGCCATACAATATAATGTCTCCTTGTGGCTGCCCTCATACAGCATAATGTCACCTTGTGGCCACCATACAGTATAATGTCACCTTGTGGCCACCATACAGTATAATGTCTCCTTGTATCTGCCCCCATACAGTATAATGTCACCTTGTGGCCACCATACAGTATAATGTCTCCTTGTATCTGCCCCCATACAGTATAATGTCTCCTTGTATCTGCCCCCATACAGTATAATGTCTCCTTGTATCTGCCCCCATACAGTATAATGTCTCCTTGGGGCCGCCCCCATACAGTATAATGTCTTCTTGTGCCCCCATACAGTATAATGTCTCCTTGTGGCTGCCCCCATACAGTATAATTTCTCCTTGTGGCTGCCTTATACAGTATAATGTCTCCTTGTGGCTGCCCTATACAATATAATGTCTCCTTGTGGCTGCCCCCATACAGTATAATGTCTCCTTTTGGCTGCCCCATACAATATAATGTCTCCTTGTGGCCCCCATACAGTATAACGTCTCCTTGTATCTGCCTCCATACAGTATAATTTCTCCTTGTGGCCCCCATACAGTATAACGTCTCCTTGTGGCTGCCCCCATACAGTATACTGTCTCCTTGTGGCTGCCCTATACAGTATAACGTCTCCTTGTGGCTGCCCCCATACAGTATACTGTCTCCTTGTGGCTGCCCTATACAATATAATGTCTCCTTGTGGCTGCCCCCATACAGTATAATGTCTCCTTGTGGCTGCCCTATACAATATAATGTCTCCTTGTGGCTGCCCCCATACAGTATAATGTCTCCTTGTGGCTGCCCCCATACAGTATACTGTCTCCTTGTGGCCCCCATACAGTATAACGTCTCCTTGTGGCTGCCCTATACAGTATAACGTCTCCTTGTGGCTGCCCCCATACAGTATACTGTCTCCTTGTGGCTGCCCTATACAATATAATGTCTCCTTGTGGCTGCCCCCATACAGTATAATGTCTCCTTGTGGCTGCCCTATACAATATAATGTCTCCTTGTGGCTGCCCCCATACAGTATAATGTCTCCTTGTGGCTGCCCTATACAATATAATGTCTCCTTGTGGCTGCCCCCATACAGTATAATGTCTCCTTGTGGCTGCCCCATACAGTATAATGTCAGCTTGTGGCCCTAAGTGTTTTTTTTCTCTTTAAATGGGCATTTATCGTGATATATATCGTTATCGCGATAAATTTCTTAATATCGTTATCGTGGGAATAGTTTTGATATCGCCCAACCCCAGATCGGGTGCAGACCCAAAATACAGTTGTGTGCATGAGGCATAATAGAGGCAAGGTCCTCTATCAGGTCCATTGCTCTGATATGGAATAATTAAAGAACGTGTAGTGACAAGACAACCCCTTCAACTATGCCAAAGTCCCTAAATGGGACTTAAATGAGACCTATAAAAAAACTATAAAGAAAGTCTTTAAAATGTAAAATTGTGTTTAATGTTTTACAATTACAAACATATCTGCTACTATCTCAAGAGGTTTTTCAAGATTCGACACCGCGGAAAGCTATGATTTCCCCCCTGCACTGCTTCAAGGCAACAAGGAGGGATTGGGATTGAGTTCATAAAGAAAGCATATCACAAAGTTTATTTTACATCTCCAGTAGCACTAGGGGTGGGAATCTCAAAAGAAACCTTTAGGTCAGGTATGATGTCCATATGGGCATAGATGTTGACTTGAATCCATAGAAGGTCAACATGACAACAATAAACCACATAAAATCTAACTCTTAATATGTTAAAAAGCTACGTTTTAAATGGCTTGATACTGTCAATGATATTGTGGCGATACGCTGCAAACCGACAAGGTTATTGTTTTCTCAGTGAGAATGGTCTCCATGACAACATTGGACCTAACAGAAACGAGAAGGGGACATGTTGTCACCAGAACCTTTCAGGAGTGCTACATCAGGATTTGGTCATAATATCTCACCAAAGGATAAACAGTTTTCACTTTCTATGTGCACTAAAGGGTTTTATCTTTTTTTTTTCTTGGTAGTTCAGCTTTAAAGGGTTTGCCCACCATTAAATGTTATTTTAATATAACTCAGCTTGCAAGACTAGTTACTTTTGCAATTTACTTTGTATTTAAAAAATTCTCCAGTTGTGAGATATTCCCTTTACATCATTATAATGGCACCCCCTACCGTTTAATCTGTATAGTAATGTGCACGCCCACCAACTCAGATGGTCACACATGCTCAGTTCCATCCTTCAACTGCCACCAGCCATATTTACTGTTAGAAGCTACGGGGAAAGAGCTGCAGTAGAAAGGACATACCGCCTTAAAATGGACATACCCTATGAAATGCCAGCCTTAAGAGAATCTAGCAGAGAAATCAAAGCAATAAACTGGGAGATCTTTGGATCCATGTTAGTTACAGAGCCCGTTCTAGCTTATTTAGAAAGAGATTGTCATGTACCATATAAATGGAGTCTGTTAGCTCTTTCTTCCTATTTAACTGATACCAGCACCCAAAAACAGATTTACAAGGATACAGAGGTCCAACTGTGGGGAAAATTAAGGTTGATCTAATACGTAAATGATCTTGAAAGTGCCCACTGGGTGGTCCGGAGCCCTGCAAGTGCTCAAGCTCTACTTCAACCCCTGTCTGGTGCCTCCCCCTGGGTCTTGAATTAAAGTTTCAGCACTTTCAGATGTCATACTCTCATGCATTGGAATTGTAGGATTTAGAGAGGAGATACAAAGTACTTGCCAGACTCAGGTCCACCTACTTGGCACTTTTAAGATAATTTGGATTAGAATTCATTTTATCAGCAATTACACCTCTGTCCAGGAACACAGAGGTATGCTTATAAAACTATTTTAGTCCAGCATTGGAATTTGTTTAATTGGCAAATAGGACCTGATAAACTCAACATTAAAGTGTTCGGTGCTTCTATTTTTTTTAAATTTTCTTACCAAATGTACTTGACTTGACTTGTTCGTTTCTTGTAAAAAAGGGAAGGAGAGGGGAGGGAGGCTGGTCAGTGTACAGCTATATACAGCTACCACTGACCTGAATAGAACTTACACAAGAGACAAGTTCCACCCACTGGAAATACTCTACAAACCTCACAAAATAGCACCCATACAGGTGGTTCCTCTGTAGGCCAGATCCAGCAACTGGAAAATACCCACACCTATTACATACTTGCCAATATGTCAATTGGTTGAAATTGGGACAGTAAGCCCCGCCCCAGAAATGCCAACAGTGTTTGCATAAACCTTGCCTCTTTTGCAGTTCGGTTCTGAATAGTCTTGCCAAAATCGGGACTATTGGCAAGTATGAATTCATAAATGTAATCTCAGTACCATAGAAAATGTTGACATTATGAGATCCAAGGTAGAATCCCTCATGTGAGGGACAGTGGCCATATGGGTTCGTCCTCTACAGTTTCAAGCTCGGTAACCAGAGGACATCGATGCTGCAGCAACAAAAAAAGATCTTCACATCCATAAATGTCATCACTTTTATGGTCCAGAGATTATGAGATCTAAGATAGAACGCATCATCTGAGAAACCTATCCTGAGAATTAAGATATCAATTACCTCAGACACAGTAAGATTCCGGTGTTGCCAGATTTTTTTAGTTTCTACTGTTTCGTTCTTACTCAGAATTTGAGGATTCGGTTTCACTGGGGAGTTCCGAGCTTCAATAAACTTGCTAGTTAATGCCCACACACGAGACTGCCACCTCTGGACACCAGGTATTGCATCAGCTGTGAAACAACACAAGCAAGCATTATAAAATGCGAGAAATATAAAATGCTCAGTATGCCCATAGTAATATATAATACATGCAACATAATCCTACCCTTATTAACTGTTACATTCCAGTTAAGTGCTGATCAAACTGTAAATCATCAACCGGAGCTCATTTATTGCATTGGCCTGTGTAAGAAGACCATCAAAACCACCCCCTAAGCACAGAAACACATACAGAAAAAGGACTCCCCTTTGTTAGATGAAAACAGCTAAGAGCCACCATTGTTAATCTGGTGCATGGTTTGATCAAACCATTACAATGGGCCTGCTCAGTGAAGAAGCTCATCTGCCATCAGTACTGTAAATTATGAGTGTAGGTCATGAATATTTTAGGCCTTAGAACAGATGTTCAATGGCCATAAAACTCCACAACATGTCAACGTGAGCTTAGCAGTGATCTGCTTTAAGTCTTAGCACTTCACTTGTATGTAACATGAATGCTTCCTATAACCACACGTACGTTTGTGTAGTCAACATAAAATTAGAAAAAGGACAACTGGAGGCAACTATTAATCTGGGTAGCTTAAACCCGTACTGCAAAACATCTGAATCCCCCATTAAAACTCTACAGTGAGCTGACCAGGAACACCTAAAAAACCTCCCTCAGATGCCAACTTTCAGATACATTGTAATCATCCCAACCATTTTATATCCATTTCCCATAAAAAATGGGATGTTTAGCTGGTATCTTTAATGTTTTTTTTTTTTTTATTGTACCGTCCAGGTGCTGAACACTCCAAGAATTACTACCGTCCTCAACCGCTATGTGTAAACATACCCTGACAGAGAACAGGGTTTAGAACAAGGAAAACCGTCTGTGATATGCTCTAGTAGGCATCTGTTCCTTGTTAACACTAAATATCCAATAGCAGCTTTATTAGGTATAGTTAAAGGGATATTCCGGTTTTATAAAGTTATCCCCTATCCACAGAATGCAGGATAATTATTAGATTGTTTCAAATGGCAAGTGAAAGGTGCAGTCCTGAAGTTTGCGGCAACCTGCATGCGGATCCTACTGCTGGAGCCACACTGTGTGCGGTCACCCTTAAAAGAGTATTCCAGTTATATTAAGTTATCCCCTATGCACAGGATAGGGGATAACTAATAGATCTGTGTGGGTCCTACTGCTGGGACCCCCACCAATCACAACTGGGGCCCCGTTCTCCATGGAGCCTCCTGACATGAAAAGAGAGGACGATTGGTGCCCCCATTCTCATGTGCAGAGGGGTCCCAGAGATCGAACTAGTAGTTATCCCCGATGCTGTGGATGTCCGCTCCACAAAAAGATAGAACCTGTCGTATATTTGTCCGCATTATGTTGTCAATGGGTTTCCAAAAAACGAGGATAGAACATAAACTGTATCCTTTTTTTTCGGATCTGCAATTTGTGGACCACCCATACAGACTGTTGTGTGCATGAGGCTATATAGTGTGGGTTAGTATGATTACAGCCATACAGCCACATTCATACAGTTCTTCTTAGGCTTTCCTACTTAAAAAAAATTAAATATCTGAAAAAAATACCTTGTGTTGTCATATTTTGGTGCAGGCCTAGGCTCCCAAAACAATCAATTAGAACCCCATGATTTTGCTATGGGGATGGGGGACAGAGAGAGCCCCATCCCTATGATGACATGCTCAGATGCCGCGGTCACTACAGACTATGGCATCTGAGTTAAGTGTCCATAATCGGAGTTATCTCCAATCACAGCCACTATTGGCAGGTGTCAACTGGGTAACTGCATCAGTACAGCTCCATATTAAAACTCCTGACATTCTCCACATATGTACGCCAGATGTTGCCAAGGGGTTAAATGCTCGTATGTTTACTACCAGATAGGGTTATTGCCGTATATTCACTACCACTTTCATGTATGGAATGTGATTTTTAGTTGATCTTCTCTGGCATCTGTCTGACCGCAGCATGAGAAAGGCCTCCTTAGCACTGACTGATCTGGGTACACAGTGCTTATTGAGCGCTGTATATACAGCAATGGAGAGGGCAGGGATAGTTAAAAAATGCAAAGCCAAGCCCCTTCATCTAAGCCAAGCCCCTTTCTTTAGCACCACTTCAGAAAAGTGCCAAGAAGTGCCATAATGTATGACTTTATTACGCTACAATGGTGGTGTAGAAACATTGATAAATGTCCCCTAAAGTGTGTCACTATTTCAACACATCTGCAAAAGTTTTTTTAAATGAATACTGCAGAAATACATGGTTACGGCTGTGGCAGAAGTTAGTTTCCCTGCTATAGAAACAAACAGAAGCTTACGTACTTTTCATATCCCATAATATGTCTTGCTCTGGAGGAGCAGCAAATAACAAGTACAGACGAGTGGTGTCAATGCCATATTTTTCCACCATTTCCTCCGGATCCACTCCATTGTGCTTCGATTTACTCATCTTTTCCCAGGTTACTTGAAGTTTTTCTCCAGTCTTTGCATGAACTGGTTCACTGCCTTTAAGAAACAAAATAAGTATGTTAACAAAAAAAAAAAAAAAACAATTTGTGTAAAGTTGAAACAAATCTGTTCAAATGTGCCCAATACAAAGTCAGTGTTTGAACTGTTCTACCTTTCAGATTACTCATGTTTAAAGGGGTTGTCTTACTTCAGCAAATAGCATTTATCATGTAGGGAAAATTAATACAAGGCACTTACTAATGTATTGTGATTGTCCATATTGTCTCCTTTGCTGGCTGGATACATTTTTCCATCACATTATACACTGCTCGTTTCCATGGTTACGGCCAACCTGCAATCCATCAGTGGTGGCCGTGCTTGCATACTATAGGAAACGTTTTTGTATCATCATTTTCTGAAAGCCATATTTTTCAAATTTTTCTACCAATGGTCTTGTGTGAGGGCTCACCTTTTGTGGTATGAGGTGACTTTTTCATTGGTACCATTTTGGGGTACATATGACTGTTCTAGTGTAGTTTTTTTTTTTTTGATGAGTGATATTTTTATAGAGCTGTTTGCTACGGACATGGCAATACCTAATACCTGTATGTTCATATTTTATTTATTTATATTTATTTATCCATCTTTCATTTATCAGAGCTTATTTGGAAAATCAAAGGATTGATCTGATTGGTTGCTATGGGCTAAGCCAGTTTTCCACTGCACCAGTTTTGATAAATCTCCCCATTTATTTATTTTTTTACATTTTATATTAGTCCCACTAGAGGACTTCAACTTTTGAGAGTTTGATCCCTTCAACAATGCATTAAAATACATACTGTTTTACACTGTCACTTCACCTATGAGACCCAGCCTGGGGCTGGGTCTCAGTCTTCCATAGCTGGCAGGCCCTGAGGCCTAAGGCCTTGGGCTGCCATATCAAACATCAGCACCCCACAATAACATCTTCCTGTGCCCATCCAATCATTGCGGCGTACATACACAGTAGAATACAGGACCTCACAATGTCTTGGTGCACGGATGGATGTAACCATTTAATGTGGTTACACGGCTCATCCAAAAGCCACGGCCTCTTCAAACAGCTGACCAGAATCGTACAGAGAGATGGAACCCCCCCATGACTTAGGAACTGAGTGGCAGGGAGTCAGTGAGGTCAGTATTAATTCTTTTGCTATTTTAGAACATTGCAAGCTGTTTTCTGAATGATTTTTCCTGGAATGGACAACCACTTTAACTAGTCAATAACACTCACAGGGAGAAAGCGTATTTAAAAAACTTCAAACAGTGATAATTGACACAACCAAAATTTACATCCCAAATGAAATAACAGATATCAAAACTGCACAAGAAGACAGGAAAACTGATCTTCACTTAAATTATCATTCTCCGGATTGAAGAGGAGCCCACAACAGCCAATCCGGCAACATGGAATCTGATCCATGTTTCCACTCTATTCATTTTTAAAAAATCCCTCTGAACGTGTCCACATGGATATGTAGACCATAGAAAAAACAGTATTTTTTGTAACTGAGGTCAATTTTGCTGGTTACAAATCTTATTAATTTGGTATAAAACATTACTTTTCTTCTTTAGTTTCATCTCACAGTAAGGCCTCATGCAGATGACCATATTTTGGGTCCATGCCCGATCTACATTTTTTGCGAATTGCATCATTCATTTCTATGGGCCTGCAAAAAATACTGATGGCAAACGTCATCTGTGTGCTGTCAGTGTCCGTGTGGCTGTTCTGCAATGATAGAACATGTCCTACTATTGTCCATTTTGCAGACAAGAAAAGCCATTTCTATAAGGAAATTGGACAGTACCTGTATTTTGTGGACCGCAAAACGAATATGGTCGTGTGCATGACGCCTTTAAACGGGAGTCAGCTGTGGTCTTGAAATGATATGCAAGTCATTACTTTCAGGTAAGGCCTGATGCATACAACTGTATTTCTGATGCCCGCATTTTTTGCTGACTGCACACAGATCCATTCATTTCTATGGGTCCACAAAAAACAAAAATGACAGAACACGGATGTCATTGGTGTGCTGTCCGCATCCGTATGTCAATTTAGCAAATTATAGCTTGTCCTATTCTTGTCCGTGTTGCGTTCCGAGAACAGTAATTTCGAATGATAGGGGTGAGAAAAATGCAGAACGCATACAGAAGGTATCCATATTCTGTGGATTGGTGGTCTGCAGACCTCAATACAGTCATATGCATGAGGCCTACCTGTTTAGCTTTGTCCCTTGCAACAGAATTGGGTTAGCGACAAAAATAACGTAAATAAAAGTGCTGCACCCAGGGGCGTAGCTAAAAGCTCATGGGCCCTTGTGCAGCTACCTCTGCACCCCCTATAGCTACGCCCCTGGCTGCACCCTCAGCTATAGAAAACCAGCAATAATCTTTACTGTGTCTTTATGGCAGTGTTATCCGCTCTCAGGCCACCGTCCAGCCATATTCTAAAGCTTTACTGCTGCAGCTCTGCTTGTTCCACATGGCTGCAGAAACCCTACAAAAGTTTACAAGGATTGATGATTGCTGATTTTGATTATAAATTACATCGACTAAGTCACCAGGGAGAGTAATCTGTTTAGGAGGTACCTGCCATTTATGTACTATGGTAAGCATGATCAGCTGGTGTGGAATATTGCTGTGTGCCATAGGTGTACGAAGTACGAAGGGCTGGAGAGCACCCTCTGCCATCATGCATAAGGTGGAGAAACACAGGACCAACACCAGGTGTCATAGTGTGAGGCACCAATAGCTACCATGGCTGTTCCTGTCCGGTATTCAAGGACAGAACATTGACTAGCCTTCGCTATGTCTAGGACATAGTCCTACTGTCTTTTTCAGAAGACATGGTGCCCACCCACACACTGCCCGCAATACACAACATGCTCTTCAGGGTATCCAGCAGCTCCCCTGGCCAGCTCGATCATCAGATCTCTCCCCCTCAGTATCTGTTTGACCATTACCATGTCAGAGGGGCAGCCTGCATTGTAACAAGAGGAGATGCCATACCGTATTAATGTGACCCTACCGCTGTGATGGCTAACCTCCGGCACTCCAGCTGTGGTAAAACTACAACTCCCAAGATGTACACTTGCTTGGCTGTTCTCAGAACTCCATAGAAATGAATGAAGCCTGCTGGAAGTCGTAGTTTCACCACAGCTGGAGTGCCGGAGGTTAGCCATCACGGCCCTACCTCAACATATACACAAAATATAGAACCCAAAATAAGGGGTGCAATAGTTTGTCAGTCTCAGCTAAATCGCATTAAGTTTTCCAGGTGTTCTTTTTTCATTTTCTGGTAATGTGTTTTAGAGCATGACTGTCATTGACCGTCATTACAAACATGTCCCTTGTGGCCATAACCTTAAGCTAATTATTCCGCGCTGTGAGGCAAACACGTATGGGTGCTGTGTGGAAATTGCCTTCTATATAATGCATGTCATTTATACGATATATGGAAATGCTGATAAATGTCTATTGTGTTCTAACTTTTTATATAAATGGCAACTGAGTAAATTTTGTGCACTGAAATAAAAAAACACTACAGTTTTATGTATTGATGCTTCGTACATAATAGAAAATAAACGCACTGCTTACCACTTACGTCCACCTCATCTCTAGCTAAGTATCTCCCAGTTGATGCAAGCCTAAATGTCTGTCCTTTAATGAGGCCTTGCACTAAAAGCTTTTGGAACGGTTCCCTTAAAAACAGAGAAAAGAGAAACAATTAGGGGAGCATAAGCTGCTAAGTGCTGTACTGATATAAAGTCATCTAACCACTACACCGAAAACACCATGAAAATGCAGGGCGGTGTGCAGGCAGCATGTTATAGAGCAGAAGGAGCTGAGCAGACTGATATATAGTTTGGTAGAAAAAGTAAATTCCTGCTACAGTAGGTCCCCAGTGTTATCAGTGACTGCTATATCTCATTCACAGAGGGATTACCATTAAAACCTAACCTTTAATAATGTCATTAAAATGAATCATTCCCCCTTTTCTAATATTCTGCTTATATGTTTGTGTTACAGTGAAGATGTAATGTATTTTAATTGGAGTTTTTAAAGGTTACGTTTTAATACTAATCCAGCTGTGAATGAGTTTGATCGATAACAGATTTGCATACGGTGATTTCCTGACAGTCGCCAGTACTCCATGAACGGCTGTCTCTGTACTCTGAGGCACTGGTTAGAACTGTCTACTGGACTCCTAAGCCCAGAATGAGCAGGGAGTTAAATGGATAAAATACAAAACTAGGTACTAATCTGCTCAGCTCCTCCTGTTCTACAACATACTGCCTGCTCTGCGCTGGATTTTCATAGTGAGGTTTGCTTTAAAGAGGACCTTTCATGGGCCCAGACATTGGTAAGTAAGTAGCAGGTTATGTAGGGCATTTAACGTGGATGTAAGTGATCTTACTATTTTTCCTGGGCGCTGCTCCGTTCGCCTGCTAAGCCCCTGTAAAATTCTCCTGCGTTCTATGCTAATGCATAACATTGGAACAGGGAGGAGGAGACGCCAGGGTTTCTCAATGGTTGTAGCACTGTCCAATCGCAGTGGAAACCGCCACAGCCAGGGAGAAGGTTTCTCCCTACCCTTCAAGTGGCTGTAATGATCAGCGGGAGTGGAAGCACTGTGTCACCCAACCGGTTTGACTTTGGGTTAAACCTAAGGGTGTTATCCTGGCAGTCCCCTGGTATTCACCCCTTAATTCCTATACAGGGACCTGGACTTCACTGGAGTTCACCTCTTGGAGCACTAGTCCTGTTGTGGTTGACAGCTGATCCACAGTGTCAGAGACACTGGTGCAGAGCACTGAGGGATCAGGCAAAACTCGTAGTCAGTAACAGGTCAAGATCAGGGCAGGCAGCACACAGTACGGTGATCAGGTACGGGTCAGGGCAGGCAGCAAAGGGTCAAAATCCAGGAATCAGGCAGAAGTCAGTACACAGGCAGACAAACTGATACAGCATATCTTTGCAGGAACTAGCAAGCTAGGACCCTACCTGTCAGGCAAAGGGTGAGACAAACAGCACAGCATATATAGCAGAGCTGAACAGCACATTAGCCAAGTAGCTGCACATATAGCAAAAGGAGGGTTAACCCTTGCAATACTGCAGGATGAGGTGAGATTCATCGAATAATATCCCCAATAGACACACAAGACACCAGTGCCCAGCCTCCTCCCAAAAAGTTGGAAGTGCAACAGACACAGGGTAAGTGTTTCAACATAAGCCTATTTGTCCTACGAGGTGAAAAAAGTGTCTACGAGACTTAGTAAATGTGGCGGAATTCTGGCACACTTTCATTAGTAATTCTGACTCACTGTTTTTAAATCTAAATATGTTAAAATGTTGTCTTCATTTATTCCTTAGTACCCCTGTAAGGACACAGCAACACATTTCTAAAGCAGAGCTCCAAGAATCTTGCATATATATAGATTTAAAGGGGTATTATAGTTTCAGAAAGTACTGTTATTCATTGTAGAAAGTTTCATAATTTTCAAACATACCGGTACTTTCTGTCTAAATTTCAGAATTATTCAGAATCATAGAAGCGATTGTTCATGGCCGGTCACTGCTGCATGTAGATGCAGATAACGAGTGCACAGTGATCAGAATTTCCTCATTCCCCATCAGCGCCCTGTCTGTCGGCCTGGGCCTTTACACCAGATCAGCTCTTCAGGCTGAATGGGCCCTCTAAGGCATGGGTAACATTAGGCAAACCTACCCAAAAATTACAATTGAGTATGTACGTTAAATACATTAAAGGGGTTATCTAGGAAATAATATTGATGACCTTTTCACAGGATAGGTCATGAATATCACACTGGGGGTGATCCAAGTCCCAGCACCCCCGCCGATCAGCTATTTTGGGACATTGCGGCACTCACTAGTGTTCTGGTAAGCACGGCAGCCTCCTGGGCACTTACCAAGCACAGTGCCATATATCACATAGTGGCTATGCTTGGTATTGCAATGCAGTCCCATTGACTTGAATGGGGCTGAGCTACAACAAGGCCATGTGACTGATGTATGGTGATTTCACATGGCTTGGGAAGAGACCTCTTCTAACAGCTGATCAGCGGGAGTGCTGGGTGTCAAACCCCCGCCGATCTGATCCTGAGGATAGGTCATCAATATTAATTCCGGGAGAAGTCCTTTAAGATACAGCACTTTGTTTTGTGTTGACTTTCTTTTTCTGCCCCTTGCTTATAATATATTCCAGATTAAACAAATATTAAAGATGCGCATAAAATATATCAGCTGGGAGAAAAGAATATCATTAGCACTTGTCTTCATAGAATTCAGATGAAACCGTCAGCCTCAAGGCATTTGTGAAGTTTTTGAGAACACCAGAGGGAAAATATTTAGGCTAAAAAGCAGTTTCACTTGTGACTAAACTGTTTTTTCAGCAAATTCCATGACACAGCCCCAAACAAAGTACATTGGACTATACATTGTATGGGTGAGATTTATCATCTCCCTTGCGACTGAAAAATGGTGTTAAAAAGTCGCAAACTGTGTTTCTGTGAATTTTTATCTGCGCCTTTTCAAAAAATTGACACAAACCTTCTGGATTTACGCTGCTCTCACAACTTTCTCTCCTGAAAGGGGGCATGGTAAGAGCAGGAAGGGGGCGTGGCCAGCTGCTCCAACAAATTTATCTTCATTTACGCCAATTTTCTGGCGCAAGTGAGGCCAGAAATTTACGGCAGCACTGAGCTATCCTAGATTTCTGTTTAGGCGCACAAGACTGCAGATGGATGTGTCTAATTTATGAAGCATGATAAGGCATATACTATCTTTATTTTTCTATAGTAACTTTGGACAATCAGATTTGTAAATCCTGGTAATAAGCAGCATCCTGAGGAAAACTGTTATCTGGCATTGTGCCCTCTGTATATATCATTTAAAGGGGTTGTTGCAAATTTTGAAGTTATTCCCTATTCACAGAGTAGGGGATGACTAGCTGATCGCTTGGGGGCTGACGGTTGCCACCCCCACTGATCCTGAGAACAGGTGTCCCGCTCCACCTTTGCATTGAAGAGGCAGGTTGTGCATGTCCACTGCCGCTCCATTCATTCTCTATGGGAGCCACGTACAGCACCACACAGAAGGATCGGAGCGGTAGTGCACATGCACAATCTAACACTACATCAGAACGAGGGTATTGGGACACCCATTCATGGGACCCAGTGGTTGGAACCGCAGCAATCTTCTAGTCATCGCTTCTGTGGATAGGGGATAACTTACAAACTTGGAAAATCGCTTTAGGCCACAGGATACGCCATGCAAATATTATAGGGGAACCCAACCCATAAAGCAGAATTTTAGTAAAGAAGTTGCTGTGCATGTATTCTCTCTTCAGAAGTCTATGGGAGTTAAACAGCCAACTACTGATGGATCAGGGTCCTAGGAGGGACCCTACCTAACAGAAATTTACGAAATACCCTAAGTGACTAATATCTAAGAACATAGAATTAGAGGAGAATAAAGGTGACATTTTCCTGGTCATAACAAAAGACCCCTGGTCATGAGGGGTTTACAAACGTGTTTTCACATCTTTAGATGTTGTTGCCAAAGCCAATAAGATAATGGGTTGCATCAAAAGGGGCATAGATGCCCGTGATGAGAACATAGTCCTGCCACTTTACAAATCACTAGTCAGACCACACATGGAGTACTGTGTACAGTTCTGGGCTCCTGTGAACAAGGCAGACATATCAGAGCTGGAGAGGGTTCAGAGGAGGGCAACTAAAGTAATAATAGGAATGGGTGGACTACAGTACCCAGAAAGATTATCAAAATTAGGATTATTTACTTTAGAAATAAGATGACTGAGGGGAGATCTAATAACTATGTATCTAATAACTATGTATCCTCTGCGTCTGGAGGAAAGAAGGTTTGTACCGTAAAGAGTATTCTTTATGGTAAGAGCAGTAAGACTATGGAACTTTCTGCCTGAGGTGGTGGTGATGGTAAGTTCACTAAAAGAGTTCAAGAGGGGCCTGGATGTATTTCTGGAGGGTAATAATATTACAGGCTATAGTTACTAGAGAGGGGTGATTGGGGTCGGGAAGGAATTTTTTCCCCTATAATGAGGAAAATCGTCTTCAACCTCATGCTTTTTTTTTGCCTTCCTCTGGATCAACTTGCAGGAGAACAGGCTGAACTGGATGGACTGTATTTTATCAGACAGCTCATCCTTAAATAGGGTTTTCTGGTGCTCCCTAAATAATGCTTAGCCATATATATATATTTTACAACTTTCTAATAACATTTAGCGTTTCAGTTCCTCACCGTTTTCATGATATTAATTTGCTGTTAGTGACCCATACATTATCCTCCTCTCAGCTGACAAGTGGATACAATGGTGTCAAGTCTAGGCCTGCTATGTGTGCTACATACTTCAGCAGCTGCACAAACCTCTCTGCTGGTTTGGTACAATGTATCAGTCTGGATTCTCAGCTGTTTAGCTCTCTCAGCATGGTCTTTTGCCATTTCTAAAATAGGGCCAAAGCCTTTTACGTGGGGCCATCAGGCAGCGCGCCCCTACGAACCAGTCCGTCTCGCACTACTCTGGGTTACAGCTCAAGGCAAAGTTAACACTCGGTAGAGACATTTGGCAGCATTCAGAACATACCTTTCTATCTCTTATCTACATATTAATCAGAATTTTGTTAAAATATATTAACCTACGTTATCTCTAGCAAAGCAACAGTAAAAAGACAGATGAAGACTGAACACTGCCTTATCAATATTAACTATGCATGCTTGACAATAATTAATATTATAACGTCAGATACCAGAACATATTGAAATTCACAGAAAGCCTTTTGGCACAAAAAATTCAAATGCCCCCCCCCCCCCCCATATTAGTGAGAAAGCTGCGCGTGATTTTGACCGAAAAATTGGGTCATCATAGGTCATTCATTTTGCTGACTTAATTTCTCATGGTAAAAAATACGAATGTTAATGCTGATTTGAATCACTGGGAATTTCAGCTAATGCAAACCAGCTGGAAGAAAATGTAAATGAGACACAAGTGCAATAGTCTGAGGAGTATCCCCTGCTCCACATATTCCTGCTACTCTACTTGAATCAAGAGGAAAATTGATATGCAATCATCCGTGCGCTTGATGAAAGTCTGCAGAAAGAATAGGCCAGAGATTATATTTAACCTGTGTGTCACCATGTCCTGGGACTGGCAGAAGTGGTTAAAAAATCGGGCGTAGTACAAGTGCATCACAGCATGCTCCTTTCCTCCAATGTACAGATCAACAGGCATCCAGAAGTCAGCTAAAGATTTGTCAAATGGCCTGAAAAATACAAAACAGAAAAAAACAACACATTTTAAATTCATTTCACTACACAGCACAATTCCAGTCAAGGGCGTAGCTAAAAGCTCATGGGCCCTGGTGCAAGAGTTCAGCTTGGGCCCCTCTTTCCTCAGTACTTTGTATGTCTTCTTATGTGGCACAAGGGTCTTTGGGCCCCCTCAGGCTCCTGGGCCCGGTAGCGACTGTTACCTCTGCACCCCCTATAGCTACGCCCCTGATTCCAGTAACTCGCCACTCATGGTTTGAACACCCTAAAAATCTGTCATGGAAAAGAAAACTGTCCCACGCTTAAAGGGCACTCAACATCACAAATTTCTGACATGTCATAGTGACATGTCAAAGGCTTTGATTGGTGGAGGTCTGAATTCTGAAACAAGGGGGCGGAAGCGGTCAGGTAAGCACACCTGTCTATATAGGCTGTGATTAATCTCTTACTCGTTAAAGGGGTTTTAAGACCGCCAAGCCAACATTAATTAATACCCAGAATGTATTTAAAATACGGAAAAAAAAGTTACTCATCTCTTGCAAACAGCTCCGTTCCAGCACATGACCGCTGCTGGTTTGTAACTACCTAGGCCACAGATTGGCTGCTCCGGTCGCATGCTGACAACTAGTAAGCAAAACTGGCAGGGACCGACGGAACATTTGCAGGAGATAGAGAAGGTCATTTTTATAATCACCTCTGATGACCTATCCTCTGATCTGTGGGGGTCTGCCACCGATCAGCTGTTTGAGAAGGCAGTGGCGCTTGTAGTAGCGCCACAGCCTACTCTAGCTTTTCCTAGGCTGTGTGACGTAACCTTCATCAGTCACATGGCCTAGGTGCAGTCCAGCCCCATTGAAGTGTGCTTGGTAAGCAGAGAGAAGACACAAGTCCCATTCATTTCTATTGGGATGCATGAAAAACACACAATATAGAACATGCGACTTTTTTTTTTTCTGAACGCAGAGATCATGTGTGAAAACTGAAATGAACGGGTCAGAATTCAGTCTGGATGCTATGTGTTCGCTACATGCATCACATCTGGACTGAAAACTAGGTAGTGTGAAAGAGAATTGACAGCTCTGACACTTTCTTATTATAACTGACCCCATCAGAAAAGTTTAGGTGCAGTGATATAATAGTGTTTATTCTACACATCTCTGGTCTAGAAAGAGTGCGTGTGCAGGTCTACTCTCTGTCTTTCTACGCTCGGTTAATAAGCCTGGCTACCTAGACAGAAGAAAATGTGTAATTACAACATGTAATTAGTCATACCAGTAATAAAAGCCTTGATTTAGCAGAACAATAAAAATGGATTGACAACCATTAGCAACAACTGAAGCTAAAATGTAAAGACGTATTCAGAGCATTTTATCTTTAAACAATGTGATATAATGATGCTCCACTAAGGCTGCTAATTAGATTAAAGGGTTTTTTTTTTAGACCAGAACGAAACTGACTGAATGGAAGAAATGCCAAAAAATACAAAACACATATACTCACCTGATAAATACACTGCCGCTGCAGTCCCCTCGCTTCGGTGCTTGCCTCTGTTCTTTGTGTACTTTACTGCAGCGATGATGAGGTCGTTTACCCATGTGACCACTGCAGCCATTCACTGGCCTCAGCACACATGACCACTGAAGCCAGTGATTGAGTGATTGGCTGCAGTGGTCGAGTGGGTAAAACAACTTCTCATCGCTGCAGCATGTTAACCAAAAAAAGGTGGGAACCAAAATATCATGACAGCGGTACAGTGTCTACATATAGACAAATGGCATGGCTGGTGGTTTCAGTCAGGGAATGGCGGACTGAGATACGGTATATCAAGTTTTCAGCAGTGTGGTATTGGGTCAGAAGTGTCCAATATTGCCATTTTATACCCTTTCCACATGGGAACCCATTTAAAGTCTGGGCTACGGGGAGTTATTGTAGTGCAACTGATTGATTTTAACTATATAGTCTCTATGTAGCCCAGACCTTATGGGTACGTCTACAGGGGACGGAAATACTGGGGATTTGCATGTGGAAAATCCACTGCATCTTACAATACTAATAAAGTGGATGACATTTTAAGATACTTCACCTACTAACTGCAAAAAATATCCACATGCAAACCAACACGTTACGAATTTCCATTACGGATATTGCTCTTTGTAATGCATAGGGTGAAATCTACAATATAAATAGCAAGAAATCGGCAGAGGAAGTTTGCGCTTGGTGCAGCTGTACCACAAGGTTGCTCTTCGCTAGTACCACTAGTGTACTGTAAAGGAATATAAATTATATAGGACATACTTTACTTCTCATTTTTGGAATCCACTTCTAGTTTTGGCTATGAGTAACAGATTAATCAACAGCGACTTGTTGATAGCTTCAAGGGAACAACCAAAGACTTCTGTACACAGCATAATATAAAGGAGGAACAGTGATACAAGTGATAACAGCAAGCTATGTAATGTAGTTGTACACTCCTCAACACAGAAATTGCAACACCAAGAAGGACACACCCTAAGGTTATACAAATCGGGAAATAGCAGGTGACTAAGATCTGCAGATGATCAAATCTTCAAGAACCTAGGTGTGACATGTGGGGAGTGGCATAAAAGCCAGATTGAAGGCAACGTTTTTTAGCCACATGAAACCTGAAAAATCAGATCAAGTTATGTAGGATGATTGTGTGATGGATCCTGTTCGTCGATGTGCCAGTTATCACCACTTGTTGCAAACTGAGAGGGACAGAATCCTTGAACCGAGAGACCTTGGTAGATGAGGCAAACCTCTGCACAGACTGATTAGAAAAATGGCGCATGGTGATCCACTCTATACGGCAAGTGAAACTGGACATCACATCCCAAGCCCAGGTTGGCAAACAGTGTCTACACAAACCATCAGAAGGATGGTTTTCACAACACTGAGATATGCGCCAGACATCCAGCTACAGATGCTCTACTGACCTCACACCACCACTCTCAAAGGCTATCATGGAGAAAAGCAATGGAGGCTAGAATGTAGGTCAATCCTCTTTAGCGATGAGTCCCACTTTTGTCTCAGATGCAGGGATAGCCAGAGACTGGTCTGGAGACTACATGGGTAACACCATACAGAGGCCTTCACAAGGGAACATCACACCAGTCCTACTCCTGTGATTATGTAGTAAAATGACATAATGTACGCAAACCGGAACCCTCTAGTCTTCATTTTAGGTACACTACCAGCTCGGCGTTACATTGATTTGGTCATAGAACCAGTGGTACAGCCATTTTACAAAAGTGTCCCAGGAGCTATTTTTCAACAGGACACTGCCAGGTGGCATGTTGCTCATGCTACTGTATGGCCTGCAGCATCTCCAGACTTGTTTGCCATAAATAACATTGGATACATCATTGGTTAGCAACTGCAAAGGGAGCTGCCAGCAGTGGATCATTATTAACTTTACTGATAGCATGTAAAGACATGCCAGTGCATGTATATCTGTACATGGTACTCATACTCATTACTGGATAAATTGAGATGTTTTGAACATTTTATTTCCGTTTTCTATCATTTGCATATCATTAACATGTCTATCAATCATGTGATACCATCATTCCATGACTTTTCCTTTTTGATACTGCAATTTCAATGTTGAGGAGTGTAGTATTAATGTGTCTCCGTTTAACTTGGAAGATAACTCTGGGGAAAAACCAATCAAGATAGATGACTACTTCCATTCACTGACAGGTAATTTACCTTTTAGAATTCTGAGGATCTGTGTACCTCAAATAATACCAGGCAGAGTCAACAAAAGTATCCATTGTATCTGTCTCTCTTCTGGCTGCTCCGGCACACCTAAAAAACAGGTTGGATATATGAACTTGGTTACCTTGGTACATTATTAAATGATTTTTATGCTATTCTTAATTCAGCTCTTTACATTGTTGTATGTGACTAGCACAATATCAGCAGTTTTATGCAATTTTTCGCTTATTTGGCTATTGAATGTTTTATACTAGCCCAATTCAATGCAGGTCCCATAAAGGCAAATCTTCCTGAAATAACCCAAATCTACTTATGTTTCAAGTTACATTAACTAGACAGTTTGCATATTAGTGTCTAGTAAATGTACGAGCCATTAGGATGGATTTTACTCAACTTTCACTTTGTACATTCAAATGCATGCAAGTCAAAGTATCTGATCCATGGCTGCCTCCAGATGATATATACTAAAATTGCTGAAATAAATAATATGGCTGTAAAAGTAAGAACATAACTCAATATCAACCTAATTATGTACACACAGCAAAACAATAAAATGCGGATCATAGTTTACCAACAATATGTAGATAAATGAAAGATTTCAAAGGTTTGACTATTTCACTGTTACATTTTACTACTTGAATGAATTGACAGCAGACTATAGAGAACATAAAACTGACGGGTACAGTAGGTCCGGCACATGGATATCTTAGATTTGATATTAGTGTACTGCTTGCTATCTGTATGTTTCCAGGCAGTTAGAGTTTACAATGATTAGCTTGTGCACAATTTGAGAACTTTGAGGCTTGTCCCTCCTGTCTAGTTTCTACAGTAAAAGCTCCACTATATCTATTTAAATGCTTTTCTACTCATATGTTCTGTAATGCCATTACTGAGAACTCAACCCACACATATTTCTTATGCAGAGATAACAGTAGTCTTTTTTGAGCAATTCGGAAGAAATGATAGCCATCCAGTCTTGGTGGTGACAATCTGATAATGAGAATAATACCAGAGAACTGCTCCTTATGAAGAGAGATCATCATGTCGCTATTAGTCTAATGCTGCATTTACATGCAGCGGTCGAGCACACAATTGTCGGGAAGTAAGCGTTCCTTCCTGACAATTGCCTGCTCGTAAGTAGAGGTGAAGTGCTGCAATTACATGCAGTGATCACCTCCACAGTATGAGGCTACAGCTATCACTTGTCCTCATACAAGGTCATTGCTCCTGGGCACCAGATCGTACAGTTTGCACAGTACGATCTGCTGTCCAGAAACAATGATTGATTGAGGTGTTCACGTGAACGACTTCACGTCTTCTGCTTATTCATGGGGAGATCTGCAGCACCTTCACACTGGCAGATTATCAGGAATGAGTGGTCATAGGCATGTTTGTGCCTGATAATCTACCCGACAATCGGGTCGCGTAACCCCGCTTTAAGGTTCTGCTTTGTAGTGTATTTATTACCTTGGACATTTGCAGTTTATCCAGTCTGAAACTGTTGATAAGGGAGATGACCCTTTCCCTGTAAAGTTAGACACTGTCGGCAAGACAACTGGTAGCTCATCATAAGGCACAGGGACTGTGCCACAGGATGAGCAGTGGATAATGGGTATAGGAGTACCCCAATAACGCTGCCTTGATATCAGCCAATCCCTCAGTTTGGAACTGGTCAGATGACCTCCAATCCCTTCATCTTGAGCTTGCTTGGTTATGGCATGGAAGGCATCATTTCTTGACAGTCCTGTAAACTAAACATTACAAGAGATTAATAACTAAAAGAAGACCTATCGCCAAATGCTATATTTAATGAAGGTACTGCCTTAACATTTTCGTCTAATTTTATTTCGATGCCAATCAAAAGCAGAATTTTGTTAGCTACGGTAAGATCTTGCATTTTAGAGCGGTACTTCCAGAGTCAGGATCATTTACATACAATCCGCAATCCAATTATTTTTTTAATGAATTATATTTAGAAATTATTTGTTAATACCTATAATTTAAAAATAAAAAAAAATGGCGACAGTGTAAGGTGTGGAGAGATCTCACCAAGACTACTAATAACTGTTTTGTAGTAGTGAACATGACACATCAGGTGTCTTATCTCCACTGCTTCTAGCTCACCTAGTTACTAAACCTGTATTACACTGGCAGATTTCCTGTCAGATGATCGCCAACGAGCGTTCTTAGTAATGCTCCTTAGCAATTTTATGGCAGTGTAATACTGCTCCCGATCACCCGATGAACGAGCAAACACTCAATCATTGGGCAATCGTGATCTTTCAGCATGTCTAATCACAATCTGCTGCAGGCAAATAACTAGACAGCATGGGGACGAGCAATGGCATAACGATCGCTCCTCCCCATGCTGTGGAGGAGATTGCTGCATGTAATAGCAGTGGTCTCCTCCGACAGCGAGCAGGAAATTGTTGGGAAAGAACACTTCCCTCCCGACAATCTCCTGCAGAATCAGGCTGTGTAATACAGGCCTAACTTTGGACAGTTGGTTTACTTATCATAGTCTTGCCTGGTTGATTAGGGTGGAGTACTGTGGTTGACCCTATTTAAATCCAAGCCTAATTTCAATGTGGGCCAGATATGCAGTTTATCGTGTGCTCTTCCTCCCAGATACTGTTACTTTGTTTTCTGATATTTGTAGTTCCACAGATACTAGTGTGTTTTCTAGAATCTGTACATGTAGTTGCTTTGCTTGGAATGTCTTTATTACTGTACTCTTGCATGGTTCTGGATATTCCTGGTTTCAAATCAGGAAGGGTCAGTTCAGTATTGCTCCATTTCTTTTCATCCACCATCTACCTGTATGCAATACACCTGCCATCCACTCCACTGCTGGATCAACTACTCCTTCCATGACCCTCATTGTTCAGGTCCTGACATTCACCAGTGAGTTTAAGTGTCTTGTTTTCAGTATAAACATGTGCTCCATTTATATGTTTTTTTGCGACCGTTTGTTGTTATCTGTAAGCTCTGGGGGTTATTTGCGTGCCATGGGCCATGGGTAGGATTTGGGAAAGGTGATGTAAGTGAAGTCCAGTTCTGTAGTCTTGTGCACAACCAGTACTGTTTGGTAGTTAAAGGGGTATTCCCATCTCACAAATGTAGTTTGTATAGTTAGATATATTCATACCAATATTATTACTAATAGAAAGTATTTATATAAAATGTACTGTTTAGATGTTTTGCCTATTTGTATATCCATTGTCCCACACACATCAGTCAGGCCGTTGCCCCTAGTTACGACCACCGTGGCCATGTAGTAGTGGTGGCCGGCTTGCTCCTGTTCAAACCCGCTCTGAGGTAACTGCTGTATTGTTAACGCACATTACATGAGCATGCAGAGACACATCTTAGGGTTGTAGCATTTTTGTCTGCGCCTCCAAAACGCAGAGAAATGGATCCTGTTCCAAGATCAATTCATCTCTATGGAGCAGGATCCGTTTATAAAGTCTGCGTTTTGGACGGATTCTGACCATTGCGTTTTGGACTGGTAGCGTCCAAAACGCAGATGTGAAAGTACCCTAAGATGTGTCTCCGCATGCTCATGTAATGTGCGTTCACAATACAGCAGTTACCTCAGAGCGGGTTTGAACAAGAGCAAGCTGCTACAAGCTACTACATGGCCACGGTGGTCGTAACCAGGGGCAACGGCCTGACTGATGTGTGTGGGACAATAGATATACAAATAGGCAAATCTTCTAAACGGTACATTTTATATACAGTGCCTTGCGAAAGTATTCTGGAACTTTTCACCCTTTTGACACATTTCAGGCTTCAAACAAAAAGATTTTAAATTTGTGGTGAAGAATCAACAAGTGGGTCACAATTGTGAAGTGGAACGAAATTTATTGGATCACTTAAACTTTTTTTGTAATAATAAAACTGAAAAGTTGGGCGTTCAAAATTATTCGCCCCATTTACTTTCAGTTCTGAAGACTCACTCCAGAAGTTCATTGAGGATCTCTGAATGATCCAATGTTGTCCTAAATGACTGATGAAGATAAATAGAATCCACCTGTGTGTAATCAAGTCTCCGTATAAATGCACCTGATCTGTGATAGTCTCAGGGTTCTGTTTAAAGCACAGAGGGCATCATGAAGACCAAGGAACACACCAGGCAGTTCCATGATACTGTTGTGGAGAAGTTTAAAGCTGGATTTGGATACCAAAAGATTTCCCAAGCTTTAAACATCCCAAGGAGCACTGTGCAAGCGATCATATTGAAATGGAAGGAGTATCAGACCCCTGCAAATCTACCAAGACCCGGCCGTCCCTCTAAACTTTCATCTCAAACAAGGAGAAGACTGATCAGAGATGCAGTCAAGAGGCCCATGATCACTCTGGATGAACTGCAGAGATCTACAGCTGAGGTGGGAGAGTCTGTCCATAGGACAACAATCAGTCCAACACTTCACAAATCTGGCCTTTATGGAAGAGTGGCAAGAAGAAAGCCATTTCTCAAAGATATCCATAAAAAGTCTTGTTTACAGTTTGCCACAAGTCACCTGCGAGACACACCAAACATGTGGAAGAAGGTGCTCTGGTCAGATGAAACCAAAATCAAACTTTTTGGAAACAATGCAAAACGATGTTTGGCATAAAAGCAACACAGCTCATCACCCTGAACACACCATCCCCACTGTCAAACATGATGGTGGCAGCATCATGGTTTGTGCCTGCTTTTCATCAGCAGGGACAGGGAAGATGGTTAAAATTGATGGGAAGATGGATGGAGCCAAATACAGGACCATTCTGGATGAAAACCTGTTGGAGTCTGCAAAAGACCTGAGACTAGGACGGAGATTTATCTTCCAACAAGACAATGATCCCAAACATAAAGCAAAATCTACAATGGAATGGTTCAAAAATAAACATATCCAGGTCTTAGAATGGCCAAGTCAAAGTCCAGACCTGAATCCAATTGAGAATATGTGGAAAGAGCTGAAAACTGCTGTTCACAAACGCTCTCCATCCAACCTCAAAGAGCTCAAGCTGTTTTGCAAGGAAGAACAGGCAAGAATTTCAGTCTCTAGATGAGCAAAACTGATAGAGACATACCCCAAGCGACTTGCAGCTGTAATCGCAGCAAAAGGTGGCGCAACAAAGTATTAATGCAAGGGGGCCGAATAATTTTGCACGCCCCACTTTTCTGTTTTATTATTACAAAAAAAGTTTAAATGATCCAATAAATTTCGTTCCACTTCACAATTGTGACCCACTTGTTGTTGATTCTTCACCAAAAGCCTGAAATGTGGCAAAAGGTTGAAAAGTTCCAGGGGGCGAATACTTTCGCAAGGCACTGTAAATACATTCTACTAGTAATGATATTGGTATGGCTATATCTAACTATACAAACTATATTTGTGAGATGGGAATACCCCTTTAAGTGTTGAACCCTGTCATCCTTGGGGGCAAATAAAGAGCCATTCACATGGGTTTCATTCACTAAAACATTTGTTAATATTATCTCATATCTCAAACCTATGATTCACATACCTTTGCTGAATCTGTTATTCTCTCTGTACCATCTTCAAGTGTTTCTATAACCCTGGCATAAGAAATACCCAATGTATCCGCCACAGTGGCATCTTCCAGATTTGTACTCGGTATTCCTGTAAATGGGAATAACAGTCTTATGAAGGTAACAATACCAAAATGAGGAAACTGACTGGTCTACAAATCCAGATACAGGGTTCTTATAATTCACTGAGTACCATTGCTGTTATGATATTCATGAACTCATCAGACGTCCTCAACCTTTTATACTTTGTAAGCCACGTTCAATTTTAAGTGAAGCTTAGGAGCCACATTCAGTTAAAACTGTTAACATATTATACACGGAGAAACACAAAATCATGTGGTTTCAATTTACAGATAAATCTTTCACTTGAAAATCTGACATACTGGCTCCATTCTGGATATAGGACATGTCTGTAATATTGTCGCGGAATCAGTGAAGAAGATGGGTTTAAAGGTTTGCCGCCAGTTTCACTTCTGAGAGGACAGATGTCATAACCCAGGGCCCAATGGAGAGCCACTGGATGGAAACCACTTCATTAACTAGAAAAATACTAAGAAACAAAACAAACTTTATTGAACAGTTTCAGGTACATTGCATTAACTTACCAATTTTACAGTCGAGGTATCCCTCAAACTCACATTTTGCGGAGATGATAAGTGGGACCTCTTGTTTAGTGAACAGATTTACAGCTGACACGCGCGTGGGACAATCTGCAGTAACATACCAAAGGAGTAACAGTGGGTATTAAAAATACTATTTCACTCACATATATCTCACCTGTTAGCGTGGTCCCATAGTTTCGCAGGCAGTGTGAAGGAATCAATACAGTTTATTCAGTTTGTAATTAGAAACTGGCGTACTGTGGTATCCTGGGACATACCCAAGACTTATCAGTAACCAAGGGGTGTAAACAAGCAAATGCAAAAACTATATACTGCGCCAGAAAAGTAATTGCAAAATATTGGATCCAACCAACTGGTCTGAATAAACAGGAATTAATAGGGGCTATAAACCACTTAATTCGGTAGGAAAGGGGAGTGTACTTGAAGAGGGGTGCATTCAAAAAATATCAGAAACAGTGGGAGAACTGGACAGTAATTTCTGGATTAGCGTCACAGGATCTGCTTAGATCTTGGGTGTTAGACACCATGAGTATAGGTGGGATAACTCACGGCAATAAACGTACTCGTAGATAACTACAGTGTGTCTTTAGGTTAGGGATGAAGGATTTTTCTCAATTGGGGAGTTATTAGAATACAGATTGTGGATATGAGGGCACTGCACAGAGGGGGGAGGGTGTGAGGGTGGGTTATTTGGGTTTGTACTGTTGTACTTGTTTGTACATTCACTTGTATTTTTGAAAAAATGATAATAAAAACAATCTGATTTTAAAAAAAAAAAAAAAAAAGAAACTGGCGTACTGGAATACAAGTGAGACCACATAGACATTTTATAACAAATGTGCTAATTTAAAGGGCATCTGTCAGCAGTTTTGTACCTATGACACTGCTGACCTGTTACATGTGCGCTTGTCATCTGAAGGCATCTGTGTTGGTCCCATGTTCATATGTGTCCGCATTGCTGGGAAAAATGATGTTTTATTATATGCAAATGAGCCTCTAGGAGCAACCTGTGTGAAGCGCCCCCCGGTTCCTCCATCTGGGCAGTGATCATGTGACAGCCCCAGTCTCTTTTTCTGCACTTTCACTGACATGCTGTGCTGGATGCAGAGATCTCTATTCTGATCCTTGCAATGTGCAAGTGTCATCACTGACATCTCGTACAGACTACTGTGCATGCAAGCTGAAGTTTGTGCTGTAAATCTCTGGGCCTGGGGCAGGGAGCTCAGTAACAGAGGGAGAATGGTAACAATGAACATAGAATGTATTTGAAGCTTAGAATAGGATTAGGAGTAGGACATGATGATTGAGAAATCTGATTTTAGGTACCGGAAAACCCCTTTAATAAACCTGTCTGCATTGTTATTTTAGCAAATTAGCACTCTTCCAGAAGGAAGAGACGGTCTCTTTCTATAGGTAGTCATTACGTAAGGCTTAAAGGGGTTATCCAATAGTTCAAATAGTAAACTCCACAATGCCCGGGCCCCTCCCATAGAAGATACTTACCCAGACCCTGGCACCTGCGTACCTCAGGATCCCTGCATGGCCACCACTACATCTCCCTGTCGCGTGGATCAAAACATAAGGCGACGGGGGTTGCAGCCAATAGTAGGCCGCAATAGTGACCCGCGATGCTAGGGAGGCTGGTCACTGTCACAGCCTACTATTGTCTGCCCCCCCCCCCCAACCTTTGCCAGATGTTTTGATCCGCGCAACAGGGAGATGTAGCAGTGGTCGTGCAGGGATCAGAAGGAACGAGGGGGCCGGGGTCTGGGTAAGTATCGTCTATAGGGGTGGCTCTGACATTGTGGGTGTATTTGTACCATTTGATAACCCCTTTAATGGGTTGAGCACTGACTTACAGGGTAGCTACCTACCTATAGGTGGCAATAGACATTTTTCACATTTTTACTAGGGAGCATTGCCTGTAAAAGTCTACAACAGTTGAATCTTCACAAGCAGAATCAGCACCCCTCAAAAGCTGCCCCATTATTTGTGATCCCACAATTTAGTGTTCCCTGCATACTGTAAATAAGGACACAGTCATCAATGTCTTACCTTTGCCTGCTGTAAAAGCTTCTTGGAGGGCCCCTTTAACCTTGCTGTCCCCATGCAGTAATCTGTGGTTTGGTAAGATAGCAATATGAGATGCTCCATAAATGGCCTCAGGGTTAAAGGCATAGGCAGAAATAGTTTCTCCAGTTTCACCATTGTCCACCTGTGAGAGCATAAGGCAAAGCAGGTTTATTGTCATGTCTAGGGCAGAACTCTAGTTCCCATGGTTGGAGGCTAGGTGCGTCAGTCATTAAACTGAGTATCCGGCCATGGCGTATTTTAGATGGACATACACTAGTCAATGACATGCCGCTGCCTGCCTTCTCCATTATACTCTTCTGATTAGGGCAGGAACAGAGAGTACTGGAAGCGTCTCTCCTGAATATCTCAAGACAAGAAGTTTGTGTTCATAATGGGTAGTATCCACTTGTTCGCAGTCCATTTTCTGAGACCACACAGAAAGGTGAGCCTTTAGGATCTGTTCATATGATGCAGTACTACTGTGCCTGTGAGGAGGTATGACCCAGAGTCAGGGGCGCAGGGTGCTGTTGGGAATGCACAAGTTTATGTCCGTCTGAAAGAGACATTTATGCCGGAAAGTGGCCGGATCCCTATTGGATCTCACTGTAATCAATGTGGATCCAGTAGTGTGCGGCAGTATCTGACTATGCCGGACACGGTAAACTCCGGCAGTCTGACGAAAAAGGCTGCTGGACTTCACAACTGATATGTGAATGTGACCTACGTAGCCCCTTCCCCCTGTGGGTGCTGTGTTGCGGTGGTTTATTCTGTAGACGCCAAATGTATGTGTTTTTTTATATTTTACTACTTTAAAACTATTTTAGAAGAAAGATTGCTTTGCGTTACCACATTCTGACATCCGTAACTTATATTTTTTTTACTGACAAAGCTGTGTGAGGCTCATTTTTTGTGGGGTGATCTGTAGTTTCATTGATACTATTTTGGGATGCATGCAACCTTTTTTATGCAATTTTTTTTGGGTGAGTTGACTAAAAAAAAAATATTCTGGCATTGCAGAGTTTTTATTTTAAGGCGTTCACTGTCCAGATTAAATAATAGTATATTTAATACAATTAATGGGATTCTTAGATGTATATAGGTATATAAAATGGGATTTAAATATTTTAGTGTTTTTAAAATATTTTTTAAAAACTAACTTTTTCACAATTTTTTAGTCCCTTAGTGGAGCTGAGCCTGCTATTTTTTGGTCACTTGTACTATAGACTGTATTACAGTGTATTACCATAACAACTACTTGGCACCACACAACTGATTTCACAGGGTGCCAACTGGAGGACAGAGTGAGCTCCTTACTCTATCTAACCTCTCAGACGCCACGGTCGCTCCTGACCACAGCATCTGAGGGGTTGGGGCAGCCAGCACCTACAAGTAATGGCACAAGCTTATCTCCTGAGCCTGAGTCATCTCCATGACGTACATGGTGACGTAACAGTATGTCACTGAGTGGAAGACAGTTCACTTCTGGTGATGGGTTTACATGATGCGGTCACTAAATACAAACACGGTGAGATTTATGAAAATGCCTAAAAGAAAAACTTTGCAGACTGGGGCATCCAATCACAGCACGAAGCTGGTGAATGACAAGTGCTTTATCCAAACGGCCTTCTGTTTTCTGTGATATTTGTGAACCTTGTTTTGCTACTATGAAACATTGGAAAAAGTACACCAAAGGAGCGAAATTAACACAGTACTTAAATTTAATGTGTCATAGGATTTGTTTTCGGCCAGTTGAAACCAGGTAATAATCTATCTGTTTTCATTGCCTGATTGTAGATTTTTTTATTCTATTTTCCCACACGATTACGGGAGCAGCCATCTTGCCCAAGCTGTTCTTAATAGTATTTAGAGAAACGCTTTACAGCAGTCACATAGACCATAGACACAATGGACAGAAGGGGACCTCTGCAGGAGAGTTTTCTAGGCATGCTCAGTGATCTATGCAGAGGTCAGGAGGGAGTAGATAAGCTGGGATATCACCTATTGTGAATGGTGGATCCTATGTTATCTATATATAGGTGATTTTTTTTTTTTGTAAGCCTGTCTGTAATGATAAGCAGATAACTGCAGTAAAGTGATCTGTACAGACCAAGAAGTGTGCCAATTATTAGGCTTAGATGCCAGGGCGAAAACTGCAGGATTTTATGCTATAGATATTGACATGGAAAATTAAAAATAACCACCAGAAATTCTTTAAAAATATGTCTAACATAATAAGTCATTGATGACAAATTGCCTTTCATCAAGTACAAGTGACATACTAGTTATTAGGAGGTTCTCCTCCCTCATAATAGGTTGCATGTATTAGTCCTTGTGCGCACAGCAGACAGCCTGCCTCCCATAAAATAAGTGGACTGTCAATGAGAAGAACAAAACTTCACACACCAAATACAGTACCAATTACCTTTAACATGTAGTCAAAAAAGCAGCCGCTGCACTCGCCAATCCAGTTGGCCTGCATGCTTTTAACCCCGTACCATTCAGGGAGATCTGCTAAAGCCTCTTGCATTGCCTGCAATAAACATATACAGTCAGAGGGAAAACCATTTGTATGTACAGTGTAATTTTATATATAAGTGTAAATGAATGATACCGTACTTCCCACATGTACATGTTATGCTGTTCATATGGTTGAAGCTACAATTATTACATTAAATACAGAATAACAAATTATATTAATCCCAGTATGACAGGTAAACACTTTTTAGATAAAGAAAACGTAGTTTCAGGAGACTGAAGTATTTTGTGAAGTTATATAACGACCTGATAGTTCTTGAGATGAATTAAAGGGGTTGTCTCACTTCAGCAAGTGGCATTTATCATGTAGAGAAAGTTAATACAAGGCACTAATATATTGTGATTGTCCATATTGTCTCCTTTGCTGGCTGGATTCATTTTTCCATAGTATTATACACTGCTTATTTCCAGGGGTTATGACCACGCTTCAATCCAGCAGCAGTGGTCGTGCTTGTACACTACAGGAAAATGCACCAGCCTATGTGCACTCCCGTGGTCCTAGCGACCACTTTTATCTATAGTGTGCACGCACAACCACCTCTGCTGGATTGCATGGTGGTCGTAACCATGGAAGCAGTATATAATACTATGGAAAAATGAACCAAGCCAGCAAAGGAGGCAATATGGACAATCACAATACAGTAGTAAGTGTCTTGTATTAACTCTGTCTACATGATGAATGTCATTTACTGATGTGAGACAACCCCTTTAATATAAATGCCGGGAATCAGGGAGATTGTTATAGAAGGATAAGTAAATCTCCTAAATTTGTGGAATTCCATCACAAATGACGGATCGCTGATACAATAAATACCAGTTTTGAAATTAAAATTGGCATAACACTGAAATGAGGCAAGCAAACTTATCTTGATGAACTATAGAAATCTGAAGTCTTCTTTTGACAATGACTGTTGTTAGACACAGCTCTTTCTAGCCACACTTTAGCTAAATAATGGAGGTCATGGGTGAGAAACCCCTACTATTCACTCAAAATTCCCCAGTACTGTATCTAAGCAATGTAGACAGTCTCTTTAAGGTTTTAAAGTAGCCATAGTTTAACAGGTTGTCTGCCAGGACTCAGTGCTAGTTGATATTCCACCCATGGCTGTCATAAGAGGATTCTTGGACGTGTGAGCTGAGAGTTTTCACACTTCAATTTCTAAATGTTTGTTTGAAACCACCGTTATGGACAATGATGTCTTTGACAGGATGTCTTCGAGAACACCTCCCTGCATGTAAAATGTGATGTCTCTGTAGAAATCCTTAGTTAATTAAGACACAGAACATTTCAGTTTGTACAATTCTCTCTCTCTCTCTCTCTCTCTCTATATATATAGATATATATCTGCAAAGTCTTGTTTAACAGTGTTGGCCGGTTAATCTGATGCCAACTTGCAGTAATATGGCTGTGACTGTGCGCTAAGGTTTTGTTTCACACAATACTGTACTATAGCAACTGTTATCAGCTGAGGAGCCACAAGTAGCGGGTCTGGGGAACATTGCACTCAGGAATCTTGCATTAACCAAACCCACTACTTAAAGGGAACCTGTCATCTCCGAAACACCCCCTGAACTAGAGTAAGCGGTGTATAATGTAAGTGATGATGAATCAGAATATGTAAGTTTTATCTTCATACTCACTTCCATTCCGACGCTGTGCTCCCACAAACCTGCAGTAAAATGCACTTAGTGGACTCCAGTGCTCACTCATATAAAGGAGAGGACTCAAAGAAGAGTCCTCTCAATACATTTTACTGCTGGTTTGTGGGAGTACAGCGTCAGAATGGAAGTGAGTATGAAGATAAAATTGACATATTCGGATTCATCATCACTTACACTATACACCGCTTACTCTAGTTCAGGGGGTATTTCGGAGGTGACAGGTTCCCTTTAAAGAAACAGGAACAGCCCCGTATCTTAGGAGACGGAGGAAGGGGTAGGTGATTACTGCCTTTGCCTACTTCAGTGCAATTTCAGAGGGCAATTGAGTTGTAGAAATCTTGCATACATGTAGTTATTAAAATTTAAATTTCCAAATACTTTTTTTCTGTGGGAATTGCTTCTTTGAGACTTGGAAGGCAAATTTTTTCACTTCCGCAGCAATGAGGTATTGAATAGAAGTCCAAAATAAACACAAATTATATATATATATATATATATATATATATATATATATGTACAGTACAGACCAAAAGTTTGGACACACCTTCTCATTCAAAGAGTTTTCTGTATTTTCATGACTATGAAAACTGTACATTCACACTGAAGGCATCAAAACTATGAATTAACACATGTGGAATTATATACTTAACAAAAAAGTGTGAAACAACTGAAAATATGTCTTATATTCTAGGTTCTTCAAAGTAGCCACCTTTTGCTTTGATTACTGCTTTGCATATTCTTGGCATTCTCTCGATGAGCTTCAAGAGGTAGTCACCTGAAATGGTATTCCAACAGTTTTGAAGGAGTTCCCAGAGATGCTTAGCACTTGTTGGCCCTTTTGCCTTCACTCTGCGGTCCAGCTCACCCCAAACCATCTCGATTGGGTTCAGGTCTGATGACTGTGGAGGCCAGGTCATCTAGCCTAGCATCCCATCACTCTCCTTCTTGGTCAAATAGCCCTTACACAGCCTGGAGGTGTGTTTGGGGTCATTGTCCTGTTGATAAATAAATGATGGTCCAACTAAACGCAAACCGGATGGAATAGCATGCCGCTGCAAGATGCTGTGGTAGCCATGCTGGTTCAGTATGCCTTCAATTTTGAATAAATCCCCAACAGTGTCACCAGCAAAGCACCCCCACACCATCACACCTCCTCCTCCATGCTTCACGGTCGGAACCAGGCATGTAGAGTCCATCCGTTCACCTTTTCTGAGTCGCACAAAGACACGGTGGTTGGAACCAAAGATCTCAAATTTGGACTCATCAGACCAAAGCACAGATTTCCACTGGTCTAATGTCCATTCCTTGTATTCTTTAGCCCAAACAAGTCTCTTCTGCTTGTTGCCTGTCCTTAGCAGTGGTTTTCTAACAGCTATTTTACCATGAAGGCCTGCTGTACACAGTCTCCTCTTAACAGTTGTTGTAGAGATCTGTCTGCTGCTAGAACTCTGTGTTGTATTGACCTGGTCTCTAATCTGAGCTGCTGTTAACCTGCGATTTCTGAGGCTGGTGACTCGGATGAACTTATCCTCCACAGCAGAGGTGACTCTTGGTCTTCCTTTCCTGGGGCGGTCCTCATGTGAGCCAGTTTCTTTGTAGCGCTTGATGGTTTTTGCAACTGCACTTGGGGGACACTTTCAAAGTTTTCCCAATTTTTCGGACTGACTGACTTAATTTCTTAAAGTAATGATGGCCACTCGTTTTTCTTTACTTAGCTGCTTTTTTCTTGCCATAATACAAATTCTAACAGTCTATTCAGTAGGACTATCAGCTGTGTATCCACCTGACTTCTGCCCACCACAACTCATGGTCCCAACCCCATTTATAAGGCAAGAAATCCCACTTATTAAACCTGACAGGGCACTCCTGTGAAGTGAAAACCATTTCAGGTGACTACCTCTTGAAGCTAATCAAGAGAATGCCAAGAGTGTGCAAAGCAGTAATCAAAGCAAAAGGTGGCTACTTTGCAGAACCTAGAATATAAGACATATTTTCAGTTGTTCACACTTTTTTGTTAAGTATATCATTCCACATGTGTTAATTCATAGTTTTGATGCCTTCAGTGTGAATCTACAATTCTCATAGTCATGGAAATACAGAAAACTCTTTGAATGAGAAGGTGCGTCCAAACTTTTGGTCTGTACTGTATATATATATATGAATCAACGCCAGTCCGAACTCTGAAAGGGGCCCGGAAGGAGGACAAATGGATTTATTTTCAGGGCCCAGGAGGGGTGAGTATAGTGCTCCTAGTCTTAGCACTGGTATTACTCATCATTCTTCTCTTCTTCTCTGAGCGCCTGCACTGCACTATGGTAAGTCCTGGCAGCAGACAGCTTCAGGACGGGACATAGTGTGCGTAGGAGCGCATTATGACCTGATACCAGGTGACAGTGTAGTGCGTGCCTAGACCCAGTGCTGCTAGAAGAGCTGATGCGGCCACAGGAGGAGAAGAGAGTTGAGTATTTTTCTTTTGGTCCAGTCTGAGGTCTGCATTAAGGGGACCAAGGTGTGTGTTGGGGGAGGGGTTCCCATTCAAATATTTGCTGTGGGGCCCAGTCAGTTCTAGTTATGCCACTGTGTGTGTGTGTATATACACACACGCAGACAACAAAATAACACACCAATGCACCAAGGCGACAGATATTCAGCCAAATCAGATCATTTTCACTATGTAGTCATTAATATTTGGCAACTAGATCGTTTACTTTTTTCCAGGAAAAAATAAACTCTGCTGATAGAAAACACACTGCATACTTGGGAGGAAATCCATGAAGACATTCACTTACATATTAAAGAAAGACAAAAGACCTATTTGGGGAAAAATGTACACTCATTAACAAAAAAAATAAGTTGCCAAGAAGTTGCTGGAATCAAATAACACTTTATATGTGTGAATGTAAGTGATTACAACATTGGAGCAAAGTTTTTTTGGGGGAAAACTGTAAAATTGCAAGGAGGCTCTAGTACCGTGTTAGGCTGCCTTTAGCCTGGATACAAGATGATATACCATTGGGCATGGATACAGGTGGCATACTGGTTCTGTATGGTGTCTTGCGGCACATTTGACCACACATGTTGCAGCTAGACCTGTAGATCCTGCATACTCGTAGGTTGCTGAAGCTGGTGTCCCAGCTGGTCCCATAACTGCTTGATTGGTGATAAATCTGGTGACCTGCAGGCCAAGAAAGTATTGTAATCTGGTGGAGACATTCCTGGGAAACCCTTGCTGTATGTGGGAGAGCATCATCTTGCTGAAAAATGTCATTTGGCAGCCCTGCCAAGAGAGACAACACATGTGGCTGCAAGATGTCCTGCACATATTAGTGAGTTGTTAGTGTCCCTCATGTCACTACTAGAGGTGACTGACTGTCATATGTGATGGCTCCCCAGATCGTCACACCAGCAATTTGAGCAGTGCCATGCTCCACAGCAAAGGCAGGACTGAATGCTCACCATGAAGGCTCCGTACTCTAACCAGATCGTCGTCGGATCTGGAACAGAACCTGGATTTGTCAACATGGCAAACGAAGGCAACGATGGGTGGCTGTCAATGGCAGGACATGTAATGGACGCCATGACACTAAATTTCCCTCTGCTATGCACCCGGAAATGGTTCAGGCAGAGACAAGGGTGTGTCATGAAGGACACACCTGCGTCTAAATGGTGAACAACAAAACTGTGGGGGCTTCTCTCTACTGGTGGTCTGTCTGGCATTTTTCAGCAGGATGATTTTTGCCCACATAAAGCAAGGGTTTCCCAGGAATGTCTCCACCGTACAGAACCTGTTTGCCTGCCCTCATATAACCACTGCTCCCAACATCTAAGAGCTAGGTCACAATGGCCTAGATGGCGGGCAATTTGTCAAAACGACCATCCTATTTCTCTCACGTCCAATGATGCGCCCCTTCTCAAAGTCTGTGCACGAGGCAAAATGTCTGAGCGCACTGTAAAGCCATGTCTAGCAATCAATGATCTCTCACCAAGAGTACACTACCCAAAAGTAGCCTCTGAGAGCCTTTTTATGGACAGTGGGAGAAACACTTTTACACCCTATTGTGACAAGACCTATTATCTAATCAGAGCACACCAGTAATCAGTTATGTATCTGCCTGAGATATAAATGCTGAGTTTTGCAGCAAGGTATTATTTTGTATGTATATTCAGTTCTATCCACACATTACCACGTTCTTGTCCTAGAATGCTCTACAACAAGCGCATCTGGCAATGACTGTGTTAATGAGCGCTAGCTGCTGCTGGGAGACATCTCACTGTATTCCGCGGGGTAACACAATTGCTGACAATCACAAAGCTCCTCAAAACATAGATTTTTAGCATCAAAGCCCAACATGTGGAGAGCGGTCACCATGGCAACCGCTTATGTCTGCCCAAGACTAAAACATGCAAAGCTGCTGATCTGAATTACAATGCTACAACTTACTTCGCCATCTAGATTCTTCATGCATGTGTGTATTAGTACCAATAAGTGTCACCATCCTGCTGGTAATTAGTTCTCTGCAGTTGTACGGAAAAGGAAACGAAATATTAACTAATTCCCTCCACGCCGGTACCCAGACACTCAGCATGTAATGTGGGCGTTCAGGGCAGATACACTATATTAACCTACTATCAGACATTTGACATTTCAGTCCTTTATGTGCTATTTAGACAAGAACATTTAATAGTTGCATTCAAAGGAATATGGATTGGAAAGATGTCTCCACTATTGATACAGGGGAAGAAAGAAGAAACTCATATAAGGCGAACTCCATCCTGACAGAATCAAACAAAAGAGGAGTAAGCAGTAAGAGTAAGGGTTCCGGTACACGGTGCGGTCCAGCGAGGGATCGTCATGCGGATTATCGCTAATTATCAGGCTGCACCTGTACTTGCTATTATTTTAAACAAGGTCTCCTGCATACCACTATATGTGCAGTCCGCATTGGATCCACAAAAAAAACATTTCAACGGGGCTGGAAAAGATGCGTCCACATCCGTATGTCCGTTCCGCTGCCTCGCAAAAAGGATAGAACATGTCCTATTCTTGTCCTTTTGGCAGACAAGAATTTGACATTTGTACAGTAGTTTGAAAAAAAAAAATGGTGGCATGCACACGGCTAGGATCCGCAATTTGCGCACCGCAAAACAGATACAGTCGTGTGCATGAGCCCTAACAAGTACAGGTGTGGCCTTTATCACCAGTAATCCACAGGCGCATCCTGTAGCTGGACCGTGCAGTAATTTCAGTAATTTAATTGGCTATGGCTTATATTAGATGAGTAGAAGATCCAGATGATTATCGGAAAGGAAGCGCTCCTTCCCAGAAAATGCCTGCTCGTCAGTGTAGAAGATGCTGCATTTACAAGCAGCGATCTCCTCTACAGTATGGGGAGGAGCGATCACTAATGCCGTGGCTCGTCTCCACACTAAATCACTGTCTGTTGGCAGCAGATTGTGATAAGATAGCATGATCTGCCGCCAGCAAACAATAATTTTTTAAACCTGCTGAAAGATTCCAATTGCCTGATGAACATGGCCTGCCATGGCAAACTCCCTATTAAATCATGTCTCTGGCAGGGCTTAGTAGGAAGACTTTACAATCTCCATAGACTGAAATAGTAAAGCACTGCAGTCTATGATATTAGAGATCAAACGATCACATGTTCATCGCATTGTCAAGGCAGATATAATGGAAAAGCAAACATTTGTTTTCTTGTACCTTACCTTTGCATACACTGTTGTTTTAAGGAACCACTGTTTTAAGTACTTTTGCTCCACTTTTGCTCCAGAGCGCCAAGAGCATCCATTTTCATCCACCTGCTCATTAGCAAGCACGGTCTGATCTACAGGATCCCAATTAACCAAGGCCTGCAATAAAAAAAAAATGGGCTAATGTGATTGAAGTACACAGTAAGTGAACAGCTACTGTAAAATTTTCAACGTTCCAGCAGCATATTAATTCTTACTAATACAGAAAGGAAAATTTTGCCATAGCAACCCTAAGAATTAAAGGTTTTTTTTTTTTTTTTTAAAGCAGAATAGTTGTGTTCCAACTGGTTGCTATGGGTAATACTTTCTTTTATACTTTGCTTCTGTTATCGTTTTCAATAGTTTTTATTAGGTTTTTCAAAACACAATCAATAAAACAGATCACAAAAATCCTAGAATAAGTTCCTATAAATATCACATATGCACACAAATCATATCTCTTCCATTAATATAACATATGAGACTGCATCAGCTGGAATCCCATACTGCCAGTAAAGAAGAAAAGAAACACAAACCGAATAACAGAGAACAAATTAAACATTGCCAGCTACAATAAATCATTAATCTGTATGTTCTCCCTGCAAAATTTATATATTTCAATGATTACATTTGAGAAAGTTTGGTCACATACATTTATGGTGAAAAGCCCATGATTTCCAATCCTTTATTTTGGTTTTCTACAAAATGTTAAAAGTACCTTCTTATATTAATAGGTTGTGCTGAGTGTATGGATTACCTCGTCTAAGGCTGATGGCAAAAGATTTTTCCTATTACCAGTTGATGTTAAAATTACTTGACCTACTATAACTCCCATTCTCCAGGGAAGTGTTATGTATAAACAATTAAGGTAGTTTAGGAGAAAAACAGGTTAAGGGTCCATTCACGCATCCGTATGAATGGTTCCGCATCCATTCCTATTCATTTTCAATGGGGCGCACACAGTGTGCTGTCCACATCTGCCCTTCTATTCCGTGTCCTATTCTTGTCTGCAGCCACGGATTTCTATAGTGCCGGTACATGGCCGGTGTCCGTGTTTTGCAGATCTGCAATGACATTCGGACGTGTGAATAAACCCTAAAGTGTAGAATACGCCCTTCTGTAAATTGTGCAGTTTCAGACAAGACCAAGGAGTATGTGACGGTGTGCCGACACCTCCACAATCCAGAGCCTGGAAGAGTAATGCTTAGCCTGTCGGCAGTAGAATACCACCTTAATGGGTTTGTCTGAATAGAACAAAAACTCAAGCAGCCCCTGTTATATGTGGTAAATTAACAAAAGAATCAATACTCACCCCTTGTCTCCCTGAAGCTTCCAGCTCTGGCCTCCCCAACGGTGATGTCATCTTCTTGGCTGCAGCAGTGAGATTCCAACCACACAGGTCACCGTGCAGCCAATCACTGACCTCAGCAGTAAAAGGGACGGCACCGCTGAGGCCAGTGATTGGCTCGGTGACCTGTGTGCTTGGAATGTCACTGCTGCAGCCAGGAGAGTACCAGAGTATAGAGCAGTAAGAAGCAGGGGCCGAGTATCAATTCTTTTGTTACTTTACCATAAGTACAAGGGTTGCCCGTGTCTTTGGCAGTGCATTTAAAAGTCTTCACTATAAATAGGGATGATTGATGCCAGTCTACAAGTCTAAAATAGAAAACTGCTGCTGCGTTTCTTCTTCCCAAGAGAAAATAGGTGTTGATTTAATACACATATTCTTCCCGCCCGTAAGTCGTGAATTGGTCAGAGGACCTAATAATCCTTAGCAGGGATCTGAAATAATTGAATCACCTCTAAATTGTCTCACAGCAATTTATGTGCTTGAGATTGTAAGTAATGGCCAACTCTTAAAAACTTGTAAAACTCAGGGTTTGGTATACCATAGTGTTCATGTAGGTAGGAGAAAGGCCTGATACTATCTTTCCTATCATAGAAGCTGAAGACATTCCTTTCTCAGTCTATCAGTTCAAATCTGGTTCCTCTATATTCCTTTCCCATCACCCCAGGGAAGGGAGGATATTTAATCAGAGAAGGTGAATTCTCTTTACCAGAAGGATGTAGTGTTGCCTCCATATGTGTACAGATTGTTTTAGCCTACTAGGCCACAAATGAGTATCCATGGATGTCACCAAAGACAAAAGGAGCAGTACTTTCGGACAGGTGCCATTAAGTTCTCTAATTTGGACCCAAGTCTTGTCCAGATTAACATTCCACTAATCTCTTAAAACAGAGGTCTAAATTGCTATATAATAATCTTTACTGATTGGTAAGCCCAGTCCTCCTATGCCTTTACTTTTCACCATAGACGCTATCCATGGCCTATTTTGTGTCCATATAAATCAGTTAATCAGCTTATGTACCTTTTCTTTTGGGAAAAAACTTAGAAGGGTCCTACAGAGATACAATATTTTACATAGTGTCATAATTTTTTTTTTGAATCAGATTTTTCTTTTTTTATTAAAAGTTTAACAACAGTACAATTGAAGTTTGTCATCATTTATACAAATCAGTACTTTAGGTACATAGACTGGAAATAAAGGAGTCCACCATTATTATTATACAAAACAGCATAGCATACAATCCTTCAATTGTATCCCACAAAAAAAAGACCCACCCCCCTCCCCCTGATGAGAAGATGGCCGTATACCTTCCCTGAGCGGGCTATGCCCATATGTATTTAGCTGTGCACATTATGCTCTTCCTCTATCACATCCGATGTTAACCACCTTTCCCAAATTGCAGTATATTTTGCTTCAGAATTCCGTTTCACATATACCCCTTTTTCTAGTCGTAGAATTAACTTCATTCTGCTATGAAACTCCACCATAGTTGGAGGTTGTTGACGTAGCCAGTGCCTAGCTATCAATTTTCTGGCCTGAAACAAAATCCTCTGTACTCCAAGTCTAGTATTATGACTTTTAATAGGCAGTATACCGAGAACACAGGCTCTGGGAGTGCGCGGAACTGTAATCCGATAAGCAACTTTAATACAGTCTAATAATCTAGACCAGTAATCAGAAAGTTCTCTACAGTCCCAGAACATGTGTAATAACGTAGCAGGAAAATGTCCACACCTAGGGCAAGAGGAATCACTTCTAACTCCAATTTTAAAGAGAAAGTCGGGAGTTTTATATACTCGATGCACTAAGAAAAGCTGTGACATTCTTTGGCTTTCACACACCGACAACGTGGGCGTCAAAGCAAGGATGTTCTTCCATTGCTCGTCTCCCAGAGGCCCTACATCCCTCTCCCATTTTGTCTTAATAGGCAAAGGAGCTCCCCCCATAGACTTGACAAACAGGTGTCTATATATCAAAGATATTAACCCCCTTGAGGATTGCCCTGTAAGTATAGTCTGTATTAAAGGTATCTGTGTACAGATTATAGAGGATAATTTTTCCTGAGCTTGATAGGCATGGCGTAACTGAAGGTATTGATAAAAGGAGTGACGAGTAAGGGAGAATTCCTCCTTCAACTGCTCAAAGGATTTAAGATTCTTGCCCCTCTGTAATTGAGACAGAAAGAGAATACCTTTTTGCTTCCATGGAGAAAAGCCTTCCAGACGGAAGATTTCAGGGAGCTGCGGATTATTCCATAGGGGTGTAATCTGTGTGTAGCCTTGTATCGACAATAAAATCTTACACTTTTGCCACACTTTGCCAATAAGTTGAAGTGTAGGCATCCCATACACATTGGCTATTTGACCATAATTTTCCATCACCTCAACAGGAGAGGTACAGTTGGACATATGTGTCACCAACTTGGCCGCTATACTCTTCCTACCAACCTCAGTACCCCAACCCTTCAATTGCTGTAATTGTGAGGATACAAAATATAAGTACGCATTGGGAACGGACAAACCACCTTCTCCCTTACCCCACTGCAGAGTTTCTAGTTTAATCCTAGCCGTCTTTTTCTTCCAAATAAGACTGCAGAATAGCGTGTTTATTCTAAAAAATACCCTTTGGGGAACCCAGATTGGAGAATTATGTAATACGTACAAAAGCTTTGGCATCACTACCATTTTCAGCAGATTGCTCGTGCCTATAACTGTCAATGGTAATTTACACCAGACATTGATCTTATCCGTCAGGGATTGCATCAGTGGATCAATGTTATCCTTAATGTAGTTGTGTACATCGGAAGATACATTAATCCCCAAGTATTTGAACTTATTGGATATCTGCAATGGTGTAGCAAGACCGGACCAATCAATAAGGTCTGAATCCATAGGGAACAGTATCGATTTATCCCAATTGATACGCAGCCCAGATCTGTCTCCAAAGTCCTGAATTGTTGACATAATGGGATTAAGGGACCTGTCAATATCGCCAACATATACCAGCATATCGTCAGCATATAACGATATACGTTCTTCTCCCACCCCCACAGGAAAGCCAAGTATTTGGTCAGTCGATCCGTATAAGACATGTGAGGGGTTCAATCGCAATGGCAAAGAGAAGTGGAGAAAGCGGGCACCCTTGTCTGGTACCCCTTTCCAACAGAAACGGCCCTGAAGTAGAGCCATTGGCCTGAATACGTGCTTTTGGCTGATGGTATAATAGTTGGATCCATTTGATGAATGCCGATCCAAATCCCATACACCGTAACACTTCCCATAAATAAGGCCATTCTATGCTATCGAATGCTTTGGCTGCATCTAACGATAGAATTGCCCTGCGGCCACTAGATTCCTTTTTCCTCTGCATGTTTAAGAACAGTCTTCTCAAATTGATTGATGTCGATTTATCAGGCATAAACCCGGATTGATCACTGTGTATAATGGTAGAAATGACCGACATCAATCTATTTGCAAGGACTTTAGCTAATATTTTAACATCTGAGGTCAAGAGGGATATGGGTCTATAAGAATCAGCATAAGACGGGTCCTTCCCAGGCTTGGGGAGTACCACTATAATAGCCTCAGTCATAGAGTCAGGTAAGTTCCCAGTTTGAAAGGCCTCTAAATACACCTCAAGTAACTGAGGTAGGAGGCAGTCACTGTACTTTTTAAGAAATTCTGCCGGCAAGCCGTCAATTCCAGGAGCCTTGTCATTGGGAAATACCTTCAGAGCCTCCTCTAATTCCTCCAATTTAAGTGGGCTGTCCAAAAAGTCAGAATGATCCTTTGACAGCTTAGGAACGTCTATCTGTTTTAGATATTCTACAATGTCCGTGCTATCTTTTTCCAATTTAGACACATACAGGTGTTTATAATAAACATGGAAGACATTTAGTATCTCAGTATCCTCAGACACCAGGCACCCTGTAGAATCATGAATAGCCACAACCCTAGAGGGTCCCTCCTGTGCACGTACAATTCGGGCCAATAGCCTCCCAGAACTCTCCCCGGCCTCAAAATATCTCTGTCGCAGAAAAAAAGCGTTTGTTATCCGCTGACTGACAAAGGGCTTCTTTCAACTTGGCTTGTGCAGCAACCCAGGGTTCCTCCGTTGTGGGGGAGGGTGAGGCAACATATTGTGCCTCAGCAGTAGTTACCGCTAGTTGGAGGTCACCCAATATCTTTCTAGATCTTGATTTATGCCTGCTGATACGCTGAATAAAGACTCCTCTAAGATACGCTTTACAGGTATCCCAGACTGTTCCCTTGGATGCAGACCCCTCATTGAGTGTAAAAAAGTTCTTAATCTCACCCTTAACCTCATCTCCCCCATCCACTAATTGCAGCCAAAAGGGATTCAGTCTCCAAGTACCTATTCCAAACGGGTTTCTACGAGGCATAAGTAAAGAGACTTTAATGGGAGAATGATCCGACAAACTCCTAGGTAAATACGCAATATCAGCCACAGAGGACAAAATGTCTGGAGTGCCCATTGCCAAATCAATCCTGGAAAGAGTATGATGCGTAGTGGAGTGGCAGGAATATCGGTGAGTATTAGGATGTCTTGCCCTCCATATATCTATGAAGTTCAATTCCTCCATTAGTTTCCTAAATGCAGCATCTCCAGAAGAACCAGCGGGGCTCTGACCTCCCATCCTATCAAGACTTGGATTAATACATGCGTAAAAGTCTCCAATTATAAGAATTGGGCACGTAGGGCAAGCTTCTACAAATGACATTATTTCTTTGATAACTACGCCCAGTCCCCGCACATTCCAGCCAATAATATTAAGCTTATCACCCATGGTCCAATAGGAAATAAGTAGTGAAAGGATCCTCAACTGTGATTATCAAGACGCTCATAGTGCAACAAACTTGTCTACTCATAATGCACAGGGCCGCCCTCTCATCAGTCCCTCCCCCCCACCCAAAACCCATATAAAATGGAACCATTAACAATTAGTAAGTATTGAAAAATACAATAAGAAAAAATGGGGCAAAAAAAGGGTTTCCTGCAACCAGAACCAGTTATACACAGAAGCTTATTCTTAAACATAGGAGAGAGCTCCCGGCCCGCCTCAATTACAAGTATACCAACAGCGGGCAAACATGTCCCACTAGAAATATGATGTTGACGCAGCTTATAACCAAAGGAACCATAAGACATTATTTTCAAAAAGAGCACAATAATAGATCAGTAAAGATCATATAAAAAAGAGGAGGAGGCAAAGAGAGAGAAAATGAAAAGTGACGTGAGAGACTAGCATATCCAGTAGTATATCAATCATAACTCTAAACAAATATCCAACGGTCAGAACATTGCATAGACAACGTGCAGCTAGTAAAAACTTATCCGAGACGATCTTCCATCAGGAACAGTGTCCCCAGATTAACTTTTTCAAGGCACACAGTAAAAAAGTTCAGTCCGCCGCTTTCAATGCCTTGAGGGACCGCTCGTTAACTTCTATCCACTGTGCTGCATCGAGAGTGTTGTCAAATAGGCAGATTTCTCCGTGAGCAACCACACGAAGCTTAGCAGGGTACATCATAGAGTATGGGACTTGAAGAGCACGAAGACAGCGTTTAATCTCCTGGAACTTGGCTCTCCGACGCTGGACCTCCGCAGAGAAATCGGGAAAAATCGATATCTTGCTACCATTGGGGCACATATCCGGATGATCTCTGGCTTTCCGTAATATTAAGTCCCTGTCTCTGTAGTGTAGTAACTTGAGGAGGACAGGACGTGGGGGAGCCCCTGGTGGCGGTGCCCGGAACGGCAACCTGTGAGCCCTTTCAATGGCAAAAAAACATGGGATAGTGAGTCCTTGCCAAATTTCTCAGAGAGCCAATCTTCAAAAAATATAACCGATCCGGACAGTCTGACTTTTCAGGGACACCCACCAACCGGAGGTTATTCCTGCGCGATCTATTTTCAAGATCATCCGTCTTGGACATCAACAAGGAGACATTATGAATAATTCTGTCCAAATCTCTTTTCACTGGAGGCAGTTGATCTTCAATAGTACTAACTCTCTCCTCCACCTCCTTTATTCTCTCATTCAATTTCTTTAAATCCTGTCTGATAAAAGACACACTCTCTTGTAGATGGCCCATATTCATTGTTAGAGCCTATAGAGAGGCATTACTTGCTGTCACGGCTGCATAAATGTCCTTGATTGTCGGCTCCCCCCCTCCACTAGTAGTACTAGAGCTGGTGTCCTGCTGTGGCACTACAGAGGATATATGGTGCTGCACAGTCAATGCAGGGGTGAGAGCAGGGCTATCCACAGGGGCCTCAGATGTGGTATTGTGGGGGTTTGCTGGACCTGAAGTGGCTACCTCCGTTCCCACGGATCCGGGCACATCAGGAGGGCTTCTGGCATACTTGCCCAGACGCGCCGCCACCTCCACCGCCCGTGACTCAGCGGCAGTCAGCGCAGTGGCGCCATCTTGGTTCGCCGCGTTAGTAGGCCCCGACTTCTTCTGCTCCTTATCTTTCTTCGCCCCACGCGTCATCCTGCAGACCGAGGGGTGCCGAGGATCAGCCAGGTCGTCCGCTGCAAAAAAATGCGTTTTTCACCCGCTGGGGCCGGATAATTCAGGAGGATTAGTAGCGGCAGACCGGGAGCTCCACACCGCCGACTCCTATCCCATCGCTGGCCAGGCCACGCCCCCACATAGTGTCATAATTTGAAATGTGGCTATCCTACCAGTCCAAGAACTTTCATGCTGAGAAGTAATTGAGAAGATCAGCTTAATTGTATGGATGCGAGGTCTATAATTATATTGATATGAGAGAGGACAGGGATGTCAAAATCCCAAATACTGTATCCCTGTTTTTTGCCAGTCAACCTGGAATAGCTCTTGTGCTACTTTACAGGGGCATTCCGGTTACCATAAATATAACTTATGTTTTAAACTAATTCATCATCAATAATTACCTAATATAATGTCAATTTCACTTATCTACCGTTCAGTAGTTATAAAAGTAGTTTTCTTCCTCTGCTACCCACTGTGTTTCCTCATAAGTTACCATGGCATCGACCTGTAGTTCTGAGCCTTTGTTAGGTCGAGCATGCTCAGTGTGTTGCTATCAGTTCTCTAGCTAAATTTTAGTGTGCTGCTGATTACTGAGTAGAGGGGACGTGACCGGACTGTATATCAAGCAGCCAATCAGTAAACATCAACACTTTTGCAGGAAAGCTAGGGATTGTAGTTTTGTGAGGGAAGATCAGGCGCCATGATACTCTCAGTGTGTTGCAGGCTCACACAGGAGCTAGACAAATGGATTGCAGGGTAAAATGAAACTCTGGTTATATGTATAGATATGGGTTCTGGTTGGGTCATAGCTTGCAGCCTTAATGCGGTTTTTCAAAAATTAAGTTACTTTACCGGAATACCCCTTTAATGGTGAGAATTTTATTTGTTCTGATTGATATGAGACAAACTGAAAGGGTCCACGGGGTCCATTTCTCCCACTCATTTGCAAATATATTCATGGCTAGCTGGGAAGAGTTATATCTCTATGCTTCCACAAATGTCTATTTGCCTTACATACAGTGGTATGGAAGGTTTATAGATGACCTGTTGTTCATATGGAAATCTGATGAAGAGGAACTATCTCAGTCTCCATAACCTTGAGATTCACTTCTAATTTACAAACAGATAAGACTGATTTTTGGATATAGTCTTGTCAGGTGGACACAGTTCAATCAGCACCACTACACATAGAAGGGGAGTAACGTGAACTCAGTTTTGGTGGCAAACTCATGTCACCCCAAACATATGTCCATAATATACCCTATGGATAGTAGATCAGGGTAAGGAGAAATTGTTCCAATGATTTGGAGTAGTCTGTGGAATCTAAAAAATTATACAATAAGCAGAGGGATCGGACATACCACTATCCCATCTTAGATGATGCCATACGGAAAGCAGGGATAGTAAACCAAGGACAATAATTTAGTGGCAGTCAATATAAAAGAAAAAGAAGGGATCAGTAGGTTATCACCTTTGGACTAACTTTAGCCACCGGTTTAGTGGCTAAAGCTTGGCTATACAGTAAAGAGGTACAAAGTCTTGGAATGACATATCCTCTCAATGCATCTAAACTGATCCCCCCCTCAACCTTTACCACTTGCATGATATATGGCTAGATGCTAGATGTCAGTCACTGGTGAGAGAGGCTAGGGATCACTCCCATCAGGAATATAGGAGATTCCACTGTAATCAATGCAGTCAGTTCCGCTCCGTTCGTCTCAGTTACGTGCCGGCACTTGATGATCTGGCACTTTTGTTTTTTTAGTTGTTCTGTTCCTCTAATGGAGAATTTTTCTGATTTTGAAGGTTCTTGTAAGGGTTTTAAAAAAAGAATTTCTGAACAAACATTTTAGGATAATAAGGCTGTTTCTTGTATCATTTTTTTAACTGTTAAGGAGCATTTACACTGTGTCTACCGGCACGGCAGACAATTATTGGTAAGGAAGCGTTCCTTCTGGACAATTGCCTGCTTGTCAGTGGAGAGGAAGAGCAGCATTTACAGGCAGTGATCACCTGCACTGTATGGGGACGAGCGATAGGTCCTGCTATAGCTTGTCCTCATATAGATTCATTGTGTCTGGGCAGCAGAGTGCTGTTTACACCGCATGATCTGCTGCTCAGAAACGATGACTGAAATGGCCATATGAACAATCATTTCACCAAATGAACAAGTGTTTTGCTCATTCATCGGGTGATTGGCGACACCCTTACATGAGGATGTTTAACTTGAATGAGCGTTCATACGAACGTTCATTCTCAATAACCTGCCCAACAACTGGGCAGTGTAAATTAAGCATAAGGGTATTTTAATGTAACAGTTTGCCACTCAGGCCCCCTTTGTATGAGAGCCACTGGAAAACGGAAGATCTCCTTCTGGAGGATCCAGCTGATTGATGCATTAAATTGATGGCCCTATGTAATGCTTATTTCCTGTATGTCCCATTAAAAACAGTGGAGTGTTCTAGGTATCCTAGCCCTCCCTCCCTTAGTTTTTCTGTCAGATTGTCTTTGAAATAAATACAATTTGACCGAACTAGACAAAATGGGTTGTCTGACCTTGAAAATGTACCAGAGATCCAGGTACTGGATAGGAATTGTAATAGATCAAAAGAAAAGTATATGAGGTCGGCACATGCAACTCTTACTTGTAGCGGGCTCATTCACATTCAACCGGCGTGCGACTTTCTCGGGGGTGCTCCGCCTCCACAGACCTCCGAAATCATTTGTGTACAGGTATATAAATAAGGAGTGGCACTCACCCGGTTCTTTTGTTGCTGCTTTATTAGGTTAACAGGGGTTCACATTCCGCGGTGCGGGTATCTTGCACAGTGTATGCGGCGACGGCCGTTTTGCGCCTCTCCGCGCTTCGTCAGGCCGCTAACGTGATGACGTCGGCGCACACCCAAAGCTTTATGCTGCCTCCGGCGCCATCACTATAGCAACAGGACGCTACAATACGATAAAAACATTTTAAAAACTGGATAGGAAATGTATTGAAGTCGTATTCAGCGGTCTGTCAGTGGGTGGATACAGCCTGGATGTTGTACTCCTCTGTAGACACTAAATTGGTTGTGCAAGATTTTGGTATTGATGGCCTATCCTCAAAATAGATTGTCAATATCAGACAGGAGGGGGTCTGACTCCCAGCACCTCTGTTGATTTACTGTTTGAAGAGACTATGGCAGTCCAGTTAGGTCCCACAGCCTTTTCCTAGGCCTATGAGTCACGTTTATCGGTCACATGGCCTTGGTGTTGCTCAGTCCCTTTCAAGTGAATAGGTCTGAGCTGCAATACCAAGTACAGCTGCTATACAATAAATTGTGCTGTGCTTGGTAAGATGCAAGGAGATCGTGGTGCTAACAGGAGTGCCGTACCCTCCTCAAACAGCTGACTGGCAGGGGAGCTGGGAGTCAGACCCCCGCTGATCGGATATTGATGAACTATAGGCTACATCATCAATAACAAACATCCGGACAACTGCTTTAACTTGTATGTTTGGCCAATTGTACCCTTCCTGTATGAGGCAATTTCATAATATCAAACAAGGCTCATGTGCCTTTTCCCTGAGAAAGGGGTGGAGGCAACCGCTAGTGAGAAGTACGGAAGGACAAGTGTTGGCTGCCCAGAACTGCAATTTCACAGGGTTTGTGCTAAAATCGTAGTCCTACTCGTAAGTCAGATAGACGGAAAATAAAGAAATCATTAGTTTGCCATGGGAGAATTGATTCAAAACTGATTAGATATTCCATCAACATTGAATAATTGCCGGTCCAGTGGGATTTCTACCAAAATCCAGCATGAAAGTACCACTCAAGATCCAGGCACAGTGATGGGAAATGCAAGCCAAATGGGGCTGTGTTTCTGATTCTGACTGCTACTGTGGGTTAGTAGTGTCAGCCAGTCGAAAAAGGCAAAAATAAAGCTCAGTAAAGCGTTATTTGTTGTAGGCATGGAAGGAATCCAAGAGGAACTACTGAGCAGACACTGATGGCATATCTAATTGATATCTTATGTATTAATGCTTATCGTAAGAAAACCCCTGTAGGATGTACCTATTTCCATAGAGATAATAACACTAGATATTTAACCTCGACCCACTGATCAAGGTTATGATTGGTGCCACTCCCTTGGGATTTTCTCTGAAGTGTGTATTAAACGGCACAAATAACTTTATTAATAAACTGCAAAAAGAACACAAAGCTCTGATGTGCAGCCAGCCTACAAATACGATAATAGCAGGAAGAACAAATGTTCTCCCGGGCTCATTCAATCAGAACTCCAGCTAGAAAATGAGAATTGCTATGAATCATCTGAGGGTTGGAGCTGGCCAGTAATTTTCCTTTTTGGAACATTGACAACGGAAAAATGCCAAAGCACTGTTGTGATAATAGAAAAAAGGACAAGGATGTACAAAAAAGGGGTAAATTTCTCCGGTGTGATGAATCTTCTGTGGTAGGGATGGAAGCTGTTCATTTCAACAGGATAAAGATTTGCCACCTCATGACTGTGTTTTCACTCATTTAACTTTTGCATGTAGCGAAAAATTGCTAATTTTCTCGGACAAATCGGTATCATTTATAGTATAAGCAAAGTAGAAGAGATTACAGATATTTCATCCAGACACTGTGGTGAAAACCCACAGCGCAAACCAACTTGTGCTGATGTGGGTTTTCAACCTGCATTATGTCAATTGTTGATGTGGGATTTACTGTTTTTTTGGGAGAGCACTTTTTGGCCTGAACTGTTGCGGATTTACTTGCTAAATGTTAATATACTTGAAATGTTTCTGAAAATAAGGCCCCATTTACACGACCATGGCGCCACTGTACCCGTGTTGTGGCTGCAAACTGAGACCGCAAAACAGGGGCACCAGCCATGTGCACTCTGTTGTGCGGTGGACCTACTGATTTCCATGGGTTGGCGATCTGCAATTTTCGGTGAAAGATAGGATATTTTCTTTCTTTCAAAGACCCGGAAACACATGGAAGGCTTCCGTGTGTTTTTGTTTCCTGGTCGGTGCTTCCTGGTCGCAAAAATAGGACATGTCCTATCTTTCGCCGCATCTTGTGACACAGTCAATGGGTCCGGACCGTGATGCACACTTCACACGGTTTGTGCCCATGTTTTGCAGACCCACTGTTTGTGGTCTGCAACACAGGCATGGCGGCACCGAGGTTGTGTGAATGAGGTCTTATTTTGAAAAACCTGAAACATTTCAATTATGTTAACATGTAGCGAGTAAAAATCTGCAACAAATTGGGACAAAAACTTTTTTTTAAGGAATTCCTTAACATTTGTTGAATTAAACAAGTGTCTGTTACTTCTTTACATTAAAGGGGTTGAGCAGTCAATAATATTGATGACCTACCCTCACGACAGGTCGTCAATATCTGATCGGCACTCCCGTCAATCAGCTGTTTGATGAGGACTCCGCACTTGTATGCAGCAGCGGCACAAAGTAATTACAAGGGCTTGTTCCGTTCAAGTAAATGGACCAAGCACTTGTAATTACACTGCGCCGCCGAGACACTTTTCACAATAGCCAGGTCTAAAATAAGCTATAAGCTAATAAGATAAGTTGTGATATCACTTATTGTGAATGGTGGATCCTGTGCTATCTATACAGAGCTGAAATCTGTGGTTGTAATCTTGCCTGTGATGACTACTGAAGTTACCAGTACAGAACAGGAAGTCCCAACATATTATTAGACATAGTGGTCTGTGCGAGAACTGCAGGGTTTTAGGATTTTATTTTAAATATAAAGTGACATGGAAAATTTTTTAAAAAAGTAAAAGAATAAGTTTAACATAAAAATATGATTTAAACAATTAGACGCATTCCCTTTAAAGTAAGGAGTGATTACTCATCTCTTTCTCCAGCGTGGTTCTATGCACCGCCGCTCCAGTCCTTCCCTGCTGTTTGTTTACAGACTGCAAGTATACCGCGCAAGACTGCTGCAGCCAATCACTGTCCTCAGCAGCCTTGTGCTGTACCAAAAATTTCAGAATTTTTGGTAAAAGAAATTATAACTTACCAGAGGCATATGGTGCATGTGAACTGCACAGCTAACTCTGCTTACAGTACACCTAGCTTGTGCATGCTCTAAACCCCAGCTGCATAACCATGTGCTAATGGTTTAGAGGCTTTCAAGCTAGTGAAAAGTTCCCTTTAAGATTTTAAAGGGGTTGTCCAAGTTCTATTTATTGATGACCTATTCTCAGGACAACCCCTTTAAGCTATACCTAAAACTGAGTAAGTAGCAAAAAATGTTTGCAAACTAAATGTCTGAGACTGTAAATTGCATAACAGCTGACCGTGCTGTTGAGGGTTTAACTGCGCCGATGGTGGGCCACAGCCACTCTGTGCACCTAAGCTCCTCTGCTCTGCCCCCCTTTGTTGGACTTACAGGACCAGGCATCAGCAGCAGCATCTTGAATGGCCCTGTAATTAAAGGGTTGTCCCACAAAATCCGAATACTTTTGTAATTGCATGTAGTTAAACATTTCGTATAGTCACTAATTATTAGTAACTATAATTATTAGTTATTCAATAAAATGTATCTGTATAGCGTCACCTGCTGTTTTTTCCTTATTTCTGTGTACTTATCACTGAGAAGGCTGCATATGCTCAGTTTCATCCTTCAACTGCCTCCTGAGCTGTTATAAGGAGAGAGCTGCAGCAGAAAGACATCCCCCCTAAGAAAGGACACTCCCCTTGAGCTGCCAACTTGATGTAAATCTTGCAGAGTAATTGGTACAATGCATGTGGAAATCTCTGGATCCATGTGAGGTACAGGGATGGTTCTAGCTTTGTTAGAAAGGGCTGTACTATATGATGTCTGCTTTGCTTCAGTGCTGCAAATGCCTGGCCCAGTCAATGAAGTGGAGGGGAAGTTGGTGGGGAAGAGTCCAGCGCTGCAGAGCAGAGGAGCCAAGGTGTGTTGAGTGGCTAGGACCTGCCTGTGGTGCACTTAGGCCCTTATTTGCATATAAATTTAGGCACAGATTTCACTATAACAGTGCGATGGATCAGCATAAAAAAGATATGCTTTTAATCAGTAGTGTCAGCCCTATCAGACATTATACCTGATTTAATAGGGTTCATCCTGCTAACGGATGGTCTTTAAAGTGGTTGACTCATTAAGACAACGTACTCTTTATCCACAGCATAGGGGATAATGCCTGATTGGCACTGGGCCGACTGCTGGGGCCCTGCCGTTCACGAGAAGGGGTCCCTGCTCCTCATTTGACTAGAGCAGCAGACACACATGTATCCGCCACGTCATTCAACTCCAGGAAATGTCCCGCAGTCTCATACATTCAAGTGGAGGAGCACGGGTCCCTGTTCGAGTGATCTGCGGGTGCCCCAGTGGTCAGACTCTATCATCTGGATAGGAGATAAGATGTTTTAATGGGACGCCCCCTTTAAAACTCCACGTTTCGTACACTTCACCATTTTACGATTTAATGTTCATAGTATTCCTTTATTGTTCCTCTTCTGAAGCTGCATAAACCACTTCTCTTGTCAAGCAGATATTTTCTGATATCCATTCTTTAGGGTTCAAATGCCAAGATCAATCTCTGAAAGCCATTCTCCCTCCATTTCCATCAAAACCTTCGATTATCTGCTCATGTTTTTTTATATCCACGTTTCGTTTTGGAAAACCGCCCCTTCAGCTCCCAAGGCTGTCGCTATTGAAACAGAAATCCGCCGCTGAACATTCTGCGATTCCATTATTCATCTTTAAAGTGTTCACTCTTGAACTAAAAAGTCATTTCATTTTTACTTAAACATATCATGTTTTTCTTTCTTACAGAACACGTATGCTTCTATCTCAATTTACGACATCAATGTCTGCCACTCCCTCTACCATTGTGTTCCACAATACCCTAGATCTCTATCGCATTCATCTCAATATTATCCATGGATTTCTTTCTCAGGGTCTAGTCTCCAAAATCCAACCACTAATATAAATTCTACTTATCCTTATTCCTTAATCTGCCCATTGGCCATTCACTCCTTGTAAACTCCTCTGTCCCCTTTAGTCAATTCCCTCAGTGATTTGTTCCAATAATTAAAACTTTTGTGATTGCATGTAATTAAAATGTGTTATAGCTACTGAGTTACTCAATGACATTTATCTGTATAGCGCCACCTGCTGATTGCTCTTTTTTTAATTTCTCCGCTCACTGAGATGGAAGCACATGCTGAGTTCTATACTTCAACTGCCACCAGCTGCAGCATACAGGACACACCCTCTAAGAAAGGATGTGCCCCCGAGCTGCCAGCTTAAAATAAATCTAGCAGAACAATTAGAGCAATGAATGATGAGATATCTGGATCCAAGTGAGGTACAGGGCTGGTTCTAGCTTTGCTCTAGCTAGGTTGTGATGTACTAGATCAGGGATGCACAACCTGCGGCCCTCCAGCTGTTGCAAAGCTACAACTCCAAGCATGCCCTAATAGCTGTAGGCTGTCCAGATATGCTGGGAATTGTAGTTTTGCAAAAGCTGGAAGGCCGCAGGTTGAGCATCCTTGTACTATATTATGTATGATTTTCATTTTTTTACATTAATCATGAGATGACCCCTTTAAATTAAAAGGTGCACTTTACGGTTACATTCACAGGGACGTAAAATGCAGCAAAAATGAAAATCAGTTGCCGATTTGTGGCAAAACATCAGCGAGGCTCCATGAGTTACATGCGGATTTGTTGCAGATTCGGCTGTGGATCTGCTGCAGATTTCACCATATGCATTGCAAAGTGTAAAATCAGCAGTGAAAAATAAATAAATAAATAAAATAAAACAGACTTTTATTATGGATTAAATGTGGAAGAAAAAATAACTGAAGAAAAAAAACCTGGAAGTTTCTTCCAGGATTCAAACCTGGGATCTCTACATGCAAAACCATACACTTACCTCCAAGCTATAGTATTACCACATAGAGAAGCATGTTTTTCTATACTTATAAGCTAACACATATTACTGGTGTCTTTCCTGCTTGTGAATAAATCAGTAATATGTAGATTATCTTTCTGAGCAGATCTCAGTGTGGTGAAGCTATAGTACATAGTGTATATGCTATGTAGACGCTAGGACACAGCTCTGCCCTCAGCATGTCTAACCCTGTCAATCAAGGGGAAGGGGGTGTTACAGCAGTGCTCAAAGGGTTCAGCCCCACCTCCTGGTGCTCCAACTTCTCATTTGAATGAAAACACAGATTCCTGTCCCGCTGTTTAGCATAAAGACAAAAGAAAAGTATAGTTTTAATCATCATAATGAGCCCTACCGGCCATTATGTATGGTTTCATAGGGTTGTTCCTAGTGACAGAGCAGCTTTAAAATTTACTCCACAGATAGATTTCCGCTGTGGATTATTTCCACAGTGAGTGGATAAAAGTTTGTCACTCAGATTCGGAGGGTTTGCAGTGGATCTGAAATGTGTGAATATATCCTAATAGTTGAAGAGACATTACGATGAAATAGTCTATTGTATCACAGATAGAAATGTCCACAACCACTTCTATACATGCAGCTACATGTAATTAAATGGGATGAACACTTTATATATACAGATGCATCATTGAAAAGTTAATTTATTTCAGTCATTCAACTCAAAAAGTAAAACTCATATGTTATATAGGTTCATTACACAAACAGAGATCTATTTCAGAGTCTAACATTGTAATGCAGTGGAACTTCTCTAGTTCCCTGGTGCAAAAGCAGAATACATTCATCTGCACTTGCATACTATTAAAGCAATGATTGTGCAGTGTTAGAAGGGGAGACACTGATGCACACAGTCGCATCATGTGCCCCTCCATCAGCAGCCATTTTCAGGAGGTGAATGGAAGGGCTGTCCATTGATAACAGGCCCAGGCCTGTTATCAGGATGTGTACTGAATCCTTCTGCTTTTCTACTACTACAGAAATATACATGGTTAAAGGGTTTCTGTCACCAGTTTTGGGCATATCAAACCGGATGACATTTGCAATGTGCAAATGTCACCTGATGCCCGATCTGGTAATCATTTTCGTTTTGGTGCCCCCGTTTTTCAGAAAAATACACTTTTATGATATGCAAATTAGGCTTACTAGGTGCAAGGGGCAGTAACCCTGCACCTAGTAGCGCCGTTTCCCCACCTCTAGTGATGCCTCCTTTCTTGCAAAAGGAGCTCTAACTGCTGCCGGCCCTGCCCGAGCTCCAAATCCCGCGCCTGCGCCATGCGGCCTTCATTCGGCGCAGGCGCAGTGAGTGCCGCTGGCCGCCGGGCTACCGCCAGGCATGGGATTTGGAGCTTGGGCAGGGCCGGCAGCAGTTAGAGCGAGCTGCCTGGCCCTGTCCATCACAAGAAAAGAGGCTTCACTAGAGGTGGGGAAACGGCGCTACTAGGTGCAGGGTTACCTCCCCTTGCACCTAGTAAGCCTAATTTGCATACCATAAAAGTGTATTTTTCTGAAAAACGGAGACACCAAAACGAAAATGATTACCAGATCGGGCATCAGGTGACATTTGCACATCTTGTTTGATATGCCCAAACCTGGTGACAGAAACCCTTTAAGGTTAACCTATCCAACCTATAATCCTAGGATGATGATCCAGAGGAAGTGGGAAAATCCTTCCCTACTCCAAATACTACAATCTTCAGGAACATAGGGGGAGATTTATCAAACTGCTGTAAAGTAGAACTGGCTTAGTGGCCCATAGCAACCAATCAGATTCCACCTTTCATTTTCCAAAGGAGCTGTGAAAAATGAAAAGTGGAGTCTGATTTGTTGCTATGGACCACTAAGCCAGTGCTACTGTACATCAGTTTGATCAATCTCCCCCGCAGTACCTATATGTTGTGATATGGTATCTTTCAAGAAAGACACTCAGGCCCCTTTTGAACCTGTACAACGATTCAACCATCACAATATCATGTGGCATAGTGCTCTTACTGCTCTTACAGTAAAGAATACCCATCTATCATGACGGTGAAAGTTTCTTTCCTCTAGACGTATGTCCATAGCATGCCCCCTTGTCGGGTCTATGTAAAATGTTATCTACTGATCACCTGATATTGGATTTTATGTGATTTGGTATTGTAATTTAATGCCATTTGTGATGTGACCATAAAAAAGTCACTTGAGGAACAGAACACGACAGTAAGTGAAAAAGCGACTTACCTCTTTCTGGTAAACAAGCCCAGCTTCAAACATCTTCACAAACAAATATTGTGTCCACTTATAATACTCTGGAGAACAAGTGCTGATTTCCTAGAAATATAAAAGACGTAATAAATAAAATACAGAGAACATACTGCATACCATATAATCACCAGTACAGTCCATTTTATTACACAACCAAAGATTTTTTTAAAAAATCTTAGGTAAATAGTCCTTGTAATAGCATTCTGTTTAATTTTTTTAAAAGAGATTAGTCAACTGCTATTTGCTCACACTGCCAAGAAAATATAATTTAAAGAAGCACCCCTAGAAAATGTTTCTTCTCTAGCCCATTAGAAAGCTACATGATGTAAACAGTAGTGAAATAAATATTTTTACTGGTGACTTAGTGGTCCACAGCTGTCATGTGATCAGCACTCTCCAACGGACACATACACTCACCGGCCACTTTATTAGGTACACCATGCTAGTAACGGGTTGGACCCCCTTTTGCCTTCAGAACTGCCTCAATTCTTTGTGGCATAGATTCAACAAGGTGCTGGAATCATTCCTCAGAGATTTTGGTCCATATTGACATGATGGCATCACACAGTTGCCGCAGATTTGTCGGCTGCACATCCATGATGCGAATCTCCCGTTCCACCACATCCCAAAGATGCTCTATTGGATTGAGATCTGGTGACTGTGGAGGCCATTTGAGTACAGTGAACTCATTGTCATGTTCAAGAAACCAGTCTGAGATGATTCTAGCTTTATGACATGGCGCATTATCCTGCTGAAAGTAGCCATCAGATGTTGGGTACATTGTGGTCATAAAGGGATGGACATGGTCAGCAACAATACTCAGGTAGGCTGTGGCGTTGCAACGATGCTCAATTGGTACCAAGGGGCCCAAAGAGTGCCAAGAAAATATTCCCCACACCATGACACCACCACCACCAGCTTGAACCGTTGATACAAGGCAGGATGGATCCATGCTTTCATGTTGTTGACGCCAAATTCTGACCCTACCATCCGAATGTCGCAGCAGAAATCGAGACTCATCAGACCAGGCAACGTTTTTCCAATCTTCTACTGTCCAATTTCGATGAGCTTGTGCAAATTGTAGCCTCAGTTTCCTGTTCTTAGCTGAAAGGAGTGGCACCCGGTGTGGTCTTCTGCTGCTGTAGCCCATCTGCCTCAAAGTTCGACGTACTGTGCATTCAGAGATGCTCTTCTGCCTACCTTGGTTGTAACGGGTGGCAATTTGAGTCACTGTTGCCTTTCTATCAGCTCGAACCAGTCTGCCCATTCTCCTCTGACCTCTGGCATCAACAAGGCATTTCCGCCCACAGAACTGCCACTCACTGGATGTTTTTTCTTTTTCGGACCATTCTCTGTAAACCCTAGAGATGGTTGTGCGTGAAAATCCCAGTAGATCAGCAGTTTCTGAAATACTCAGACCAGCCCTTCTGGCACCAACAACCATGCCACGTTCAAAGGCACTCAAATCACCTTTCTTCCCCATACTGATGCTCGGTTTGAACTGCAGGAGATTGTCTTGACCATGTCTACATGCCTAAATGCACTGAGTTGCCGCCATGTGATTGGCTGATTAGAAATTAAGTGTTAACGAGCAGTTGGACAGGTGTACCTAATAAAGTGGCCGGTGAGTGTATGTGCAGACAGGAAGTCAGTGTCTCTATTAATTCCTCGGCATTACCCTGTATGAGGAGTAGGAGCTCCTCAGTCTGCTACCACCACGTGCACTACACTTCTCTGACCGTCACCACAGTAAAATAAATTGCAGAGGGGCCAGGTAGATAGCGGGCACTTTCGTCAGAGATCTTCATGACATTAATTGATTATAGATTTTGTTAGCCTGTTCCCTGGCTGTGCTTCAGTATGAGCCATGTGCTCTTTGCGCCAGACTTCATATTATAAAGGCGGGTGCAGCTTTTAGGATAGGGAGCATGCAATCACTTTCACACAGTAATGGTTGGTACTCTGGTAAAAGTGCATGCGGTTTTTATGTGTTTGTTTTTTCATTGTACAGGTGAAACATTAAACGTGTTCCACCTTTAATAGCTGCACGCAGTTTCACTAAAGTTAAAGGGATTCTGTCACCATGATTTTGCCTATTAAGCTATTTACTCTACTGGATTCAGCTGATCATAAGGATTTCAAAAACGTTATTGTTAGAGGTCATAGATGAAGATTTGATGCTAAAAAAAACCTTTTTTAACAACTGCCAATCACTTACTTAAGGAGCCCGGGGGGATGTGCCCAGCGCCGTTGGAGCCCAGGACCGCCCACCTCATTAATATTCACTTCACTGCTTCAAGCAGTGAAGCTCCGGCACGGCTGTAATCCCGCACAGGCGCAGAACATCCTCTGAGGCCGATGCCCGCAGACCGCACGGGCGCAGACCGCTTGAGGTACTGCGCCTGCGCGGGATTACAGCCAATTTTGTGGAATAGATGCGGCCCCATTCACTTCTATGAGAGCGCTGTGGCTCCGCATAGTTTCCGCATTTTTCAGTTTAATTAACAAAAATAAGAAAATAGAGATTCGAATTGAAAATCGTACATAGGGTTGGAAAAAAAATGTAGATTTTATTTTTTTGTCCAAATCCCCCTTCCCTACCTCTATGTAATGTCTCATCCATTCAAATACACTGCACCTGCCATCTGCACTGTCGGGATTTTAGTGTGTTAGAATGAAGAAGGCTGAGTGATGTGTTTAGTCACATGACCCTCCATGAACCTTGGCCATCTTATGGACAGGACCTCTATGCAGACAGCACAGAACATTTGGCCAACAATGAAATATAGCAAATGGCACAGAATGTGAACAAAGGCTATAGTAGGAAGTACCATACAGTCATCTTACAAACACCTTGGCCACAAGTAGCCAGAAAGTGGACGACTCCTTTAAAGGGGTTCCCCAGAAGAAAAAAAAATTAAGAAAAATGAAAATACTGAATCCGGACATACCCCTAATTTCACCCAGACAGCCCCCCTGACAAGGGCATCGGAGCATCTCATGCTCCGATGCCCTCCCTTGCCCTGCGCTGGATCGCGCATGGCAAGGGTTTTTTGTTTACATTATACATAGTCAGGGAGAGTGGGGGGTTAGTGGGGGTTGGGATTAGTGAGGAATGTAGGGAGAATATTGGGCAAAACATCAACCAAAGTAACCCAAAAACCCCGGATATTCACTTCACAGGTAATAGTAATTTTAAAAGGGGGGTAAAAAATATACATAGACCTCTTAAGTGTATGTACACTAATGCCAGAAGCCTGACTAATAAAATTGGTGAACTGGAATTAGTGATGTGTGAGGAGGACTATGACATAGTGGGAATAACTGAGACATGGCTGGATGATAGCTATGACTGGGCAGTTAACGTACAGGGTTACAGTCTTTTTAGAAAGGATCGCCAAAACCGGAGAGGGGGAGGGGTCTGCCTTTATGTAAAGTCCTGTCTAAAGCCCACAATCCGGGAAGATATAAGTGAGGGACATGAACATGTGGAGTCACTGTGGGTAGAAATAAATGGAGGAAAAAACAATAATAAAATACTAATAGGACTTTATTATAAACCCCCTAGTATACCAGAGCCCATAGAAAATCTACTTCTAAACGAAATAGACGAGGTGGCAAATCATAATGAGGTCGTTATTATGGGGGATTTCAACTACCCAGATATAGACTGGGAAACTGAAACCTGTATATCTCATAAAGGAAACAGGTTCTTGGAAATGACCAAAGACAATTATCTTTCCCAACTGGTTCAGGACCCGACTAGAGGGACGGCCATACTGGACTTAGTATTAACCAATAGACCTGACAGAATAACAGATGTGCAGGTCGGGGGACACCTGGGAAACAGTGACCATAATATAATAACCTTCCAATTGTCATTCAAAAGAGCGTTTCTTCAGGGAGGAACAAAAATACCTAACTTCAAAAAAGCTAAATTTAGCCAACTAAGAGAGGCCATAGGCCTAACTAACTGGGACAAAGTCTTCAAAAATAAAAATACAGCCGCAAAATGGGATATTTTTAAAAACATCCTAATATCTAATTGTGAGAGGTACATACCATATAGGAATAAAATAATAAGAAACAAGAAAAAACCAATGTGGATAAACAGAACTGTAAAGAAAGCAATAAATGACAAACAGAAAGCATTTAAATCACTAAAACAGGAGGGGAGTGAGGAAGCATTGAAAAACTATAAGGAAAAAAATAGAATATGTAAAAGACAAATAAAAACAGCCAAACTAGAGACCGAGAGATTAATCGCCAAAGAAAGTAAAACTAACCCTAAAATGTTGTTTAATTATATAAATGGTAAAAATTATAAACCTGAAGGTGTCGGCCCCTTACAGAGTAATGAGGGGGGAGTTGCAGAGAGCGATGAGGAGAAAGAAAAGCTACTAAATATCTTTTTCTCCACTGTATTCACTGAGGAAAATAAACTGTCAGATGAAATGCAGAATATAAAAGTAAATTCCCCATTAAAAGTGCCCTGTCTGACCCAGGAAGAAGTAGAGCTGCGTCTTAAAAAGATTAAAATAGACAAATCGCCAGGACCGGATGGCATACACCCCCGTATCCTAAGAGAATTAAGTAATGTCATCGCCAGACCCTTATTTCTGATATATAAGGACTCTATACTGACAGGGAGTGTTCCACAGGATTGGCGCATAGCAAATGTGGTTCCAATATTCAAAAAGGGTCCAAAAACAGAGCCCGGGAACTATAGGCCGGTAAGTTTAACATCTGTCGTGGGTAAACTGTTTGAGGATTTTCTAAGAGATGCTATCTTGGAGTACCTCAATGAAAATAAGCAAATTACTCCATATCAGCATGGCTTCATGAGGGATCGGTCATGTCAAACCAATTTAATCAGTTTCTATGAGGAGGTAAGTTCTAGACTAGACCGCAGCGAATCAATGGATGTCGTATATCTGGACTTCTCCAAAGCATTTGACACTGTACCACATAAAAGGTTAGTATATAAGATGAGAATGCTTGGCCTGGGAGAAAATGTCTGTATGTGGGTAAGTAACTGGCTCAGTGATAGAAAACAGAGGGTGGTTATTAACGGTACATACTCAGATTGGGTCACTGTCACTAGTGGGGTACCACAGGGGTCAGTATTGGGCCCTATTCTCTTCAATATATTTATTAATGATCTTGTAGAAGGCTTGCACAGTAAAATATCAATTTTTGCAGATATCACTAAACTGTGTAAAGTAATTAACACAGAAGAGGACACTACACTGCTACAGATGGATCTGGATAGACTGGAGGCTTGGGCAGAGAAGTGGCAGATGAGGTTTAACACTGACAAATGTAAAGTTATGCATATGGGAAGGAATAATGCAAGTCACCAGTACATACTAAATGGTAAAATATTGGGTAACTCTGACATAGAAAAGGACCTAGGGATTTTAGTGAACAGAAATCTAAGCTGCAGAAACCAGTGTCAGACAGCTGCTGCCAAGGCCAATAAGATAATGGGCTGCATCAAAAGAGGCATAGATGCCCGTGATGAGAACATAGTCCTGCCACTTTACAAATCACTAGTCAGACCACACATGGAGTACTGTGTACAGTTCTGGGCTCCTGTGAACAAGGCAGACATAGCAGAGCTGGAGAGGGTTCAGAGGAGGGCAACTAAAGTAATAACTGGAATGGGTGGACTACAGTACCCAGAAAGATTATCAAAATTAGGCTTATTCACTTTAGAAAAAAGACGACTGAGGGGAGATCTAATAACTATGTATAAATATATCAGAGGTCAGTACAGAGATCTCTCCCACGATCTATTTATCCCCAGGACTGTGACTGTGACGAGGGGACATCCTCTGCGTCTGGAGGAAAGAAGGTTTGTACACAAACATAGAAGAGGATTCTTTACGGTAAGAGCAGTGAGACTATGGAACTCTCTGCCTCAGGAGGTGGTGATGGTAAGTTCACTAAAAGAGTTCAAGAGGGGCCTGGATGTATTTTTGGAGGGTAATAATATTACAGGTTATAGTTACTAGAGAGGGGTTGTTGATCCAGGGAGTAATTCTGATTGCCTGATTGGAGTCGGGAAGGAATTTTTTTCCCTAAAGTGGGGAAAACTGGCTTCTACCTCACAGGGTTTTTTTGCCTTCCTCTGGATCAACTTGTAGGAAAACAGGCCGAACTGGATGGACAGATGTCTTTTTTTTTGGCCTTATAAACTATGTTACTATGTTACACGCTGCTGGGCAGAGGTGACGTCACTGGCTGTAATGGGCCAGCTTTAGCGCTGCCGTAGCCATTTTACTGGCTAGGGCCGCGCTAAAGCCCGCCCATCAGCGCCGGTGACGTCACCGGGCTCACTGCTGGGCGGAAGCCTCTGCTCGGCAGAGCCCGGTTCGTCACCGGAACCGGGCTAAATGCCTTTGCCTTGCGCTAATTAGCGCACGGCAAAGGAGGGCATCGGAGCATGATACACTCCGATGCCCTGGTCAGGCGGGCTGCCTGGGTGAAAGTAAGGGTAGGTCCGGGTTCAGAGCTGACAACCCCTTTAAATATTACTTCATTATAAATATATTCCCAAATACCTTTCATTAGTTATAATGGTTCATTTTGTCTAGGGAGCAATCATCAGGGGAAACAAAATGGCTACTGTCCTATTGGTACACACAAAACCTGTCCTAATCACACAGGAGGACAAGTTACTTCACAACACTGAGGTAAGGAGCTGCCTCATCCTCCTCTCCTACGTGTCAGGGATTATGATCCTGAACACAGCTGATAAGAACTTTAGTGGAATCTCTGTAGGAATGTAGTTCATGAGCAGATGTCGATAATGAGTAGCAGAGCTTGTATGCAGTCTCCATTACTGCAGCCCCACATTACCACAGTCTGTCCTGTCCGTCCTCTCTGTATTTCATGTCTCCTCATGCACTCTACTTTCACAAAGATTCAGCTGAAGATCTTATCAGTTGTATTCAGGATCATAATCCCTGACAAGCAGAGCAGAGAGGAGGATGAGGCGGCTCATTAGCTCAGTGTCCTGAAGTAACTTGTCCTTCTGTGTGATTAGGACAGGTTTTGTGTGTACTAATAGGATGGCGGCCATTTTGTTTCTCCTAATCATTGCTCCCCAGACAATACGAGCCATTATAACTAATGAAAGGTATTTGGGAATATATTTATAATAAAGTAATATTTACGGATTTTCATTTTCTTAATTCCCGGAGAACCCCTTTAAGTTATTTAAGAAAAAGATAACAATGAAAATTAGACCGAAACAATTGGAAGATTAGTTATTTCTGACAAATGACTAATATGGCTACCACTGCAGCTCCAGTAGGGATGTCATCCACTGGCAAATTGGCCTCGTAATGCAGGTATATGGAAGCAGGGGATGCATCTTTACTTGGAAAAGCAAAGTCCAAGGCTCCAGAATAGCTGTTTAACAACCCTTGTGAAAGAAGTAATGGAAGCCATTTTGCTCTCCTAAAAACAAGGGATGACTGAATACAATCTTTATGTGACTTAAAAGAAGGGGACAACTCAGGAACTGGGTGTTTTTTATATTGTGATGAGATATTTCAGAACCTGAAAGAAAAACAGTCCAACAACCACTAAGGAAGAAAAATCAGTCCATATCTGGAGGCCGTATTGGGACACTGATGCCATTCAGTTGGTGACAAAGAAGACTGAAGCTGGTAGGTTTGCGTTAGCACTGAACGTAAGTGAGGAGACTGCGGGATGAGACAGACGGCAAAGACAATGCTTCATTACCCTGTGAGGGATCCCGTGAGCAGGAAAAATGTGAAATAATTCAGTAAGGGACTTCACAACTTCTGCCGGTGGGAACCAGGCTGTGATACTCAGCATGGCTGCAAACTCTAATTACAGCTACAATACACCATGTGAAATTCTTCCAAAACTCTGGGGTCAAACTCTAAATCTTAATTCCTCTGCACCACTGGGACTGACAAAGCGTGCCATTTCCTTTTGTCACTGGGAAAACATAAAGCTATGAGATTATATTTGTAACAACATACATATGGCCAAGATGACTGCCAGAATATAAAGTTATAATATAAAATCAGCCTTTGCCCAATGTTCTAGCCAACCTATGCTATACTTACCTACCCTCATCCTGAGGTCCCAGGCATTTTCTTGCATACTAAAACCTAGACTTCTATGTTGATTAGCTGGTGGCATATGACTCAGGAAAACACACAGAAAATGATGTGCCAGAGGCCTAAAATATATATATATATATAAAATATATATATTTTAGTAACTTTTCACCTTTTGCTTTGTAGAAACCATGAGCATGCGCCTGTTGATTGATCAATGTCTGTGGACAGACAAAGAAAGTCAAATTTGGCTTCGGGTGCAGCGACTGCGCATGCGCTGAAGCACAAGTACAGTTGCTGCTCCAGTAGCTGAATTTGAGCTGCAGCGCCTAAAAGTCAACCAACAGGCAGGTGGAGACAACCCCTCACAGCTAATGAGACAAACTCATTTGTATGAATCAATTTGCACCTCCCTATTATCCATGTGAATTAGTTTGACTCCAGATTTATCAATGCTACGCTTTCAAAAAGTCGCAAACTCACTCTAGGGGGGAGGGGAGGTTGACACAAAAAAACTGGAGTGGTATTTCCAGACAACAGAGTTATGAGGATGCATTAAATCAAACAACGTGAGCGTTTGATAAATATGGGGCAAAGTACGCCAATGTAGACTCAAGTAAAACTGGCGTCAAAAAGTCCCCTCACCATAAAATCCCCACAATTTTTGCAAATAACAGACTTGAATATGTACTAAGACAACACTGGATCTCTCAGCTCTTGTGGAGATCGTGCAGTGTCACGCTCTGTTTTGCCAAAGTGAAACGTGGAACCTATTAATGACAACATCATCCAGACAACAACTGGCGCCTGGCATTGGATGAGAGAATTCTTCTACATGGAGTTTATGAAGGGGGCAGGGAACTTTGTGTTTCCACCCCAGAATACCTTCTAGTGGCGTCACAAGTGATCGATTTAAAAAACAAACAAAAAACAAAGTCTTTTTGTATAGTCACAAGGTCACATGCACCCCCCTCCCCACATAGGGAAACATTGAAGTTGTGTGTCACACCGGCAGTCCGTGCCCGCCGCTGTCCTGGGTAGGTATCGCCACTCTTTCCCTGTTTGTATTGGAACGAGTGCTCAGTGAACTGTCTTTCAGCACTGTAAGAGTTAAACCTTTTCTCTTGCTGCTGACTAAAGTGCTGATCTGCTTCCATATTTAGCTGGGCGGTGCTTCCATCTCCTCGACTACCCATGTACCGTACTTCACCTGACCACCGATTCTACTCCTTGCCACCTCCCATGACCTTGGAACTGCTACCTGGACTACGCACAAACTCAGCCTGTCCTGACCTTGGATTGCATTCAGATTATGTGTTGTGCCTGATTCTTTGGTGCTTCACATCCGTGTCTGTGACTCCTATATGTCAGCTGCCACCTATACCAGGAATACTCCAGGAGGCAGTGGCCTGGCTGGTTCCCTGCAGCAAAGTCCAGATCCCTGTACAGGGGTACAATGTTAATACCAGGGAACCTGCAGGACAACACCTTTAGGTTTAGCCCAAAGTCATACCGGTTCACACCCACTGCCCGAAACATGTGGCTGCAGTGATCCAGTGATTTTACCGTTAGTGCCTTGTAGCTGCGGAGCCCTAACATAATGGTCTATAGTATGATTCGCAGCATTACTAATTATTAATGAGAATCACGTTCTGTACCCTACATTCTTGAATCCAGCTGTCGATCCTGGTTACTGTATTAGACTGCAATCTACATTCTGGTTCTGTGGCTTTGGCTCATGTGCTTTCCGAATACCATGATCTGAACTTCTGGCTTTTTCTGCTAGCACCTAACATTCTGGGATGTTTTCCTATTGATATCTATGAAAATTCAAAGTACCAGACCACTAAATAGTTTGAATTGGGTCCTGGTATGGAGTGGGTGGCTCTGAAAGTATATGGCGATTGGATTACCCCCTCCTGAAATATTTTAACAGTGTATAATATGTCAAAAATAAAAAAGTGCAGGAAGAGAAGAAAGTAAGAAGCGCCACTTAATTCCTGTGGAAACTGAACATTTAATAATAAATGACTAGACTACTGACTTACAGCTACTAATAATTATTTCCCTTACGGAAGATTAATACTCTAGGGTTCAAGCTCATCAAATGTCACACTGATGAGTAACAGCTAGAAAATCATTCCTTCAGTCACTGCACCATGACACATACAGTAATAACAGGAATCCACTATATGTACTGAACATATTATATAGACATTACATTCTCCCTGGCTGATGGGGTTGCTGGAATTCCTAGGACACAACTATAATCCAAACAGTGTGCGCTCCTGTCTAAAATAAAGGACCTCTGACGGAACTGACAAAAACGGATGCAAAATGAGCACAACGGATGCTCAAAATAGAAGAAGTCATGTGAACGTGGCCTAAGTGGTAAAAGTGGTTTTCTTTTTTTTTCCCCTCAAAAATAGATTTCATCTCAGGAGAAAAAAAGATAATCTTTTGAAATGTATTCTACGTTTTGAAGCTAATATGTATATATAAGACGAGTGTCCCCAAAAACTGTTTGCTTATTGCCCTAAAAATTGTAAGAGTTAAAGCTCCCCTATCAGTTACAGCAACAGTGCCCCAATAACATACGTGCTCCCTTAAAGGGACCTGTTACCTCTCCTGACACGTCTGTTTTATCAACTACTTACATCCCCCACGCTGCGAATTAGAGATGAACGAAGTATTGGAAAATTCGATTCGGCTGCTTTGACGAATTTTACAAAAAAATTCACTTTGTGACGAATTACTTCATCACGAAGCGCATTTCTTTGTAAGTAGTGGGTGCAATGACATTGACTAGAGATTGCGACACTCTCCGTTAATATACCCCAAAGATGCCACATTAATAAATGTTTGCGGCATCTGATATACATAACACGGTGTAAAATAAAAACAAAAAAAAACATACTTACCTGGTCCTTTTGCTTGCGAAGGGCCAGCCGCCGCCATTTTGCTTGAAGATCTGGTGCAAAACCTTGCGCCGTCCGAGATGACGTCACCACGCATGGGATTTCAGCCGAGATCTTCAAGCAAGATGAGCGGACAAGTATAGGCATTCTGAATGGGGCGCCCGGTCGTGTGTTCCGCAGCTCACTTGTACTCTGACTCCTGTGATCACTCACATAATTGAGAGGACTCAGAGAGTCTGCTGGTGTGTGTGAGTATGAAGATAAAAATTACATAACCGGACCCAGCATCACTTACACTATATACTGCTCACTCTAGTTCGGGGGTGTTTTGGAGCTGACGGATTACCTTTAAGAAAATATTTGGAGCCATTTACAAGAGCCATAACAGGTGGAAAGCAACACACGTACCTAACCATACTCTGGTAACTAACAAATTGGGAATATTAATGATCCTTTAAGACAGCTTCACCTGTGCCATTTTCTGTGACATACACACAGAATAATTCAGAATCTGCACAATAGTACATTGTAGTGCGGCTATATCAATACATTTTTCTCCCACATGCCAGCTATTTGCGAATATGGCTTAAGAGTCAGCAATATTGCCAGGTTTCACAGCCATTACTGTGGATAGGTCAAAAACTGGCTGTCTCTAAGGTATTAAAGGGACTCCAGGAGCTGATCAATATGGGGGCTCGTTCGGCATGCGCTGGAGCTGTTTAGTAAAATGGCTGGGTCAATTAAACAAAGTGACACAGCATTTTGTTAAGGGGATCTGTCACTAGTTTATGTTGCCTGTAGGACACCATAAAACTGGTGACAGATTCTCTTTAGTGCAGATCATCTTTACTCATCAAATAAACTGGTGCCAGGCAGCCTGTCGATGGTGATCTATCGGTATACTGCAGAAGAGTTGCTGGTAGATGGTGGTGAGGACATTTCAGCATCAGGAATGGATGGCCAGCAGGATAATAGGTTGGAGAAGGCACAAGGAAGCGTAATGTGACTGGGACATATTACTAGTTCTATACTTTAATATCCGTGTCATTATTGCATTCATTCTGTCTAGCAAAACACCTGCAGTGACGTCCTGTGTTCTGCTATCACAAGTCCTTTAATGCGAGGCTTGAGGAGACTAGACTTATTATGTGTCGTTAAAGCAGCGGTGCCAAATCATGTCTCTGATTATAGAAAAGAGACTGAAAAATCACTGCCATGTCCATTTAAATGCAGACAGGAGAAAACTTTAATCTCAACAAAAACATGATTTAACCCATTAAGGAAGCCATTTTTTTGGTCCTGCCTTAAAAGGAATCTGTCACCCCAATTTTGGACTTTTACCTGCAGTTATACATGAGTAGTACTGAATATAGGGAGTCCAGATCACTATTTTTTATTTTCCTACAGTCCCCCGTTCCCCCATTATCAGCACTCAAAGCTGCACTGAAATACACAGTCAGGACTGCTGTGCTAACATAATGGAGAGGCAGTCCTGACTGTACCACCAATGATTAGTGAGTCACAACGCAGGTGATGTGTAGCCCTGTCAATATAAAGAGAGGCAGAGTGAATTAAGCATCACGGGGCATGGAAGTAGTGGTGCTCAAAGAGCTACGCTGACCCCTCTGTGCTCGAACTGCCTCATTTACATAACGACCCACATATCTCTGCAGCGGTGCAAAGGAGAAAGAAAGCTATTGTTTTAATCAGCATGGTCTACCCTATCAGGTAATGCCTGGCTTAATAGGACACAGGAAACTGGGCATAATGAAGGCAGGACAAAGGAAAATTGCAGATAACAGTTCATCCTGACCCATCTTCCTCCAAGGCGCAGTATAAAAAAAACAATCTTACAAATCATTCAACAACTTGCTGTCTCTTTCTATTCTTCTGCTACTAGCTGCAGGAGATATTTTGTCAAACCCTGGTCCTCCCTCTATTGCCAACTTCAGCTTCTCATCTGCCACACATAGAAACCCTGAAAATATTATTAATACTCCATGTACATCTTCATCAGTCTCTTTTAACTGTGCACTCTGGAACGCATGGTCGGTTTGAAACAAACTCCCCACAATCCATGACTTCCTCCTCTTACACTCTCTGAACTTGCTGGCACTTACAGAAACCTGACTTCAGCATTCTGACACTGCTTCCCCTGACGTCTTATCCTATGGTGGACTTCACTTCTCCCATACCTGATGGAGGAGTAGGCAAACTACTTTCTCCTCAGTGCACATTTCAGGTCATACCCCTTTACCCTCTCTCACTTTCCCCTCTTTTGAAATCCATACTATCAGACTCTTCCGCCCATTCCCCCTGCAAGTTAAAGTTGTCTACCGTCCCCCAGGCTCCCCCCACTAGATCACTTTTCTGCTTGGCTTCCTAACTTCCTATCTTATGAATCACCAACACTTATTATGGGTGATCCCCATTGATGATCCTATCTCCCCATCAGCTTCTCACTTTCTTTCTATAACCTCCTTTCTTGGCCTATCACAACTAACTTCCTATGCCACACACGAACAGGGCAATACACTTGATCTAGTCTTCTTCCATCACTGCTCAGACTCAAACTTTATTAACTCATCCTTCCCACTTGCTGATCACAATCTTCTTGCATTTACTATTAAGACCTCTCAGTCTTCTCATGCCAACCTACTTTTTCACACTTATAGAAACCAGCATACCATTAACTGCCAGCAACTCATGGACACTCTACAGTTAGCTCTTACCCCAATCTTTTCCCTTTCCTGCCCAGACCTGGCTGCCAATCATTAAAATCATACCCTCAAAACCACTCTAGATGAGGCAGCTTCAATATCAGTCTGACCTTCCCAACACATATCACAGCAAACCCTGGCACACACCTGAAACACGGTTTCTCCAGCGGTTCTCCATATGTGTGGAGCGTAAATATCAGCAGCTCCATTATAAATTTTTGCTCAAAACACATAATTTGGAAATTATCTCTCAGTCCCCAACAAATTTCAATCCTCCTCCCTCCCACACTTCCACATGCTCTCTCTCCTCTTTTTATCCTGTAACAGATGAAGAAGTCTGCAGGCTTCTCTCTTCTTCTCAAACCCACCTGCAGCAGTGATCTTATTCCCTCACACCTTCTTCAGTCCCTCTCCCCAGCTATCATCACTCACCTTACTACAATATTTAACCTCTCTCTCTCTCTCTCTTCTGGTATCTTTCTGTCCTCTTTCAAACATTCTGTTATAACCCCACAACTAAAAAAAAAAATCTCTTGACCCGACCTGTGCTGCTAACTATTGACTTGTTTCTAACCTCCTATTCATCTCTAAAGCTCTAAGCTATCTCTCTGCTAACTCTCTTCTTGACCACTTACAATCTTCCTTTCACCCTCTCCATTCTTCAGAAACTGCTGTTACTAAAGTGTCTAATGATCCCCTGACAGCAAAAAGAAATGGCAACTATCCTCTACTGATTCTTCAAGTTTTCTCTGCAGCGTTTGATATGGTAGACCGCAACCTCCTCCTCACCATGCTCCACTCTTTTGGCCTTAAGGACACTGCTCTCTGCTGATTCTCCTATCTCTCTGGCCACTCCTGTATTGTATCATTTGCTGGCTCTACTTCTTCTCCTCTTCCTCTCGATGTTGGGGTTCCTCAGGGTTCTGTACTAGGTCTTCTACTCTTCTCTCTCTACACAGCCCCCATGGGACAGACTATCAGTAGATCAGTACCATCTCTATGCTGACGACACTCATGTATACTTCATCCCCTGACATCACCCCTGCTTTCCTGCAAAGCACCATTAATTGCCTGACAGCTGTCTCTAACATCATGTCCTCTCTGTATCTAAAAGTGAATCTCTCAAAAACTGAACTTCTTGTCTTTCCCCCATCTACTAACTTACCTAAACATGATATTTCAATTTTGGTCTGCAGCTGCATGCTCACTGTCTTGGAGTAATGTTTGAATTGGATCTTGGACTTGGAGTTGTCTGCAACTCAGGAATATTGCCAGAACTCGCCCCTTTCTCAAGATGGAAATGGCCAAATCTCTTGTTGTTGCCTTGATTCATTCTCATCCTCGTTATTGTAATTCATTACTAATTGGTCTGCCTCTCACTAAACTCTCCCCCCGTAGTCAGTCCTAAATGCTGCAGCCAGGCTCATCTATCTATCCAGCCACTGTACTGATGCTACTAGCCTGTGCTAGTCATTTCACTAGTTGCCCATCCACCACAGAATACAGTTCAAACTTCTCACCCTCACCCACAAAGCTTTCCACAGTGCTGCACCTCCATACATCTCCTCCGTCATTTCGGTCTACCACCCTACTTGTACTAACCATTCTATTAAGATTAAAATGCTCTGTAATTCATACCTCTCACTCCCGTCTTCAAGACTTTTCTCAAGCTGCACCCATTTTCTGGAATGCTCTGCCCCGGAATATCAGGTTAATTCCCACCTTCCCTACCTTCAAACGTACCTTAAAAACACATCTTTTAAGGCAGTCTTATCATGCTTCCTAAGCTGACTGTTCCCAGAGTAATATACACATATACAGTACACACACACATATATACATTACAGTGTATATATATATATATATATATATATATATATACAGACAATTGCACTAAGCATGAAACAAGACGAATTACAAACTGGTACACAAGGAGAGAGGGCCCTGCCTGCAAGGGCTTACAATCTATGTGGTATGGGAGAAGGACACAGTAGGTGAGGGTAGAGCTGTTCATGGCGGTCTATAGGCAGCAGGGTCACTGGATGTGGGCTTGTCTGAAGAGGTGGGTTTTCAGGTTTCTTTTGAAGGATTCCACTGTAGGTGAGAGTGTAATATGTTGGGGTAGAGAGTACCAGAGTATGGGGACTGCACGGGAGAAATCCTGGAGGCGATTGTGGGAAGAGGTGATAAGAGGGTAGGAGAGAAGGAGGTCTTGTGAGGATCGGAGATTACGTGTGGCGATGTATCGGGAAAGTAGCTCAGAGATGTAGGGAGAGGACAGGTTGTGGACGGCCTTGTATGTAGTTGTTAGTATTTTGAACTGAATTCGCTGGGCAATGGGGAGCCAGTGAAGGGATTGGCAGAGGGGAGAGGCAGAGGAGTAACAGGGTGAGAGGTGGATTAGTCGGGCAGCAGAGTTGAGGATAGATTGGAGAGGGGCAAGAGTGCTAGATGGAAGGCCACAGAGGAGAATGTTGCAGTAGTCTAGGCGGGAGATGATGAGGGCATGTACTAGTACTTTCGCAGACTCATAGTTGCGGAACGCACGGATGCGGAAGATATTTTTGAGTTGGAGGCGGCAGGTGGTGGAAATGGCTTGGATGTGTGGTCTGAAGGAGAGGGCAAAATCCAAGGTCACTCCAAGGCAGCGGACTTGGTTGACCAGGGAGAGTGTGCAGCCGTTGATCATGATAGATAGGTCTGTTGGAAGGGTTGTGCAAGATGGGGGAAAGATGATAAATTCTGTTTTATCCATGTTAAGTTTTAGAAAGCGGGAGGAGAAGAAGGAGGAAATGGATGATAGGCATTGTGGGATTCTGGATAGTAAGGTGGTGATGTCTGGACCAGAGAGGTAGATTTGTGTGTCGTCAGCATAAAAGTGATACTGAAAGCCATGGCCAAAGGTGTAGATAGAGAAGAGCAAGAGTCCTATGACAGAGCCTTGTGGGACACCAACAGAGAGGGAATGAGAGGAGGAGGTGGTGCGAGAGTGGGAGACGCTAAATGTCCGGTCTGTGAGGTATGATGCGATTCATGAGAGGACCAGGTCAGTGATGCCAAGAGATGAGAGGGTTTGTAGCAGAAGGGAGTGGTCGACAGTTTCAAAGGCAGAGGACAGGTCAAGGAGGAGGAGGACAGAGTAGTGTTTTTGGGTTTTGGCTGCTAGCAGGTCGTTGGTGACCATGGTAAGGGCAGTTTCAGTTGAATGGTGGGGTCGAAAGCCAGATTGTAGCCGGTCAAGGAGTGAGCAGGAGGAGAAGTGAGAGAACAGTTCAGAATACACATGTTGCTCAAGTAGCTTTGAGGCATATGGAAGAAGTGATATTGGGTGATAGCTGGACAAAGAAGATAGGTCAAGTGAAGGCTTTTTAAGGATGGGTTTAATTGTAGCATGTTTAAAACCAGAGGGGAAGACACCGGAGGTTAGCGATAAGTTGAATAGATGAGGGCTGGGATGAACACTGAGGTGAGGTTGGGAATGAGGAGGGATGGGATTGGGTCAAGTGCACAGGTGGTGAGATGTGATCTGGAGAGTAGGGTGGAAAGATGTTCTTCTGTAATGGTGAAGAAGCATGTTTTGGGAGAAGAGAACTGAGTAGTTGTGTTGAGGGGCTGTGGGGACTGTGCACTGAAACCTTCTCTGATGTTGACGATCTTTTGTTTGAAGTATGTGACAAAGTCCTTTGCTGAGAAGAGAAGTGAGGGTGGGGGCGTTGGGGGATGGAGAAGGGAGTTAAAAGTGTTGAAAAGTTGTTTGGGGTTGTGGGACAGGGAAGATATTAGAGATGAGAAGTAGGCCTGTTTTGCATCAGCGAGTGAGGATTTGAAAATGAGGAGGGATTGCTTGTATGTGGTGAAGAGATCTTTAGAATGTGAATTCTTCCATCGCCACTCAGCAGCTCTGGAGGCTTGTCTTAGTTTCTTGGTCAGGTCGGTGTGTCAGGGTTGTCTGTTGATTTTTGGGGTTGTGTTGAGTGTGAGGGGGGCAACAGAGTCCAGAGCTGTAGTTATTGTGGTGTTATACAGAGTGGTGGCAGCATCGGGGTCTTGGAGGGAACAAATGTTAGCGAGAGGCAAAAGAGAGTCAGAAAGCAGGTGAAAGTCAAGATGTTTAAGGTTCCTCCGGGGGTGTGCTAGTGTGTGGACCGGAGGGAGTAGCAGAAGAGACCAGTGAAGGTGAGTAGGTTGTGGTCAGATAGGGGGAGAGGTGAATTAGAAAGGTTAGATAGGGAGCAGAGGCAGGTAAAGATAAGATCGAGAGTGTGACCATTAGAGATGAGCGAATCATTCAAAATTTTATTCGCCGAATTTCTGACAAGATTAGTATTTAAACAAATTTATTCGCCGAATCTATGTAAAAAAATCGTTGTTTTGTGAACATTCCTGCGTAAATTACGTACAATCAGCATAGTTAAAGGTACGTAATACGTAAGCATTAGCGTACAAAAGTGCGTACAAATACTTAGCTTACCATTGACGCGCGAATGCGTAATACGCACAAGGCTAGACCGCGGCCTAAAGTCTTTAGAGGCAGACTATATGAACTAGAAAAATAAGGTGCTCACTGCTGCTAGCTTTCAATAAGTTAATAATTTACTAAAAACACCGTACGATAAGTGCATAATAGGACACATTGCAGTACCAGAAATAGAATACACACAATGAGCTAAAGTGCTGTACCATTAAAAACAGTGTAGCTAAAATACAGCAAAGACATAAGTATGCAAACATTTTAGTGCAATTAATTTCACATTTGCAAGCATAAAGGCTCAGATATACGTTTCAGTCTCTCTCCTTATGGATCCTAGTTGGCTTGGCAATGATAAAACAGTCTGGAACACGTATTCCAAAATTCAATTGTAATCCACGTGAGGTAAAATTGTAATCCAAACAGGTAATGTGTAATCCACATGGATAATAGAGAATAGCAGCAAAAGGGGCTCCCAAATAACCTGAGAAGGGGGGAAAAAGGAGAATAGGCGCACTTCAGCGCAACAGGGAATTTTCTGCAGAATGGGGGGAGTCCTGACAGCCATGTCCATCTGGGTGAGAGTCAAACGCGGGCAATACAAACAAACACACAAACATAAAAGTGCCAACTAGTTCTCACCCGTCAGGTGCAGTCCATGGTGTGGCTCCCATAGTCCTCCTTCAGTCCTTGACAGCAGCCAGTAGTAGGTTTCTCAGATGAGAGACCTGAAGTCCTCCACGCTTGAGCTGCTGCTGAAGCTCATCAGAGGATGCTCCTGCCTCTTGAAGGCCACGCTCGCTGCGGTGGTGGAACTCCAGCCTCTTCTTCCTTCAGTTGGACTTGTCCGGGTGGTGGTCACGCTGGTGAGCGCTGCAGCCACTTGCGCTTTTTCGGATCCTCCTGCCGGGACATCAGGGGTAAGGACTTCCAGCTGCAGCGGTTCCGGAAAGGTTGCATCCAGGGAAGAAGGCCCAGCTTCGCCGGCTGCTGCTGGCTTCACCTTCCACGGCAGTTGGTACTGGTGGATGACAGTTGATTGGAAGGTGAATGATGATGTAGTAAGCTGACCCAGCTGAAAGGACTGTGGTGGTGGTGGTGCTGGCAGTCCAGGAATCAGAGGCTCCGACTGAGGCTGTGGCTTTTCCCTGAACCGGAGGACGCCGTCTGGGAACTCCTGCAGGCAGCGCAAGCATCCTGGACCTGGTGGTTCATCCGGCCACACGTTCCGTTTTTAGGCACCAGAGGTTTTGACAGGATGGTAACCCTGGTCGCAAATGGACCTTTCAGGGATGCCATGGGGGTGTACTCCACCTGATCCCCCACGTACAGGCTATGACGATGTTGTGGCAGGTACGGCCGTTTCACCGACCTGTGGCCCACAAAATATTTCCTTCCATCTTCGTCATCCTGCAGGAAGCCAGACCCTCTCCCAACCGATAACCAAAGCACAATTCCCTTCCTGCATTCCAACTAAGGATCTCCCGGCCTAGGGTGGTTAAGAACTTGTATGACCCAGTCCTCCACTGCAGTTTTATAGTTCCAGAGAGTCTGTGCATGGGCCGTCACAGATGGTGGAACAATTGGGTTCTAATAATTCACGGAGAAGGGATATCAATACTGTAGGTGTCACTATATAGATAACCAATCACTGAATTAGTGAACACTAAAAAATATATTTTATTTTGCAACTTATTGCCTATGTACTAACAACATCAAAAACAGACAAGGGGAAAGGGGTCTAGTGAATGGATGTACGTGAGATAAAATAGTACTCCACAGTCCCAAAAGTAGCTAATCTTGCTACCACATGGAATATGGGAGTATAAAAGGCAAACAAGGGCGTAAGTATATGTGAGTCAGCAAAATGCCCAAGCAATATTATACATTAGTGAGGAAAAAGAGGAACCGAATCCTTATTTTACTGCATACGTTTAATCAGTGGTGGTGGAAAAGAGTGTATTTCCCAACCATCACCCACGTATCAGAACACTGCCTCACGTAATCAGAGGAGCTGTATAGGAATAAAGCCCAACACTGTGTGTATGAACCTGTAATGCTCAGTGTGGGATCAATGGAAACACAGCTGTGTCTGACAGCGTGCACAGAGGTCAACACATCCCTGGAAACCTCCTGTCAGGCTGCCACGGCAATACTGTGAAAACCTATCAGATACACTCTTCTATTAATAGCGCTGATCATATAGGCTAGAGGCTACCTAACACTGCGTCTGGGCTCGACGCGTTTCGTACACCGTACTCATCAGAAGCATCTAAACAGTGCAAAGTATGAATGTTAGCCTAAACCACGCTGCCACACTAGTGGTGTGTGACGGCTCCTCCGGCACTATGACGGCCGTAGCGCGGCGGCCGCCAGTGCTGGTTTAAATGAAGGAGACACGCCCCCATTCAAGGAGGGGGAGGCCACTGCACAGCCAATCACCGCGTCGGGGAGGAGGCAATTTACTTGACTTCTTCCCCACCCCGTACACGGAGCTGTGAACAGGTAAGCGTCACAAACCCCCAATAAACAATGAAAAGGGAATATATTGGGCAAGATAATCACAAATGTGGGACAATTCATCACGGAAAGATATGGACAGGAAGGCTGAAAACCGCTGCTATCAAAGTAACATTTATAATGATGAGGATATAGGCAAAGTAAATACAACAATGCCCATACCCCCCAAGTTTTGGTATAAAGAAGAAAGTTGCTAAAATCAAACACCTAACCTTAATCAATAAAGCAGGCGAATGAAATATGCTTCATTCAAACCATGAGGACGACTGTACCAAGCCTAAATGTCCATTGGGCTTCCTTACGTAAAAGAAGTGGTCAAAATCACCACCTCTAGGTGATGGACGTACACTTCTATACACTGAAACTTATACAGCCAACTTCACCTGGATGGTGACTCATGACGTGACGAGCGATCGACGTGTCTGCCTCATTTTTTTATGTCGTTAAGATGTTCACCAATACGACGGCGAAATTGTCGAATAGTCTTACCGACGTATTGCAGACCACATAGACAGGTGGCAAGATATACCAAGCCAGTAGATTTGCAATTAGACAAACATCTAATCTCGTACGTCCTATCAGTAGTGGTGCATCTGAACGTACCGCCCGGTCTGAATAGCAGCACATGCAACACATCCCCCACACCTAAAAGTGCCCTTTGGACTCCGTTCCAACATGTTCTGGGCTGTGTGGATTGAAGAAACTATGGACAAGGCGGTCTTTGAGGTTACGACCTCTACAATATGTCACGTCGGAGACTGTCCTACCAGATGCCCAATGTCAGGGTCCATGAGTAGGATGTTCCAATGCTTCGCTAGAACACTCTTAACGTGTTTATTAGCAGTATCAAATGTTGCTATTAAGTGAACCACATCCGAATTAGAATCCCTCTGCCGTGGATTCAA